>JANEYF010002419.1:0-677500 GCA_029963845.1 Rhamnusium bicolor | reverse complement strand
GGATGCTGATTTATGGAAACAGCCAATGTGGTTGAAGTGTAGTAAGGCCAAGGATGTAAGCTGAGAGCTCAGGAGGAATGAGTAAGAATGTTTCATTATACTGACGTCTCGACGGAAAAAGAGATATACAGTGTCCGCCAAAAAGTCTACAAAATATGGAAAACTTTTTTTATTCAATTGTTTTTTTTTTAAACGGGTGTCAGCATTAGTTTCAACTTGATTAACAACCACAAAATTGCCAAAAATATTTGTCATGTCACAACTATGACACCTCCAAAATGTCATTAGAAATTTTAAAATGGCCCGAAATGTCCTTATTTATCAAAATATGGAAAAGTCCATAACGAAATGTTGTTTGTAATTACAATAAGAATCTAAATGTGAAGTTTGGTTTGAAAATTTAAATGTTTTAGTTTTTCATTTTTTTTTCCAAAAATATGTAATATTTAATTTTTGTGTGTATTTTTTATTTATAATTGAGTTTATTGGAAATATTTCAATGCAAGAAATATGTAAATGTTGCATTTCTTTTTTAAATGTAATTAATAATGGCAAAAGAACATTTTTACAAAAATCAACAGGACAATCGTGGACTATTTTTAGTAATTCTGAATCCTTACTGTGTAATTTTGCACGATAATGGGCTTAAAAAAACGATTGTTCATTTAAATCAAATTTAGATCACATAAATAAAACTCAAAATTCCTATTAAAATTTACTTCAAAGTCAGTTTTTTTGTAAAAATGTTTTTTTACCATTATTAAATACATTTAAAAAAAAGAAATGCAACATTTACGTATTTTTGCTTTTAAATATTTCAAATTAATTGAACTGTAAACAAAAAATGCAGAAAACAAAATTAAATAGTACATATTTTTGGAAAAAATTAAAAAAATAAAACATTTAAATTTTCAAACCAAACTTCACATTAAGATTCTTAATGTAATTACAAACAACTTTTCCTTATGGTACTTTTACATATTTTGATAAATAAGGTCATTTCAGGCCATTTTAAAATTTCTAATGACATTTTGGAGGTGTCATAGTTGTGACATGACAAATATTTTTGGCAATTTTGTAGTTGTTAATCATGCTGAAACTGATGCTGAAACCCGTTTAAAAAAAATAATTGAATAAAAAAAATTTTCCATATAGTGCAGACTTTTTGGCGGACACTGTATAAATTCTGTAAAAACTTCGAACTTGTCAGATTTTGGGTGCCTTGCGAGTGAACTATGAATTTTGATTTGGAAATACGCCTAGTGCCTTTAGACTGAATTCGTTTAACGTACTTTACATACATTTGTGATTAATTATCGTTGACCGTTTAAATAAATACCTATTTTTCATCTTTTAAAGGTAGCCAGTTGTTTGTTAGTTACGGAGGATTACTGTATATTTTAAACTTAAGAAAAAAGATGGTGGCAGATGGTGGCGCCCAATAATTACTAATTAGTTGGTTTAATATTTTTGTCTGATTTGAATTGGCGATTGCCGTATATGTCTTTGTTTTTTTTATTCATTTAATCTTAAATTTTATTGGATATGTCTGGTTAACTACTTTGCCCAGGAAAGAGAGTTATAAATGTTGCTTATTTTGAATAAATGTATTTTGCTATTAGATTTTTCATTCAATAAAATTTGATTTAACTATTTTAATGAACCTCGTTATAAAATATACAATCTGTCTAAAATAAATTAAATATGATAAAATAGAAAATTCATTCTTAAAATAAACTTAGAAATTGCGAAAGCCGGCCACTATAACAATATCTGTTCTTTTAGCTTTTTCAAATCGTATTTTGATATTCATTTAAAAGAAATTAATAAGAAACTTATTGTTGGTATGTAAACGACAACTATCGAATTTTTAGATGGTTGTCACATTCACGAAAATTCGAATAGTCCTAGAAATTATTTATAGTGTCAACAAGCACCAGTGGCACCACCTAATTTTACGGTTGCGATATGTCATTACTTAAATGACGTTTTTCGAGATCGGTGGATAGAACGAAGAGTACCAATTGAATGGCCATCTAGGTCTTCAGACTTGACACCTCTAGATTATTTTTTATGGGGATATTTAACGAGTAAAGTTAATTTTAATATGCCAAGCAATTTAGAAACTTTAAAAAATAATATCAGAAGGGGCATGGCACCAGAACAAGAGGGATCCTGGGTTTCAGTAGATTTTCTGAAATTTTTTGTACAATATAATATGACCCAGGATGACACTTGTATACGCGGGACATTTTTGTGAGCCAACAGAGAAAACAGGTCCGAAGATTCCTTTTTTTGCAAAGTTTAAAAATATTATTTTTCTCTTTAGATATGAATATCCTTTAAAAAATCGATTAGTATAAGGATTTTGAAGTATATATTTATTTAAGAAAGTGTCCTATAATCAAAATATACGAGGTGCTATGATTGTTTATGATAAATACGAACTTTAAAAGTTATAAAAAATGTATTTTAAATGCAAACTATTGATAAAAATATTGAAAGAATAAATACTTATTTTATACTTTTTTTGAAGCTATTTCAGTTTCTATAATTGATGTGTACGTAATATTTTTTATTTTTAATATGTTGGAGAATAGTAGTGTTTTACTCGTTTCCTTGTGATATCGAACTACTACATAGTAAAGGCTTCTTCAATCAACTTTTTTTAAAACTTTTTAATTTTGCGCATACTTCGCTTGGTGTTATTTTGTTATTATGGTTGTCATTTAAATAATTCATTAACTGTCAACAATTATATCATACGAAAACTGTAAAATTATAATTTTTTAAAATAGTACAATGTTATACTTGTCGTGGGGAAAACTCAAATTGCAAAATATATGACGAAAATGATATTAATGAAGAGCGGAAGAAAAATGTTGCGAAATTACATAGAAATCGGTTTCGTTTTAATGAAATTATGTTAAACGAACAGTCCAGAATTTGTTTAAGCTGTAAAAGAATAATAATAAACAGAGTAATTGAAATGGAAGATGATCCGTTGGCAATCCCTACGGACATTTTAGTACAGTATTGCATAATGAATTGTTTTGTTTGTCAGAGAATTTGTCGATTTCGAGTAAGCATTGGCGCAAGACTAGACTTTTTCTTAAAAACTGGTATTTATTTACCCTTGGAAACACGATGCTGTAATCATTTAACCGAAAATGGATTAATACAACTTGAGTTTATGGACGACCTCATATCTGTACCGCTACGAATAAGCATGACGGGACCAGAAACCGGTGAATGGTTTAGAAAAATTAGGCAATATGCTCAAAAAGTATCATCTTCAAAATACGAAGATGAGGCCAATTTTGATGCGAAGACTTTAAGTCCATTATATCTTTAAATAAAAACCAATTTCATGAATTATTTCAATTTTGCAATCCTGTACAATATGGCGGTCATTTAAGGAATGTCACAAAAAACATTTAATAACTTTTTTGATGAAAATGAGACAGGGAGTATCAGATACCTGTTTAAAAACGCTATTGAATTACTCGTGTCGAAAAATATAAATATAGCTATTACCATTATAAGACAGAGCCTTATGGTCACATTTTTACCTGGAAACTAGGGTTTGATTGTCCTAAAGTTCAAAATAAAGAACAATTCATAAATAACCATGTCATCAGATTTTCTAATATTCGATAGAGAATCTATCTGAATCCTGAACTAGAATATCCAAAAGCAATGTTATACCCTGACTGTACATATTTAAAAGTTCCAAAAAGCTCCCATTTTAGAATTCAACGACGGTCTTACTCTTACCATAAAAAGTATAATTTGTTAAAAGCAGGCCTAGTAGTCGCTCCGGATGGATATAGTTTAGATGTACATGATCCATACTCGGATGTTCGCAATAATGACGCAGCAATTCTTTTACATGACATGACCCAAGATCAACACAGATTAGGAGAATGGATTCAAGAAGGTGATATATTTGTTGTAGATCGTGGCTATAGGGATGCTGTTCGGTTTCTTGAGGAACTGAATTTAAACTACGAAATTCCACCTCACCTGTTATGTAATCAAAGGCAGTTTACCACAGAGGAAGCGAATCATTTCAGAGTTATTACAAAAACACGTTGGATAGTTGAATCAAGAAATGGACATTTACAATCAGTTTTTAAACTTTTCAGGGATATGATACCAGTTCAACACTGTGTAGGTACACTTGTCAGATTTTTTGAAAATTGCGTGCGCTATATTAAACAGATTTCACGAGCCTATTCACATGCAAGATGCAAATGAGGAGCTTGCACAACGTATGTTAGAAATTAGAAATGGATATAACATTAATTTGCTTCAAACAAGAGTTCAGCAACATCAAATGTTTCGTGCATGAGGTCATGGCCCTTGGATTAACATTCACGAATATGACTTAGAAGGATTTCTTAGATTAAATTATAATTACCTAAGGCTGAAAACTTTAGGAACCTACCAAGTTCGATTATCTTCAAGATATGTTCAAGATACCACAAATCACAACCCAAACAACGAATTTAATCTTTAAACTCAGTTATTTGAACCATCTTCTACAGTTGGCGGATTATCTACAACACGCTGTGGCTCTTGAAAGAGGCGGGAAGAATTCGTACGGAACAAATTGTTTTGCTCCATACTCCTTACCCGCCTCTTCAACGTTTTCTTTATTGCCATGAGCGCTCGGATCCTATCTAGACAGTGCTGCTTGATGATAAGCATCATTGTCAGTTTAGAGTATGGTGTTAACGTCTTAATCCGGCGGCTATGCGCCGGATTCTGGGAGTAAAAACTCTACCACTTGTATTCCACCACACTCTGGATTCAAGAAGAGTGTTGTCTGGCCGACTGTATCTTGCCCTCGATTTTTTGTACACGCTTTCTCGACCCCGTGATTGGTTGACCTCTCACGGGGGACGAGTTGCTTCGCGGCGTTGTACATGGCACAGTTGATTTGCAAGATGTCTGCATCTTCTGGAAGTTCCTCATTGATGACCGCGTCTATTCTAGCCAGGTCTTGCGGCTTTAGGTTAGCCCTGGTGTTAAGGCTAACCCTCATCCTTAAGTCTACATCGGTGAACTCTAAAGGATGTTCCCCATCAGTTGGTAATTACCGCGGCTGGCAGTTCTTCCAGCTGACGGGGTGCCCTTACGTAACCTGTCCTGAGCAGAAAGGATACTTGATCTCTCAGACGTTGTTGAGAGAAAGCGCGATGCTCTGGATGCATTTCGCACCAAAGTGCATACAATCGCGCCATGTATCCCTTTCGCTCAGGTTCGCTACTCTCGCGGCAGGTCAGCAAGTCATCCCGAAATTCCCTCGTCCACTTAAAGCGTCCATGTTCAATGCTTTGGTTCTCAACGTTGAGACCATCCGGTAAGACCCCTCCCACCTGTCTCTGGGGTCGATTGTGAGAGGCCCTTCTTAGGTTATAAGGAACCCGAGCTGTAAGAGTACCAAGGTGGTTAGCCCTGGTACCCCCGGCCGGCATTTGTCAGGCAGAGTTGCCTCTGCCTGTATAGAGCTCACCGCGCGGAGGTTGCCGGTCCTTAGCACTTATTATTATCATTTTTTTTTCGGTTTCCCGACGCTGAACAGTCCCCCCGTGACCTCCGACGCCTCACAGGAGTCGCGCTAGCAAATTAATCACAGCCACTCCCCACATCCCGCAGGGTTAGTGACTGTAGATTCCGGAATCGTGTGCCCCAAGCAGACGGAGAGAACCCAGAATGACCGCCTTCTGCATTTGGCCTGCCAGCCACTCGGCTGATTTTTGGCAGGCCAGTATAGTCCTCAGTTCCGAGAGCAGCGTAGGCTTTATCCCTCCGAGTACACCGATTATTAGGGCGACCATATTTACCGAGTAGCCTCGGTACAGCACTTGGAGCTGTTACCGGAGATCGCAATATTTGGTCCATTTCTCCTCCTCTTTCAAGGTGATGTTTTTCTCCGCAGGTGCCGAGAACTCGATGACATACATCACCTTGAGTTGATGGTCGAGGAGGACTGTCATGCTTGTTGGCTTGGATTAGCCTATAAATCCGGCATTTCTCGTTCTCGACAACAGACTCAATATCTTTGGGGGCGTAAGGCAGCATTGGTGTCTGGTCTACCCCTTACGAGTGCCTTACATGGTAGTATAGCACTCGTAACGCCGTGTTATGTCGGTGGATGTAGGCCGAAATCGCATATATGGGGCATGGAAATAGTAAGTGCATGAGCGATTCCGGCGCCTGATGGCAGGTCCTGCAGTTGATATCAGGAAACTCTACACGCCACACGCGGCTACGGTAGACCAAGATATTGATAGCACCATCTTGGCAGGTCATAATGAATCCCTCGGTCTCCGACTTAAGCCCGGCTGACCTTAGAAAGGCGAATGTCAGCCTGGTCGAGAATCCCAGTGTTTCTATGTTCTTATAGAAGACACCATGCTGGGGTTTATAGACGTGCTGCCGAAACAGATTTTCCTGTTCGGTAGCTCTAATTCGGGCTTTCAGACGATTTAGCTGAACTTCAGTGACTGACTCTACATCAGCACCTCGCCGGCCTCCTCGCCTGATGTCAAATGTGAGACCTAGTTCATCTGCGGCTCTTTTTGCTGCCTTGAACAATCCTGCTCCCACTCCTACAGTTTCGTGGTGTCTTGCAAACCGCAAGAGGGGACCTGAGCTCCCGAGGATGTTACATGCCATATTCAGTACTACTCTGCAATGCGTACACTCCAGGCTCAAGAGTCCTTGGCCCCCCCCCGTTGACGTGGGAAGTACACACGAGGAACTGACCATCTAGGATGAACACTTCTGTGAATATTCATCATCTTGCGGGTATCTCTGTCTAATTGGCGCAGCTCATCTACCGTCCACTTTACCACTCCGAAGGAGTAGAGCAGAACCGGAACGGCAAGCATATTAGTTGCAGACACCTTGTTCTTCCCCGAAAGTTCGGAAGACCAAATCCGGAGACGGTGTCTGTACTTGCCGCGGAGAGAATCCTTTATTTGTGTTACATCCTGGATGTGCCTTTGTTGCACACCCAGATATGTCTCCCCCGGTATCCAGATGTCTTAGGATGCTTTATCATTAACACCTCGTATGTTTTGGTTATACGACACTTCGTTAAATAAATATATACTTCAAAATCCTTATACTAATCGATTTTTTAACGGATATTCATATGCAGAGAAAAATAACATTTTTAAACCTTACAAAAGAAGGAATCTTCGGATCTGTATTCTGGTACACCCTGTAGGCTCACAAACATTTCCCGCATATGCAAGTGTCATCCTGGGTTATAACATATTGTATAAAAAATTTCAGAAAAATCTACTGAAACCCAGGATCTCTCTTGTTTGGGTGCCATGTCCTTTTAGAAATAACTACGGAAGTGATGGACAGAGTTCAAGAAGAATTTACTTTTCCTCCCTCTCACTATATTCTTGCTAAAGGTCAACAGTTTAAACAGTTGATGTAATAAACCCTTTTCATTTAATTAAGATAATTTTTTTCTAGTTAAATTGCTTTTTAGAGAAATTATTGTTAATTTGTTTCAGTTTTTACATATTTTTTGGTTCTTTGAATGTATAACATGATCATACACTATTTTTGGACACCGTTATATCACCTACCATTAAATAATTTTCTTTTGTTCTCGTACTTAAAGCAATTTTAATTAATTGTATAACTGAAAGCTTTCAAACAACTTTACGTATATTATTTTTGTAAGATGATATTTTTAATATATTTTTCGCCCACTCTGTACGTTTGAAATAATTAAAAATTAAGGTGATTCGATAGGGAATTGAAAGACGTTTCAAAAGAGATGAGCCATGCTGCCATTAAAAAAACATCGATGGCGTCAAAACTTTGGCACAGATGATGGCATAAATTCGAGAGGTACGTCAACAGATGCGCATTTAAAAATAGTCTGAAGATTTTTTTGTTAAAAACAGCCTGTTTACGAAATAATTAATTTAATCCATACTTTAGCGGCATACTGTATAAAATACTACTAAATATTATTGATTGTTTTAATTCTTTTTTTGTTAATTGCATTTTTAATGCTTTCAACTTGACTTCATAATTCTATGGTCATCAAATTAACTTAAGAAAACAAACTGTCCTACACCCCCAATTAACGCCCAATTTGTGAATAGATGAGTTGTTAGTTCTCTGATTCTATCATCGTCGTTTAGCATTCGTCTAGAACTATATTTTATTCATCACAAAAAGTAGGTGGCTATTCTATGCTTTACGAGGATTAAGGCCAGTGTTGTAGGGAGTCTTTTTCAAAGGAAGGGATAGGATATATAATTGAACTTGCCCATCAAAATCAGTATTTTTATATTTCCAAAGAATTGACACCAATATATCCTAGTTATATGGTGCAAAGTGGTAGTTGTGAGGTTAGATTACCCCCCTTATGCACTATATGATTAGGTCTTTCATGACCGCAAGAAATTTTAAAACACGTTTCTTTTCAATAGATATGACTTTTGACATGAAATTGGAATTACTATTTGGAAAATATTTTTCTATCTCAAGAAAAGTCACTTAAACCTGAAATAATGCTAACAGCTTCTACATGTAAACCTATAATAATAATATTTCTTTGTTGATCCAAGAAATCATATAAATGATATGGGGTATGTCGCAAACATAAATTATTCTCATGAGAGAAGGAATAAAGATAATATAACTACAGTGTAATAGGCATCTTTAAGTAAACATTTTTTAACAGCTAATATAATTGTTTTATACTGAGTATATTTTATATATCATTTTCTATATTGTACAAAACGGTTCCCATGTAATAAAGATTAGATTTACACAATTCCAGGAGGTGCACTGCAAGTTTAGATCATGACGTGGAGGATAATCATGAAAAACGTTTTGAAAGTTGAAATCAGATTCTTTTTGACGAAAGTTAATATTTATATAATGTATAGAGATGGCATCGTTAAGATTTTTTATATAATAAATGGAAGTTTATATGATTCTCGGTATTTAAGTTCAAACATAGAGCATATGGCTCGTCTTTGCTGTATAAAGACACGATCAGATATTGTAGAAGTTCCTCAAAATATAATACCGTATCTGACGCGTGACTCGAAATTAGAGTGATAACAAATTTTCGCAATATAAGTACTTACTGCAAATTTGACATAACCTTTTCAACGTAAAATAGCTGCTGGCGCACTTAGTACACAAATAATTTTCAACAAATTTCCAATAAAGAGACAGATCAACGTACATGTATTCCTAATAATTTAAATTCAATTACTAGATGAATACTTATGTCATTTAATTTTAAGAGGACTAGACGATTAATTCGATGCAATGGGATAAAAATGTAATGAGTAAATTTTTATCTTAGTTTAAGACAAGTTTATTATTTATAAAATAACTTGCTGCAGCAAATAGATTTTTAGCTTAACTATATCTTCCTTTTAATTTTTGTCACTAACTAGAAGTATTTGCATACGCACTACAAAATGTAGAAAATACGTTGTGTATGTCGTTAATATACAATATAAATAATAAAGGCCCTCATACGGATCCCTGGAAGATTCCTATATTAACCTGTACCGAAACTAATTATTTTCTGTTACTTAAACATGATAGCAGAATTAAATGACATTGCCCACGCAAACCATAACAGTCTTTCTTTTTTATTAAAATATCGTAGTTCACGTAGTCAACAAAAATTTTATTTCCCTGATCCAGGTTTTTATAAATATAATCTAAATCCTGTCGAACGAATATGGTTTCAGGAAGATGGAGCACCACTTCATTTTGAAACATATAATCGACAATACTTGATCGAAGCGTTCCCCAATCGTTAGATCAATTTAAGAGGTTCTGTGGGATGACCAGCTAGCCCTCCAGATCCAATCCCATTGGACTATTTTCTACGTGATTATTTAAAGGAGCGACTGAACCATAATGGACATAAAAATGCAGAAAATTTGAGAAAATGAATAAAATTAACAACTGACGTAGTGTTCCTAAAGATGGGTGAACGGTATGTGCAGTTGCTCCATCTTGTGGGAACCACTTATTTTCTATTCCTTGCCGTTGTAGTTCCCGTAAAAGAAAATCATTTACATCTCGACGTAACGTTTTGAGTTTACCGTTACTGGCCGACCGTTTGCGTCTTCAAAGAGATAAGGCCTAATGATTCCCATTGAACCAATAGCACACCAAACAATCACCTTTGCACTATGTAGTGGTTTTTCATAAACATTTCTAGGATTTTCGTCGGACCAATAACAACTATTCTGCTTATCAACGAAATCGGTTAAATAAAAATTTGCTTCGCCAGACATCAAGAGCAACTTAGGAGTGCCTTGAATTTCGTTCAGAATATCTAGCAACATTCCAGTCAATTTTTTTAATGGCGGGCATCAAGTTCTTGAACAACCTGCATCTTGTATGGATGAAATTTGCAGTGCGAAAATCTCTTGAAACTTCTTAAGCGTTATTAAATATGATTTGAACGAAACAACTACTCAGCGGGCAAATACCCCTTAGTCAATTCCTAACCAGACATAGACTGGTTTCGAACTTATTAGTTCTCCTCAGTATGCCGTAGGCTATGGAACAGACAAATGATAGTGGCCAACCTGCTAGTCATATACTGACTAAGACAAATTGAGTAGTGGTGAGAGGTATGTGAAACTTCTCATATGGTCCAAATGCTACTATCCGACTGACATCATAGATGTCTCTGTGGCGGATAGCGACTTGCGAAGCAAGTATCGAGGGCGGCGACCTCAAGCTCAGGTGGACTGAACTACTGTTATTAAATATGATTTGAACGGAACAACTACTCAGCGGGCAAATACCCCGACCTGCATTGGATTATACCTTCAAATCATGATAGATCGGATAGGTTACGGAACAGCCAAATGATAGTGGCCAACCTGCTAGTCATACTGAGGAGAAATAATAAGTTCGAAACCGGTCTATGTCTGGCTAGGAATTGACAAATGATATTGGCTACCGATCTATCATGATTTGAAGGTATAATCTAATGCAGGTCGGGGTATTTGCCCGCTGAGTAGTTGTTTCGTTCAAATCATATTTAATAACAGTAGTTTAGTCCACCTGGGCTAGAGATCGCCGCTCTCGGTACTTGCTCCGCAAGTCGCTATCCGTCACAGAGACATCTATGATGTCGGTCGGATAGTAGCATTTGGACCATATGAGAAGTTTCGCATACCTCTTACCACTACTCTTCTTAAGTGTTATTGAATGTCGTTCTGCAAAATGCGTGTGACTTCGACCATTGCAATTTGGACTCGTTTAATATTTTCAACAATTCTTACAGATTTTGCACGATTCGTTTTTTTTTGTTATCTCGAACAGGCCCTCCATCTCGAGATTTATCGATCCATTTGCAAAGTTACTCCAGATGGTGCATGCCCTCTGCTTATAATGTCACCAAAGTTCAACCAAAACGCACGTTGAAGAGCAATAATTGAATTCAACCTTGAAAATTATTCCACCACAAAGATTTTTTCCTGCAAGGTTCAGCGTAAGCAATCCATTTTCGTGAATTGTCGCCCTTGACATTTCAAATCCAAACATATCTAGATTTATTTTTGCTCAAAATTATGAAAATTCTCACCCGACTTCATGCTTGTATTCAAAAATGATAGACATTTAAGGTAACCAGGTCTTTTTGGTCTAAAATATAAAATCCAAATGTTCATAGAATAAGTTGCAACAAGAATTAACTACATATTTCGATTTGTTCAAAAGTTATTACGGTTTTAAAAAGATAACAATTTAGCCCAAACCTGTATTTATGAACGTTCCACTGTATCGAAACAGCATAAAGGGCAATACACCCCTCTCTTGGACGTCAATGTCTTCGAACATCAAAGGATGTAAAAATATTGTGTGGTCTCGGTCTGCGTGCTCATAGCTCAGCGAGAAAGATTCATCCCGGGGCTCTGAGAGGAGTGTCTGGACTGTAACATATAATTTGTATGTCAACAAAGAATAATAACAGCAGACTTAACGAGTTTTCAACTTATCTCGTTATTTATTTGTATATATACTGCTTCAGGTTTATACGGAGGGCGGGACTTACCTGATTATAGCTGAGATGTATGCAAATTGTTGACTGTATTTGTTTTATAAATCATGATTAAAATATTTTTATAATTTCTATGTTGATGTAGTGGTTAATCGTTGTTTAGAACTGGCGAAACATGGATCGGTTCCTTTTGACTTTTTTATTGAATTAGTGATAAAGAAGCCGACGTTTATTTTGGTACATAGAACGCCCTCTTAAACCATCGTAGCTTCTTTGTTTGATTCGGTTAGAATAAAGAATAAAAAGTAAAATTAATAAAGTAATGTTTACTTATGTTGTATCAAAAGCTTATCATTAAAATTCCAGAAATTTATTATAATACGGCAATCTATTTGCAATAGGAAAGTATGTGGGTATAACGCCAGATAAAAACTATATTTACTTATTTTGTAATTTTCGTTTCGACGAAGGGAAAACAAGTCAAATTATCTAATGAGATTTTTTTAAGTTACGTGGAAGCACTCCATCATTAATTACAAGTAAAAATTAATAAAACGCTGTTTTTATTCTTATAATTACTAATATACCGAACACTGCTGTTAGATTCTTAGAATGAGGAATACTAAAATGATACCCTCAGACCCCGGATTTCAGGTCGTCATTCCAGAGACGGACTTTTTCAATGTATAAAATAAAACGAATTTATTTAAAAAATTTGATATTTTGTTACTTAATCTGTAGAGCAAAAAATTATTATTATCATATCCCTGAGTGTAAAAGTTCTTTACTTGCATACCTGCTAAACTATTACTTCCTCACCCCTCAAAGTGAGGAAGTTATGTATTCGTGAAAAAAATTATGAAAATTTTTATTGCATTTCTGGACGAATCTCGACGAATTATTACGATACACAAAATTTCAGAGAAAAAAAATTCTGTCTGTGTCTGTGTGTGTCTGTGTGGTTCATAATAGCAGCTACAGTTTTTGAGATGAAGCTTTCAAATTTGGTACATACATTCTAGAGGTCAAGGAAGAGATTGAGTTCGTTAATGAGCAAAATCAGTCCCAATGTCTAAAAAAATATATTAGTGAAATTCCACCAATGTGACTTTTTTGAAACGTCAAAATGTGACTTTTTTGAAACGCAAAAGTGACTTTTTTGAAACGTCAAAGTGACTTCTTTGAAACGTCAAAGTGACTTTTTTGAAACGTCAAAATGTGACTTTTTTAAAACGTCAAAAATTACTTTTATTGTAAACTTCTCCACACGTCGAGTTTTACTGCGGTGAGGAAGTTCTGATCCCCAAGTAATTGGCAACGGTTTTTTTACTCCACAAAATGAATTTCTCTTCACATATTTTCAGGACACCTACTAAAACGTAAACAAACATACGACGTAATGAGAACACTTTAATAAAATAGGTCGAGCACCCCGTCTTTGTAATGTCACGTGACTTATTTAGACAACATACCAGTGTCGCAGTATTCTTTCCGCTTTTGATAGAAACGCGTGTGCATCGTTAATCGTTAAAAATGTCGCGAACCGTTCCCTTGAAACATACAATACTCTTGTGGATTAAAGATTTTCTGAGCCTGTTTTAACGCGGTGTGGGACATCGTATTATATGTAACTTTGATGCCGTTAAATTAGTAGTACAGCTGTTGGAATCACATGAGTAAGTTGACATTTTACATTCTCAACAGATGTTTAAAGGTTCAGTTATTATATAAAATTTTGCATATATACGTGGAAATTTCTCACGGATTCCAGCTATACGACTTTACCTTCAACATATGCCAAAATCAATGGACTCTACAGTAATTAATGCAATGAACATTAAAAAATTTGATCTACGTCAATATATTTATCAATTATAAGTAGGTGTTTCCGAGACAGTAATGGACAAACTGAAAACAGTTTTAAAAATCAACCCCGTTTTTTTTACATTTTCGTGTATAGTGAAACTTTTAAATGGCGAAGAATGGACTTGCTCTATACGAAACATAAATGTCAGGTCCGTCGAGAGAGGGGAGAGCCGGTAAAAATAACCGGGGCCCAGGCACAGTCATGGACCTCTGGCTCGCTTGACCGTATTAAAAATGTCATGAAATAGCAATCTCATGTATGTTAGAAAGAAAATATACCAACTTTTACATTTAGGTGCCAAATCTTTAATGTACTTCTGGATATTATCATGGTGATGGAAAATATGACAAAGCAGTATGAAGCGGTAAGCAATTTGTCGTCGTTATTTAGCATATTATGGGAGTATATGGATGAAAATATAAGCCTAGCCACATTAGAGGAACACACTACTGTGGTGTGTAATCAATACAATCAATACTTGAGTTCTCAGTTGCTAGAAGAATTGCATCATTTACGAAAAATTCACATTGCAAATTTCGGAGAGGCATACCTATCTCTTACTGAGTTGTTAAATAAACTGATGAAATAAAAATTGGGCCCAATGCTTTCGAATATTGTTGTGGCTCTACATGTATTTTGTACTCCACAAGTCACTGTTGTAAAAATGAAGAATGTGCTTTTAGTACGCTAGCAAGAATGAAGAATGTCTTAAGATTTACTAGTCTACGATTCCACCTTGGCAGTTGAGTTTGAATGCACAGTGATCTTAACCCTGTCCTTTTGATGTAAAGGGGGTTTGTTCATCTCTGTCGCGCACTGACGATATTTCTTCTCTATCTGCGTAGCCAACTACCAAGCTAGAATCGTAGAGTAGTACTACGGCTGACAAGTTTTAAAACATTAGTAGTGGAAGCAATTTTGGCCAGAAAAACTGATTTTCACCCTGTGATTGAACTTTTTGTTAGTCGCAAAGCTTGAAAAACGTTAAATAAGAATTTATCCAAAGCCAGTTTTTAGTCAGAATATAGCTTATAGTGTTTTGTTTTGTTTTATTTGTTCGCTTATTTGTTGAATAAGATTTACAGGAAACAACTATTAAGCGGACAAAAGCTCCGACCTGCATTGAATTAAACCTGCTTGTTTGGTAGCTAAGATCATTTGTTAATTCCTCACTAGCCATAGACCGGTTTCAAACTTGTTATGTTCTCGTCAGTATGACATAAGTAATGGAAAAGAAGAATAATAATAGCAATCTAGGCTAGCCTAAAGAAAACTAAGCAAACAGACATAGTGAGTGATAAGTGTATCCCTCTGGTGGTCAGTGCTACTATCCGTGAGGCATCACTGATGTATTAGTGACTGATAGCGACCTGCAAAGCAGGTACCAAGAGTTGCTACTTCTAACCCTGATGGGCTAAACTGTATACTGAGTAAGATTTACAGGAAACAACTATTGAGTAGTTGTGGTAGCACTATGTCCGCTTATTTGTGACTTTTTTCAGTTCAGATAAGTTTCTACTTTTTACATTTAAGTTTTTTTTTTAATAAATATTTCGATTTGTTTGGGTATTTAAATAATAATATAAGCACCATCGGTATTGAGATAAATTGTATAACTGCTTAAAAAAATATAATTTATTTAAAAGTATGAGAGACCCAGCAAATCCTCTTGCATCGGTGTCTGCTTTGGCTCTCGATGGCCAATATGTTACATCGGTAAACGTCTTTTTCACAATATGTGGATATTTAATTAAAGGCGCTAGAGTTTAATTCCAAATCATTTAGAGCAAATAAATACAAATATTATATTTTTTTCTAATGGTTTATATTTACCACATGAATATATTTGTGCTAATATTATATCCACCAATTAATATTAATATTCACACCTCAAATGGCTTGTTTGTAACTATTTAGCCGCTATTTAATCTTGAATTCACTAAATACAATTATAAGGTAAGATATTGTATTATTGTGCATGAAAATGGTAACATATTGTTCATATCGCCTAGTCGGGTCTTTGTTTTGACGTAATGATGACCTTGGATCCAGGATCTTATCACAGTTCCTATAAATCCGGTTATCTGATAATTCTGAAGATTAGTGAAATATGGAAGGTGCCTATGTCTACCAGGATGCCCAGTTTTACATATAGGTCTTCGATAATGGGCCTTTTCACAGATTTTTTTTATTGCTTTATGTGATAGTGTTTTATAAAAAAAACATGCCGTATTTTTATTTTTTTTCTTTTTTGAGCACGATTTCTATAGAAAAAAAAATACAAAAGTGCGGAAAAAAAGCGCGAGCTTTTACGTGACGTCACGCAACCCACCTTAGTGACGTCAAAGGGACTACGACCTTGAACATGACACATCGATGTATTGCAAAGTTGGTTCTCTGATTTTTGACAGGTGACGTCGAAATTGACTTTGACAGTCGTTTCTTTTTTAGTTTGGATTGTTGTGTGTGGAACACGTTTACAAAGTGCTTTGTACCAACATGTACAAATAACAACATGAATTGTCCAATCAAAATTTTCGTTTACGTTCCACCAGATGAAAATAGACGAAAAGCATGGTTTAAAATAGCTTAAGTTGAGAAGCAGTTGACGAAAACCAGAAACATTTACTGTTGTGAAGATCATTTTGATGTAAGAAAATAAGTTGTATTTAGAAATTGATGCTAAATTATTGAAATTTTACAATTAAAAGAAGATTCAGAAAACTGGTGTTACTATAAAACCATTGGTTCCAAACTTATTCTTAAAAAATTATTATTATTAGACATTAGTAAGTATAATTGAAATAGGAAAAAATATTGTAACAACAATTGCATGTTAAAATAATGGTACTTCCATTATATTTATAAATAAATTACACGAAAATAAGAGTACTAATGATTTACCGTTTTGTTTTAATATTCCTGACTTCTGCTGATAAATAATCCAAATTTGACATGTAAAACTCGTCCACCATAATAAAGTCAACTTTCGGCAGATTTTCTGCATTTCCTTTAGAAAATCCTGGCTCCATTTTCTTCCAATAATGTGCAGAAACAAAGCAAAACACAATTCGCAAATGAACACACAGAACATAACCACAAAACTAACCATAAACAAGTCAGTTGTGGTATGATGTTAGTAGTATTAGGCGTTCTGGCAAATGCTACCAACATGATTCCGGTGTGTGTGACGTCACTCAGCTTCAAGGTCAACTGAGTGTTCAAATTGCCATAATAAATGTTTATTTTTTTATTAAACAATGGGAGACTTATATTTCAAACAGAGTTGCACAAGGTGAATATCTATCAGTTAGCTTTCAAATAAACATATTTGTTTTGAGATTTAAGAAGTAGTGAAAAGGCCCATTGTTTTAGCAGGCATACCGGCTGACCTACTAATGGTCGAAAGTTACTAAACTCTATTCATTTAAACTTTGAAGCATTTACCAGGATAGGGAACAAAATGCGCTCTGATGATTGGTACAGACGGCAGGCAGATGTACACAAGCGCAAAGTTTCTACAGCGGTTCATTTTCATTGTTTATTTTATTTCATAAGTATCGGTCGTAGTTGGACATTTGGCTCACTAAGTACAACCCAGCACTGCAAAAATTAAAGTTAATAGATTATAGGCAAACTTTTCTTTGACCTATCACTTTACATTGTCTTGGATCATTTTATTTTGTTCAATACGAACATACATTCAACAAAGCACTTGAGTAATAACGCAATATTTTTAGCAATCGTTCTGTTTTGTATACTTGAGGAAAATCACAGCTGATAAGGTGTGTATACAATTTTTTTAAGAAATTTAATATTTTACCTGCAACTCAATCTGGCTTTCGAGCCAATTATAGCACCACCACAGCCTCACTGCATGTAACAGACGAATTATTTAGGTCATGTGATGATAACGAAAATACTTGCCTTATACTTTTAGATTACAGTAAGGCATTCGATACCATAAATCATGCTACCGTGTACTTAAAATTAAAATATTTTGACTTAGTCCCAACACAATTTCCTTTTTTCTCTAATTATCTGGCTAACAGATGTCAAAAAATTGTACTTAATAACATTTCTTCTAACTTCCGTACTGTCAATAAAGGTGTACCACAGGGTAGTATTTTAGGTCCTATGTTGTTTTCTGTTTTTACTGCTGATTTTTCGATGTTTCTGAAACACGCTAATTCACATCAATATGCTGATGATTTCCAATTAATCTTTAGATTCTTGCTAAACGATCTTGATGCTGCAATTGAATATTAATTTAGATATGGCACACATTTCGTTGGTGTCCCGTAACCATGGTCTAGTGTTAAATGAAGCTAAAACCGAATTGCTAGTTGTTTATAGGCACAGGGAACAGGTTGTAAGTCATCCCCACTTCATCCTAAGTGTCAACAATAAAAGTATAACACCTAGTGATTATTGTAAGGACTTATGAATATATATAGACAACAATTTAAGGTTTTCTAAACATGTCAGCCACGTAATTCAGAAATCTTATAGTAAATTGAAATCTTTATATATTCATAAGGACTTTCTTAGTCAAGAAGTGAAATTAAAGTTATGCGATTCTTTAATACCTAGTTACATAGCATATTGTGATACAGTTTATTGGCCAGCCATTTTGAATAAAGGTAAAGAAAGTCTTCAAAAAGTTCAAAACGCTTGCTTAAGATTCAATTATGGTCTAAGGAAGTTTGATCATATATCATCTAAATTTCTTGATTCTAAATGGCTAAACCTGGATGAGCGTTTCCAGCTTCATTTAGCTTGTATGGTTTATAAAATTGATAAACTCGAAACACCCAAATATCTATACGATAAGTTAGTGAAAGGTATCAACACTCATGAACTCGTTACTCGTCATGGGAGTTGTATACTGTACCCAAGCATAGGTCAGCAAAATTTGAAAGATGTTTTACCTATAACGCGGTTACATTATATAATAAGCTACCACATTATATTAAATCTTCCCCCTCTATTAACTCATTCAGAAAACAGATCAAATCCTTACTCTATACCAACAGAAATATGTAAATCTTTCGCACTTATTCTTGTGTATTTCTATATTTCCCATTTTATTTTATTTTTCTTTTTGCATTTGTTGATTAAATGGAATGGTTAGGTGTAAGAGCAACTATGTTGAACCTCGCCATTCCTGTAACACTTTTCTGTTATTTGTAATCACTTAACATAAATAAAGACATTGTTTCTCAATGGCCGATAGGTATGATTCCTTTCGAAAGATGATGACATGGCAAGTCCCTTCATCATCTCTTAGTCTTGGATTGGTACGAATTTAATCCAGATCGCTGCACTTCACAGTGAATTCAATTTTGAAAAAGCAAACAGCTGACTGTAAACTCATTTTCTAAAATAAACGCATCCGAAAATTTAAGGTTCAAGTTGAATTACATATTCGGCTTCTCTCTCAAATTATATAGTATGTTTTGTTAAATATAAACATTCATCGCTGGATTATTCCTATCTATCACCAGTATTTTTTTCTTATGTAGCAAAGGGCAAAGGTCTATAATACAGTGAGTTATAGCCTTCTACTGGAAAAACTATAATATCTAGGAAAAAATTATTTTCGATGTGATTAAAAGCTACTTATAAATAGAAAGCAAAAGGTAGCAATAAATGACGTTCTGAGCAATGAAGAAACGATAGCCTTTGGTGTACAGCAGGGCACTCTATTAGGACCACTTTATTTATTATTTACATCAATGATCTGCTTGCCCTAAATTCATCTGGGACTGTGTTATCTACACTACCATTGTGTACATGGGAAATTTTGATCTGAAGTAATACAGACAGTAAAAATATCAATATGATTTTAAACTATTTTAAAACGAATGAACTAATGGTCAGTTTAACAATAAAATCTTACTCTTCACGTCATGTGAGAAATATTTACCTGATTGTGACAATATAACATTGAAAAATATAAAAATATATTTTATCTCCTCCATAAAATATTTAAGCATTTATTTTTTACTCTTTTTTAAGATGTGTCTGTGGTTAACAGACTACGAGATCTGATTTCTATGCTTAACGGTTTTCGTAATTTTCTTTCAGTTTCTCAATTAAAAATTCTATATCACGACCTTGTTGAATCTATATTTAATATACAATTATTGGCTAGGGAGAGCTAAGGAAAACCTATTTAAACCGATTCAAAAATTTATAATGTATCCACCTGACTTACTTACTGACCTTTCTGTATATAAATAGGCAATACACATCATCAGTTATTCATGCGTATTAAACACGGGGCAGGGTTGCAGCTATGCGATTTTACTAAGATTACACATTGGTCAAAAATGTTTTGCACATATAGGCCCAAGAATGCAGAACTTAACGCTGAATTAACTTAAAATACAAATTTTAAAAATTTATTTAAGAAAAAACTAACAATTTAAAACTTTCTGATAGATACGAAAAGCACTCAATCGTAAATTAATAGGTAATCCCAAAGCAGCCAATTTATTAATTGTTGCGTTTCATATCTATCTTTCTATTATTTAATAATAATCATTTGTATGTAGTTATTATATTAAAAACTAAAGACATGTAAATGTAGATTATCAATAAACAGGTTCGTAAATGAGCCTAAATGTGCCTTTTCTCACAAACGATGTTTTCTGGGACCCACTACACTAATGTATATTTGCATACGCACTACAATTATATATATTTGTTAATGTTCTTTTGTAAAAAATCTTATTGAGGTTAGCTAAAATATGAAAATCTGTACAGCTGTATAATAGTTATGGTCCAATTTTAATTTGGAGAATTATATCTTTTGTAGTTATTTTTTTCGAAATTTGACTTGAAGGTGTTGCAAACCAAATTTCAGTGTAATTTTTTTCCGCCGACTATTTTTTTTAATCAATTTTTTGTGCAGTTATGATATACGTATTTGCCTTCATAAAAAATATGAACTACATATTTTATCTTTCCCTCTATCATAAAATTTATTACACTGAAAAAAATGAGGCAATGCTGACTCCTTATATCTCATATTTTTTATTATCCAAATGTAAGCAGTCTTTTGAAAAGCCGTTAAAGCGCTTCTTTAATAGTAAAATGTCAAATATTTGTTAACTACCAACTACCAGATTATTTTATGTTAGTACGAGTAAAACGTAAATATTTAACAGATCATAGAGGTGTTTAAAGACGCCTTTCATGTTGCTTTTTTCTTTTATTATACCTGGATGACGCTTAACGTCTCGTAATCGGAGTTTTTCTTTCATGTAACGAGCACCCTGGCAGAATACAAGAAAATACGTTCAAATTGGATAGAATCCGAGAGTATCATAATAAGTACAGAGTGGGACATAGTAACTTGTTGCTTTTTTAAATGAAATAAAGTTTCCAAGTTTTAATTTTATATTGGGTATTCTATATCATTACAAAGATACTATATCATTTATACTTTAAAATAGACTTCAATGAGATACGTTTCACCATTTCTAATACACTGTTACAGTCTCAAATCTTGAAGATTTCCTATTACTCTCTCGATCACTTCCCCAGTAATCGCTGAAATTTTATCCCTAATTCGTTGTATTAATTCTCTAAGATTTGCAGATCTGCAGAATAAACTTTACTCCTAAGGTAATCCCATAGCCAGTAGTCATAAATAGATAAATCAGGCGAACTAGCAGAATAAGGAAGATCGCCATACTGTGAAACCAAATGGTCCCTAATAATTAATAGTTTCTCTGATGATGGTAATAAACCGAAACGTTAAAAAAAAAAAATATAAAATTAGTTATACCTGACCGAAATCCCCCAAAAACAAAAAACTATCAGATATTATTTGATATTAACGATCAAGAAAAGAAAAATATATATAGAAGAAAAAATGAGCAAATGTGTTTTTTATGTCTTGTATAATTTTGTAAAAATATCCTTAGACTTTTCTTGTGAGTGTATATTAGCGAAATAATAAATAAATGTAAAATTAACATTTATTGCAGTAGTTACGGAAAGTTATTACTCATATTTCCTCGTGAAAAAAACGGTTACATTAGTCTATTGATTTTAGTATAGGAGTTATGGTTCTACAAAAGCAAAAACTAATAATTATTTATTTTATTAATTTTCAACTACGCTAAATTTGTTTCGTACACCCATGGTATCCTTGTAAAATACTACGCCTGTGACGAAACCACCTGCATTCGAGGTCCCACAGCGCTCAGTGAATTTATGAATGAAATGTAGCTGAAATAATCTACTGGTTATACTGTGGTCGAGTGGTAAGAACACTTGCCCCTCACCCTGGAGTCCCGGGTTCGAGCTCCAATCGAGGAGCTAGGATTTTTCTAAACCGGAAATTAATCCTAGCATAGTCGGATATGTTGGTGTTGAATTTTCTCTCTGAAAAGATGAAAAAAGACAAGAAATTATGTAACCGATATATAATTTCAAAATATCGAACAGCTTTTCTAGCTATATGTTGTTTATTTTTTTTACAAAAAATACAAAATACTCATTCACATACATGTACATTATGTACCTAGAATATTAATCTTTACCACATACAGCAGCGGGTTCTGGGATATAATATAATAGGCGGCTCCTTTTGATTTCGATTAATTGAATAAAAAATAAAGAGAGCCGCTGTTTATTTTAGTTTTCGAAACGCTCCATTGTTGGGAAACTTAACCTGTGGTTAACTCACAGATTATATTTCTTATTTAATTCGGTGAGTACCACCAAAGAAAATTATTATTTAGGTGTACTTAGTATGTACCTTGATGTCGGTACCTATTTATATAAAAATACGACTGTGTATTCTTAACACATGGCAAACTTATTGTTTGAGTTTTTTTAAAACCGTGTTACACTTCTTTGTAAATATGGTTTTTCGGAGCCTTTTATGTGATATGATCTGCTGTAACGGATATACTAAGCTTAATATTATATATGTATAGAGGGATTTGCACCTGTAAAAAGCAATCATGAGGACTAGGGACGGGATTTCACTAGATTTTTTTAAGATGGGGAAGACATTTCAAAAAATCTGACATACTTTACTTCATATTTATGCAATTCTAGAAAAAAATAATAGTGCAATAACTATTGGGCATTACAAAAACATTCTTTCAAACCTAACATGATAATAACAATAATAAATACCTAGATTTTTTTATTTTATACTGACATTCTTATCTGAATGTGCTAATATAAAAGTTTTAGGCATGTAATGAATCAAGAACAACACATCCAACACATTTTATCATAGAGACTATTAAAACAACAACTCAGTCTAGGAGCAAGAACTGCATTGAATTAAATAACAGTGTTCTTAGTATTAGAAGCAAAAAAATATTGAGATTGAAAAAATATTAACTCACCAAAAAACGAAAATTTTCACACTCAAGAAATAATTTTCTCCATAGGTATTTATTATTATTATCATATTAGGTTTGAAAGAATGTTTTTGTAATACCCAATAATTTTTTTTTCTAGAAATAGGGAAGATATTTTTAATTTAATTTAATATAACTTAATTTAATTTAATTTAATTTAATTTAATTTAATTTAATTTAATTTAATTTAATTTAATTTAATTTAATTTAATTTAATTTAATTTAATTTAATTTAATTTAATTTAATTTAATTTAATTTAATTTAATTTAATTTAATTTAATTTAATTTAATTTAAGTGATGACATAGGGTGTCTGTTTAATGATTCAAATAACTGAGGTGTGAATATTTGTAGAAAAATCATGATGATTTGATGAAGAGTTAACGCTTGTTAAAGTTGCAGAAGAAAAGCAAAAGATACGAATTAAATTAGAATTGACCAGCTTCTAAACTTATTCTACGATTAATTTGATGCACTATTTCAAATAATGCAAATGTTGATTACCATTTCCGTATTTTTTATTAACTGGATAAAGTATAGTGAGTGTGGTGTCGCTTTTACCTTTACATTATTGACTGAATTTGCTTAGGTACCTTACTTTAAGTATCTTTAAAACGGCCCTGAAGACTGAAAAAAACAAAGGGTTTGGTAATAAAAGTCGATAAGACGAATTAACCAAAAAATTGTGCCATTAAAACCACCACAAAAACTACAAAGAAAACTAGCGAAACAAAGAACAAAAAAACATTTTTAACCTTTTTAAAAAGTGTTATTTAAAACCATTTTTTCCGGAACCGTTTAGAAAGTTAACTGTTTTTGGTAAATTTTTGAGTGGAAAATACATATTTACTGGACTAGCCCGGTAAAGTGACATAAGTAACCGATATTAATATATTAAACAACAAGTTTGGAAAAGCAAAGTTTCACTAAACGAATATAGCTTTTGAGTACGAGTAAGCACAGTGAGCGAGTAACGTAAAAGCCGTATGAGTTTAGTAAAACTGCTTTTCTTACGAGGTTTGTTTATACTATTTTTTCACATTTTGTGTTAGTAATTATAAGCAAATAATCATAGATATAAATAAAAGCATTACAAAGTTAGAAATTTAAAAAATTTCATAGTACGTACTTGGGTAGGATTTCCGTAACCGAGTAACCTGACACGGCTTTATTTATTTACATCAGTTAACAAGTTTCATTTTTGTGAATCGAATTGAGTTTAAGTTACATGTTAATTATAAAAATGAGTCTTGCTACTGAAAACAATTTAGAAAATTGTTCTGAAGACATTTTAAATGCCGCTTGAGAAGCGTCTTCGAGCTTACTTCCTTTAAAATCCAAGGAAAAATACGAGAAAGTATATGAAATATTTTGTAATTGGAGGATGACAAAAAACGCACTAAGAAGTGATGAAAGTGTAATGCTAGCGTATTTTTTTGAGAAGGTAAGCTATTTTTTTATACATATTTTAGTGTTTCTCATACAATGTCTTTCATTATTTTAGGCAAAAGCTCTCAAGGCATCCAGTTTATGGTCTACATATTCCATGTTGAAAAGTACTATTCTGTCAAACTGTGTTTTATGAACAATGACATTACTATATAGTAAAGTGACATTTCTATGTGGTAGTAAAGTGCCACTTTAATAAACGATTTTGAATTTAGTAAAATTGCACATTATCTGTCAAAATGCGAAAAAGTTATTTACATAACAAGACCGGAAAGTAATTCTTTACAAGGCGAGATTGCAATAATCAGGAGGACCGCCAGTGAGTCCTAGACATGTTTATTGACAAAACCGCTCAATAAGAATGTTGATTCGTCGCTGAAATAAATATTTTTTGGTAGAAGCGAGTTATTGTTTATTATTTTGGTAATTTGTTCACAGAACTAGATTCTTCTATCAAAACCTTCAGCTAGTTTATGCAGCTTGCAGCTTGTGTAATTGATAGCAAAATTCCCTAGCACTTCAATCTGAACTACTTCGTTCAAGATCCTGGATTCGGTACTTTTTTTGTTTTCCACAGATCTTGTTTCTATAAATTTTGCAACTAAGTTCAAAATGTTTGTGTGACACATGTTTGTTTGGATTTATTTCACTGAAAATTATAAGAATAACAATTAATACAATAAAGAAAAAATGTGTGCAGTCTGTCAAAACTTATAAGGTTTCTTAAAATATTTTCCAGTGATACTTTTCTTGAACATTAACAATAACCGAACAGATTTAATATAACTGCTACAATAATCCAGGTTTCAAGATTAATCAACGAAAAAAGAAACATAATTCGACCGTTCTCGTTAGGAAAGAAAACTGTCAGGTTTTCAATCCGTTTTATAATCTACATACATACAGGTTGTTTAAAATATCTGTTATTTAGAAGTCGTAAAAATAAAATTTTATATTTAAGCTATAGCTTAATAACGCTACACTATCTATTAATATCAATTAAGATTTTTAAGTGGTGAAGGCTCAACCTACCAAAATTTGTAACAGTTGCATCATTATTAAAAAACGCGGATCTGTCCTAAGCAACCGTTATGTCGCCAGGAGAGTCCTTGTTTAGTTCTGGCGCTCAGTAATATACGCCTTAAAATCTTTTCAGGTTACATCATATTTACGGAACGTTGTTTCATCTTTATTGCAAAAAAGATATTAAACAGATGCATAGAAGTGACACACCAATTACTTAATTGTTTTACCCTATCTGCAAACTAAGTTTCATAAAACTAACAATAGAAATTTTCTTTTATATATATGGAACCATTTTATATTTTACATACGATAGTGACCTGTTTTAATCCTTCGTACATAAAATGGGTCTGGCTTCACTTTGATTATCAATATGAAATAAAATGGTGTGCACACATATTCTATAGTGTTGAAAATGGTAAACATGCTCATTCGCCAGAGGAATTATATTGACGGGGGCATTTTTAACACGCTTTTATTAGCTTCACCTGTATGTTTGCTTGCTTGCTTGCTTGTTTGCTTGTTTGTTCGTTTGTTTGTTTGTAACCGACTCTTTGGACTCGATTTTGACCCACTTTAAACGGACAGATTTAATTGAAACTTTGTACACTTACGAAAAACCGGTAACAATACAATAATTTGATAAGTTTATATCATTATCCTGATCAGGATCGCCAGTCCTTTCCTCACGTATCCTCTGCGTGAGAGCAAGAGGCTTAATATTGTAAGTATATTCCGTGATTCTCAGTTCGGTCGTTGGCCGAGCGGGCCAGTCTTAGTCGACGCGAAACGATGGACTTCTCGGGCGTGAGTTCAAATTCCATGGCTGAAATAAAAAAATATATTTTTTTTTTCGGAAATATCTGTTGGATCGTAATATGTTATAATATCAGCATCAATAAGCAACATAAATATAGTTTAAAAAAAACTACAAAACACGCTTTCATAGCACATCAAACTAAAAAGTGAAAAATATATATAGTTTAAAAAAACTAAAAAACACGCTTTTAAAGCACATTAAACTAAAAAAAGTGAAAAATAATTATTAATATAAACTGAAAACAATAATGAACGAAAAATACTAGTATTATTGTGAAAAAAGCGTGGGGCGCTTTGTGCCATATTTTTCGTATATCGAGCAACCCACGCTTTTTTCACAATAATACTTTTCGTTCATTATTGTTTTCAGTTTATATTAATAATTATTTTTCACTTTTTAGTTTGATGTGCTTTAAAAGCGTGTTTTTTAGTTTTTTTAAACTATATTTATTACTGCAAACTTACATAAAATACCTATACAAAATTGTAATTTAATGTGGTGTTATTATTATTATTATTATAAAATAAAAAGGCCCTCCGAAATGCTTAAATTTTAATAATAATTTAATTAATGGAAATAAAATTTGTTTTTCTCTAATTAAAAACGTGATTTTAGGGAAGTATTTAAGGAATATTTTAAAGATCTACTTTTCAATGCAAAGTCTACGCCAAGAAGCTGAGCTCAAGAACATGGAGGCAGTAGACTCCAGAAAATAGCTGTAAGCCATTTTCCAGTGTGCCAAATGGCTGATAATTACCAGAATTTTACGATATTCTGGGATTTTATCTGGTAGTTTATAATGAGCCTCTGATAATGGCATAATCTACGATATTTTTTTTGGAACGGTATTTTTTGTATAAAATTATTTGCACCTTGGAAAATAACGAATGTGTTTCATGTAAAATACATAATATACTGTTTCATTTTACAAACTGTGATGAGTATTTGGTGATATTTCGTTAGTATTCCTTTTCAATATAGATATGTGTTTTACTTTTGTTTATTGTTTTTGGATAATGGCGTAATGTTTAAATTGAAGTATCTGGTAATACCTAGTTATTTTACGATAATCACACTTTCACAATCTGACAACATTACGTATGCCTAATACAGAATTGGTTCATAGCCTAAATACTTTAGCGAGTTAGGGTAGATTTCTCCCTCCAAAGTCCAAATTAAATTTCCTCTACTTTTATCACCAGTCTTAGCTAACCTATGTTGTTTTACGATTACGGAAACTATCAAAAGAAGTCGTACTTAATTGACGTTATGTGTAATATAAGAAAATACAGAACATATCTTTAAGTAAGTAGGTATGTCACACATGACTAATTGTAATAACACGTCTAAAACTTATATTGAATCGTTTCATAATAATTATGTATATGGTGATAACAAAGAAATATTACATGCATATATAAAATAGAATATAATTCCTTGTAAGATATATCATAATTGCCCTATAATTAATACATTCCTACCCAGATTTTCAACTTGTAAAGTTGAACATGTTTTGTAACAACCTTAAAACCGTTTTATGTATTCAGTACATCAATAATTAATGCCCTAAGTACGCAATGTAATTACAAAATATTTAAAATACATTTTGATATTATAAATACGTAATGGTGATGAGATCATATATTACTGTTATATAATGTTGAAATCTTATAATTTTGTAATAAATTTATCATACTAATTATGCAACTATATATAGAGGATAGAACAGTGTGATACAATAAGGTTCCCTAAAATATCCGAGTGTATGATATAACTGATCCAAGTTGATTGACTCTGGATTGAAGCATTCGTTATATTACATACGAACTGAATTAATATAATCTATTTTCGTGGATACTTTTTAAATTTTGATTTAAACTAGGATACAGATGTGGATAAATTAAATTCATCATCCTTATGTGCTACATAAGAAAAACAACTTTCAACTTTAAGATTTTAAACAACAATTTTGCAAAAGTTGAATTTTGTTTTGAAGTTTTTCCAAAAGAAATTAAAATACACATTATTGGCATAATCAAAATGATTTAAAGTGGTGTATTATCACTGGTAAATACTGAGATTAGAAGAGGCCCCAGGATACTACCTTGAGGTATACCTTTGTTAACATACATAGCTGTAGAAAGAATATCATCAATTTTCACAATTTGACACAGATCAGATAGATAATTTGTAAACTATGCTAATGCTACTGAATGTATATTATAGTAACGAAGTTTGGCAATAGAAGTTTATGGTTTTTACATCAAATGCTTTTCTATAATCTGAGAATACTAAAAATACTTGTCTATATTATGTGTCAAATCATTGGTTACTTTTATTATAGCGCCGTTATAGTACTATGATTCTTTCTAAATATGAGAATATTATATTCATTGCTATTTATTTTAAAATAATCCAATGAATCACCTGCCGAAGTTTTAAGGTTTGCTCCGTCTTGTTTAAATTACACACAGATTTTAAACCTTCTAAGAAATGTTTTCTACATGTTACATAACATAAAATCCCACCTGTAATAAAACAGTTGCCGACGCATACGTAACAACACCGCGGGTTCACAAGATTTATTAATATTTATTGTTATATACAACTTAATTTTCATACTTAATTATCAAGACATTCTTTTTGAGTACCGTATTGGCTACTGCAGTAAACTTATTATAAACGTTTGGAGGTTTTGGAGGTTTTATATATATATATATATATATATATATATATATATATATATATATATATATATATATATATATATATATATATATATATATATATATATATATATATATATATATATATATATTATAGGTAATTAGTCATTTATTCATTTATAGGTCAACTGATATACATATGACATGTCGGTCTGTTTATATTTGAATAATTTCGTTTTGGAAAGACTAATTTATAAGTACAATTGAGCTTTCCTTTAAAACACTCATATAATCTATGGTACAATTTGAGAAAAACTACAAAATATTACTAAAACGTAGCAAACGACGACGTAATTTTAGTATTTTAGTGCTTTGCAGAAAGCTGAATATTAGAAAAAATACAATACAAGACATTGTATGTGTGGTGACCGCAAGGGCGGATATAGACTTTGAATTAGGGAGAGGTAACACGACAAATACATGTAAATAAAATAGAACGTATAATCAAAAATATAATAGAAATAAAAAATACAAAATCTTGTACAAAAACAACAATACAGTACAGGGTGGGCAAATGTCGATATCGGTATAGGGTAACTCGGTAACTGTAAGAGATACAAAAAATTAGAAGACACATTATCGATCTCTTTTTTTGAGACAAATTCACTGGCTAAAACAAAAATTTGCTATCGTCTTTTGTTTTCGAGTTATAAACAAAAGTTCGATTTTTCGATTTTTAGACATGGCAATATCTTGGTTGTTTGTAAAATTATGAAAAAAAGAACTTTTACATTCTTCAGGTATTTTTTTTGTATAATACAGTGGTGTCGAGAAAATTTTAAAAAAAGGCGCAATTTCGAGTTATAGCATAAAGTTGTATTTTTTTAAATGGGAATCATAGTTGGCTATGATTTAGTTAAAAACGGAATTTTTTTCTCTTTCAAACTATATATCATATGTGGGGTCGCTTTTGATGTGTAAGTATTTTATAGAAAAAATAATCTTTTAGTACATTACTTTTTGCGTTTTTTTATATTTATTCCAAATAGGAGTGTGTCATCTATGACAGTGTTTATCCGTTTGTCAGTAAATTGCATATTAATAATTTTGTTTCCGTCATAATTACACCCCATTTAATCATAAAAATGAAGATGTCTTACGAGAATTACGAGAAATATGATATGCTAGAATGCTTCATTCAAAGTAATAACAATTGTGATATTGCATCCGAAATATATTTCAATCGCTATCCAGAAAGAAGACACCTAATAAAGCTATTTTAAGACGTTAAAAGAAAATCTCATTAATTGTGGGTCCCTCAACAAGCCAAGACCAAAAAATCAGATATTTATATCTAATTTTATAATACATTACAATAAACAAAATAAAAATTCAAATTAAAGCAAATGTTCAAACGGATGTCCATTATGGTCGATACATAAATTATACCTCTTCATAACACTCTGAACTGCATTATAAATATGAACATTTTAAATGAAATTTACAGTCTATAAAATTCATTTATATCGGTACTGGTTTTCTCGTATAATTTCTCTTTAATGTGGTCCCAAAAGAAAAAAATCCAGTGGCGACGATAAGTCAGATGATCGTGATGGCCATCTTACTGGTCCGTTACTTTCCATCCAGTTATTTCCAATTGGTATTTAATCTGAAACGGTCCTGATATTATGAGGTGGTGCACCATCTTGTTAGAAGAACTGATTTCTTGCATCAATTAAGCGTAGATTGTCCATAAATTCCTGAAAATTTTTCTAATTTAAGATATTCTTGATATATGTGATATGTTAAAACATGATTGCCACGTAGAGCACACCAAACGCTAAAGCCAATGCGTCCCTGAGTTCGCAAGACAATGGTACGGTGAAGATTCATATCAGACCAATAGTGCTTGTTATGCCTGTTGAAAATTCCTATACTGCTAATGTAGGCTTCATCTGTCCAAACTACATTTAGAGAAGAATGAATCTTGTTGACTTTTTTCACGATACCATATGCAAAACTCCAATCGTCGCTGAAGATCAGTTGGTTGCAGGTGATGTTGTTTCCTTGTATATGGCCTGAATTTGTGTGTCCTCAAAATATCCAAAACTCGATGTCTTGAAATTCCAGAATCAGCTTTAATTTGACGACTTGAAATTGAAGGATTTGCAACCGCCATGCCATTCCAATTGCAGTTATAGAAGTTTCTTCAGCATCTTCAATATTGTAATTTTTTGGTCTTAGCTTGTTGATGGACCCACAATTAATGATTTTTTTAACCTCTTAAAAATAACTTTATTAGGTTGTCTTCTTTCTAGATAGCGATTGAAATAAATTTCGGATGCAATATCACAATTGTTATTACTTTGAATAAAGCATTCTAGCATATCATATTTCTAGTAATTTTCGTAAGACATCTTCTTCACTTTTACGATCAAATGGGGTGTAATTATGACGGAAACAAAATTATTAATATGCAATTTACTGGCAAATGGATAAACACTCTCATAGATCATACACGCCTACTAGGAATAAATATTAAAAAAAAACGCAAATTATGACTTGTATTTTTACGTTTCAATGCAATCCTATGCTCTTTTAATTTTGGTTTAATAATTTATTTGTGTTATGATATTTCAGTTTTATTGTAATATTTTTTTATTCCCATTCATTTAGTAATTAATCCATCACTAAATTTTAATAATAAATAAATAAATAAATAAATAAACACCACCCCCGAATCCAAAGCAGAATCTGCACGGGCGAAGGTTACATTTATGAAAAAACGTAGACACAACCACTCCCATCGACATTGCCATTGCCGGTGTAAGTTGAGAGATAAATTATTATAATTTTAACTTTCCAATCAGTCGGAAAATTACTTCCCAACGGGTCGAAAAGTTGTTTACTTTTCAAACTGAGAATTTAATTTGAGGTTATGTAATAACACAGGAAAAAACTATCAATGATGAAAAATAACAATTTTATTATTTAATTATAAATAGATAATTGATAAATAGAACACCAGATTAAGAAGAAAATATGATTTTGTCTTTAGGATCCAAGTCGTTAAAATTAATAATCAAATTTGAGTGATCGTCACTGATAATTCTAACAGATAATCCATATTTTACCTGCCCACTTGTAAAATTGAATTGCTATGTTGATGTTTATGAACAAGAAGCTGAAAATGTTCCTTGCCTATGGATATAAGTCCTTGTTGACAACATAGCTGCAATTTTCATTTGATCACATAAAGAGCTAGCTACGTAATATTAAGCTACGGCGTTTGACTTCCATCCTCCCAATATTTGTAAATTAAGAACGTCTCTTCAAGTGGTCACAAGTAAAATAGCCAGTGCCCAGTAAACATATCTACATCTTTGGCATTAAATGGGTTGTTATTTTCTTAGGGAATTGTGCGATGGCATTATATTCAAAAGGCTGCTTTATTACATTACCAAACATCTCCATTCCAGAAACAATCTATCATTCTCAGCATTCTTACAAAGCTTCATATGCTGCTTTAATATTGCAATCCATTCTGAACTAGTTATGGATGTTATGGCAAATATTCGAGGATGGTATGTTCTTGTATCTAGATTTAGTATACCTTATTTTCTAAAAAATATTTATCGATGGTTTCATTTTAAATAACTTCGAAAGGCAGCGGAAATGTCATTTAAAATCAATCTATAATGTTTATAGTTATTTATTAACGGTACAAGTTTGATTATGCCATCTTTAACGAAACGGTTTGATTGCCAGAACGAGGCATTGAACCGCGTTCTGCGGAAATCAAACAAGTTTCGTAAAGCCATAATCAAACGTGTATTGTTCAATATTCTATGTTCGTCGGTGAAAATAATAAGTTTTCATTTTATTATTATGTACAAAACTAATTAAGATTATAAATATCAGTAAATTTGACGTAAAATACAAAACATACTTTTGAGCAATAGCGAGTACTGGACAACATTCGTTTATACATATTATCATTGTATTTGTTGAAACTCTAAATACATTGCTGCCATATAGCAATACACGAGCAGGTCGTACCTAACTTTATATAAGCGCAAAGATCCAAACAGCAAACTATAATGCAAATTATTTTCCACTTTAACAAACCGACCAATCTACGTTTTGCTATTATTTACAAAATGAATACATGTTGTTATTATTATTGTTCAAATAAATAAATTCTGCCTCAATTTATGCTATTCCCTGTTTTAGAAAAAAAAACAGTGCGGTAATGGGTTCATTACCGCACTAGTGCCGTAATAAAGATCTTAACAAAACTTAAATTAATTTGTATAATAACCTATAACAACACCGATGATGACAAATAAATAATTATACGAATAGATAATAAATTGATAATTTTACTTTTTGAGGAAGAAACTCCATCTTTTAAAAAGTTGTTAATGCCTTTTTTAGTACATAATCTTGATTTTTGGCTTGCATTCTCCTGGGTATGTAATATATTATTATTTACCACATAGAACATATTTATTTTTTATTTATTGGATACTTTCAGAGCCAAAATAAGTATTTTTAATTACTCATATACACACCTAGTTTTACAAAAAAATTTTCATTAGATATTTTCATTTAAAAATTGGTTCAGGAATCATCTCCTCAATATTCTCGTTGTACTTAAAGATCGCACTGTATATTTTTATTATAGTGGTAAATTAACATTTCGCCCCTCTAAAAACATTCTCTGTTGCTGCCCTTGAGCTGATGGAAAATTATGTAATGATCTGAATGTAAACAAAGGGATATTTGCTATTTGTACTTTCTTTCAGTATTTTGCATTGCTTCAAATTTACAAATGCACTAAATGACATGTAATTAGTAATCATCATTTGCTTAGTTTAGTATAGACACCGGACAATTTCCTTACGTACAGGGTTGGCACATGGGTGAGAGACAATAACAATTATTTGTATAAAACAGTTAAAATACATACCTTAACATTTCATGAAACCTCATGTACTGTGTTCAAGATATTAATACAGATTAATATTATCAGAATTTGTTCTACGTGGACGGCATTCAGTCAATATCTTGGTTGTTTGTAAAGTTGCGAAAAAACAACTTTTACATTCTTAAGGCACTTTTTTCTATGTAATACAGTGGCGTTGAGAAAATTAAAAAATAATATGCAATTTCGAGTTATGGCATAGAGATGTTATTTTTAAGTGGGAATCATAGTTGGCTATGTTTTAGTTAAAAAGTATTTTTTTTTTCTCTTTCAAACTATATATCATATGTGGAACCGTTTTTGATGTGTAAGTATTTAATAGCTAAAACAAACGCAAACAAAAATGCGACATAGGGAGTTGTTTTTATTTATTTTTATCCTCGCGCCATCTACACACTGCGACGTATTCAGGTAAATGGAATAGTGAATAAACACGATCTAGATCTCGCTGTGTGTTTTTACCTATGGGAACTCAGACAAGTCGGTTGGAAAGCCATATTTAATTTATGATAAACGCTAATATAAATAACAAAAATGCAGAAAAAAAAACATGGAGCCTGTAGAACAAATTAGTTAACAAAACTTGTCAAATAGTCGTCTCTATGTTATAAAACTTTGTGATTGCAACGGCATGAAAAGAACTTTCAAATGAAGTGTCACTCGACTCCAGCTCCTTCATGTATCTTTTCCGTTGCAAATAATATGAGGCCTCACAAAATAGTTAGATTTGAATCCCCAAAAAGTCTGGGTCCGCCCATGTCGGAAACCGGGAACGTCTGTTATTTATTAATTGAAATTGACAGTTCCATATAGAGTTGCCACTTCTCCCTGATTCGTCAATTTTTAAAACCATTTCTCCCCGTTCCCTGAATTAGGTCTAAATCTCCAGGAAATTATAATAAATAAATATAGTTTAAAAAAACTAAAAAACACGCTTTTAAAGCACATCAAACTAAAAAGTGAAAAATAATTATTAATATAAACTGAAAACAATAATAAACGAAAAATACTAGTATTATTGTGAAAAATGCGTGGGTTGCTCGATATACGAAAAATATGGCACAAAGCGCCCCACGCTTTTTTCACAATAATACTAGTATTTTTCGTTCATTATTGTTTTCAGTTTATATTAATAATTATTTTTCACTTTTTAGTTTGATGTGCTTTAAAAGCGTGTTTTTTTAGTTTTTTTTAAACTATATTTATTTTTCACTTTTTAGTTTGATGTGATATGAAAGCGTGTTTTGTGGTTTTTTTTAAACTATATTTATATTGCTTATTGATGCTGATATTATAACATATTACGATCCAACAGATATTTCTGAAAAAAAAAATATTTTTTTATTTGGGATTTGAACTCACGCCCGAGGAGTCCGTCGTTTCGCGTCGACTAAGACTTGTGCCTTAGCCCGCTCGGCCATAGAACGAACTGAGAATCACGGAATGTACTAACAGTAATAAGCCACTTGCTCTCACGCAGAGGATACGTGAGGAAAGGAAATTATTTAATTCTGGCGATCCTGATCAGGATAATGATATAAACTTATCAAATTATTGTATTGTTACCGGTTCTTCGTAAGTGTACAAAGTTTCGATTAAATCTGTCCGTTTAAAGTGGGTCAAAATCGAGTCCAAAGAGTCGGTTACAAACAAACAAACAAACAAACAAACAAACATAAGGTGAAGCTAATAAAAGCGTGTTAAAATAGAACTACATGCATTACAAATTACAACACGCAACGTTTACCAATCGCCTCTACTGTTATTTGCTCACTTGAGTTGCCAGTGCATTTTGAAAACTGTGTCATTTATACTTCCTATATACAATGTGGAAATTAAGTAACGCATAAATTCAGTAATTCCGTTGATATTAATTTTTTGGAAAATATCTCGAAGGGGTATAGCGATTTTAACTTCAGCAAATATTTTCGGTCTATTCTCAGTTTCTTAGGTCATTTATTTGTTAAATTATGATGTCATCGACTTTTTTTAAACGACAACCTATATTTTTTATTATTGATTTTTGTAGTCGTTTTTATTCCGGTTCCGACCGTATAAAATTTTCAATATGTTGTATTTGAAAAAAATCGAGAAAAACACTCTTAAAATTCAAACAACAAAAATTCATTAAATTGGGAAAATTTATCTAGTTGCCGGTATATCACATTAGTTCGATTTTTCAACTATTTGTATAATTTCAAAATAAAAATGAATATGCCGTCGATAACTTTCCGTCAAACTTAGGCAACTAGATAAATTTTCCCAATTTAATGAATTTTTGTTGTTTGAACTTTAAGACTGTTTTTCTCGATTTTTTTTCAAATACAACATATTGAAAATTTTATACGGTCGGAACCGGAATAAAAAACTACTACCAAAATCAATAATAAAAAAATATAGGTTGTCGTTTAAAAAAAGTCGATGACGTCATAATTTAACAAATAAATGACATAAGAAACTGAAAATAGACTCAAAATATTTGCTGAAGTTAAATTCGTTATACCCCTTCGAGATTTTTTCCAAAAAATTAATATCAACGGAATTACTGAATTTATGCGTTATTTAATTTCCACACTGTATATACCTGTATCAAATGCAATTCATGAATGTGTATTTAGTGTAATTGATAAAATATGGTTAAAAGATAGAAATCAATTAAACGAGATTTACTTTAAATCTGAAATTCAAATATGTAAGAACTGTATATTCTTGTAAAAAAATGTTTTCATTGTCTTATAATTGAATTTCAGTTATCTCATGTGTTCAAGGTGTATCGAAACTAAAGTATATTAAAATATCTGATGTGGCCAGCACATAACTTTCTTATACCAGCATATATCATCCTGATTTAAAAACATCATTTTATTTAATTCTTCACTTACCTTAATTAAATTTTAATAGCGTACCTTGAAATGTTTCATTAAAATTTTTAAATAACTAATTATCAGCGTCGTTCGATACTGTCAATAATAATTCATGTCATATATTTTAATAATTTCTTCTTATTGACATTGGCATTTTTGTAACTAAATTAGACATTTCAAATGTTAAACTGTTAAATTTATCCCAACCCCATTTTGAGATCAAATGTGTAAAAAATTTCAGTTTACATCAGCTGTATTTAAGTACTTGGAAAATATTTTATTGGCTTGATATAGTGATATGATTTATAATCTTTCATCAAAAATATATTTTTTTGTAGACAAATACAAAAAAGTTTGGGTTCCGTGGATCTCTTTTCAGCTGGCCAATTTTGCTCATCACCGAATTTTTCATTGTCTTTGTCCTTTAGAACATGTGTACCAAATTTGAAAGCTTTATCTCAAAAACAATGGTTGCTATCGCGATACTACAGACATGCGGACAGATTTTTTTCATAAAGTTATGTTTTTTCATTATAATTCGTCGAGATTCGTCCAGAAATGCAATACATTTTTTTCTTTCCGAAATGTACAGGTATTTCATTATAAATTACCTACCCCTTATCACCATTATTATTGCCTATAGAAAAAAAAGTTTTAAATAAAAGTTGTGTGACTGAATTTTGTTAAAATGCTATTAAAAGTACAGTAGCGTGTAGATTTCAAAGGATACAAAATAATTATATATTTTTTTTAAATGGAATAACCTATATATTATTAAATTTTTGGAATGATCCTTTATTCCTGATTTCAAAAATATACCATATGTTACCCCTACCGTTACCATTTTTGAGTTATTAAACGTCGAATATCTTAGTTAAACTAATTGCTGTAAATATGGAAAAGTTAACATTATTAAAGTGAGCTATGAAAATGACAATTATTATGTTTGATAAGTGACATTTCTTTAATGAACAGACATCATTTGGAAAATAGTCAGAATGGATTCAGGAGGGTTCAAAACGTATATATCAATCAAAATCTCGAGGTCGAAAAAAAATCACGATTACTATACTTCCTCGTATTAGGTATAAGAAAGTAAAAAGTGATTTTCTTTAATATTTCAAGCATGACCTGCCGCTGCGAACTTACTTGCCATCAGGTGGAAACCTTAGTTCCACTCCTGTCAAATATTACACACTTCAGAATCATATTTTTAGGTATTTGTATAACAAATCAGGAAAGTGTAACATTTCATCCTGCGGATAAAGTTTAATACCCGACGCAAAGTGGAGAACAGTAATCATCCAAGGAATGAAATAACACTTTCCTTCCATGTCATACAAATGTTTTTTTCTTCAAACGTCACAAAAGTCATCATTTTTAATGGTAAAATCTGACACAAAAATTGATGTTTTTGTTCCTAATATAAAAATGTCAACACTTTTAATCCTATGATTAAAAGTATTTTTTAATCCTAGTATTAAAAGTATATTTAGGTAAAAATTAAGCATTTTCATATTAATTCAGTTTATTTAAATTAAAATATGAAATTCTTACAATCCAAAATTATTAAACAATGAAATGAAATACAAAACTTATTGATTAGGCTAGATATATAAATTCATTCAATTATTATTATTTATTGATAGTAATATTGAAAGTGCAGTTTGAGCAAGTTGAATAAAAATTAAACAAACCAGAAGAATCGACACTGTTAACATTTTTAACGGTGGTGGTAGCAATATTTGAAACTGTTACACTCTTAGTGGTATCGTGGGAACACATTTCTTGATTAATTTTTCCTTGATTTTCTACATTATTGCAAGCAGCTGTATTATCGAGATTCAAGGGATTAATACTATTACACATACTAGGCCCATTGATGCTAGTACTAGGTTCGTCGGGTCGAAATATTTTTTCTTGCTGTACTTTTTGTATTTTCTATAGATTCTTCTATATACCTCTCTGCAACAGTGTTCGACCTCCAACCCCCATGTCTTTTAAGACAAGTGACATTACCACCAGAATCTACAAGAAAAGTGGTAGAAGTTCGACGTAAGCAGTGTCCAGTATATTCATTCGTATTTGGTAAATTTAAATATTTTGCCACTTCTTTTGCAACACTACTAATTTTATGAATACCGACTACTGACCGTTGACATCTTCCATTTTGATACTTTATAAAAAAACGACTTTCTTCAAAACTTTTTTGGCCGAAGAGCAGCGTATTTTCTGTAAATACTCAAATATCTTTCTCCCAGAACCGTAAATGACCGACCCTTACCGATCTTAGTATGAAGAACTTTTATCAGTAAAGCAGACTTAACATCTTCAATGTCATCAGTTTTTAAATGAATTAGGTCATCACAACAACATGCGCCCGCAATTTCCATTATTAAGGCAACCTATAAATAAAAATTCACAAAATTTGGCTACTTCATTCTTTAATTTTAAACATACCTTCATCATTAAATAATGTATGTTAGGAGCAGCATCCGAAAACTGTTCAACTTGGTCCTTCGTTAAAACCCTAGCTTTTTTAGGGGTATAACCATTACTTTACCTTTTTAAAAATGCATTCAACTTGGAAAATTTACTTATATCTACGCCATTCTTGAGAGTCAGTGTCGATTTCACCATTGAATACTGTCTGTGACCACAAAGTGGAACATTTCATTTTTGAGAACAGACTGGCAAAATATGCCATTAAACCCCTTTCCGATTAAGATTTTATATTCTTTTCAGAGCACCATTGCATAAAACGATTATATGAGCACTCGTACACTTCACGCGATTTTGGTGGTAAAAGATTTAAAGTCACTTCGTTAGCAATTTCAACCACCTCTGCTGGTATACTCGACAAATCTTCACAATCAGACACTTTTTTTCTAATAATGGAATATAATAAACCACAATTTATTTTTTTAAATAGAATGTTTGTTTATATTTATTGGCATCCCTAGCAACCACACAATATCCATAGCAATCACATAGTGTTTGTCACAAGCAACACGATGAAACTGTTATAAGTCGTATAATCGAAAATAATTATGTATGTACTTAATGTTTAAATATTTCGAATTTTCTTTGCGTTTGAAGAAGAAATAACATGTTTCATTCGGATTTAAAGTGTCTCTGTTTGACTCGCAATTTTTGCGTTCGCTGAGATTTCAAGGTAACTATGGAATAGTCAAAAAATGCGGGTAGAAAATACTTTTCTCCCTAAGTACGAAAGCTATTTTGCCTCCCTAGGTAGACAAAGTAACATTTTCTACCCGCATTTTAGGGAAGAAAATATTATTTTCTATTATAGAGATCGTAGAAAAAAATATTTACCAGCAACAAAACTGGATGAACTTAGTTTTTCAAGGCAACATTTTTATTTTCCTCACTATGGCAACCATTAAAACGATATTGTTCTTTGCAAGAAATTGACTTTTAGCTAATGTTAAATTTGTTATTAATTATTAATTTATTATCTATATTGTTACATACTCACGGAATTGTAATGCTAAATACTACTCGAGGTTCCTATTTTGAATAGGATACATTTTTATTTACAATTAAACTTTGTTGTCATTTTAACAATATATCTTAAACAAACTGTAAAAATATTCGACTTTACCGTCTCGTATTTTTGTACAACAGTTTGCTTTCGTTATTTATCATGACAGCCAAGTTTTCGTGTAAATAAAAATATATCCAATAAATCAAAACCGCTTGAGGTATTATGAAAAAACTGAAAAACAACTTGCTGGTATAAATAAATTATTTGTTAATTAGTTTCTAGACAGAGCGTAAAATTATTATTTTCCTTAATTGATAACATGTTTGTAATGTAGAAAATTATACAGTATATGTGGTTAAATTTGAGAAAGGATTTCTGATTTGTGACACCCGTGATTATTTCTTCTTTGTCAATTTAGATAAAACCAACTGTTTGATAAAAGTAATAAATTTGAGCGGTATTTAATATTTGACATAACGTTAATTAAAAACAGGTTTGCCAAATATAATGAGAAACTTTCGCTAAAGCCCCCAAGGAGCCTAGACATGACTCTGTTGTTTCAAATGTTTATTGTGGAACAATGTGAAAAATTTTAATTGTTAAATGTTTAATTTCGACCTAACAATAAAATCCTAATTTGGGAAAAACTGAGTTACAATATACAGGGTGTTTCAACTGTAAAATGACATATTGTAATGTGAGCTGACTTTAAAACATCCCCAAACTTACCCTTGAATGTTAATTGTTTTTGTAATACAGTGTGTTTTATGAATTTTGACTAAAACTGCAGTCAATATTTTTGAAAATTTATTGGAGAATAACCATAAACATGCCATAAAACATTATAACTTCTTAAATGTTAAATTTCCAAAAAAATTATACACATTATGATGTTATAGGCACTCAGAGCAACATTATAAAAATTTAGCGTTCTGATATTTTTCCAAAGAAAATTATGCTTTTGATTGTACTAAAGGAGTTATAATATTTGCACCAAATTTTATCCAAATATTTACAGCGTTCCAGAAATATGGTCAACTACAGTTTTCGTCAAAAACCATAATACCCTGTTCTCAAAAACGGTTAACATTCAAGGATAAATTTGTGGGTGTTCTGAAATCAGCTAAGTATGCTCTAGCTCTCATAACTCTATGACACTTTAAATCTGAAACACCCTGCATAGAAAAGGGTAAATCTGCCATCTCCAACAATATAATTCATGTTCATTTATTACGTACCTATTAAAGGAATTAAATAATCGTTATAAACAAGAATATAAAGATAATTTGTTACACTGCTAGTGCCAGATGTTTTACAGATGAATCACTGGCCAACACACATTTTGGTGCCTGGGATTTGTTAAGTTTAACAAAGTAATTTTGGGGTGCCTAATCCAAAAATGCCTTCAGATTTGTTCTATCAGATCTACTTTTCGAAATTTACTATTTTCTGCCCTATGTAGGAACAATTCGCTAAAATTATAATGTTTTGTTATATAAGTTTTAAAATATTACTATTTGATTACAACTTTCAACTGAAACACAAAAAAAGTGGGAAGAAGGTATTTATTTAACAGAAAAAAAATATACATATGCAACTTTCAATCATCACTTAAAAATTTCCTTTTATAAGATTTCCTTTCGTGAGGTTTACCTGAACAGTCCCGCTGAAGATTCCAGCAGTAATCGGTCATCATGTGGTTATCCCATCTTCCTTGGTACCTTTCTTCCATAATGCGGATGTCTTGGTGAAATCTTTCCCCCTGTTCTTCACTAACAGCACCTAAATTTTCTGGAAAATGGTCCAAGTGGCTGTGAAGGTAATGGACCTTAATGCTCATGTTACATCCGGGTATGTGAAAGTTAGAAAGCATCTGTTCTACTAATTCGACGTAATTCTCTGCTTTATGTTTTCCAAGAAAATTTTTAATTACTTTAACAAAAGAGCACCAGGCATTAGATTCAAGCTCGTTCATTGATGTCGTGAAATGCGGATCCTTTACAAGTTGCCTTATCTGAGGACCATCAAAAATTCCAGCCTTCACTTTTTCTCTGCTAAGCCTTGGAAATTTAAGTGTCAAATACTCAAAACAAGGTCCATCTCGAGGCAAAGCCTTAACAAATTGCTTCATAAGACCCAGCTTGATATGTAATGGTGGCAAGATGATTTTGTTTCTGTCAACCAATGGTTCGTTAAGAACGTTGTGTTCTCCTTGAACTAAAGCATTTCTTAAAGGCCAATTTCTAGTAATCCAGTGCTGGGTTTTAGCTCTGCTGTCCCACAAGCATAAAAAACAAGGATATTTTGTGTATCCACTTTGTTGTCCGAGGAGAAAGTTTACCATTTTTAGATCGACACAAATCGACCACTGATGCTCTTCATACTTGATTTTTTTCAGGACCAATGATATTGTCGCGTATTCCTCTTTCATATTGGTGGAATGTCCAATAGGTATAGAACCATGTTTATTACCATTATGTAAAAGTACACATTTTAAACTTCAGGAAGAACTGTCTATAAAAAGACGCCATTCACTTGGCGTGTATTCTGTTAACCCCATCTTCTCCAAAAGACCTCTTATGTCATTACAAAACACTAAGTTATTTTCTTTAGAGAAATACGGCAGCAGATCTTTCTCTCTGGTACGATAAAATGTAATATTAGTACTTGGACACAGTAAGTTCTTTTCATTTAATCTGGAAGCAAGCAATTCGGACGACTCATTTAAAATATGGTGGGGACTGGGGTTGTTTCCGATTAGGCAGGTAGATTTGTACAGTAATGGGAATACCGAGAATTATAAAAAGACTAATAATTGCATTCTAATTTCAGGTAAGAACATATAATTTTGTTCTCCTAAATATTTAGTTATTTTGATTTTGATATTATTATTCGTATAAGTAATAAATTTCACCATGGTGTATCTCAAAAACTAGAGCTGCTAGGGAAAAAAGTGAGTTATTTTTGGAACCAGCACATCAGAAATACCCTTAATCAGTTCGTATTTTCCAGGCACCACGACAAAAAAAATTATTTTGTTGGCCAGTGATAATCGCAAGAAAATGTTTATTATTAATTTGTGTATCAATTAAAACTGACTATTTTTTAAACTCTTACTGCAAACTAATATCATTCAGTGACTTACCTTGTAGGATAGAGGTTCTAAAAATGACTAGCGGAGGTAGTAAATGTGAAAGTATATTGGTACTAGAAGTTTACACCAATATATTTTTTTCGCTGCACTGCACACTTATTCACAATTATTGCTGCGGTATTATCCTTAGAAGCGAAGCATAATATGAAAAGTAGCTCCATATGCTCTGCTGTTAAAATCCGCCGTCTATCTGCAAAATTCCATTTACATTTGAAAACGACAGTTCTATCTCGACAGATGTAATTGGCGCCATATTTATTTGAGGCCCTAAACAATCCACCTATATGTCCTGTAGTAGATCTACTATTCGATAAATTGTGACAAAACCAGGATTGTTGTGTAAAACACATTCCAGTTTCCTCTTTTCGCGTTAAGCGATGTCTCTAAATATTTGATACATATATTGTTGAAGATCAAACACTATATTCATTCCATCGCGATGTTTATGGTAAATTCTCCTATTTTTTACCAACATTCAATACGTTCTATAGCGAAAGAGATTCGTGAAAAGCTTACGTGTATCAATTCGAAATCTTTTTGGATACTGGGATCGATAATAGCTTCTTGAGCATGTGCAATAGCAACTGCTTCGTCAGCATCCGATAGAACATCTGCGGCACATGATCTTATGGGCGTGGCTAACTTGCTTGGAGGTAAAACAAGGAAGAGGTCATAACCTCTAATTCTATTTAGTCACATATAATAGTTTGGTGATTGGTTGTAATATTTTATTGTGAACGTATTTCTGTGTTTGGCGTGTGAGAGAATTTTGTTTTGATCATGTATAGTGATTATTATCACACGCCAATTGATTATGTTGCTTATGATTATCAAGGACTGATGGAATTCTATAAAAACTGACACTGTGTTTTGCCACGTTACTTTCACAACCCACCACGGTATATAAACTTGATATTTTAATCAAGAATGTATGGAGACAAAAATTGAAAGCTATTAAATAATTACACTGGTATTTTTATATTATAAGTGAGGTTACGATTTGTTATTTGTTTATACTCCAAGCATCGTCCTTAAAAAACGTGACGTCATGTGCGGATGTTCTATCGTAGTACGACTCTTTATATCGTCAAAGTTTCTATAGTAACACATGATGCGCTTGGCCAAGTGCTCGATCTTCTCAGCATAGGCTGGAGAGGTAGTGGCATATTGGGTGGAAATTCTTGAAAAAATCACTTGTGTAGCGCAGCGCAGCATCGACGGGGGAAGTATAACATTCTGACTGTCAGAATAATTCACAGTTTGTATTAGGTAGGTATATGATTTTTTAGATGATATTAGAATGTGCATATGTATCTATATAATTCGCAAACAGTTTTATATTATTAAACGAAATTTGAATTCTAATCGAACTAATTCTTTTAGATACATAGGTTTTTTAAATGATTATTGAAAATGCATAACCGAATTAGTTTTTATATAGTTATGTAAAAATATATGCAATGTAAACAAACACCCGACAAACTTGCATTTCTTACCAAAGATCTTGCAGTCGGCACTGGAATGACTTGCCGATATCAATAATAGCAAAGGGAGAAAAGTATTAATAAAATTTGAATGTATATCAACTTTTATAATACACATATTGTTGAAAATATAATATATTATAATAGTTAAATTTAAAAAATCTATTTGTGTGTTTTACTTTTGAAATTATAAGAATATTAGAAACAATTGCTCACATTTTTTACATAAAATACTAATGAACACAAAATATGCTTGCTTGTAGTAAATTAAAGACACATAAAAATTACAGAAGATTTATAAACGAAATAGAGAAGGATTAATAAACAGAAAATTATTAAAGTATGTTTTCTAAAGTCACACACAAATGTAAGCAAAAAGAGGAACCCACATGTTTCAAAAAATTCAATTACGGTAACAAATTATATCTGAAATTTGTTTGTATAAGAATTAGTTTATGTGCATATGATATACTTTACGACAAAATTTTGTCACCATATTAACATATGTTCGATAATTTCATTCGTAAAACACAATAACAAAAATTATTTGAATTTTCTTGGAAATATACAGTTAGAGCAAAGAGACAAGTATCTACCCTCATGTCAAGCCTCATCATTAGAAAAACATGGATTATTTTAAAAATATATTAGGGAGTTCGTCCTGAAGTGGATTAAAACCTTTGACGTGAAGATAACGTTTACGTAGATTTCCACAAAATACCAAAACACCATACACGATGCGCGTTTCGCCAACCAAGTTGGCATCATCTGAAGATGATTAAAGCTTATGATCATAATGTATCCTATTTACACCTAAACTATTGCTGCGGTTCAATAAACCATGACTCACTAACCAATAGGGTGGACTATATGAGATTGGCCCTATGTCACTATTCATACAATTTTTACACTTTATAATTTCTAATCTTTCAAATACAACCAGATGTCTAGTATTTGCTACATTCTTAATTAATCATAAATTGCTACTTTATATTTTTTTTATTGCTGTTTCAAACGCATGTTGGGTACCACTAGACTTATCTGTTCTACAACATTCGAGATGAGCCATATGTTTATTGAATCTAGTTTAAATCGATCGTCTACTTTGCCCAACATACTTTTGATTACAGTCCTTATAGCTAATTTCGTAAATCTCCGACTTTGTTTAAATTTTGTCTTTTGGATAGCCTAAAAGTTGTTGTACTATTTCCCGCTGAATGAACCACTGTCATACATCTTTAAAAATATTACCAATACCATGCGTGAATCGAGGATGGTAGGGGATCGATACAAATTGCGGACTTTCTCTTTCATTTTTAAGGAATTTCGTGTCTTTAAATTTACATTTCCTAATTATTTTATCAATTAAACTTACAGAATATGTATTACTCGCAGCTATCTTTAATTAATGCCTTTTCTTTTACAAACCTCTCCTTATTGAGGTGGAAACTTAATAGGCGATAAACTAGAAAATTAAAAGTCGCAATTTTGTGTTGAGGGTACTTAGGGATATATCTTGGAGTACTAGTATCTTCTGAATACATATGTCAAATTCTAACTTATTTTCACTATTTCTAATTATTAATACCTCTAAAAATGGTAGTTGCCCAGAGTTTTCATGACACGAAGCGACTGTTTAATTTAGAAATAAAGTTGTTCATATCAGTGACGTTTGTATCAAACTCTGTAAAAATATCATCCACATACCTAAGTCAAACCCTGGGGAAACACTCAAATTCTTCTTTTGCTTCTGTTTTGAATCTGTTCATGAAGAGACTGGCAGTGAATGATGACAAAGAGTTACCCTTTGCTGCTCCTTCATGTTTTCGACGAAAATATCATTGAATCGAAAATAATTTTATTTCATACATAGTTTAGTAAGTTGATGATATTCTCTTCCTACGTCTTGTTTGATTCGAGTCGATCCTTAAGCTAGTCCAAGGTTTGTAGTAACGAAGCACTTGCAAACTATGAACAAACGTTCAAAGGAGATCAAAATTTCACCTTCTTGCAACTGTATATTTTTCATCCTATTAATGAAATCATTGAAATTAATCACAGAGAAACTAAGTGGTGCATTGGGTAAACTTTCCAACCCCTCTGTTAACTATTTTGATAGATGGTAAATATACGATCCAATTACTGAAACACGAGGACGCACCAACTTTCCTGGTTTATGTATCTTGGCAAGCAGTACAATCTAGGTACACTTGGGTTAGATACATGTAACCTCCTATTTAAAGCTGGAGTAAGCATGATTTAAGTACATTTCTTACTTCAGTAATAATTTTTGGTAATGGACTTCTAGAAAGCTGTTTATAAGGATCATTATTAATCAGTAATCAGGTTGTCTACCCTTTCATAATAATCCTCTTTATCTAAAATAACAACCTTATTACCCATATCAGCTTTTAAGTAAAAACAATCTTTTTCACACAACTGTTTGATAATTTTTCTATCCTTTGTGAATTTTGACTTTCTATTTACTTTTGTGACAATATTTGTCTAGATTTGATTTTTGCAAACTTCTTTATCGTCGGCGTTGGTAGCAGATTGGGCCGATGCGATGTTAAATGAGTGATGTAAAAAAAGAAGATACTATAAAACAAAGCAAGGTGCAATGTGGTACGGTCATCAAAATGATACTTTTATTTTGTTTATTGTGTTTCAAGAAGTAAGAGCCGGACTGATACTATAAGGGCTCATCTGGATAAATTAAAATAGGGACTCTTTTACACATCTCAATGAACAAGTATTAAACAGACAGACATGCAAAAAATATTTATTTTATTAACATTGAATAACAAAATATTCCGTAAATTAAACAAAAAAGATAGTAACATATTTCTGTAAAATAAACATAACATAAAGTAAGCTCTTAAAAGTAAATCGATAATTCTGATGTCTGCTTTTGAATTTTTTTATTCAATTATATTTAAGAAGTTTAAATATAAATTAATAATCACTAATAACGTAATATACATATAAATATTTATATGCAATTTCATGACTAAAATTTTCTTCGAAATAAATAAAATAAATGATGAAATAAGAATAGGATCAAAGAAATTATGAAAAAGTGTTTATAAATATTAGACGTCTAAAAAATAAATGAAATGTCAAAACTTTTAATGAGGTAACAGTAAATTAATTACATAGTTTAATAGCAAGCGACTGTGAAATATTCAATAATACAAAAAATAAATTAATTGTAATAATATGCCATCATTATAAAGTATACTGTAAACAATTAGTAAAATGTTTATAGACGTAAGGTGCTCGAAAAACTACAACATGCCACTTTAAAAGCATGTGTTATATCCGGCCGTATTTTCATAGACGTAACGGGAACAATTCATAAGGATTCCACCATCGCATCGCTTCTAAAAATATTTTTTGGAGTAATCCTGTTTAACAATAACCATTTATTTAAATAAACAGTTAATCTGGGTTTATCGTACTCGATGTGACAAATTTTAAATGCGGAATTCTATACATAAACCGATTATGCGATTATTGACTTGTTAAAAATCTAGCTGTAAATTAAATTATCGCAACTCTAGAAGGTGATAAAAATAGAAATGTATCAGGTAATATATAACATAATCACGATTAAATGTTTAGTGAAAAATATTTTAAATTAATATTTACACTAAAATATTGCAATTTTTTTAACTTTGTCAGACGCAGACGATAAATTACTGTTTAGTAGCATATTCTTCTACTTTGGACTCAGGCATTGACAGTAAACTTACCGAATGCATCAGAATGGATTTCACTTTTTTTCAGGTTATATGTTGCGATTTTAATATTTTCTAAAACAAGAAGGTTACTTGAAAATAATTCTCTCTGCGTACGTAACTATACGTCAGAATTGATATGTGCTTATGTTTTAGATACAATGTTTTTCACAAGAGAATCTCGTTCGTATAGTTTAAGAAAAATTGCCCGGGGCTCTATCCATCCCTGGGAGAAACAGTTAGGTTTAGAGCCACGAGAAGATGACCGCAGGGTGGGGTTCTCTCCCCCTTTTGTGGTCACTTCTTTGGACGACCTACTGGCTATTCTCACACTGTGGGAGGTTTAGGTTCTAGCATATGCAGAAATGATCTAGTCATACTAGTCAGAGGAAACTCTGAAGGAGTAATATCAAATACCCTTCAAGAGACACTGGATGCAGTGAGTAACTGGTATGACAGGCAACAGATGTCTGTAAACCCTCAAAAAACAGTAATAGTACCATTCACCCGGAAAAGGAAGCTGGAGGACTTAAGACCTCCCACCTTAATGGGTGAAACTATTCCATTTGCGGAGGAGGTGAAATATCTAGGAATCACTCTGGATAGATTACTTAACTGGAAAAGGTAATCCCCAAAGCAAAGCTGTCCTTATGGACATGCCGTCGTATTTGTGGCTAATTCTGGGGCATGGGTCCCCAACAAATTTACTGGATCTACATCACGGTCATCAGACCAATGATAACATACGGATCCATTGTTTGGTGGCCGAAAGGATCACAACAGACGGCCAAATCCAAGCTTTCTGGGCTGCAGAGATTAGCATGCATGACCGTAACGGAGCAATTAGCACCAAACCGTCAGCTGCAATGGAAATCCTCCTGGATTTACCCCCTCTTCATATATATCTGGAGAGAGAGGCCAGGTGGGCAACCTACAGACTGCAACAAGCGGCCATTAATATGCCGCAGACTAGTATCATGAAGCGGAACAGGTTGCTGGATGACATAGAGAATCACAGCATCCTGGGAATGCCCTCGGATATTATGCCTACCATGACCAACTACGAGCTGACTTTCAACAAACTTTCTCCAGAAAGAGATGAGTGGGATTGGAATAAAGCTGACCTACTGAAGGCAGACAGTTGCTGATTTACAGACGGCTTCAAAACTGCCGAGGGAACAGGAGCCGGAGTACATAGCTACAAACCAAACAAAGCAAAAACAACAAAGTGACTCTGGTCTGGATACTCGGTCACTCTGGTATGGAAGGTAACGAAATAGCGGACTCCTTAGCCAGAGAAGGAGCGGGATCACGATTCATCGGACCAGAACCAATACTTGGCATATCTTCAAGTACTGCCAAGATGGCTATCTCAACCTGGGCTTAAAGGAAAACTTTCCAGTATTGGCAAGAATTACCAGCATTAGTTCATTCGAAGGCGTTTATAGAATACCCTTTGAAATCAAGAACTAAGAAACTTTTAGAGTTAAACAGGGTAAACCTGAAAATTCTAACAGGCCTATATACCGGGCACTGCCGACTAAACTATCATCTGCATAAACTCGTCTTAGCGGAAAACGCCGAGTGCCGTCTATGCCTGGAGGATGATGAAAAGGCAGACCACATCTTATGCACCTGTCCCGCTGTGGATAGGATCCGATTCTCAATATTTGGCAAAGGGCAACTGCTGCCAGAGGATCTGGACACATTCTCACCTAATAAAGTTATCAGTTTTATTAAGAGACTGAACTTATTGGGTGAAATATAATTAGGCGTAAGCCACAACAGGCCTGCTGATGGCCGCAGTGGAGGGTCTACTGAGACTCACTCACAACAACCTAACGTAACCTAACCTATCCATCCCTGTCGATATTAAAGATTGTCTGTAACCAAATTTTGCAAATATATCAGTTTTGGTTACAGACAATCGTTAATATAGACAAGGACGGATAGATCCGGGAGATTTTTCTTAAACTATACAGGATTCTCTTATGAAATACACTATATTATAAGGTTGACGCAAAATAAGCTGACCAGTTTGTTTGACCTGTAACTTTTAAACGAAATTAGAGATGTGGATTTCATGGAAAAGTAAAATTGGGACACGTTACCATGGACACGTCTGGAAAACTCCTGATTAGTTAGAAAAGTTAGACCTAACCTCAAAAATAAAAATATATTGGAGATACACAGCAATTAATACAACCAATAATTAGATATATTTGAAAAATTTTAACCTAAATAAATTTAAAGTAAAATGAAAAATGTACGATAAACAAACCATTTTTATTTCTAAAATGTATTATTTCCTTCTCAACAAAAATGTTTCCACACTTTCGAGTTTTTTGTCATGATTTTGACTTTTACACTATTACAGGCTCAACAAATGTTTAAAAAATATATTGTGCTCTTATGATAGTAGTTCCTCAATTTGAAATGTAAACAAGTATTGCCATATTGTCATAAGTAGCTAACTTCTTTCAGGATTTTATTTTTATTATTAATGTTAATGGCATTTTATATTAAATAACTTTATCTTTAACTTATTAATTGTAACTGTTACAGTTATTATACATTTATCCAATAATTCTTTGTTGTATCGTCAACAAAGATACACGTTTCCTTGAATGTGGCTATAAATTGTACATTTTGGCAACCTTGCGCAAACATTACAACCATTATTTATTTATAAGACTTATTGCGTATGCGCATTCTACCTTTCTACGTTGAAAAATGTTATGGACTAATCCACTTTTCTGAACATGTCTGGTGGACATTTCCAATGGACTTGTCTCACCCCATATCATTAAACGAAATATGATACATGACCGATCTAAACGGCATATGAAAGTTAATTCTTGGATTGTTTTCATCATATGTGAAAAATCACAGCCAAATGACCCCTCACTTCTTGCTCTCAAACATGTGCTCTTCACACGGCGTATTCCAAGACATCTATCTCTCAAAGTATTTAGGAGATGTTGTAGTTATTTCGTGCCTGATGTTTTCTTTTAGGGCCTCAGTCTATAGTTTGAGGATTATTGGTATACACCTTATCCTTGAGATATCCCCAAAGTTGAAGAACATTTTTTTGATACCACGGGCGCCACAGTTACCGGAAGACCATAATGTACACAGCCACAATGGACCTCCTACGGCAGCATATTTCTCATCGCATCATATCGAAGAGCGTTGATGTAAAATGGCCACCGCGCTCACCTAATTTAACCCTCCAAACTTATTCTTTGGGGATATCTTAAGAATAAAATGTATGCCAATAACTGTCAAACCGTACAGGCTCTAAAAGAACACATCAGACACGAGATAGCACAATATCTCCTGAAGCTCTAATTATGAGTGAAATCTAGGAAAACGTCCTGAGAAGAGCGCAGGTTTGCGAGCAAGACGCTGGTGATCATATGGTTTTTCACATATAATGTAAAAAACATCCAAGAATAAAGCTTTTCCAAGAATAAAGCTTTTATTTGCCCATCTTTAAATCATAACAAACATCTTACAGAGTATGAAACTTAATTGGGGTAGGACTTCTTGTATGTGTGAAACATCTGAAAAGTTAATGAAATTTTTATGAAATGTTTCGAGTCAAAAAGCAAGATCATTCTAAAAAAAGGTTAAAACTTTACACGTGAAGCATAAATGAGCAAAATATCTTGTGTTCCTCAAACATCTATAAAACATTACTGAGTTGTTTGTAAAACATTTGAATGAAGCACGTTCATGAAAAAAAAATCTTATAACATTTTACTTGAAACGAAATTGGGGTACGACACCTTGGGTTTCTGAAACATATCGGGCACGTTAAAGCATGTGTTTCTGAAATGAAATAAACAAATAATCGGTGGGTTTGCTTTTAAGTTTAATAGTAAGTTATAATACAGGGTGTTTCAAAAAAAGGACCAATATTTTCAGGGCAGCTAGTACATTAAAAAATAAGTGGAATTTACTTAATCAACATATGTTCTAATATTAACAATTTTCGAGATACTCGAGGTATGAATTATTGTGGTATCTGATAGGGGCGCCACTTATGAAGTATCCTTTAATTTTACATAAAAATGGTACCCTTATTTTACTGAAACGTATCCTTTTCGAGTTATTTGAGATTAAAGTTGGCAAGTAATATTCAATGAGCAAGAAGCAACGACTGGACTTTTTGATTTTCACGAATTTGATTGTACTAACAAACATTAATAATAATAAATATGTAATCTTACAGCTACTAACTACCTGATTCACTACGTTAGATGCTCAATAAAATAGAAAATATTTTAAAAAATAATTCAACACTTTAGTATCTCGAAAACTGTTCATATTATGAGAGATATTTGCAAATTTCAAAAAAACATTTTTTTGAGCTCAATTTATGCTACAAATCTGGTGGAAAATCGTGTTTTTGGTGCATCGACACGTTTTATATATTTTTTCCTATGGATATGCAATTTTTATTGCACAGTGTTTATAGATGACATTAATTTGAAAAACCTTTTCTAATAACTTCTTTCTCAAAAATCATTGTTTTCGTACTATGAGCAAACAAAATGGCTGAGACATAATTCCAACTCATACCCTTCATGCGATTTATTTTATTAAAAGACAATGTTAGGATAATAAATAGAATGCTTGCCATGAAAACAATTGATTATTTTGACATTTAAAACTAACCAAAACATGATTTGCCACCAGATTTGTAGAATAAATTTAGATTAATTGTTTTTTTCGTTTTTACAAATATCTTTCCGTTTAAAAAATAAGAGCCCTGGGCGGGAATTATGGGACACCCGCCACTATCTGTTCTAAAAATGTAGGCACTTTTTATTGAAGCACCCTGTGTATCTCATGAAAGATAATTTTTTCAAACTAAAATAAAATCCGACACATTTATTTACTTACTGCCTTAGTGAAAAAACTTAAATACGTATTTGCAATAAAAAATATTATTTTATAAATCTTGCATGTTCAGCTTTTAATTAACTAATTGAAAAAATGTGGGGACAGGTACCCGTTAATCTTCCGTGAGTACGCCCAAGTAGCTAACTAACCTGCCTAAAATAGCTTGTTTGGTTTTTTGAACAATCCGGTCCATCGTGGAGCTTGTAGAGCTTAATTTAAATAATCGGTTGAACTCGGAATTCCTCGGAGAGCTTTCGGTATAACAACATTCCAAACAGCGGCCGTCTACACCTACCTACTTGATCAACTTTGAAAAGTTATTCTGTCGGAGACCGTCTAGAAAGTTGGTTGACTCGCGCGCGATTTTTGATAAGTTGACAATGTTTTTATTATTATTATTCGCTTTCTTCTGGGGCGTCTCGATATCGGAACCCCTGCTTCGCACCTGTGAGCCTATTAGGGTGGAAATGTGTACAGGGTTAGGTTATAACATGACCGGCATGCCTAATTTAGGGGGAAATGACATTCAACAAGAGGCTGATTATAATTTAAAATCGTTTTCACCCCTAATTCAGTACGGATGCAGCCAGCATTTAAAACTTTTCTTGTGTTCTGTTTATGTGCCCATGTGTACAGAGAAAGTTGCCAATCCTATAGGACCATGCAGGGGACTTTGTGAGAGTGTTCGATCCCGGTGCTACCCCGTTTTACAAGGTTTTGGGTTTCCCTGGCCAGATGCTTTAAATTGCTCCAGATTTCCTGTGGAGAATAATCACGAACACATGTGCATGGAAGGACCAAAAGATAAAATTGACGTTAGGGCGCCAGTTGACCCGGCCGTGCAGAAATTTGATTGTGATCCGAACCACGGAAAGAGCAACGGGGGTTGCATGCCACCCTGCGATTCTAATCTGCTGTTCGATGACTCCGAAAAAAAATTCGCAGAGGTAAGGAAATTACATTATTTCTTAAAATCAACTTGTAGTATTCACTAGTCACTACCACATATATTTATTGGTTTACATTATATAGAAATTAACATGTAGGTATGACTGGGTAGTTTAAAGTAGCAATCAAGTTATTTTAAGATGACAATAGGTAAATATCAATCGCACCTTCCAGTATTCATGCATATCATTTCTAGTGTAAAAGCTTATTCATTTCAGACCATTAGGCTTAAAGTTTTACATATCCAAAAAATGAATGTTGGTATTCCTCAAGGAAGTATATTAGATCTTTTGTTGGTCAATATCCATGTGCGACATACCAAGTAAAACGTTAAAATGATGAATAGAAAGTCTGAAATACATTCATCTCGAGATAGGGGTAGATTCCATAATAAAAAATAACACAAAATTGCAAAATCTATTCCAAAAAAATCTAGTGCCTTTGAAATTTAAGAATTGTTTTAATTAAGTTTCGGATCCGGTCCTAAATAGAACCGTCAAATTTAACAAACAGATATTGCTTAGGGGACAGTAACAACCTAATTAGTTTTAAAATTCCAAGAATTTTACTGGTTCCGTATTCAGTGATACTTTTTTTGGTTAATTACTTCGTGAAAAAAATTTTAAAATTTTTGTTGCATTTCTGGACGAATCGCGACGAATTATGACGATACACAAAATTTCAGACAGAAAAAATTTTCTGTCTGTATGCCTCTCTGTGTGGTACGCGATAGCAGCTACAGTTTTTGAGATAAAGCTTTCAAATTTGGTACACACATTCTAGAGGTCAAGGAAGAGATTGATTTTGTTAATGAGAAAAATCGGTCTAAAAAAAAATATTAGTGACATTCCACCAATGTGACTTTTTTTGAAACATCAAAAAATGTGACTTTTTTGAAACGTCAAAGTGACTTTTTTGAAACGTCAAAATATGACTTTTTTTAAACGTAAAAAAAAGTGACTTTTTTGAAACGTCAAAATATGTGACTTTTTTGAAACGTCAAAAATTACTTTTATTATAAACTCCACCACACGTCGAGTTTTACTACGGTGAGGAAGTTCTGATCCCCAAGTAATTGGCAGCGGTTTTTTTCTTATTTATTACTTCTTTCTCAGTTATTAGAATAAATATTTATCCATGATTGTCCGACCAGCGGATAACGAAATATTTCCTATAGGGTACATACACAATTTGTAATAAATCAGGAATCATTAATAAAATAGACGATACGCAGAAACGCGTTAATTGGAAACATCAAATAAAATAATCTTATAACATAAATCACGAATTTAATCGGATTAAAAATCAATTATCCTTTGAATCCATTTTGATTTGCCCAATTTACGAAACCAAGGTCATGCTTCTTCATATTCCGTCTCACATCTATTCTTTTTTTTATTTGGAACTATCATGTTTGAGGTAAAAAAAACATAAAATACATGATTTTATTTTGACTAGCTATTTGCCGAGAAAAAATTCTGTCTCGAATTCATGAGGAACTATTGTCAGCTTCTTACTGAGAAAAAAATAATAAACCATTGTGACACTCAATCCATGGGGCTTACCTTTTTTTTCAGAATTATTTTCTATACCTAATAATGTCATAAAGATAAGTGAAAAACTTGATTGTTAAAATTAAACTTTTTATTATAGCTAAAGGCAATTACACCAGTTCCTTGTGTCCAATTAGAGATTTTACCAATAATAAATCTAATAATCCTGACGAAAATTCGGAAGAAAACTTAATGAGTTATTATTATTCTCAAATTATCTGAAATTCAGTACAAGTTTGTGAATTTTTGTGACTGATCTTCAGTTATCTGACTACTGTTATGACATTTTGATTGAAAAAGATAACAGAAAATAACATTTAACCGAAGAAAACGAAATTATTTGTTTGAAAAGAAGCTATTACAACAGTTTCGCAGTAAAAATAAATATATTTATTATTTATATTACATGTGACTAAATGATTGATATTCGGATGGAAAGATATGACAGGATAAAAACATTAAAAATGCTCATCAAGTTCATCTAGAAGGTTGGTCCACAATAAAACCACCTTCGGGAAAAGGTTGAAAATTAATTATATCTCATATTGGTAGAAGATGGTTAATTAATTATTTATTACTGCATTTCAGTACAATCGTACTGTTGATTACGAATGGATATGAATGCAGATGTCTCTAAGGATTATTGTGGATATATCTTAGGCCTTATTCCGCGCGGCTCAGTAATAGGAATAGACAAAAATAACTATCAATCAAAATGCCAAAAAGCTCTTGGCGAAAACTGAAACTGTTGAGTAGCTTTCAAAAAAACAAGTAGATTTTGAGGAAAATATGATGAAGACAGAACTATTAGCTGTAGTAAATTGATGTCATCGACGATATGGTATGAAAACATGATATTACTGTACTTTGACTACCACTGTCTCATTGCAAACTTAATCTGATAGAATTAATGTTGGACCAAATGAAAGGATATGCAGCATGAAAAATCCTACATTCAGACTGAAAGATATTCTGGATAGTTTTCAAGAGGCTTTGAAATAAATTAGTGCAGAGATGAGAGGTAGGCATATAAAGCATATGATGAAAGAATAACAGAAAATGTGGGAACTCGACAATATCATCAATCAAACAATAGAACCCATCATTATGTCATTAGAGAGTTGAAAGTTCTACAGATTTTTGAGCTGACGACTGCGTGAAACACTCGCGCAAATTGTATATTCTTATTTTCTTTTAGCTGTAATTTTGTTTGTATTTATCGCACATTTTAATACCACATATGAGTAAATTCCTTATTAATAGTACTAATAAATGGTACCATGGTACCAACATGGTCTCATTTGAGAAAATTGAGTTTTTCCCCAAAAACCATTTTGATGAACTTTATTTACTTATAAATCAGGTAATTTAGTATTTTTGACGGGATTTCGATTTTTCTAGCATTACACGGGTTATTTAGAATAAATCGGAATCATCATGGCACACTTAAATGGAAAACTAAAAATTATATTATTTATACAAGGACTGTAATAGTGTAGTCTCTAATAAAACTTTACTTTACTCACTTAAAGATATACGCCTGTTTTTTGTCTGTTGCAACCGGACTACCTTTTGCATTATTAATACGTATTAATTATTCTTTGTCAGGAAGAAACAAACTATAACAATATTTTATTTTAGACGGGAATATTCAATTTTCGTTTCTTTTCCTTGCTCGTATATTTGGCGCCTTACTATTTACAGATATTAAGAAACACATTTACATATATATTCCTTGAATTTTCCTAAACACTTCCTGTTCAGTGTTCACTCTTATGTAGAACCAGATATCCATGAACATAACTAGAAAAATATGAAGATATAACTGAAAAAGAATAATAGTTGGAGATAATGTTCCTTAAAATCACGAAAAGGAAGATATCTCCATTGAACTAAATAATCACCAGTCGCGCCAGAAGTATTCCTGTGTATAAGTTTTGTATTTATTTTGAATTGATTGATCTTTGGCAATTGGCTCCACTTCTTTGTAAATGGCAGTTGATTAATTTAAGTGATTCATAACATTTAAGAACGTTACAAGTTTTTTCTATCCTATACAATCAGAACACAAAACATAAAATATACCGAATTCGTTCCTTCATTTCAAAGGGTATCTATTTTGTATGTTATTTTTTTGGGTCGCTGTCCTTTAAATTTAATATTCATTCTAACCTTGAAAAATAGTAATTTTAATACAGATTCGTAGTTTCTTAACAGACTTTTCTTTGAAAAAATATTTGTTGCATTGGTGCTTTTACGAAAGAATATTATTTGCTATTTTTATTATTTTAATTTAATAATAATAATACTGAGCAACCTCGTAAAATAGGTGAACTTTACAGTACTTTTTATGCTGGATATAAATATGTTTTGGGAAGTTTTCTACCAGGCAGGGTTTTTCAAGTGATGCAATTAAATTTTGCTAAAATATGTATGGGGTTATAAAGTAAAGGGTCTATTTTAAATTCTTATATAGTTTTAAGAAATTAAGCTAGTAGCAGAAAGTAAACAGAATCTAGTTGCCTCAATAATTGGATTTTGGTGTATCTATGGAAAACAAAAGAATTGTCGTGACAACTATTGATACAAGTGTCAAACGAAATAATCGTAATTTAGAGAATTGTTCTCAAAATAAAACTCGCGTAACGTAAATTGTAACAATTTCAATATGGATCTGCAAACAAGAATTGGTTTAGTGCAATGTTATTATGAAGGTGGTAAAAATTACACTACTGGATTACGAAGATTTCGTACGAAAATGGGTTTGAGAGCAGGGCCGTGCAAAATGAAGGCGTATCGTAATTTGATTAGCAAATTTGAAAGAACAGGGTCTGTAAAAGACCTTCCGAGGTCAGGACGACCCAGGATTAGTGATGTCCAAGTTGCAGAAGTTCTTCAGGAAAATCAAAACGTAGCCAATACTAATACGCTAACAATCAGTAGTGTGAATGCGATATCAAAACGATTACAAATGCCATACACCACGGTTTGGAAAATTTTACGGGATATCCTAAAAATGTATCTCTATAAACTGCAACTGTTGTTTGAATTAAAGGACGCAGATTTTGCTCTCAGGTACGATTTTTCATTACACGTATTGGCTCAGATGGAAATTGAACCCGAATGGTTATCCTGTATTTTATAGACAGATGAGGCCCATTTCTCTCTTAATGGTGAAAATAATACTCAAAACTGTCGAATATGGTCAACAGAAAATCCACATGAAATCGTTCAGCAAGGCCTTCATGACAAAAAAGACACCATTTGGTGCGGTTTCACAGCTAATTTCATCATTGGTCCACACTTTTTTCGAGGAAATACAGAATGGGGAGGCCGTATCTGTAACTGTTACTGGTGAACGATACCTGCAAATGTTAAGGGATTATGCAATTCCACAGTTGCAAAACGAGCACAAAGGAATTGAAAACATGATTTTTATGCAGGATGGAGCACCTCTGCACAGTTAAAGAATTGTTAACTGCGGTTTTTCAAGATCGTGTTATAAGTAGACATTTTGCAAATTCATGGCCACCAAGATCGCCTGATATTAACCCAGCGGATTACTGGCTGTGGGGTTATTTAAAAAATTTTGTGTTTAGAACACGGCCAACAACGCTGGAGGAATTAAAGGACAGTATTAGAGAGCAAATTCGTGCAATTCAACCAGAAATGTTGAATAGTGCTGTATACAATTTGGAGGAACGGTTGGTAATTTTACAACAATAAAATGGAGGTCATATCTAGCATTTGGGGTAACTAGTGTTTGACATCAGATATCCCATTATGTAAACAACTAGATTCCATTTACTTTTTGTTATTAATTTGATTTGTTAAGAATATATAATAAGTTGAAATATATCCCTTACTTTATAATCACCCGTTATTAATCGCTGTTACTTTTATAAACAACGTTGTACAAGGTTAGTTCTAAAATGTGGAAATATACGATTTTCGAATGTATTTAGCCTCGGAAACATCCTTCTTCAGTATCCAGCAATAATCCGCCAATATTAGGACTACCCACTTCCCCTGATATCATTTTTCCATATCTAAAATAACCCGGTGAAATCCTTCGCCTTCTCGTTACTAACTGCCCCGAAATTATCCGGATAAAAGTCCAAGCGTGAATCTAAAAAATGAGTTTTTAGACTCATATTGCACCCTATAGCTTAATAGGAAATCAACAGGTCCTTTACAACTTCCTGGTAGTGTTCTGATTTCTGATTTCCTAAATACGCGGGGGGAGACTGTGTCTAAATGCAACGTGTTCCTGCAAGCTCGTACTGGCTCTCCTATCTAGTTTTCTCCTTTCAAAATAAGAATAGATGTACTACCAACTTTTTGTCTTAAAGGCCCCATGTTGTACTGGTACATATATAGATATATCATTTAATAGTATATGAATACATACGACTATATTGGAACACAAATACTATGGGTGATCTGAAAACATAGTTTATTTGAACGTGTAAAATACATAGGAAAGGGGCATTTTTTTGCTTGGGACAAAAATCGTGTTAACCAGTGTTATGTGCCGACCAATAATAATTGTTCTAGTACATACTATACACTTATTTTTTTGGAAACTGGGTATGGAAATTTCTAACCTAGTGAGGACTTTCATATGCCTAATATCTAGAGTTGTGTCTGCCTATTTCATCATGTAGATAAATGGTAGCTTCATCTGAGAAGACCGGTGCGGTGTTTAGAAAATGTGAATCATTATTACACCTGTCCTTCATTATTTCACAAGATTGTAAACGCCTATCATAACAACTATCATCTTGTACTAATTTTATTTTGTAGGGGTGACCCTTTTCATTCTTAAAAATGCATACTATAGAGCTTTGGGATATTTATTATTAAGAGATGACTGACTAGTCGTTAAAGAGGATAAATTCAGAAAAAACAAACGCTGTATAATTCAGAAGAGTGTTACTAAATTTTATGCAATACACATGCCCTTTTCTAAAATTGTCTTTACATACCAATGATATTTGATTTAATTTCTGGCAAAACGTTCCCTATCTGAAAGTATTTTTAGCCATTAGGAATAGATATGTCTCCAAATTTCGTTTCTATTTTGGCTAATATGATGGCTATTAATTATTAAAGCTGGCCGAGGTCACTTGGCCGACAGAGCCGTCATTTGACTCATATGTTTACATCATATCATAATACTTGAATGAGTACAATAAATGGAAATAAATTTTAACAATAATGTTACATTTTATAAAAATTTGTATAAAACTCACCTTTTTAAGCAGATTTATGAAGTAGTTTGGTTTTCGTCATCACAAAGTGGGGAAGATCTATAGTATAATAGCATCAGGTATGTTTCTACAGCTGTCTCCGTCAGCGATGTTCGCTTTGGTGAAAAAATATGTTTGGATTTTGAAAATGACCGTTCGACATCTACGGATGTAATACATGCATAAGTAAAACAATATGTGAACTCACTTAACGAAGTTGTAGATGTACCATCACAAATTTGTCTTAATTTGCTAAAATCAGGATCTTTCTGTAATACACTCTCGAATTTTTCACTAACGCGATTATTTTTTGCGTCATTTATAGCCTGTAGCTGTGTATTTACGTCGTCCCCTATTTGCAGCGATTCCACTAACGACAACGAACTATTTTGCAATTTTTCTATTGCGTCGCGTAGTCCTCTATAATTGTTATTAATAATTTTTAAATCTGTTTCAAGGGAAACGTCTTGAAAGCTTGTCTGGCTTTCCCTAATAGCTGCAGCCTGGTTACGGTTGAACTGTAGCTTTTATTTGTTGAAAATATTCAGCATAATAAAAAGCCGCTTTCAACCACGTTCCCCAACGTGTAAGAATCGGCTCTGGTGGTTCAGGGATACCAGGACACTGTCTGTGAAATGCTCGAATCCGTTTAGGAGATTTGAAAAATACTTTTTTTTGTATTTGCTATTAATGCATCTACCTCTGAAAAACATTTTCGAATCGTTTCTGCCACAAGATGTAACGCATGCACTTTACACGTAACATGTAAAAACCTACCATTGTCTCTTTGAAGAGAACGGCCTACCACGCGCATTGTCGCGGCACCATCAGTCACAAACATCAATACTTGACTTGTTGAAAGTTCAAATTTTTCGAATATTTCCAACACCACACGCGTAATTATTTCGCCACTACACGCAGTTAGTCTTTTACTAGCTAGTAAAAGTGGAAATGTTGGTTTAAGTGGGTCCAGTACTATAATATGTAAAACGTACTATAATATTTAAAATAGAATTTTTTTTACAATCTGTCGTCTCGTCAATACATATCCAGAGCCGTATATTTTTTAATCCACATTTAATCCTATTTACAGTGTCTTCACGAACAGCTGGAATATATCTACGTAACGATGTACGACTTGGTAAGTTCACCTAGGGATTGTATTTATTCCAAAACTCCCGAAATGGTGGTTTATCCAGTGTGTGTAGCGGAATATTACAGGCTATTAAGGTTGTATACGCACCGGCCGCAACTTTTTGTAGCGCAACGTTTCGCAACTTTTTTGTTGAGCGACGAAATAATGCAATAAAGTCGATCTATTTTCTACATGCAACATTTGGGTCGCAACAGGTAATAAATTCAGTTTATTCATAAGCATCGTCCAGTGACAAGTGTTTTTTGGTCAGATTTTGACGCTCCCCCTAAACTCATCACAGATTTTGAACAGACAAAATGGATAGGCAAACAGAGACGACTATTTTATTGTGGCAATTTTTAGAGCTATTGGATGAACAAAAGAAAAATAGATTTTGGGTTCACCCGATTAACCAAAAAAGGAATATCCTTGATTTCATTCGTGAGTTAAGAAAAGATCCCGAAAAATTTTACAACTATTGCCGAATGAGTTCTTTTTCTCCATTTATAATAACACTTGTTTTTATATATGTACTTTAGCCCACGAATGTTGCGAAGAAACTGACGACTCCTCTTCGGCAGCGCAACATCGCCCTCTTGTTGCGAGACGATGCGAAACGTTGCATGGCACCGTTGCACGCGGTGCGCGCCCGTTCCATCTGATTCCAAAGCAAATTTGGAGCGTGCAACGTTGCGCTACAAAAAGTTGCTGCCGGTGCGTGGCCACCCTAACATTAACAATAAATCAAACATAAACTGAGTTGTCAAAGGCATGCCATTTTTTTTTATTTTGATGTTGTACGGTATTGATATGACGACGACAATTTGTTTTGTGCCAGCACATTAAGTCTTGATTACAAACTTTACAAATTATTTTGCATCCGTCCGTCATAGAATAAATCCGGAAATTCACCGATAAATTTATTCACTGTGTCCGCGTACGGTCGGTTTTTTACCCTTTGGCGCGTTTGACATTATGTATAATTTATAGGTACAACCTCACGCATTAACCTTTCAAATAAGACTGCAGCGTAAATCACTTCTAAATCGGCACGTGTGACCCCAGCGCAAGACCGTGGCTGTACTCCAGCCACCTCGGCCAGCTTTATTAATTATTGCTTATGATCTCTAAGCGAAATCAGTACGTGTATAAATATTTAACAATCTTATAATACTGTTTAATAATTCTTAAAATAAACTGTAAAGAAAGAAGAATTTTTATACGAAATTTTTATGATTTTGCCTGACATAAATTTCCATGAAAGCCAATTATTTATTTTTCTAATTTTAAAGGTAATTTTAAATATTTTAAGTTTGGAAACTGTTAAAATAACAGGCGTTATTGAATAATTTTTTTGAAAGAGAAATAGCTCCATATCTTTTTCATCAAACCACATACATACACATACTTTAACATACATTTATATACGTAGGTATATAATTTATATATCTATACATTATAACCATAAGAAAAATTCCTAGTGGAAATTAATATGGTATGCTTTAATCATCCTACGTATTTCTTCATTTTATTAACATTTGGAATTCCAATACACTATTTTTATTAAATATAGGAAGTTTCAATATCACGACAACTAAAACTTTTGCCCCTTTCAGTTTTTTCATACATCATACAGGGTGTCCCAGCTAAGATGTCACTCGTGGTTTTCTCGGTAATTCGTAGCCCAAAACTAATATGATGTAGTTCTTCCGAGGAATCCGATACCACCATGAGAGAAACAACTGAACATCAAACAAAAAAAGTTATGACCGAAAAACCATTTTTTTTCAAAAAAATCAAAATGGCTGATTATTATATTTTTTGTTATAAGGTTATTACTGGAACAAATTCAGTTTATTCAGTTTTTTTATATCGCTTTCGGTTTGACCGTAAATAAATTTTTCTTCCAAAAATGTTTCATCTCCCGATATATTTTGGTTGCATTCAACAGAACATTCAGTTATCTCTTAAAAATTCATAAACCACTTCTGTGATATCTTTAACCGTTATCGAAATATTAATAGCTCTTTATGTGATAGATGGTCGAGAGGCAAAGACACTTGACTCTCACCCAAAAGTCCCGGGTTCGAATTCCGGCCTTGGCACTGGGATTTTTCTGCAGGAGAGATTAATCGTAGCATACTCGGATGTTGTATGTGTGTCCGTTGTCTCTAAATGTGTAGCCCATGCGTACTATAATTTGGCGCTAATAATGGTATTATTTCTAACACAAGACTCCTTGACCACAGCTTTGCGGCTTGTCTAATTTATGTGGTGAATTTTATGTTTTTAATAAAGAAACTGACATATAAAATTAAGGTTAAATTGATAGAATAATTTTAATTTTTAGTTTTAACACAACAAACACCGGCTAGGTTTCCCACAAAACACCAAAATACCATATACTGCCCACCAAGTTGGCATCATCTGGAGATGATTAAACTAACCTTATACTAATAATGTATCCTATTTGTATCTAATCTATTGCTATGGTTTTGTGAACCATGACTCACTAACCAATAGAGCAGACTATGTGGGACAATATGCTCCTTGAATCTAGTTTAAATTTATCGTCTAGTCTGTCCAACATATTTTTGATTACAGTCCTTACAGCTAATGTCGTAAATCCCCGACTTCTCGTTTGTTGCAATTTTGTCTTTTGGATTGCCTAAAAGTTGTTGTAGTTTGTTTCCCGATGAATAAACCACTGTCATACCCATATCTTTAAAAATCTTACCAATACTACAGGTGAACGAGGATCGTATGGAATCGATACAAATTTCAGATTTTCTCTTGCATTTTGACAGATCGAGGAATTTCGAAGTATCTCTTTAAATTTTCGTTTCCTAATTGTTTTATCAACTAAAGTTACAGAATATCCATTACTCACAGCTATATCCTTAATCAGTACCTTTTCTTTTTCAAATATCTCCTGATTGAGGGAGAAACTTAATAAGCGACGAACTAGAAAATAAAACTCGCTATTTTGTGTAGAGCACAATGGTGAGAGATATATTTTAAATTACTGGTATCTTTTCTGTATATGACAAATTCTAAGTAATTTTCGCTATTTCTAATTATTAATATATCTAAAAATGGTAGTAGTTTTCAATTTCATATATAAATTTAACTGACTCAAAATGACTATGTAATTTAGAAACAATGTTGTCAGTTGTGACTTTTGTATCAAATACTGCAAAAATATCATCCACATACCTAAGCCAAACCATGAGGAAATACTCGAATAGTTCATGAAAAGACTGGCAATTAATGATGGCAAAGAGTTACCCATTGCTTTCTTTATGTTAATCGAAGAAACTATTATTGAATCCAAAGCAGTTTTGTTTCATGCAAAGTTTAGTGAGTTGAATATATTCTTTTACTACATCTTGACTGAATTGTTTTATTCGAGTAAATCCATAAGGTAGTCCAATGTAATAAATACTAGACGGCTGGATGCGTTTGAAAGCTTGGAAACTACAAAGTGTAAAAATAGTATGAACTTGATCAGGGGAAATATGTAGTATCGCTAATGTCGATCTGTCCCGAGCATTCGACACTGTAGATGTCAAATTACTGGTACAAAAGTTATATACCATAGGTATACGTTGTGACCTACTAAACTGGATTGAATCATACATGACTAATAGAAAGATCAGGGTGAGACTGGAAAACCACATATCTCAGTCAAAAGATGTCACACTTGGTGTCCCTCAAGGGTCAGTGTTGGGCCCTCTCTTATTTATGGTATACGTCATTGACTTGCCAGATTTCATCAGTAGGGGTAGTTTTACGATGTTTGTTGATGATATCACCATTACAGTTTCTTGGGCAAATCCTGGCCTATTATCAGAAAATATCATAGTTGTTTGTCAAGAACTCGATATTTGGTGTCAGCAAAATCGTTTAATCTTGAATGATACAGAAACAGTCTGCTTAAATTTTCACAAACGAAAAACTATTGTAAATTTCGAAACTTTCTCAGTTCTCTCAAACATCTAAGTTTTTAGGCCTTTGGCTTGATGAAAAACTGAATTGGACCAAACATCTTGATTATGTTTGGGCAAAATTAAATAGTGGCTTTTTTGCTATTTTGCAACTAAAGTCATGTTTAGATCATGACGGTCTATTAAGTGTATACTATTCACTGGCATATAGTCATATTAACAATAACATACTATGCTGGGGAGTTGCCACTGACATAGAGAGGGTTTTTGTTTCTCAAAAAAAAATACTGCGTTTGATGTTTTTAAAAACAATAACCTGTTAACAGTGTCCTGTATGTTTATATTAAAATGCGTTACATATGTAAAAAATATGTCTAATTTTAAAAAATTTAATGGATACCACAAGTATCAACACGTCATGGAGATATACTACAAATTCTGAGGCATAAAAATATCTTTTTTAAAGATTCACCTCAGTATAATTTCATAGTCATGTACAATAACTTGCCAACATATTTGAAAGAAATTAATTCATATAATAGTTTTAAAACGCAAGTAAAAGCCTTCCTGGTTCAATCTGCCTTTTATAGTATAAAAGAATTTTTAAATGTATAATGTTCGTATTTTGTAATATTCAGGTAGTGTTATTTATTATTTATTTTGTATTCTTGTAATGTAATGTTTATATTTTGTAAATATTTAAGTGATGTTATTTACTATTTGTGTTTTGCATATCTTGTGTGTGACCAAAAAATATTTATGTGTGAACGTCCACTTTTATTGTATTATTCTATTTTGACGTACCATAATGTACATCCAGTGTATCACTGAATGGTTAATAAAGATCTATCTATCTATCTATAGTGACAGAAAATATAGTCCCTCTATTGGTTAGTTGGTAACGATTCACCAAACCGTAAAAATTGTTAAAGTATAAATATGATACATTGTTAGCATAAGATTAGTTTAAATCATTCCAGATGAGGCCAACTTGGTTGACGAAACCCGCGTCGCGTGCAGTATAGTGTTTTGGTGTTTTGTGGAAAATCGTTTCAGTGTTAACTTCACATCAAAGGTTCCAATCCATTTTAGGGTTCAGTTATAAAAGTGATTTCCACAATCATTCAATATACAATCATAAATAAGTGGAAATTTCAAATCAGTTCTAGTTGCACTCTAAATATCAACATAATGAAGTTTATGTATTGATTATGTCTATGTCCTCTTCTTTTGCGCATTTGATTGAATGCTCTCGTGTGAGGGCCTGTCACGCCCTTTCGCAAAGACAATCCGGTTCCAATTCCGAATCAGATTTACTTGTGTTTATGATTTATGATTAGCAAATTTGCTCGAAGCATCTTTGGAAAATGATGTAAAACTATAGAGCCTTCATAAATAATTGTAAGTCACGTATCAATTGGCACGTTTTTACTTGTGATTTTGTGTCTTTCATATTAAGGCAGTACCCGATGAGGATTTTTGCACATACGTATGTGTCAATGAAATAGTTTCCAACCATCTTTTGCTCGACGATGCTGTTAAAGGTAACTAATTGATCACATGTGTTACGATCATTTATGAAGGCTAAGGCTCTGTATGAGTTCTATGTGTTTGCAGTATGATACTCGTTAAATGCTACATTACAATATTGAGATTTAACAAAATTTTTTAGGTTAGAAGCTAAGCTTATTTCCTGGCATCGGTGGTGGTTAGCTTTGAGAACGAATAAAGGCCTACTTAAATTAATTAGTTAAAAAAATACATACTGAATTGTCATTCATTGCAGATCATTTATTATTTTTAATAATCGTATGTAAAAGGTTTTTCAATAGGAGTGATATGTTTTCAATTTGACATTGTGGCCATATTTGAAATGTCAAAATCGGTTGTCAATGTCAGTTATATTCAGTAAGGTTTGCAATTTAATCATGGAAAGATACTCGCCGCAACAACGTTTGGAAATTGTCCAATTTTTTTATCAAAATAATCGTTCTTTTATTGCAACTTATTATTATTACCACTTTTACCAATTTATAGTCATCATAATCGGCCCAGTGTGCTCACAATTCGTCGAACTGTTGAAAATTTTGAGGATACTTTTTCTTTACACAACGTTCGCGTGCCAGCAATTGCTCGAAGTAATGAGAATATTGCTGCCGTTCAGGCCAGTGTTGTTATAGACCCAAATTTATCGATTCCAAGGTGTTCTCAAGAGTTAGGACTACCTGCAATATCCACCTGGCGTATTTTACTGAAGGATTTGAGTTTACCTCCTTACAAAATTGTTCTCGCACAGGGATTGCAGCCTTTGGATCATCGCAAACGCCGTGAATTCGTTGATTTTGCCTTGAAACGCTTAATAGTGATGCTGATTCTTTTAAGAAAATCATTTTCACAGATGAAGCTCATTTTCTTATCAGTGGATCGGTAAATAAACAAAATTGTCATTACTGGTGTGAGGCAAATCCACAAATTATACACGAGAGACCTTTACATTCCGTTTGGTATGGTTTTTGGCATGGTGGCATCATCGGTTCTTATTTCTTTGAAAATGAGAACGGAGATGTCATTATTGTCAATGGTGAGCGGTACAGGTCGATGATAAAGAACTTTTTATGCTCTGAATTGAATGATATTGATTTACGCCCATCACACAATCAATTTATTGCGTGAAATATTCGGTGAGGCGATTATTTCGAAAAATGCTAATGTCAATTAGCCTGTAAGAAGTGATTTAACTCCTTTGGACTACTTTTTTGTTGGATTTTTTTGAAGTCGCTGATTTTTGCCAATAAATTAGACAAACTTCATGTATTAAAATTGAATATTAAACGCTGTAATCATGACATAAGGCCTGATTTATTGAATAAAGTGTTTGAAAATTGGATCCGTTAGATTCGGTCCTGTAAGAGGAGCAGAGGCGACCATTTGAATGATGTTATTTTTAGAATATAATTGCATCGATTGTACTTCAAAATAAAATAAAAATTTTGCTCTGCCTCAATTCCTTGTTGTTTGATTAAAAAAGAAACCTATGTATCACTCTTATTGAAAAGCACTTTATATTTCTGAGAATATTCCGTGCTTGAACTGAAAATTGCTCATATCTTCAGTAAACGAGGGTAAAGTTTTAAACAAATGTTTTTATATTATGCATATCGTAATCTAGTTATTTTTTTTGTTAACTAAAAATTAATTGTAATTATTTAATATATTTCCGCATGCATATCGAAATAATAGAGCGGCCACACAGTAGATTTACCGCGCTGTAATTAAACGTAGGTAACAAAATAATCAAAAAACGTAAACGAGAATACTAGGAAACAAAAATCTAATAAATCTCTTATCGCATTTCTTGTTTAGGTTTAATATCAAATAGATCTTTTTATAACACCCTACATATTTTTTAAATAAATTAAACATATAATAAATCACTCTATTAATCTATTATCGTACACATGTGTTTTAAATAATTCGCAACTATGTTTTATTTTAAATTTAAATTACGGGATAAAAGTAAATAAACAGCATGCATAAAGGATGTAGTGTGTGTTTATAAACATTGGAAACATTGTCGCAGTCTGCGCTGAATAAACAGATTTATTCAAGCTGTCAAAATATTGTCTCACTGCAATCAACGAAGCTGTAGGCTTCCGTAACAATTACATCACATGCATGCATCGGTGTTCTTTTTTATACGTTTATATACAGAGCGTTTCAAAATTACATAGAAATTTTAAGCTGATCTTCAGACGCAAATAAGAAAAAATGGTCATATAAACATGGGTACGGAAGAGCCCGGGAAGCTCTTATTTTGCTCATAAATGATTTATTGAGGAATTCTTGGATTTCAAATTATGGTGGTCTCTCTACTTGTTAGTACACAAGTGTAGTTCCATATGAAAAACAATATTCTAGGAGTTTACCTTCCCTTAACATATGTTCCTAGTAGTTAGGCGGATATGGGGTGTCGCGCAATAACTTACATATGAGCTGTTCAAGAGGAACAAATGTCAAGTATAAAATGTAGGTCATTCCAAAAAAAATTCAATAGTTATCACCAGTTTTTAGTGGTAATAAATCGGTCAATTCACCCAATTATTAATGCAAAAAAATATTAATCTACCACTAGAAATCTCTTCATTATTTTATTAGAAAGAGAATATATTTAATGATAGAATAATAGTATATTGTTCAATGAGTGAGAAAGTTGGCCATTTCCATGAGGACGAAATTTTTCCGACACAAGCCGAGGGCGCGTGGAGCAATTCATCCGAGTAGAAATAATGGCCAATTCTCACGGGCTAAACACTATACTTTTTCGAATCGTATTAAATAAAATGGAAAAATATTGCAATTATCTATTTATTTTTTTTTACAATATTAATATTAATAGTTCCATAATTGATAATACTGAAAGGTGGAGAATTTACATCAACATTGAGATTCTTATTAGTCATCACATTTGTGTTATTTGCACTTGTGGTGGGATTATTATTGTTAATAGCACTAAGAATCTTATTTCCTGTACTTATCCATTTTGTTTTTCATCGAATCATCTAAGTAGCCCTCGGCTACAGTAGATGATTTCCAGCCTCCGTGTCTCTTTAAAGCTGTTATATCTGCTCCTGCGTCTATAAGTATTGTCGCAGATGACCTGCGGAAGCTATGTCCGATGTATAGATGTGGATCTGGAAGTTTCAAAACCGTTGGTATCTGCTTGCCCATTCCACTCAATTTATTAATTCCAATTTCCTGCATAGTGCACTTGCCCTTTTGGTCATTTAGAAAGAGAGCCTGTGTTGCATTCGGTGGTCTGAGACTTATATAGTTTTTGATAATTTGATAATACTCGCCAGTTACAGAAAATTTTCGAACAGTTTTAGTTTTTGTTATTGGAACTGTCACAAGCACATAATTATTTAAATGTTCCAAGTCGTCAATTTTCATCGCCTTCAATTCACATGATTGACATGCTCCCATTACTCCCATGATGAGGGAAATCTAAAATCAAATTTACCACAATTTGCCTATCAGGAACTACATAGGTATACATTCTTACCTTCATAGCAAGATACACTTTGTCTGGTGCTTTTTTTATAAAATTATCAATCTCTTGATCTGTGAAGGTTTTGGACTTTTTAGCTTGGTAGCTCTCCAATTTGCGTTTCAAAAGAGCCCTCAATTTTGAATATTGTTTAATATTCACTCCATTGTTTAAATTTAAAGTATTCCGCAACATCGAATATATTGACCACAAAGTTGAGGACTTGTATTTAGTTTGTAGCTCACCGAAATAAGCCATCAATACATTTTCGGAAAAGGAATTTCTCGTCTTCTTTTTGCGCCAGTCCATAAAAGTGGAATAAGTTTGCTAATATTTTTTCCTGGATCTGTCAGGAAGGAGGTTAAGTGAGCTTTGTTTCGTAGCGTTCACAATTTCTGGTGGCGTACTATCAATAATCTCCTCATCGGACGAAACATCCATTATTGCCTTCTATTTAAACGATTTTCGTAGAAATTTTCGCACCATTTCGCAACAACACCATTGAAAATCACTAAAACTCAATCACAAATGAAAAGTTTTGACAAATAGCGTCAGATTGTTGACAGATGAATCCATTTTTAAAGGGGAGATCGGGCAACAGGATGTGTTGAGAAAGTGGAAATGCCGGCTTCTCGATTGGTCGAGAAGTGTTGAGAAAGTAAACTTTTCTACACAGGTTGAAAAAAGTTGAAATTTCTAAATCGAAAACTATTGGATAATGGTCAGTTTATTTAATATGATTGGAAAAAACACTTGACTTGGTTTTTATCACTGTTTTTATTGTAACTAACATTACTGCAGTTTCGACACTTAACGTGCCATTTTCAAACGATTCATCACAAGTGAATGAAGGACATAAAATAATTTTTGCAGTTTTATACCCATAAAGTTGACCAGATTATCTAAGAATTTAAAATACAAATGAGATTACGGAAACTTTACAAATTCAATTCGGATTAATCACTCAAAATTGAGTTTAATTGTAAAACAGTTTATTATTATTATAACACATATTGTTCCATTTTCTTTCATGTAAACTGAACTTAAAATAAATTGTATACATTTTGTAGTCACTGTTTACCGTTCCGTCGACTAGATATTTATCGAAATTTTATTGCCAACTTTCATTCAATAATTCTATATGTACAGGTAAAAAATGAAACCCTTATTCTTCCATATTATCACTATTGCCTTATTAAATGGATAAACGCCCATGAGGCAATAAAAATTGACTCCTATACTCATAAAACTTTAGGTAGGTGCCATTTACCTGGAAAGTTATATGTTTTCTAATAGAAACAACAAATAACTATAGTAATTCTATGTAGGTAGGTAACAGCTTATTGATTTATTATTATTATTATAACGTCGTAGTAATAAAATGTTAATCTTTATGTGGATTGAATTTTAAGTGGATTCGGTCTTTTTATTGTACCAGGTAATTTTTTTTAAATACGCAGTAATGGAATAAAAATACGTAGATTATGTAAATATTATTACAATCAATTTCGAAACAATTATTCTGATAAACTTGACATAGCATAGTGAATTATTGAGTGAAAGGAGCCTTATTATATTACAAAATATAAATTTAGTTGTCTTGTGGAAAAAAATATATGACAATTTGGTATTGTGCAATCATATTGAAAGCCCCCTAGGAAACTAGGAAAAGTCGGGGAATTAAAAATTGGTTTCCAAAAAAAATATATAATATCTTCTTTTGGGTTTGTGGTTGTAACTGTTAGAAGCAGCTAATCTTGCAAAGATAAACATCTCCAGTCTAATGGCTTTCCACAAATTTCAAGAAAATCTAGCATTTGACTTTTTTTCAGGTTTGGGTGACAGTTTGGGCCTTAATATGCCTCGTCATAAGTCTAGGAGCTGCTCTAACCCTCACCATAGGCGGAGGTCGTGTAAAGGCTCGGCCTCTAATCAGTTTAGCCCTATGCTATGTCCTAGTTAGTGCAGGATGGGCTTTACGGATGTTTTCAGGAAGAATGTCGACTTCCTGCCCTAAAATTCCTGAAGATGGTCTTTCGAACGTCAACTGCGCATTCGTTTTCTTGTTGCTGTATTATTTTGGAATGGCTGCAAATGCATGGTGAGTTTTTTTCTGTTTTATGAAATACATGTTTTAATGTTTTGTCGTACTGTAATATATTTAGATGTAAAAACACACAAAATATAATAAATCCATTTCATGCTGATAGAGATACGAGTTATAAAAATGACAAATATAAATTATGATTTTGTAGATACTATGACATATCCTCGGCAAGATATAATAGAATGCCCCTGTCAGATAATTTAATCAACTTAAAAACATATATTGTTGTTAATGTGATGGCTTAATGATATTAAGAACCCTATTAGGCTAGGTTTTACAAAATCCCACTTATTGTTAGATGTAATATTCATTTATATTCTCATTTTTCTGAATTTCTCTTCCACAAATAATAAAGAGTACGTGAAAATCAATGTGTATTTAAAAAATTTAAAACAAATAAGAATACGGTATACATTGTCACTTAAAAATATAAAATGGATACTGATTATTTTAATTAAACAATTTTTGTAACACAGTTCACACTACTATTTTTATATTGTTAATACGTCCTCTATTAACTGAAAAATACGTACCATTTTTGTGTGAACACAATAGACCTTATTATATCGCCAGGTAATAAATTTTATGATGGGTTGGACATTTTCAGTGTAAGTCTTGTTTTGTTCTTCTAAGTGGCCAATTATGTGTGTTAGAAAGTGTTTTCGTTTGTTTACATAACTCCGTTATGACAAAAATGTCCAGACAAACGCGTCGAAGTTACAAAACCTCGCCTGACAAGTTTTATTACATTTGTGGAGAATTCCTTGTGAAGCCACAAGCGAGGCCATTGTCTAAAAATGTGAAAAACACGTATTTTATATATTTTGGTGTTTTAGTCCGAGATCAAGAGAAGCAATGGACTCCCCACGCTTGCTGTTTAAATTGTAGCGTATCATTAGTGCAGTGGATGAAAGAGAAAAGAAAAATCATGCCTTTTGCTGTTCCAATTATATGTCGAGAACCAACCAATCATTTCGATTATTGTTATTTTTGTGTAACAAGAACTAAAGGATATTCCAAAAAAGAAACACAAAAAATCAAATATCCGAATTTGCCATCAGTCCTAAGACCTGTTCCTCACAATGCATAAGACTTACCAGTGCCAACTGCGCCTTTAGATTGGCAAAATATTGTGTTGGGAGGTAATGGAAATAGTAGCGACTCTTCAGACAGCCCAGATCAGTGTGCCAACCTTTGTATATTCCAGAAAGTTTTAGCGACCCTCATTTAATTGCTCGAAATGAATTGAATGATTTGATATGTGACTTGGGGCTGTCAAAACAACAAGTAGAACTTCGTGATTTGTGACTTAAGGAGTGGAACTTACTGACGAAAGAAACAAAGATTACGATTTTTAGAAAAAGATATGCAACATTTACCGCATTTTATAATATGAAAACTCACTATACGCGTCTATTGATATTGATGGTTTAATGCAGAAACTTAATATCGAGCATTCCCCTTCTGAGTGGAGCTTATTAATAGTTTCCATCAAACAGTTTAAAAGCTGTATTACTACATAAAACAATCTATACCAATTGCCCATTCAGTAACAATGAAAGTGGATTATGACATTTAAAAGTAATAGCCATTTTAGTAGGGCTTTAAGGAGGCTTTACAAAATGTTTTCTTTGTTTGTGGGACTGACATGTACTAAAAGAATATTACGTGAAAAGAATTTGGCCAGAAAGGAAAGAATTTGAATCAGGAACTAGTAATGTTAAATATGTGCCCCTTGTAGACCCTAAAAATTTGTGTACAAATTTAGTATTTACGTAATGTTTGTTACTACATTAATAAACCATAAGTCCTTAGAAGTATCTAGAGGGTCGTAATGACGGATTCTGATAGGCAATAAAAAGATCCGTAAATATATTTTTTTTAACATTAAAATCAGCACAAAACTTACGTAACTATAAGATTTTCGTGCACGTATTCTAGTCTTTTTTTCCATGATGAGTAGTTATTGATTTAAGCCATCAGCAATATTATTAAAAAATAAAACTTTTGGTCAGCCGCATATCATCAACTGAATGGATCTGTACATAAAATTTCGTGTCGTCTGCAAAAAGTAAATACTTTGAATTGTTACACTTATCTGGCATATGACAGGTCATTAATAAATATCAGAAATACAACTAGTCCTAGATGTGATCCTTGATGTAGCCCTGAATTCAAACACAACTTGTCAAAATTTGACCTTTATGCTTAACATTGAAACCTCTTTTAGACAAATAACACGAGAAAAAAAATAGTGCAAAACCTAACATATGCCTCCTCAGCCTGATATTGTGTTCAACCTTGTGAAATGCTGTTTTAAATCATTATAGACTACATCAGTTTGTCTTTACTATCACAAAGTAACATCATATTCAACCAACTTTTAGTTCTAAAAATAAAACAGTCGTTTAAATATATAATTGAAGGGTATTAACAATCTGGGTACTAGGAGAGTGGTTTGTAGTATTTTCTTATTTTTATAACAGATAACATAAACATGTGGTAATAAATTAATATAATTTACAACCATATAAATCTTTGACATAAAGATTAATTTAGTATTTCGTCACCATTTTTTCGTCAAAATATAATACGGCTGGATCAAAATAATAATCCCAAACCGAACGGCGATTATAAATAAACGAAGGAAACAAGGTGCGAAGACAAGTATATTTTTTATTTTTATAACAATTTTTTTTAAACATATACTTAATTTTTAAAATAGACACTGAGTATTTTGTGAATTGTATAATGGTGGTAAATGTATAAAGAAGCATTTTTTTAGTATAAATTTGCATAAAATAAAATTCAAAATACCTGTCCTGAGGTTTGCTTTTTGGTAAATATATTTTTGGATTCATCATACCAATATAGATTTGTTATTATGTTTGATCTACAAAAAATAACGGAGGTTTTCCTCACATAACTTGAAAACGGCCGAACCATCTTTCCAAGAAAAATTAAAGACCCGATACATTTTGGCCCAGGGGTGGAAAATAAGGGTAACGATTCTCTATTATCTTCCAAGAGACAGACAGTTGATATTTCGTATAGTCATAGATATAATATCACAAACTCGATAACATTTGCCCCGGATGTTTAGAACAGGAGTAGAAACCCCATATCTATTACCAATAAAGCTAAATAACTACGATTTGACCTTAAACTTTAGTCCGAGACGCCTATAAAATTCTGCATGGGGGTGCGAAAATAGGGGTAGAATCTCTATAGCTTCTTCCATGATCTAGACAGTTGAGATTCAGCTTTGTCACGTGCATAAGAATTTCCCCATAAGTCAATACCCGTCAAATTTTGCAGTTAGGGTGAGAAATAGCGATTGAAAACTCTGGGTCCACTACTAATAGAGCTAGACAGCTGACATTTGACACACTCACATACATTACTCCTAGCTCGAAAAAAGTTCAAAACCTACCAAATTTTGAATGGAGGGCGAAAAATAGGAGAAAAATCTCTGTATCAATTTCCAAAAGCTGAACAATTAATTTCTGGCACACGCATAGACTTTATACCATGGGTACCTACTTAGAATCAAAACAGGAACTGTCCATATTTTGCCTCGGATGTGTGAAATTGGAGTAGAACACTATACCCACTTCCGATAAAGCTAGAAATTTGAAATATGGAATGCTCAGATATATCCCTAAAACCAAAGAAGAAAATTACACATTTTGCCCCTGAAAGGTAGAAATTTGTAACCTGTTCCTGTAAGAAGGGTTAGAATATGAAGTGAAATTGAATTGAATGATGAGATGGTTTATTCTTACGAACTGTCACTTTTGTTTCACTACTCGAACGTATTTTAAAAAACAGAATGAGCTTTAACATACATCAGAATAATTGTTTCCTCTGGAATAAGTAATAGCTAACATTTTCTTCACACCAGCTTAACATTGAGTTAGATGCGGTGTGTCAATTTATTAGTAAATGTTGTTCCAAACTTTCTAAGATGGAATTAGGTGTAATCAATCCACTGATATAGCAAATACTTGGATAGGTTATTACTAAAAATTAAGTATACTAATAGGGCTAAAAAAGAGCCTCTGGATTGAATTTAGTTTCTAAAGGTTCCCAACACTGACGTAGTTTTCCACGACATATCAAAACACTATATACTACACTCGACGCGCGTTTCGCCAACCAAGTTGGCATCATCTGGAGATGATTAAAGCTGTTTTCATTATCTCCAGATGATGCCAACTTGGTTGGCGAAACGCGCGTCGAGTGTAGTATATAGTGTTATCTTCGCATCATAGGTTCCAACCCATTCCAGGATACAGGTTCCCACTTTAATTAAAACGTTGTTAATATTTTATTTTATTTAGTTTATGATAGGTATCTATATATGGACATCATCCTTTTAAATAAACATATATAAACTAAAAAATTGTATATAATCATTTCACATAACAAATTTGAAAACAGCTTGCCCTTATTTATTGTTGGGTTAATGAGGGGTCGGTAATAAAAGATATTAACACCTTTTCATAAAAACACCTGCACTATTAATGTTTTGGTTATCTCAAGATACCTGTCAGGAAATGTATCGCTGATTCTAATAATAATAATTAGCGTAAATAACAATGTAAAATTATTAAGTGCTTTTATACCTAAATAATTTATGCAGTTAATTGGTTATTGCTTATTGCGAATCAATTAATTTAGAAGTGTAGATGATTGATAACATTGTTTGCTTTGATTATTTAACTAATTTATTTATTTCAAACGGACATACAGGCTTAATTACATTTGAAAATAAATTACGCACAACTAAGTAATCCTAATTTTTTTTCTTTTTTGGGACTTACTACTACATGAATATTACTTCATTATCTAAAAAATATAGTAGTTTCCCAGTATATTACTGGAAAAAATAAACCACTACGCTTATGACTTTATGTCAAAATATTAGTCAGAGGGTGTTTTTTGACAACTAATATGAGACACAAAAATAATAATATAATTCTCTAATCTTTCGGAAAACGAATCTGTTTCCTATTTCAAAGTTATTTATCTTTTTTTTTAGAATATGTCAAACGTGAAACTTGACACCTATTTCAGTCTTGACATATTCTAAAAAAAAGGTAAATAACTAATAATAAAAGGAAACAGATTCGTTTTCCGAAACGTTAGGGAATTATATTATTATTTTTGTCTCATATTAGTTATCAAAAAACACCCTGTGACTAATCTTTTGACGTAAAGTCACAAGCGCAGAGGTTTATTTTTTCCACCAACATACTGAGTAACTAACTATATTTTTTAGATAACGAAGAATTATTGATGTGGTAGTAAGTCCCAAAAAAAAAGAAAAATTTTGAGAGAAACTTTCACACAATAAGTAACCCTAACCTAACCTAATATTCATCTACTATAATATAATTACAATGCTTGTAATATCAATTACTATAGTAGTTTGTCAATTATTAGTTGGTATGACACTTTACAAGTAGTGATTGTCGGTTAGTTGCTATATATAGTTCATAAAAACTACCAATGAATCTGATGGAGGTTGGTGGTATTTTTAATTTATCTTGCAATACATAACAGTCGTGTTAATGAGATTATCAAATATTTTACTAGACCATAAAATCATCTGAATGTACCTATTTGTGTATAAAATTTCATATTGACCGCACTTTGGATTGTTCACCTTATCTGACAGGTCATTAATAAATATAGGAAATATAAGTAGACTTAGATTTCATCCTTGAGGTACTCTTAGATTAAAACTACTTGTCAGAAATATGGCGTCTACAAATAACCTTGGAACTTCTTTTAGATAAATAAAATGTAAAAAATGCCAACAGGCCTGTGCTATTTGTATATCACAATTTTGCTTAAATCCTGGCTTTAAAGTTCCTAGGAAATATCCACCATACAGCTTAAAGATATGGTCAGGTCACCTTTTAATGACAATATTCTGTGGGCTGTACATACATTTTATTCATAAATAAAAGATGCTCGGTAGGATACCAGAAGTTCCTTTTAAGGATGATAGGAGTTAATATTTTATCTGTATTTATTTAGTTGACTACCGGTTCCATTGTCGGCGAAATTGGGATGTACCGTAATAAAAATAAAATTTATAGAGAACTTATTATCTGTACTTCTAAATAAGAAATATTATTTTTTACTATTGAATAAACATATTTTCAATCATGTTGTTCCTCTACTAAATTATCAATTAAAAAAAGCTATGGATTCAGGGATTGTCTAATTTCTGTGATGTTTATTATTATTATTTATTAAATATTTTTAGTCTCACAAGCAGAAATAATCGTCCCAATAGATTATATCCTAAATGAAATAATAAAAACTTTTCCCATGTAAAAAGTACTTAAAAAAATATATGTCTTTTAATCTGGTCGTCTTCGCTTATTAAAAAAATCTTTGGTTAACCCGACAACCAATTTTTATATAATAAGATGTTAATCTTATCTAAATTAGTAAATATGTACTTAATAATAAATGTATTTTTAAGTGAGCGTTTAATTAAAAAGAATATAAGGACATGATTTTGTCATTCACACTTCTAACTGATAAATAGCCGCTAAAATTATTTGAAAAATTCATGTTTATAATTTTAAAACTCGTTTAGAGATAAAATCGGCTATTTATTATTAAACGCATCTATTATTAATCGTAGTTATAAAAATATATAGTGTTGTCTAGACAGCACCAAATTTATTGAAAATAAAAATTTAAGTACAGTAGGTATTATTAACTGTTAACTACAGGGCACTTGTACTGTATGGATAAAACAAACGATGATGCCGTGATCGAATGTTAACGACACTTATCTTCCACACCAGGGTGCCGGGTCGATTACCAAACAAGGAGCTGGGATTTTTTTCATACATACTTGGATGTTAGGTGTGTGTCTGTTGTTTCTAAATGTGCAGCCTACTTCTGTACAAAGTTACTTTACGGACACAAGAGGTATTACCTGTTTAATATGTTTTAAAAACTTTAAATAAATTATGTTCATTTCCTTTTTCTAGTCCAGTTTAATTCACAAAATTATTCACTTTCTGAAATCAAGGATGTACCCCTATTTCTGAATTTTTCAGTTACCTCTGTATATGTAGAGGACGACATTTTGTGTATGTTCATTAAAATTGATTCCATGTATTAGATATGTTCACTAAATGTGATTAAATAGAACTCCTAGATCTTATTGTTCATAAACCTATTTCCGAGAACTATTATCAATTTAATGCAATTACCAAGAAAAATATAGGCCCATAATTTGTGCCTTGTGGGACTCCCGGTTTTGCCAAAGCGTTCATATATTTGATTTGTTGATTTCAAGTAAGAATTCATAAACGGTAAAAGTATGGTACACAAATTCCAAAAAAAATTATAAAGAATTGAGCCATGTGTAGTTTTGATTTGAAAAAATGTATATATTTGAAAGTGTTTAATTTTTTTGTATCTCAGGTATAAAGGAAAAACTTTCTGAAAACTGTCTAGATACATCTTTAAAATACCTATTGAAACTGTGCCCTGAAATAAATTACTACCACATTTATCACATAATTATTTATTCTCGAAACAATGGATACATTAAGACCAATCGATAAGAAAAGAAAACGTTCATGATATATTTCACTTCGGTGTAAGGCATTTAATTTTAATTACAATTTTACTGCCATTCATCATTTATCTGCCTTTTCTGTCCTCAGGCATGTCGTAAAAGACAGTAGCGTAACTAATGTAAAACATCTTAAACATACAGTTGAAAAGTGATACTTTTTCTTATAGATAATTTTTTAAAAAATGTGATATATACCATTTTGCAAAAAAAAGAGATTATCATATCAGCTACAAAAATTGGTGTAAAAATTTGATATTTCTATGGGCAACGGTCCACTTTATTTATGACCCTATGAGTTAGTCAATTTCCAGCTTACACAATTAAATTGTAGGTTGTCTACAGCCCTATAGTTTTAATGAACACATTTATAGTTAGAGGGCGCGAAAAAAGCCGGACGTAGCGAGTTACCTTGAGTGGCAGAACTCTGCAAGAGGTTGTTATTATATAGCACGAATATGCTAATTTATTTTGTACCTTAAAAAATTGATTGATTATTAATTAATGTAAAATATCAATACTAAGTGTGTGACATGATACGCGCAGTGAAGTGCAATTTTTAGTATTACGTAGGTAAAATTTGTCTACTGTGTCGAGGGCATAGCTCACCCTGTATATTCGAAAATAATTTCCGGTTATAGACTTTTTTTGTCTAGTTTATTTATGTTTTTAAATCAAGTTTCTAGCTATCATGGAACTAGACATATCGAATTCGGACGCACTAATTTTATTCAAATTATATATTGTTTTCATTTATTTGAACAAAACAATTTTGTTTAAGAGAATGCTCACACTCGAAGAGTTTTTGTGGAAACCACGTATCATGTTATGAAACAATTGGATCCAGACTGCCCCAAGGCACTATGTTGGAAGCATTTTTATTTCTAATGTACACAATTGATTTTGTTTACGTATAAAATATGCTTCCCCTTAAACATATATTTTGTAGATGCTCAACTTCGTTATTCGTTTGAAATTAAAGATGTTTAACTTCTAACTGCATAATTGAAGTTATCCTTGACCTTTCAGATAGTGGTCTGATAGTAAAACATCAGTTTTTCTATTTTATTCCTGTCAAAACAGACACTGGTACATTTAAACATTGCCAATGGTAATAAATTACCTATTTCAGAAGAAGTAAAGAATCTAGGTCTGATTTCAATACAAACTTACTGTTTACCTCACAAATTAGAAAAATTAAACAATATACATGTTACCCGAGGTTTTTCTAACTTAATAAGAAAATTATAAACTAAAAATTAATGAACAACTTTCACTAGTTTTGTCAGGGTCAACCTCAATACTCAACATCCAATCAAACATAACTTAACACATCCAGCGAAAACACTTTAAAGCGTAATACTCTCATACAACATTTTCATCACACTCGAAAGAATGTATACTTTTTTAATGTCGATGATAAATTCCGTGTAGATAAAATACTGATACGCTACTGGCTACTGTTTAAAAGTACGACTTGAAAGATAATAAAGTTTTGCATGGAAAGCGCCAACAAGGCTTTATAGCAGTGCTTAAACACTTTTATTTTTTTTATATTGGAGTTGTTAATTATGAGCTGTCTTGTTTTCTGCCTCTACTGTTATTACCGAAGTGAGATCTCATAATGAGAAAGTTTAAATCATACAGCTAATACGTAGTGTAAAAGTGGCCTTGTTAGTTTAAATTGCAAAATGGAGATTGGTTTAATGATGTGTGAAAACGTTAGCATGATAAATTATTTAAATTGTTTTATATTAATAAATTATTGAGGTTTATATTCAGACGTACTTCATTCACCATGTGCTGAACAAGTTTCGTAGCAAACGTTCTATTTTGTAAATTTCATTGTAAAAGTACAGAATTTTACGTCCGTTAATATACAGTGTCTATTAAATGATTTACCTATTTTAAAACAATTTTCTCAATAACTATATAATATACAGTGTGTCAAAGTTCAATATCGGCCTTATTAGAAGATTTTGGAAAATTAGTTTTTGTATAGCGTAAAACGGCGCACATTTTGAAAATATTTCGAAATATACAAGGTGACTAGCTACTGCGGAGCATCCCAGAAGATTTTTTTTTAAGGAATACCCTACATATTTTTGTATTTATGAATTCAGTGTAAAATTACTTTTCCAACGACCTCCAGATTTTTTGGTTTTGATATGATGTTGCTGAGTTATTCGATTAAATATGAATATTTTGGTCGGAATAAGCTTTAACAAATTAATTCGCTGTATGTGTATTACAATTAATTAGGAAGATTTATTTTGCACTTATGTAGACAAGTAATGTACTTCAATGAACTGTGGTATCCCACAAGTTAGCGTATTGGGGCCATTGTTATTTTTCGTATATATAAATGATATGTACATACATTGAAATGATAGTCACTCTATTATAAGAAAAATCATAATGTTTTAACACGAGAATATGTATAATTTGTCAAAATATTTATAGTACAAAAAATAAGAAATAAGTACCTATTTTAAAACGTACATTTTAAAGAAATTAACAAAAAATATATTTTGAAAAAAATAGGCAAAGATTTGACAGCATGTATACCAATAAAATTGCAGTACATAACATTATATTGTTATATTTTAAATATTGCAATACATTTTTTTTTCTCCAAACGTCACAAAAGTCATCATTTTTAATGGTAAAATCTGCCACAAAAATTTATGGTTTTTGTTACTAATATAAAAATGTCAACACTTTTAATCCTAGGATTAAAAGTATTTTTAATCCTAGTATTAAAAGTTAGGTAAGAATTAAGCATTTTCATATTAATTCAGTTTATTTAAATTAAAATATGAACTTCTTACAATACAAAATTATTAAACAATGAAATGAAATACAAAACGTATTGATTAGGCTAGATATATAAATTCATTCAATTATTATTATTTATTGATAGTAATATTGAAAGTGCAGTTTGAGCAAGTTGAATAAAAATTAAACAAACCAGAAGAATCGACACTGTTAACATTTTTAACGGTGGTGGTAGCAATATCTGAAACTGTTACACTCTTAGTGGTATCGTGAGAACACATTTCCTGATTAATTTTTTCTTGATTTTCTACATTATTGCAAGCAGCTGTATTATCGAGATTCAAAGGATTGATACTATTACACATACTAGGCCCATTGGTGCTAGTACTAGGTTCATCTAGTTGAAATATTTTTTTTGCTGTACTTTTTTTATTTTCTATAGATTCTTCTATATACCCCTCTGCAACAGTGTTCGACCTCCAACCCCCATGTCTTTTAAGACAAGTGACATCACCACCAGAATCTACAAGAAAAGTGGCAGAAGTACGACGTAAGCAGTGTCCAGTATATTCATTTGCATTTGGTAAATTTAAATATTTTGCCACTTCTTTTGCAACACTACTAATTTTATGAATACCGACTACTGACCGTTGACATCTTCCATTTTGATACTTTATAAAAAAACGACTTTCTTCAAAACATTTTGGCCGAAGAGCAGCGTATTTTCTGTAAATACTCAAATATGTTTCTCCAAGAACCGTAAATGACCGACCCTTACCGGTCTTAGTATGAGGAACTTTTATCAGTAAAGCAGACTTAACATCTTCAATGTCATCAGTTTTTAAATGAATTAGTTCATCACAACGACATGCGCCCGCAATTCCCATTATTAAGACAACCTATAAATAAAAATTCACAAAATTTGCCTACTTCATTCTTTAATTTTAAACATACCTTCATCATTAAATAATGTATGTTAGGAGCAGCATCCAAAAACTGTTCAACTTGGTCCTTCGTTAAAACCCTAGCTTTTTTAGGGGTATAACCATTACTTTGCCTTTTTAAAAATGCATTCTACTTGGAAAATTTACTTATTTCTACGCCATTCTTGAGAGTCAGTGTCGATTTCACCATTGAATACTGTGACCACAAAGTGGAATATTTCATTTCTGAGGACAGACTGGCAAAATATGCCAATAAAACACTTTTCGAATACGATTTTATTTTCTTTTCAGAGCACCATTCCATAAAACGATTATATAAGCAATCGTACACTTCACGCGACTTTGGTGGTAGAAGATTTAAAGTCACTTCGTTAGCAATTTCAACCACCTCTGCTGGTATACTCGACAAATCTTCACAATCAGACATTTTTTTCTAATAATGGACTATAATAAATCACAATTTATTTGCTCAACTAGAATGTTTGTTTATATTTATTGGCATCCCTAGCAACCTCACAATATTCATAGCAATCACATAGTGTTTGTCACAAGCAACACGATGAAACTGTTATAAGTCGTGTAATCGAAAATAATTAAGTATGTACTTAATGTTTAAAAATTTCGATTTTTTTTGCGTTTAAAGAAAAAAATAACATGTTTCATTCGGATTTAAAGTGACTCGTAATTTTTGCGTTCACAACACAAATACAAACATAATTGCTAGTCAAACAAAGTGTCACTTTTAATCCTAATAAAACAATATACTATTTCTCCACAATTCTCATAAAAAAAGACACTCATATTGATTAAAACAAAAGTATACGATCTTTATAATAATGTAAAATGATCTACACATTTTTTCAATTTAGGATATTATTTGTATACACACCATGATATTAATCTATAAAATTGTTAATAATATGTCGTCCAGATATTAAATTTGTGAAGTACATTGCCATAATACTATTCGAAAACCAACACCAGCATGTATGTAGATCTAAAAAAAAACAACAGACAAAATATTAATATTAATTCATGAATTTAAAGAGTATTTTAATTCAGTTGCTAATATGTGAAATTACCTAGTTTAGATGTATGTATTTAAAACTTCTATAAAAAAAGTTTAATTGTGTATGAACAGACTGTTATCTGTTAATTTACAAATGTTGACGTTTGTATATTAGTGTAATTTACTATTAATAGTCTTCATTTCTATTCTTTATTTATTATCAGCTTCAAAAATTTTCCACCTTAATGCACATAACAAAACGGGAGTCTCGTTAATGGTTTTGTATTTTAATTTACCACTTAAAATTGTATTCAGTTTTTTCATTCCCTCCGGTTGCGCCAAATTTAGAGGTACATTAGCAGTATTTGTGTTGTAACTTTTTATCATATTTTTCACACTTCTATAAAATCATCTGCTTGTACGTCACGTATTGCTTGAGGCAACAAATTATTCGCACACAAAAATTATAAATAAATTAGTGTTACCATTCCTGATGTAAAATAACAATTCCATGACGACCAGCAATACGGATTTTTACATGATCGCCACTACCACAAGCTTGTATGATGTTGAAATCGACTTTTGTTTTCGACAGTGAGAAACGACATTGAAGCATAGCATATGCTTGATTGTCGTTGAAAAGGTCAAGAAAATTATTCTGCAGCATGCTGAAACGTCTAATGTTATCTTGGATTACAAGATGATTTTTCAGTCATATAAAATTGTTACTGACAAATTAGTTTACAAAAAAAATGGTACACAAGAGCTAATTACAGAGAAAATGGAGCAAAGATACCTCCTGAGGGTATTAACCAAATATTTGGAAAAAGAATTATTCATGTTGCTTGAAGTCTAAAAGAAAAATTTTGCTTTATCCACAGACAAGATGGTTTCAGGATTATATGAAAAAATTATTTAAAACAGATATTGACTTTCTGGAAATACATTCAAGCCACTTGTTATAAGAAAGTTAGATATGTATAATGTTGATAAGCTCAAAGGGATCATCAATGATACAGCTGCAGAAAATTGTTTCATATAGTGCTACAATTAATACAGCTCTCACAAAGCCAGACAATTCCTGTTGCACCATAATATTCCTAATTTAAAATAATCTACTATTATTCCTGTTTTATTCATATTTGTTGTTGTTGTATTTGTTGAGTAACTAATATTTTTTATAATATTTCCTAAGCCCTGAGTTTTGATTTTGGATAAAAAATGTTAATCAGGTTAGGAGTGCTGGAATGTGAACGAAAAAACTTTATTGTGACTAGCATCCTAAGCTCCATACTCCATTACGGATATTGACAAAGATCATCTATTTTTGACAGTATCTCTGTATTGAGCGCTGTACTTAATTTTAAAGTTTAAATGTCCTATTAGGTAAGTGCACACTGCCATGGTTCAGATATTAATACAGGTGTGTGTTTTAATTGGAGATATGTATCTATTTCCTTATCTCTATGTAAATGATTATGGATGTAAATTTTTTATAGCCGATTTTATCAATACATACGTGAAAGTTAATCAGTATATGACTTTGTTGCTACATATGTATGTATTTTCGCCGTACATAATTACCATGTTCTTTAAAGAGCTATTAATTAATTGTGAGGTCGACATTTCAATGTATAATTATTTAATTCTTACATGTTGTTATATATTACTCTGTTTATCATATATAATATTACTATAATCAGTAATTTAAAATGAATAATTTATATACATTTTCATTTCCTAAAAATACAAGTGCTGCAATTTAACTTTGCAGTTATACCTGAATTTTTATTCTATCAGTAATGATTATTTTTTATCTTATCGTTTATGTGTATTATTACTCCTGGAAACCAGATACATGATGGAAGCATTGTTTTTAAATTGATTAAATTTCAGTATGATGCAGATATTATCGGAAACTAAAAATAAATTATTTAAATTATTTTTAATTATGGTTTTTGACTGCTTCTATGTTTTTAAATGACTACCAAGCTTTTTTCTGTAAAAGCATATGGTTGGCTTTACGATGACAACATTTTTAAAAATTTTATATATTTTTTTTACAAAATGCATGTTTTTGTAAAATAAAATTCAATCGCTAAATAATTAGCAGTAAAATTTTTAGGCTGGTGTGCAAAATTTGACGATCCCTATGTATGTTTACAAAAATTATTTCTGTTTTCACAAATGATGCATTTAGCACAATATAATAGTAGTATAGAATGTCTATTTCTCAATCATTAATAAAATATAGGCGAGTCATGATGTCAAAAATGGGGGGCCTTCGCAAGGAAATATTTATTATTAATTTATATATCAGTTAAAACCAAGTATTTTTTAAACTATTACTACAAACCAATATCTTTCAGTGGCTTACCTTGTTATGCAGAGATTCTAAAAATGACTTGTGGAGGTAAAGTGAAAGTATATTGACACTAGCGGTTTACACCAATAATAAGTATATATTACTTGACAAACATTACAAGGCACAGATATGCGCAAGGCGTCAAAATTTCTTACACCACAACTCACAGAACACTGAACTACAGAATACAACAATTTTCTGAAAGTTACTTTTTGCAATAGTACACCGATGTAAATACTAATACAAACGTTATACCAATGACTGTCCCCATTCTAAACAACCCTAACCATTTGCGCATCTTTATCTCACTGACAGGATATGTTTGTCAAGTATTAGTATATTATTAAAATATTATTAAAGTTACTTCATATGTTCTGCTGTTGAAATCCGACGCCTGTCTCAAAAATCCATTTATATGTTGAAAACGATGTTCTATCTCGACAGATATTATTGGCGCATATTTAAAATAGGGGAACATTCGTAAAGACGCCATATTTATTTAAGGCCTTAAACAATCTATTCCTTTGTTCTGTAGTAGGTTTACTATTCGATGAACTGTAACAAAACCAAGAATGTTGTGTAAAACACTGTCCAGTCTTTTTTATGTATTCAACGATGTCTCCAGATAATTGATATATATATATATATATATATATATATATATATATATATATATATATATATATATATATATGTTGTCGATGATCAAGCACTACATTCATCGCATTGATTATGGTAAATTCTCCTGTTTTTGGTGACGTTCAAGATGTTCTATAGCGAGAGGGATTCGTGAAAACCTTGAGGGTATAACTTCTAAATCTAAATCTATAAATGTGTCTGCATAAATCCACCAGTTATGCGATGCCCCAATCAGTCAAGTGCGCCGTCTTCTCAGTATAAGATGTGGAGGTAGTGGGATATTGAGTAGAAGTTCGTGAAAAAATCGTTGGCGCCCTCAAAAACTGCATAATATTCTAGCTGCGAGAATAATGCAAATGGTAACTCACCGTTTGCATCAGGTAAGTATATGATTTTTTAAAGGATATTCGAATGTCTATGCAATTACATAATTCGCAAATATTCTTTTAGATACATAGGTTTTTTAAAATCCAATAAAACCACCACACACCATCCGTTTATTATATAATATCGATCAAAACTGATCAATCAGAACTGAAGGCTAAACTGTCAGTCTGTGGGATGCGTTTTCACCAGATGTCTAAGTTAAATTAATAATCATATCGAAAAACGAAACACGGGATTCATCCTAAATATCACAGATTTAATATATTAAATTACAGGCAAGACAGATCCGTATTTTTTTTATTAATAGAAAATACAATTATTTAGTTTTATAAAATGATACCGAATAAAACATCATATTTGTTATAAATAAAAAAAAGCTTCAGTATTGCCTGTGATTTTATGTATTAAATCTATATGGTATTTAAGATAAATCATCTGTTTTCATTTTTCGTTCTTATCAATAAAAATTTTGACAGCATTTTAAAGTTTTACGTTAGCAATCCTGGTGACAAGAGTGTGCTAACACCGCTTTAAATACAGATTTTATTTATTTCTGTATTCAATAATAATTGAGCCTTTAAAATATTTGATTTGTTAACTCTGAGATAAGAATAAAATCCCATTTTGTACACTGACCTACGTCACTGTGTATACCTCCAACATTCATCTCAAACACTCTTAGCATTCCGGGGGACAAAGACGGAAAGGACGCAAAATACCTGGCCTTAAACTGTGACAGGTCTGCTTCTCTGGTTTAATTTATAACCAAGGCTAGGCCCTTGTTACCCAAAAAAAGAAATATTAATAATTCTCGATAATTTATACTTTGCTGCCTCCATGTTTATTTACACAGCACAGGCTAATTGCCTGTTACATGAGATTAAATATTTAATGGGTGTTTTAATATCATGCAGGTTTTGACGTTTCACATTGCCTTGTTTCGAATATTTTAATCAGTTTTCTGTAATTACTGTGATTTGTTAATGGTATACCGTTTTTTAAGTTAATTTTCTTCACCTAATTTAGGCAACTTTATGAGTGGGTTTATTTAAAATTAATAAAACTTACTGAAATATTAATATTAAAATTATTATTATTATGTTATTGAAAACAGGATCAGACACAATTTGTCTTTTAAGGTGATATGTTTGTATTGGGGGAAATGGTTATTTCTTGAAGGTAACTGTTGCGTCAAAATAAACTAAACGTACACGGACAAACTGTATGAGAAACGATTTAGCAGCAATAGTGCGCTTGATAAAACCAAGCATTTTTTAAAGGATGACGATACAATATTACTTGTATGCTCCTTAAAAGAAAGTTAGGAATCGAAAGTGACACCTAGATCTTTAAAAATGTCGCAACGTTCCAGTATAGTACCGCTAATATCATAATCGAAAAGTTGTTTAACTTCCTAGTAACCTTTGTTATTGGGTGTGTTTAAGTTTGTCTGTAATTTATTGCAGTCGGATGTACTATCAATTTTACGGTAAATCTTCAAATCATCAGCATATAAAAGAGATGGACATTGGAGGTCAAGTACGATATCATTTATGAATATAATAAACAGCAATGGGCCTAATACCCAATCCTGTGGAACGCCTGAATCAGATATAAAATTCTTAGATCTATGACCTTGATATTATACAAATTGATTTCTGTTACGAAAATAGGATTAAAAAAATGTGAGTTAAAGCCCAAGGAATATATATTTTTTTAATAAAATACCATAGTTTATTCATCAAGACCTGCAGTAAATTTCGGTTTAATTTTCTTAAAAGCATTTAACACAGCCCGTTCCGTTACAATTGTAATTGTAATGTTTTAATATTATCGATCTTGTCTGTGGAATAGTCTACATTATGACTTTACAGAATATAGGAAGAGTTAAAGCGATTACTAAATGAATTAACAATAGCATTCCGATTGTCAAGCATATTATTGTTGTTGGTCATGGTGTTGGATAATGAACTAGATTACTTTTTATTGTTGACATACACACAAGTCTGTTGAGGCAGTTGCTAATTTATCTTCAAGGAATTTTATGTAATTTTTATCCTGTCGATATCTTGCTTGATTTTATTTCTCAAAATTTTTAGTCTTTCTGATCAGCAGGATTATTATATTTTTTATAAATGCGAGAAGCCCCCTTTTTATGTATTACATCGGTAATTATGTTTTTGGTAAACCAAGGAGGAAATTTTGTTGTAGGATATGTCAATGGTACAAATTTAGATACGTTGTTATTGAAAATGGTACAAGTAATCCACAGCGTCATTAACATTATCAATTTTATATAGTTAGCTACTGAAATATGTGGGGAAATTAATATCGCTCTCTCAACAATTTTTTGTTTAAAAGTAATTAAAAGATACGCAATCTTTTGACCGCAAAAAAATTAAAATAAGTTGGGGGAGGGGGTTGATAGATATAGTGCGGTAAACTGCTTTGTAGTCACTGTATATATCACTGATCAAGATTTTGATTGAGTATCTGAGTCTCACAAATGGTTTTAGAAGTCCGATTTCTCCCAGACTGCGACTGAGTTTTTTTTTATTTCGTACACCACATCTTGTTCTTGATTGATAATGTAGAAATGATAAATTTAAATAATTTGTTTCCAACTACGACTAATAACTTTTTTCTAATTTCATATGCCACAGCCCTTGCTCTTGACTGATAAAGGTAGATATCAATAATTATTGCAATAATTGATTTTATGTTTTAAGTACAAACGTATTGTTTTTTACCTGATGGTTAATTATAGTAAATAAATCATTAGATACATAATACAGAAGTGTTTAGTAGTGTAATAATATCATCATTACTGAGATAAAACTTGAATGATATGAATCCTGTATACATAAAATTGGAGATAAATAATTATCAGAGGATAAATTTATACCAACAGCTATATTTATTTGTTGTAGATACGTACCATATATTTGTACCTAAATTTCTATTATTCACCCAAATTTTCTTATCATAAGGGAACTAAGAACGTTAAATTTCTATATATTTGCTTAGCCTAAGTGGATGCTGATAAATTTGTTTCATGTTTATAAGTAAATAAAAAAATATCATGAGGATTTGATAACACCGAAAACAGCTTTTGGTATACCAGGTAACGACAAAATTAACCTCGTTTCAATTCTTGGGAATAAGACTTTTAAATTCTGATATCGTTTGAGTCAGAAAAAAGCCATATTTTGCACTTCTTGGACAGAAAATTTCTATCTAATCGTAAATTATTTTAACTATGGTTCTTAAATAACATCCTGTATAAATGTTCGCATTGTCTACTTTTTTTGAATTATCATTACATCTGTGTATCTCTAATTTTGATTTCATTAAATAACTAAAATAGTACATAACGAAATTAAGTTATTTCGTTATTGCGTTCGTAAAATATTTAGTGGCATTACATAATTGTACATGTCCGATGACTTCCTCTTAGTCAAAGAACCTAGCAGCTAGCTTGCCATTTATGATATGCTAAATACTCTACTATTGTAACTTTGTAACCAAAATACTTTTACATTAACTAAAAATGATACACATTTGTAATTATTAAACTCCCAACTGCACTTATAAACAAAACACTGGTTAATCAGTCAATAGGTTTAATATCAGCCATCTCCACAGATGAGAGCATTTCGTTCAGAACATAAGCATATAAGAGAAACGTCGCGTAAGCGCTCTGGGCTGTGACACGGGTCACCATAAAATATGCGGTCATGGAAGAAACAGCCGCACTGATTACATTATGTACTTGTAAACTGACGGTTATTATTATTATGAATGTATATTTGCTAATATTGTATTTAATATCACCATTATTTCCTGATGTGGTATGACATTGGATTTATTTATTTCTATTATGGAAAATTTATATTTACGATTTATTACCTGATTCTATTTGACTATATTACATCATAACCTAATTTTTTTCTTAGTTGAAACATATACCACTTAAATTAATGTATTGAAATTGTACCGATCCAACATGCAACCCATCTCAGCTTCAAATGTCAAATCGGCTTTATTATTAGAGCACATTTAATATTCGTCACTTCATTAGCATTGTCATAATAATAACGTTATATTATAATATTGTAATAAAATAAAATAAGGTGTTCATTTTATTTTAATTGGTTTATTTCTCAGATGCTTCTGAAATTTTATCCGCGCTCTACTAAGTCGAGGTATTATTAAGCCAACTTAGGAACATCAACGTTATCGCATAGAGGAAAATTAATAAGCAAGCATTGAGAATTTCGGTGCAATGGGCGCTGCCGCACATTTCCTATGTACGCTGAATATAGGCTCTAGCTAAATCTAGCTTTTCAGTTCACGACACATTCTCGTATGCTGGTGATGTCTCAACGTGCTCCATACTTGTACGAATTAAACCGTATGATAACAAATCATCCAGAATCAAATCTGCATGTTGTATGCCAATGTGATAAAACCTCTAAAATACCAAAAACTAGATTTCGTCTTTACAACGACGAATCAACAATAGAGAAAGTGAAAGAAAATCGTATGCTATTAAATGAAAACAAACTGAAAAGTTATCATAATCATCCTCTGCTTCTAGCAGACTAAGTAAAACCGTTGAAAGCGAATTATTCTTATCTAAATCAAAAATCCTCTTTTAACAATAATGAAAACTTAAGATAGATAAAAGATTTCATCCATAACGAACCTGATAACCATGCAGATGCTGGTTGTATAAAATTTGCAATAAATAAAAACCAGTAAAAGATAAGATGCAACATATCTATATATTTGAAATTAGAAAAATTTCAAAAATATAAAAATATATAGGGCATTCTGTTTAATAAAATGTAATTTTAGTTTGTCCCGCTTTTATCAGACCACCTGTATATTTTTTTTTAGGGATTATAAAAGAGTTCGATTGATTCACTATAATTTTTGTTTAAAATATTTTTCTAACTCGAAAAGTAAGCAAAATATAGGGGTGCGTCTTTCAGTTGGATAACCCTGTACAGTGTAATCATTTTATCTTGATAACATATCGTTCTAATATAACTCTTTTATTTTTAATGTTATTAATATGAACCAAAAATCAAATTACAGGGTCTGTTATTAAACTTTTTATTGTCATCAGAAAAAAATAGACTGTTAATAGAAGAAGATATATACCTAACTTGTATTTTTTAAATGGAACACCCTGTATATTTTGGTTGGTTGGATAGCACATTTCATTCTGAAAATTTCACTTTATACTTTGATCCGGTGGCTTCCGATTTATTCGCAAAAATGTAAAATATTTATTGCATGATATAGTGTAGTGGAAATAAACAATATTGATAATAATCAACTTGAATGAAATAACTACAAAAAGTGTAATAAACTTTGCATCGCATTGAAGTGCTTAATTATAGTTGGTTTATATATCAAAAATTACTACGATTTCGTCTCCTCGGCCCATTATATCAGGCAATAAATATTTTATATTTTTGCGAATAAATCGGAATCTACTGGACCAAAGTATAAAGTGTGCTATATGCTATATCACTGAAATGAAAATGTAATATGCTATTCAACCAATTAAAAATACACAGGGTGTTCCATTTAAAAAATACCACTTAGTTGTATATCTTTTTCTATTAACATTCTTTTGTTTTTTCCGATGGCAAAAAAAAACTTTTGTAACGGACCCTGTAATTTAGTTTTTGGTTCATATTAACAACTTTAAAAATAAAAGTTATATCAGATTGAATGTTATCAAGATAAAATGACCACACTGTACATCTGCCCACAGTCTACTCTACGGTACTCATTCTATAATCATCCTGTATATACGAATTCTAAACCAAACCTATTAACTTTTTAACTTGAGCAGTATTATTTTAGTGATTTATTAGTGTATTGACTTTGACGTCTAACCAGTCGTACCAACTCTATAAATATTCTTTGAATGGATGCTTAATGGAGTTATTTTTATAAAACACAAACACACTTCGTTTAGTTCTCACAATATTGGTGTAATTACCTTTGACAAGTAACATACCAAAACGTTTTTAGATTTACTTGCGAAAGTAATGGAAAACTGCGAATATCAAATGGTTATTTTAAAAGACAAACGTAACCAATCATTTATTTGGAAGGGGAAAACAGTACGTAGGAATCGACTTTGAACAATTTAAAACAATATGTGTATTAAAGCTGACGGTGAACATGTAAGAAGTCTATAAAATCTTTTCAACTTCTGCTGGAAACAATGTAGAATTGTGCATACTTTTGCCAATATCCTTTCACCAGCATTTATTAATATAATACCAAATATTGCTGAATATTAAAAAGTAAGTATATTTCTTTACCTAACAGCAAAATTTACTGATTGTTAATAAAGTTGCAAATACGGTTTGATTGATTGCACATTTGCATGTTCAATAATTTTAATATACTCTTGCTCGTTCACTCAATTTTTGCAAGGGTTGTTACAGCAGAAGATTGATGGAAGTGGTTAGTAGTTTTTACTTTTCTAATATCCAAACCAACTTTTTCTGCTGTTGAGATTTTTGTCCACATTGCAACGTGATTTATTCTCACGATGTTTTAACCAATTTGTCCAGTTTGGATTGAAAGTAAGAAAGAGCCTGTCAGTCTTTATGGTAAATACCATTTATCCAATAAGCTTTTTCAATAGGTGAATTGTGCGAAGTTTGATATTTTCAGAATTCTGAATCAACCATTTGCTATCTGCGCAGTTTCGGGATCCTCCTTGTCTAGTTTTTGAAAATATGGAATTATACTGTATATAAAGAGGCACTGACAGAGTATAACAAAACACTGAGAAAGTCCAAATGGAGACCTTGGAGGGGGGTTCTGTGAGGGAATTAATGAATTGCTTACAGTTACGGCTTCAAAAAGAGTTCTCAAAAGAACACTCAAATGGAATTGAGTTGCTACAAAATTCAGACAGCAACTACACTGAAAGTAGTAGAGAAGAAAGCAAAGTCACTTTCCAGGCTCTAAAATAGTAGAAATCAGAGAGACTGAAAACTGTATTAAGAAGAACTTATCACCCTTCCTATGGTCTATAGTTATTAATGAACTTCTCACCAAACGTCGAAACTCTGTAATCGACATCCAAGGATACGCTGATGACCTGATCATAATAATAAGGAGCAAGTATGATAGAATTATATCAAGCATAATGCAAATGGCACTCAACATCATCAAACTTAGAGCTCGGATGAAGGTTTACACGTTAATCCAAGCAAAAAGTCATTATCCTATTTACAAGAAGAAGGAACCTTCTCTCTAATAGCCCCAAAAATGAATGGTGTATAAATTGGTTTCTCTGGTAAGGTAAAATATCTAAATGTAATCCTAGACCAAAAACTCACCTAGAACAAACACCTGACAAGGGTTACTGAAAGAGCAACAGCATCTCCCTGGATATGCCACAGGCTCTTTGGTAAAACTTAGGGACTAAAATCGAAAATGATCTGTTGGTCATGCTTGATCAAAAATGGAGAAAGGAGTAGGAGTAGAAGTATACGGGCCCAGTTGCAGGCTAACAAAAGCGTTAAGCTAAGCTCCCATAATCTTTTAAGCGGAAGTTAACTCCAGGTCAAAGAAAAATGACGAAATTTATAAACTATTCGCAAAATCACCTAAAGAGCTACTCGAATTTAGTAAACTATAGTTAAGGATACTAGCAGGCCTATGAAGGTCATTGCCCACTGCTTGCCCATCTCAAGAAAATGAGCAAAGCTTAAAGCGTCAATATGTCGCCTCTGTACAGATGAAGCGAAAACCACGAAATGTATACTTTGCTCATGAAAAGTCCTTCCTTCAGAAGCCTAAAAATCGATGTGTACACATAGATATAAGGGTTGTCACGAAAGATCTTTTTAGGTCGCACTGGAGGGAGATCACTAGGGCCTTAACAATCCACTCGTAATGTAATATTAAAACCATCCATAATGTACATTTTGAGAGAGAATTAGAACAGAAATAAACAATATTTCTCATGAAACTATAAACAAGGTTCAGCAACACTTTATTCATCGTTTAAGGTACTGTCAGCTATAACAAGGAGTACAGTTCGAACGTTTACTATAAATTGTTTTTATTATTAACTAACCGTTAGTTCCAGTGACTATTATTTGTTCAAACAAAACATGAAAAAAAAAATAAAAAAAAATAAGACTTTCATTTCTTAGTCGTACTAAGTCGTACTACTTTATATGATTGTATGCAGATTGAATAAAGTGCGCACGCCTTGCTTTTTTTGTTTTTTTTTTGCAAAGAAATTAGTTTTTACTTTTTAGTACGACTAAGAAAATCATGTTTTTAATTTTTTTATTTCTTTTATTTTCTACTTTTTAGTCACATTTTAATTAAATTATTATCATACATTAAATTATTATCATACTTTTGCAGATTTTTCAATTTTCACCACCGCGCACCCTACGTGTGGATATTTGCAAAAGTAAAAATTGAATATTGTATTGTCATCCGACCTTAGTAACTGTGCAAAATTTGATTAGTTGGTAATGTCAGGATGTGCGTTAAATGAAGGATGCAAGATTTGAAGACAAAGATTCTTACATTGTAAGTTAAAGAAAAGCAAGTAAAATTTAGTAAATTCTTATATTCAAAATATCCGTATCTTTCAACTTATCCATTTTAGATCCTAAGTGTGTACATTTTTAGATTCAGCTGTTGAATCAGAATCCAAAGATGGAAATATATAGGGTGTACCATTTAAAAAATATATCGATCACGTCATAACAGAAACAGTGATGACGTCATAACAAAAAAAAGTAAGGTGAGCAATTGAAATTAAAAATCGACGTGTCCGAGGATATTTTCTAAATAATTTTGGTTTAAGAAATAATAAATTTATTCCATACTTTACGGACACACGGTATGCAGTTAATACTACTATGGCAATACTATTGTGTCGCTTAAAAAATTCTTCATTTTAAAAAACTGTATAAGTAAATATTGTTTAATGTTAATTTGTGGCCTATTCATTATTCAGCATTTATTTCTTGGATTGGCCAAATTTAAAAAATGTATAAAGAAAATGTACGATAGTATGCAAAGACAAACTTTCAGTGGTGTTCTGGAACAAACTACGTGAAAGTTTGCATATTTTCATTCATTTTCACGTTTTTCCATTTTTAGATTTCCCAACATCCCAAAAATGTATGATGCTTTTATCAATATAAGTAACTGTTTTCCCCTATTTATTTTATATTTTCAATTAGGATTATTATTTATAAAATCCCTGCTTCCACGCCTATGGTTTTGTTGATGTCTTGGACTGAAATAACCCAACGTAACTCTATTGTAATGCCTTTAATAAATTTTCTTTTTAATACACAATTGAAAACGTCTTATGTATCACAAAACATATTCTATAGTTTTACATAAAGCGTTTTACGGCCTCTTACAGCGACATTTCTAGAGATTTATGAACAATATAAAACAACATATTATAAGTCATTATGGCGATGCCAAGAATTTTATTGTAAATAATGTGTTCCTTAATGTAACTATTATTAAAAAACAGTGGCGGACCCAGTAACAATTTTTAAGATAAACTGTATGTTTTATGCGGCATGGGTTGGATCTTAAATTTATTAACTTGTTCCCAAAGTTCTTCTGAATTTATATCTACTAGCAGGAGTCCATGCGTATAAAATATACAAGAAATATTTATTATCTTTCACATCTCATTTATTCTAGAACAATTTACATAATTTTCAAATGAAAATAAAACTTGTGTGGCTCTTAAAAATATTTCATGTAGTTAGCAGTTGGTATGTATGTAGAATGCCAACAAAAAACTACGTCAAGGCAAAGCATTTTCTTATGTTGTTGGCAGTGCCTCCATACGCAACACGTAAAATGCTGGAAATCAGAAATCAAGATGAATAAGGAAAGATGTTTAGAGGCTTATTTTTCTGTCTATAGAACCTAAACCAATAATTATTTGTTCTTTGCTTTCTGATCAAGTTGTCTATTCCTTCACTTCTCCATATTTTCCTAAATTTATTCTGCAGATTTCCTCTTTTAAATAATTTGACTTTTATTCTTAATTCAGATACGAGAAGGACTTCCGATCTTCAGGTTGATTTTAGACCTTATTTGAATATGCCATAAGTATGTCATTTTTATCCAGTCTTCTCAATTATTTTGTTGTCTTAACGAATAGTTTTAATTGTTTTTTTTTCATTCTCTCATTTGGTAGTTTTAGTAAATGCCTCATCTTGTTGATTTTGCTCAGCGGTGGAGTATTCTCCTTATCTTATATCATTGGGCTTCTTATTTATTATCATTATTGACTTTCTTGGAAGTTATCTGTTATGGTATATTAATTTTTAATGGTAGCGTCTGTTCATCTAGGAATAATAATTTTCATTGAGGTGGAATTATGGTTATCAAGAGAAAATATGACTTAATCTTAAAAATTCCAATAAAACTAATAAAACAGTATAATATCACACAAAGAAACATTATAGTAGTATGAAGATTCCTAATTTCATTTTGCGCTGATCCAAATTATTTCAACAGGCGAATTTTCTTTTTTATCCTATAAAACTATCTATTACACACATCACGTTTATTCGAAGTCTTTTTTTGTTTGATTCAATTAAATAAGTAATCTGTTCCTTTTTCTTGTAGTTTTTTATTACTGGCCTCGTCATAAATAGAATCTATTTTCTTTTGTTGAGACATTTTTGATTCTATTTACACAATCGAAAACTATATTTTTCGTCATCTAAATCAGTTACTGATGTTTGTGGTATAATATCCCATAAACGAACATTTCGGCCCTGGATCTGCTTATTCAATAAATAATATGTTTTCACTTTTGCTTTATTTAATAACCTGTAACTGTAAATGATTATTTATTTATTAGTTTAGAATGTTAAAGGAAATTATGCAATTTTCTAAAGCATTAGCATAAAATAAACATAAAACAAATGGTGGAATTTAGTTAGCTTGGTCTCATTGACTTGATCACCGCGGGTTAGTATCGATGGTAATTTTACCTTTTACCAGTTCCAAAACTTGCATTACGTGCATGTATATAGACTTCCTATTGAATATGTTGTCATTCTATTTCCAATTTTTATGAGCAGGACATTTAGGACACTTAAGGATTGCCAATGACTAGTTATAGAAAAGTAGCATTAATCAGTTAAAAACTTACCAATAAACTTAAGAAGTTTGGATATCATCCCAGAGACGGATTTTCAATCCTATTACTATTCCGAAAAACGCGTGACATAACAGTAATAAATTAAATTGTAATTTTTGACAGTGTACTTACACATTATTTAATTATTCTTTTGCATATATAACCGGTACGGATAAGCGGTCACCAACCGCCGAAAATTATATTGGCACTGATGAGCGGTCGAGAATTATATTATTTATCTATGTATTGTCGAAAGGTGAATATTGTTTGCGTCCCTAAACAAAGACAACTACCTGAAATTAATCTTTTATTTAGTGGGGAGGGTCTGAGGGGATTACTGTGTTTGCGTTGTTGCTTTGTGCAAAATGCAGTTTGTAGTTTGTTCAATTCGAGAACTCTCTATTTGACGATCTGTTGTGTGTACGGCGAGTATAAAGACGGTTACTCCATATTAACCTCAGTGCGTTAGTAGACGTAAAAATGGCGAGGCAATCCGCATCTTCAGATGTAATTAAGTCATGAATTAGCGATTATCCAACCTTATCTTTTGATGGTGTGGAGCTGCTGTATAAAGTTGGCGAAGTTTGACTTTCACGTACTCATATCTCCGTTCAGACAAAATATGTAGCGCTGAAAAAAACACCAAACATTGATAGGCAGAGACAAACAAAATCAGTTCAACATGGATTAAAATTTATTGTGGGATGTAACATACCTTGGAACCAAATAGCGAATCCTGCATTTAGGGAATTTACAGGAAAATGTGTAAGGAGCAATATGCGGAAATGCAGTTGCCTAGCTCAGCTACATTAAGAAAAAAATATTTTCCTGAAATAGCTGAAAATGTTCTCTGCAATAATCGCTCCAAACTCAAGGACAAATACATTTGGGTTAGTGCTGATGAGATAACCAACTCATATGGAGCGAAACAGTGAAGGAACTACCTGCCACGAGGCGACATTTGATGGCTTCAAAAGAGTTGGAACGTGCATATGCAAACAGTGTGTCCACTCTTGTAAGTGACAGCTTAAAACTACTATGGGGAGACAATTACAAGGAAATTAAAGACAAAATTTTGTTATTAATTACGGACGCTGCAGCGTACATGAGAGCGACAGCGCGAAATTTCGTTGCTAACAGGGGAATCTGCAAAAGAAAAATTGGAAAATGTTTTAGAGGCAAATCCCATCTTCCGTACATTTTCGTGTTTAGTAAAACTTTTAAGCAAAGAAGAAGTGGATTATGCTGTACGCGAATTCACGAATCGTCCCTACTTAAATATGCCCCCATCTGTAAACACTGAACAATCGTTTTCTATGTACAAATAGATATTTTCCAACAAAGACGCCGTTTAACTTCATCCAATTTGGAACATATTTTAATTATATATTGTTATTATTATTGTATCCCTGACAATAATGAATAAATACAATTATAGTGTTTCTTGTACTGTTTGCGCACTTTGCTTGCTACGCCCAGCCTTTGTAATAGCAAACTAACTGATATATACTGTTAGTGACAATTTCACAGTGTTTGTATGCTCCCTAGAATGTTCAGCTGTCTAGAAAAAACAGTAAAACACGCTAGCGGTAGTGTTAGTGTTAAATGGAATTATTTTATATCTGTACCTTCCTGCGGCCTCCAACCCTCTTCAAATAAACCATAAAGAAGTTTACAAGTGACTTTACAAGGTAAGGTATTGTTTCATTATCAATGGAAAATTTTATGAAGGAAAACATATTTTTGTCAGTCCGCCGCTGTTGTTTACGTCTTAACATCCAAATTCCCTAGGTCTACTTACACAACTACAACACAGCTAAGAGTATTTAGACTCATTTCACCTATGTACTAATAATGTAATCTCACATTTAATTATTAATTATGTGATGAGTAAATAGGAAAAGCTGTACAAATTGCAAAACACGTTTATCAAAAACCAAGTTGGTATCATCTGGAGCTTCACTAAATTTGCAATAACTCTTCTACTGGTTGGCCGATTTTAACGATCGTGATCTTAAATTAGAGACCGAAGACTGCTTTAAGAAACATACTTAGCCGAATTTACAAAAAGTTCAAAAGACAAATGCCCGCTGATTTTAAATATGACGGTTTCTAAAAACGTCCGCAATTTTTTGTTTCATCTTTTTTTTTACAAATTGAATATATGACTGTAATCGGCAATATCTCAGCTTTGATTTAAACCCAACATAAAAAAAATCGAATAATAAGTAAAAAAGTTATACACGAAAATCTAGGTGGGTAATTATTTTGGCCCACCCTGTAATAATGCAGCTTGTTGTGCAACGTGCAAGAAACAAGATTTAACACCTACACATCTAAAGGAAAACTAGTCTACAAAAAGTACAGTCCACAGAACTGGATTAAATATACTAACTGCTTCTTCTGGTTGTATTGACGCTAATTATAGACACATTTATTTGAATCATTTTATTGAAAGAGAAGTTTGTTTGAATAAAAATTATAAGACGGAAATAGTTTAAATGAAATGTGTTCCTAGTCTTCCATATGGTCATCTCGTTCATATTTTATTTATTTATTTAGTATTTAAACAGAATTTAATGTCGCCTGACTATTGACACGTTATCTAGCAATTACCAACTTTGATAGACTTCAGATACGGTTTTCTTATTTTTTTTAATATCGATCCTAAAATTAGAATGTGTCAATGTTTTTATTATTTCTGCTTCAAACATTTTAGAATACACAAAATGACTTGTTAGGTTGTTTTTTGTACCAAAGAATAAAATACTTGGGAGAATTTTTTCCAGATAATATTTGATTGTGCAAAGTGAGCCAAACTCGTTGACTCAGGCCTTTTTCTCAGAAACAATTGAAGATATTTAAGAAATTCAAAATGCGCCGATTCCCACATCAGTCAGTTAAGTGAAGTCCAAGTTTCGCGATAGTCACGAGACACCGAGATACCAAGCCAAACACAAAAAAAAAGAGAAAGCTAGCGTCACCCACGCCACCGCCACATACAAAATTACATAATCAAATCACTACATTCAAAATTACAGAATCAAATTCTCATTCACCGCCAAAACACTATTAACTCATTAATTTTTTTATTTCGCGAAATTTTAAGCCACGTATCAAGTGCACCCCGCTCCCCTCATGCAGTGTTGTGTTTTTTTATCGTGTTCTAGTGCTGTGTTGTTTTTTAAATTTTGTTCTGTTCCCTTATATGGACCCTGATGAATATTGTATTTTAGTAAAATAGATCAAAACTTTGTAGCGACTTTTCGGCATTTGTTAAATTGCACCCAGGTCATTCGAGCGTACGCGCCTCAAGCATTCTTTTGTTTTTTTTTTATATATTTTGTATAATTTCACTTTAATTATTTTAATTCCGGGAATATATATAAATATATTCACTATTATGTTAAGCTTATATGGCTTTTTCTTTCACTCACCTGCAGATAAGGTTACGAATTGAACAGTTCATCTTATTTAAAGCGAGTTCACATAATTATTTCATCCCACTTTCGGAATACGTTCCAACAACCACAGGTGCCTAAACCAGTGGCCGGTATGGACAAGTAACTTGTATAGAAATCATGTAGTGAGAAACCTGTCATTCTAATTATTGTAATAGATAATCACGAGTCATAAAGTTTATTACGTACTCTTTAGGTAGCTATACCCTTCTAATTATCTTATTTTGACAAACATTGCGCGAAGATATTAACGACAAGCAGTGTGTAAACATTTGTGACATGTACCAAATTCTATTTTAATTAAACCAAATTATTTATTAGTGTTAGGTAGATAGGGCCACTGCGTAAGTAGCATTCCCCAGTGCTTAAGGACATATTAATATACAACAAAAACTATTGCCCTCCGTGAGTAATAAGTGCGCGAACAGTATTATAACGCTCTACCAGCGATCCACCCCCTGAGAGTCGCTTGCATTTATATATTTTTTTCTTTGTGTTCCAATACACTGGCGCCCTTTAAATAAATTTGTGTATCGCAACCGGTAACGCTTTTCGCGACATCACCCGACAGAGATAGAGGAGAGGTGACACTGCAACAAAATAGGATACCTTCTCATAATGCAGGCATTGTCCGAAATTATATGGATAAATTTTTCAAAAATCACTGAACTGGAACGCATGATGGTCACCAAGTTCATTAGATCTCGCACCGATGAACCTCTTTCTTTGGGGTACTTTAAAAAATCTGGTACATCCAACGCAAATCAGCAGATCTTGAGGAACTAAAGACGAATATCCAATGAGCATATTATCATTTAATAAGAGATGGTGACACGTTAAGAAAATCTACTATATTGAACACTTGTTATCAATATATCCAATTTGAATGTCCTGATTTTGAGTAAAACTCATTCTTGGTAAGCGTTTATGATTTCTAGAAAAAAATAATAAAATAATTATTGGGTAATACATAACATCCTTTCAAACCCAACATAATAATAATAAATACCTATAGTTTTATAATTTTATATTCTTTCATTTCTTGTTTTGACAAAATTTCTAAATATCATACATTTTTCGAAATAAAACGTCACAACTTCCAAATACTTGAAGATGGAAAAAAACGTTATTAACATTATTTACTCTCAAAAATATAATCTCCCAAATGGCAGAACAAAGAAAAGGGTGTTTCTGAGAAAAAAATATAAATATCGTCACGATTAGCATAGTCTAATAAAAAATAATAGCATAGGCATTACTAATCAGAGCATTTAAAATTGTTGATAACAATTTTTTTTGAACAAAAATAGAAAAAACGTTTTTGTTAAACTGAAACCTTGCTTGAAACAACTTTTTATAATGTTTTGATAGAAATTTAGCTTAAATCTACTTTTAAACGGTAAATAATCAGAACCAATTTCATTGGCTAATTCCATTTTATTATGGTCTGGTCTCGGTAAGCACAATCCTAATCCTCCATTACAAATTGTAGTATATAATTTAACGTTAAATGCATGTTAGTATATACCTCAAGGGTGTAACCTTGGACTCAATCGAGGCTATATTTACTCAGACGCTCCCATGATTATCGGTCATAATGTTATAATAACTAAACACATACAACGCCTTGAAATAAAAAAAACAGCTTAACAATGTCCATACAATGTATATATGTGTATTCGAAATGACAAAAGCAATTGAATATAAACAAAATTTCTCAAATACCCTTACTTCATATGGTATAATAAAAAATTTATAAGCACATAAAGAACGTGGACTAAATTAATCCTGATGGCAATTAGCACCACTCGTTTAACAAAAGAACACTTTCATTTAACAAAAACATAAACAGTAACATTCCCTGAGAGTCCACAGAAATTAGAGAGAGACAAAAATATATGGCTGAGACGGTCGTGGAACAAAACCGCTCGAGAGAGACATTTGAATAACGATGCTGCGGTCCATGGCCTGCTCTGTGGAAAGAGATACCATCAGCCACAAATCATTGGTAAAGGTACGCAACGGACGACCCGTGGAGATCGTACCAGCTTAACGCCTTGTTAAGAACGAAGGCAAAAAATTTAATATGAATATTTTACACTTATAATGTCGATTCATGCACCTTATTCTCAAGTTTAAGATTGGTAATAGTTAAAATCCTCTTTGTAATAATATTGTTCAATTATTTATAATGTTAAAAAAAGTATACGGTTTTAAATAGTTAACGGAAATACCGAAAACAAATCTAGTAAATAATAATAATAGTAATAATAATAATGGATATCTACAGTGTTCTTTATTTTTAGATTGTAAGTACAAATTATATGAAAACACGTATAAAGATAGGTATAGCTACTTGAAACTTATTTACCTAAACAAAATACTAAAGCCCTGTTTTTAACATCTGATTGAAAACGCCCGTTAACCTCTACCGTAATCTACTCTGTATGTGAGCATTTATGCACTTATTTTGTGGGTCTTCTGTGACGTGTACCGTCATAGTTTTCATTTGTCAATTCTCTGTTTGAGGTTAAGAATCTCGCACTTTAAAATATAAAATTATTTAAAAAACTAAGTTATTTACATTAGTAAAAACTATAAACTATTAATTTGAACATTGTGAACAAGCATAGATAAAATATGCATAAATGCTGAAATCTGAAACAAAGCTAATGATCAGGCATAATTACGATTCCTTCTTTCACAGTATTCAGGTAGGTTTAAATAATAACAATATAAAATCTTTTAAATCATATTTTAAATTAAAGAGAACCACTCGAGTAATACCTAAAGTAGTTATTATAATGGAGTAAACTGTACCAGCGAATCAGAAATGACCAAAATATTTGCTTCATTTTTAGATTCTGTCTACACCACTAACAATACCGATTGTAGCACCTTTCCTGAAAGGCGATAATAAAATTACTTATTTTTATTATCTGGATTTCACAACAAACAAGCATTCTCGAAACACGACAATAAATACATGTTTAAGTCTACGGTCTGTGTTTCCCAATATTTCACACTTGCAATTATACTCATAGAAACCACAATCTAACATATTTTCCTGGGACCACAATAATAATAATTATTTAAGTTTTCAATCGCGGTTCTCTAATATTAACTCAAATTCAACTTAGAATAATCCGCATTTTAACAAATGTTCATCGCTTTCAAGCCTTTTACGTAAATACCCTTACCTGACTAACACATAAAAAATCACACCTCTAGAAATATACATATTACGTATCTTCACGCAACTATAATTTTCATACTTGTTTTGTTTTCGTTAATAAAAAAAACTTCTTCTGATTCCAAGTTTTATCCAAGTTTTATTTAGTAGCATCAGCGCTACACCCATTTTCAGAGCACCAAAATTAACTTATTCGGACCTAAATACTCGTAAATTGCACTTTAGCAAGGATGAAGTTTTTGATGAGCGTGCATCTTTAGACCGCAACATCAGTGCAGCACCAGACAATATATCCTCTTATTTTATAAAAATGTGTAGTCATCACTGGCTCTACTTTTATGTATGAATTTTAATATTTAATTAATTGAGAGAAAATTTCCTCATTTATGTAAACGTGCCTAACTCGCGCCTCTATTTGAATCAGGCGATTCAAACAATGTTACTATACTCTGTTCACTTAAACTTTGCAGCGTTAGCCAGGATAGAGAACAAAATGTGCGTTCATTCTTGGTGCAGACGGCAGGCAGATGTACACAAGTGCAAAGTTCCTATAGCGGTTCATTTTTATGTTTATTTTATTTCATAATCATCGGTCGTAGTTGGATGTTTCACTCACTTAAGTCCAACCGAACACTGAAAAGTTTAAGTGAATAGAGTATAATAATTATAGATCAATTTTTGGATTGTTTTATATTGCAAAAAACATTCGAATCGCTAGTCAACTTATTTAAACTTGGCCATTTATAGTAGTCACATTAACAATGCTGTTGAAAAGAGGATGCGGCGAAATTCTGTTTGTACTGATTAGAAAAAAGCATTCGGGTGGACCATATAATTGTATTATAAAAATGCAAAGACATAGGTCTTTGTGGATCCCTTCTTCAGTGGTTTGGCAGTTACTTAAGTGACAGGACTCTTATAGTCAAAATAGAATATTGTAGTTCAATTCGATTTTGTCCATCGCCTGACATCCCTCAGGGGTCTCACTTAGGTCCACTCTTATTTTTAATATTTTTAAATGGTATGTTATTAGAATTAGAATGTAATACACTATTATTCGTCGATGATTTAAAAATATTCATTAAAGTAAAAATTTATTCCGATTGTCAAAAATTGCAAAAAGAATGAAATAAAATATTAACATGGTGTGTAAATTATAAAATGAAATATAAATAAATGTAAAACGTTAACTTTTCCAAAAAGAAATCTCCAGTATTATTTAATTATGGCATAGATGGAGTGGATTTTGCTCGTGTAAATTCCGTAGATGATTTAGGAGTGACATTTACTAGCGATTTTAATTTTAACCTACATATTGACACAACAATAAAAAAAGGCATATAAGATGTGTGGATTTATCTGCAGGCACTGTACCGATTTTAATGACATAAACTCTGTTTTAATATTGTATAGATCTTTAGTGGTTTGGAATACCATTCAGTAATCTTGAATCCAAAATACATAAATAATATAATAAATAGGATTGAAAATTTACTAAATAAATTTGCCAAGTTTATTTTACATAAATTAAACATTAACAATAACGACCTTAAATACGACGATAGAATACATATGACTCGCTTAAGATTCACTAAAAAAACGAAGATTTATAATTTTATAAATGTTTGTGATCTTGAAAGAAAACGATTTTCAATATACAGTACCGGAATTAAGGGAATATTTCCCTCTACGGATACCATCTTATACCACAAGAAATTAAGAGCTAATGTATAATAATCGAACATCACAACACAACATATTATAAGCAACATTCAATGAAGCATCGGTTGCGTCAAAGTATCTAAATATCTAATGATATTGATATATTTAACATTACTTTTGGGCAGTTGACAACATTTTCTTATTTATTTTTATACAAAAAATTCCTTCAAATAGATAGATATATAGATTTTATCGGTCATTAAATGCACCGTAGTGCTTTGACATGTCAGAAATATATACAATGTATAAAATAGAATAAAATAAAATGTACATATAAATGTATATATGACAGAACGGCAAAATCGTACTTGTCGAGGTCTGACGTCATTACACGCCTCGACTTTATCAACAAGTTTTTAACACCCAGACTCACCCGGGCGTATCATACGCAAACCAGTAAGTGTTTTATTTTCATATGTCATACTGTTAATGACATTACTTAACCTTAAAAATTGTTGCCAGCTTAACAACGCGAAAATCAGTCTTCTCACTTCTTTAATCCTGACTAAAGGTGGATTTTCGCGTTAAGTTAGACAAAAAATTTCTTTTCAATTACAAACTGCTGTCAGTCCTGTTTTTCATGTCATCTCATTACTAAACCTAAACCTAAAAAATAATTGCTCTAAATACGTTTTTATAAACTTTTTGTATGCATTTGTATTTCAAAATTAACAATATCCTAGAGGCGTTGCTCGTAGCGTTATTAAAATTTTGGCGTCCAGAGTTTTATGCGGTACATATTTACATAAGAAGTTTATTTAATATATGCTTTAAATCATTGCTCAATTATTTTATACCATTTCCAATTTTCAGGTTTGTAATTTACATATTTTAATATTTTATTTTTTATTGTTTTTTATTGTCCAACGTAATTAAAAAATAAAGGTTTAATATTATTAGTGTTGTGTCTCTTATTAATATTTTACAAACATAAATATCTGTGAAAAAGTACAGAAATAAAAAACAGTATTTCTGTCCTGCAACACATCAGTCAACTTCATACAACCCAAATAATAAAGAATTTAAAAAAAAAAAACATTCACTACTGCACCTCATGTTTATTTATAAGCCCCTTGTCTAGTTGAAATATGCAAGTAATGACTAATTATTTCTCGAAAGGCCTTTGTAGAGCTAATATTATATCAGTCCGTAGGAGTCCCCATGTTTAAGAAACCCACTAAGAAAACCAATCAAGTGTCAAGACTTGTCAAGTCATTTATCATTCAGATAATCATCAACATAGCATGTTCTTAGCCTTTTTATAATACCCTGTATTAATTATGGAATGACGGGTCTGTCTTGTCGGTGACAACATGTGGTTTTAGGATTTAATTTTTGTTTTTGTGGTGATATTTGATACTGTTAAAAAATAGCAAATGAAAAAGGAAGGTTTTCATGACTTTCGGATGGGAAGCTAGTATTACTGAGGCTCTAGTTTCATTAGACGAACAAATCTTTCTTGGAAAATCAATAAAAAGTTAATGAGTTTCCGCAAGACTCAGGATCTGTAAAATCGGAAACCTGAATATTAGCAAATATTGATCAATGATCATTATAAGGCACTTAACACTCTTCAGCCTCCAGCTCTACAGTTAGTAGTATACTTAAAAAGAGAATTCTTACATACTAGTGTGATCAAAAGTAGTGGCCTAGAATTGAGAACCTCAGGAATAATAATAAAAGCAGTTGCAGTACACTAGTTTAGCTATTCGCCGAGATATGGATAATTTTATTCTCGTTGCTAAAATTATGGATAATACATATAACAAAATATATTATCTTAACAAAATATTTGATGGTATTACTTAAGAGGTCTAATCGAACCAGTGTTTGTAAGGTAATTTTTCAAAATTTATTTCTTTCATACGGTTTGGTCAAATTACACCAATTTTGGAGGATCAATAGTTGAAAGTGTACTAGTGGGTACATGTATATCTATTTTAATTAATTTTCACTTTGTATAAGGAAAATTTATACTGTAAATATAAGTGAAATTTGGACATGATTAGCTCCTGAATTATGATATCAATCGATAAAATTCAAGATAAAATTCATACATGTCGTCTAGAATGAATCTTCATAATTATGCTCAGCAAGTTTCAAACTTTTATTCCGTACTATTTGGTTAAAATAAATTTTCTAAATAAGTATCTTTGTCACTACAAATATAGCAAAGAAGTGTTACCTCTATCGGGAATCGCACCTCAATGAAGTCGGTGAATAAAACGTCCAGTGAAGGTATAGTCAAGAGCAAAATTATTCAGCGGCGCATGTATAAAAACTTTCTAGAGAGTGACACAGCTATCCGAAGCTTTTTCCCGACTAAGCCCCTTAATTGTACCTGTTCGATGACTTCTTCGTAGTCAAAGAATCCTAGCTTGTCATTTATGACATGCTAAATACACAACTGCCGTATTCTGAACGAACAACGTTGAGATGTATTTAACTGCTAGTCAGTTAGAAACGCCAAATCTGCTACATCCCGTAAAACATATCACATTCTGAACTAGTATTTCCATTAAGAGATGGCGCGTTATATCACCTGTGGTTTTAATCTACAAGAACTTCAACAAATATTGGTAATACTGTCCATTACGACGTGATCCTTTTCTCCAACCCGTAGTACCGATGAGTTCATAGGAGAACGAAACATGTTTACTACAGGGGTATCACATTGCAATACGATACATAACAATATTCGCTTCGCAAGTATGTAATGAAATTGATAAGAAACTTTAATAATTAAACTGGTTCAGTTAACAATCGTATACATACTGTAACCAATGACGCAGTTCAAATAGCTGTACACTGAATATTAAAGTTGACCGGGTTGAAACTAAAAGTGTTAGACAGTTGTCTCAAGATTCCGGGGTGCCTAGAACTAGTGTCCATAGAATTCTTAAATTCGCAAAATTCCATCTATATAAAATTAGACTTTTACAAAAGTTGAACGAGGATAACAATGATCGTCGAGTGCAGTTTTGAGAAATCATGATTAGCTGTATTCAAGAAAATCCAAATTTTCAGTATAACATCTGGTTTTCGGGTGAGAGTTCGTTTCCTCCTAAAGGAACTGTAAATAGACACAACTATAGATACTGGTATGACAAAAACCCTCATCTCTATTAAGAGTGTCATACCCAAAAACCGCAAATGTCTGGGGCGGGTACTCTAGATCATATCATCGTTCCTTTTTTTATTCGGGATGATTTAAATGGAGAAATGTATCTGAGTTTATTAGAAAATGAGAGAGCTCATGATTATCGAAATTTTAGAGGAAGATGGCTAGTAGTGTGCAGTACCAATGAGGAAATATTTGGACCAAAGATTTCCTGATAGATGGATCGGTAGAAAAGGTATAATTGATTGGCCGCTAGGTCCCAGATTTAACAGTACTGGATTTCTTTCTATGGGTACACATTAAAACCAAAGTTTATGCTACTAAACCTGAGAATTTACAGGAGTTGAGACCACGAATTTTGCAGGAATGTCATTGAATAACATCACATACGTTGTAGATAGTTCGAGAAAATTTCCAATGCTTGTATTACCGTATGAAAAATTAATTAACTAATATCTGAATTTTTCACATGGGTTCGTAAATTAAACTTTTCTTTTTTTCATTAACGTCTAACTTTTGGAATTTCATGAGAAGTGCCCTCAGAGGCTATATCGATCTTTCAAGCTTTAATGTATATTAAGAATTCCACTTATAATACCTTAATCATTTAAACTGATTCGCTCTCTGTTCTCAATGGAATTAAAAATAACTTTAAAATCAACCCTTATCTTTACGAAATAGAAAATTTAATATTTTAAATTAAATCTGCTGGAAGAGATGTTAACTTTATTTAGGTGAAAGCACATATTGGTTTGCAGTATAATGTACAAGTTGATCTTTTGACAGACAGATAATGTTGAAATTTAATTTGAGAAGTAAATGATCCTATTTATGGAAACAATTATATTTCAGAAATCCCTCCAGGTACACGTTAATTCATACTGATATCTCGAACAACTTTTGGTATAATGATTTTCCTTATCCAATAAAATATATTACAACATTGGTAGGTTAAAATTTGGTCATTTATTTAAAATTGGAGTTTTTACCTCAGAAAGCTGTCAACATTGTAATGTCTTAGGAGACCTTGATCACGTATTTTTTGGCTGTGCCAATTACAAAAATGCCTCAACTAAGTTAGTTAAAAATATTATGCAAAATTGGTTTGGTTGTCAACTGGATCAAGAAAGATATTTGATAGCACTATCAATTTTTTTGAAATTAAAATTAAACAGGTTAATTTTGTAAGCACTGTGTCTCTCTTTATTCCGTCTACCGAGGTCTTCCCTATATTGTCAGAAATATAACAATGTCCTGATCGACCCAAGGACAAGAAGTGTCAGTCCCTGTCTATATCTATCGTTTTTCTTCTCATTAGTGCCTATTTTTTGAATTTAGGTTTAGTTACTCTATATAGCGACTGTCTGCATAGTCTACGATCCAAAGCCAAAAAAGAAGTTCCGTCTATGGTACAGCGATCACCGAAGTTACTTTGTTGTTAATACATAATATCCACGGAATCTTCTATGAAACCCGATATTAGCCCTAAATTGTAATAATTTTCAAAGTTTTTTAAACGTAAGCGACTGGCTGCATAGTCTACGATCCTAAGCAAAAAAAAGTTCCATCTATGGTACACCGATCACCGATGTCACTTTGTTCTTACATAATATCCACGGAATCTTCTAAGAAACCCCATATTAGCAGTAAATTGTAATAATTTTCAGAGTTTTTTAAATGTCCCAATATGCTAGTATACAAATTAAAGAAAACTGGTAACTTACTTGTGCTTGTGTCTTCATCGATATATTAAATTTCAAATCAGTCAAAAGTCTCCACTTGCAAAAATAATTATTGCTTACACAAACATATTGAAAAATAATGTAAAATAAATTATATTATTACATTATTAATTTATTCATCATTAAAAGAAAATACATATTGGCAAGTCTATACAAAACACCTGTCTAGAAAAGTAAAATAACAATTGACATAAATTTCATCCAGTTTTAAATAACAAAATTCACTACTGTCCTTTAAACTCCTTTTCGGTAACTATTCATCTCTGACCTAGATCAAGATTTTCAAATTAGTTTGTAGGACTTAAAAGAACTGTTTCAACCTGAAATCTTTGCAAAACTTCATCTACCGTACGAGACATAAGCTCTTCGTTTTCAACATCACTGATTTCATTGAAACTCTGGTCATCAGCTAATAGTTTGGGCATAACCGTTGACGTAAAAGTATCCCTGTCAGAAGCAACCTTTAATTGCCCCCGCACTTCTTTTCCTTCTTTTTTATATTCCCTATATCGAGCTGCTCCATACAATATACTAGCAATCAATATCGAATATCTGAAGAGCTTCACTAGTGGAGATAATTTCACAGGTTCCGGCAAATCTGACATGTTGCACTAATAAAATCAAATTATGTACTGAGCAGTGAGGTTTAAATTTGTTACTTATTGATTTTGATGTTTGAAACGTCAATACTAATATTGATAGGCCAGGAAAAATTGAAAAATATTAGTCCCAACTTCAGTTGCAAATTACAATAAAAATTAATTTTCTGTATCCAGTCTAGAAAAATGTGTTAAATAACATCGAAAATTCACCAAGAGTATGCCACCAGCATGCTAAAATGGCATTAAACCATATATTTTTCCATTTACCTCCTTAACGACTCCTGCAGAAAAACTATTGTAGCTGATGATTAAAGATTCTACAGTCATCATTAAAAAATCATTGCTGAATATTTGTCTCTATTCTCGGCACTGAACTAAATACAACAGATGCGTTTCGCGGATGGATGTCCAGTGGTTGGTTTTAATAAATAAATACTTCGTTTTTATAGTGATATTTGTCTTGAAACTACATCTCATACTAAGGCATGATTATCACACAACTTCCAGTGGTTTGTGATTACTGTTTTTTAGGTGTCATACGAATTGGCCGACTTTTCTTCCGTCGTCGAATAGCATATACGCTTATAAAAATGACCAATTTGGCTTTGTGTCATACTATGTGGAGGATAGCCATTCTGTATAATATCCAAATAATGTACTCATTGCATTCTCTCCATCTAAAGTAATAATCTGGAGAAATTTCGATGGATAAACGAAACTGATCTAGTACTGAGGAAATTGTTTTTTTATCATTTAATAGCTTGTTAATTGTTGCCTATCCCATAAATTCTTGAGGTACTATCACAGCCGACGATTCATAATGAATAATATATAAAATTCGTAATGCCTTAATGGTCATAATTGATTGTAGAAATATTTCTAATTTTTCAATTTATACTTCACTGTAAATGATTTTTAATAATTTTTTCCCAGATGATGGCAGGTTCGATTTTTCCTGAATTATATTTTGGATTGAGAAAACGTAAAACAGCCACGAATTTTGGGGTAAAACATTCGGTAACACTTAACTGTGAAAATATATGAAATTTCTTGCTATTGCACAGCGTGGATCTTTGACTGTAGTAAATAAACTTCTCTAAGATAGTTATGGATATTGCCAGAAATGCATTTTTATTGGGAATTATAGTACACTTTATCAACATGTAAATTTCCATTAATTTTTCATTAAATTTTTCAATTGTATTCACTTCAATAACCAAAATAAAATAAAATGCAAATTTCATTTGAAGATGCAAATCGTTTCTTCAGCTTCAACACTATGTATGTCTCCTATTTGTATCAATAATAGCTTGGCATCATCTAGGCATACTGTCAATGAGATTATTGATGTAATCTTGACAGATATTTGCCCAAATTCCTAAAATCATCGTTCTCAAGTCTTTTCTTCTTTGTAGATGAAGTTGATGGTCGTCACATATGGACCTATTAAACATACCACTCATGTGTTCAATGAGATTCCAGTCTGGTGAACTCGGTGGAAGTGAAAGTGGAGAATTTTAAAAGTTTGCAGTGCGTTGGTAACAATTCTTGTACGGTGAGGACGGGAAATATCAACCAAGAAAAAAAGATTTTCATTTCTCACTTGTTTACAGGTTTTTTTTGTCATACGTAAATACCTAGCTAATCTCTCCATTGTAGCTGAGGGTTCGTATCCCGCCACCGGCACTGGCAATGTCGGTGGAAATGGTTGTGTGTCCTCATTTGTAAGTTGCAAGTGTAACCCTCACCCCTGCAGCTTCGGCTTTAAATTCGGAGATTGTCTAACTTTTGTGGTGTTTTTTTATTTATTATTTATTTATATGTGTACACATATTTTCGCTTCGTCTATTAAATAAATAAAGTAAATTTTAAAAAGATCGGGATCCTTTCTGCGTTCCTAGCATGTAATTTTCATAATGAATCGTTTACGGTAGTCGAGTTGTAAATTGTTATGGTGCCGTTATAAACCATTTTCATGTCTCCTGCCTCAGGTCGTTTGTGTTTGGATTAGGGTCCGAACTTCTGACAGTTCGTAATAACAAGACGTGCTGTGTTGAAATAACTAAAGCTTTGCATCTGCCTTAGTAGACTTTTAAATAAACGACTTAAAAATCATTATCTAAAATAAATTTGACAGGCTTTTAATAAATAGTAACATTTGGAAAAGCGGATGAATACAATTATTTTCTATAATAACTTCCTCCTGAGACTATAGGTAATTTCTAAATGCAAAGTGAACAGGTTCAATCAGACCTTCGCCAACTTCAAGGTTACTTTTAAATCCGACTTTATTAATTAAAAATGTTTTTTTTAGATAGAATTTTAGAGCAAACCAAAATTCTGTCGTGATTTTAAAATTATTATTACACCGAACAAGCAAAAATAAATAATTTATCATTTAAATAACTTTTTTTATATTATAGAAACAATTATAGACTAGATAAATTCTCATTTTTACTTTTGAAGGAATTTGTCAAATTTATGAATGTTGTTACTACTTTGTGCTATCTTAATGTTATAATAAGCATTGACGAGTTTCTGATTGATATCACAATTTTTATAAATATTTATTAATAAATGGACACAAATATATCAGTTTAAGAATAAAGATCACATTGCTGTATCTTTTTTTAATTTTTGGATAATTATCTGAAGATATTTATATAATTTTTTCCGTAGTAATTTTAATTCTCAACATTTATGAGTTACGCGAAAAAATGTCACATATCCTTTCTAATATGATAGGGCCAAGACATGATTTTGATTGTTTCTAGTAAAGCAGAAAACATTTCAGTATTCAAAAAAAGCGGATGAGCTAGATTGTGAAAATTATTGACGAATTTCTATCCTTTGTGTAATTTCAAAAATTATAGAAATAAAAATCTTCAATAGAATCTCATCGTTTCTAAATAGATACAAAATAATAACAACAAATCAACATGGGTTTCAGCAAAATAAATCGATAGAAACTGCCACAATCCAGCTTCTGCAATTTGTATATTGACAAGGGGAACCATGTCGTTGGCTTATATTTTGATCTAAGCAAAGCATTCGATACCTTAAATGTTGATTTCATTGTGTACAAGTTGCAGAGGCTGGGAGTTAGAGGACCAACATTAAATCTTATTAAATCATTCTTAACGAACAGAAAATTACATATAAATATATATGGTAAAAATTACATATAAATATATATGGTACTACATCAGAAAATTATGATGTTAATCAAGGAGTTCCTCAGGACTCTGTGCTTGGGCCATTAATATTTTTGCTATTTGCAAATGATCTTCCTGAAATTGTACAAAAGGGATTAGTTGTTATGTTTGCTGACGACACGACATTGCTGCTCTCAGCACGGGACCCAGCAGAACTTCTAAATAGAGTTGATAATATTTTACCATCGTATCAAGACTGGTGTCACAGAAATACACTAATATTGAATATTGGTAAAACTGGCTATATATATTGAAATGATAACTCATAAAAGATGTTCGATGTGTCCACCATTATTGTCAATGCATAATTGATAACGCCTTCTTATATTTATAACTGCACAGGAAATGGCTTCATTATTTATATTCAGATTGTTTATTTTAAGTCGAATCCTGTCTTTAATGACTTGAATACTATTATTATTATTATTATTGAAATGTCTTTTAGAAATCTCCAAAAAAATTAATCCATAGGAGTTAAATCCGGACTGTTAGGAGGCCATTTAATAGGTCCATTATTCCCTATCCATATTGGGAATACATTATTCAAATGATCTCGAGCGGGTAGGACACTATGCGGAGTTGCCCCATCCTGCATCCAAATCATATCATCAAGTTCGGCAATATAATCTATGGTTGTGGTGGCTTCAAATTGGTATCCTGTTTCATTACAAAAATCAGTAAATTGGCCCCATACCGATTTGTGCATTTTTGTTGTGTTAATAAGAACCCTTCTTAGGATTTCTTTGTCAACTTCGGAAAGTGAAACATTTCCGAAAAGAGTACTTTCTTTATTTACTTCCTTTTGGCGGTGTAGGTAAGTATAAATGACACTGACAATTCAAACTATCAGAATTGTTAAGTCGGTGAGTATCGATAGCAACGACAGGCCAAAGATTACTTTACATGTCAAAAATAAATGAATAGCTAGGTGAAAAATAACCGATTATTTTTGCAAAATATTCACTTATTTAAACAAGTCACGTGGTACAAATGTCATGTTTCTTATTGGTTAGATTTATGATGAGGGAAATAATTAAAGTAATACCTACTGAGACATTTTCAACAACGGTTAAGTTCCTTGGAACAAATATAAATAATAATCTTAGTTGGGATGAGCAAATAAAACATATTTGCAAGTTAAATCATGCATACTTTGCATTAAGACAATTAAAAAAGTACTTTTAATATCAAATCATTGCTAAATGTGTGTTATGCACTTGCATATTCACATTTTTCATACAACATTGTGGCTTGGGGTGCTGCCTCAAATATAAACCGTATATTCATCCTGCAGAAGAGATTCATCAGGTTGATATTCAATGTTGCGCCAAGAGATTCGTGTAGATCCTACTTTAAAAAAATATATATTAACCATTCACAGCATATATATATATATATATATATATATATATATATATATATATATATATATATATATATATATATATATATATATATATATATATATATATATATATATTCCCTTAAATTTTTCAAAAAAATGTAAATAAATTTGAAACAAACTCTGACACCCATTCATATAATACTAGGCAAGGTCACCCATTAAAAATAAAGAATCATAATATAATCTTATATAAAAAATCTCCATCTCATGCAGGTATAATAATGTATAATAAGTTACCAACAGAAAATAAAGTTATAAATTCTTCAAATAAATTTAACTCTTGCCTGAACAACTTTCTTCTTGCTACGAATGGTTTTTAGTAGGTAGCAGAGTACATGAATTATGAGCCCTAATAATAGTAGAATATTCCATACAATATGTAATATTATAACTTAGGGTTAGGATATATGTATATATGTATATTGCAGGGGCGGTCGGTCCATGGAAGCAAGGGAAGCACTGCTTCCCTTGGAATTATTAAAAAACAAACACATAATTAGAACCTAATTATTATTTATCACATATATTAATCATTAAAATTTACTTTTACCCAATTTCAATAGACACGGCCCTACATTTCAACAGCTGAGATAATGTTGCACGCTAAAACCGTAACGATGACGCACTCGATTAATCAAGCCATCACGAACTCGCGCGACTTCGATACAACTGATATAAGCAACTTCTTGAAATGCATTCCATCCCCACTTCATAATCTTGATATCTGAGCCGTATAGCATAATAATGCGTATTGTTTTATAGATTTTAATATCGATTTTAATATTATACTTAATATTAATCTTCCTAGTATTATTCTCAGCATTTGTGCTATATTTGTAAAAACTTTTTTGGTGTTTCTAAACCTGTGGTGTGGCGACAAGTGATTTTTAAAACGTTAAACATTAGTGATCGTATAAGCAGTTTTAAAATTGCTTATTCAATATGGAAGCTGGTTCTAGCACTGTGGAAAATATTATTTGCGTTTGTATGGTGTGCAATTTGTTGGAAAATGGATTTTTAACATATTCGTTTCAAGATAAACTGGATATTATTAGAAACTGGAGACCAACACCTGATTTAAAACTTTTAAAAACAAAAGTTAAATCATGCTATAGGTACTTTAATATTGAAATGTACAGTGCTAATCAGTGGTTAACGGGTTATGAAAATTTGTGTAAATTGTTTTGTTGGCCATGTGTACTTTTCACAAATGAAAAAGATGTTTGGAATAAAAATGGCTTTTCAGATTTAAGCAACATGCACAAAGTGACAAAGAGGCATGGTAAGTGTGAAACTCATTTGTGAGCGGTTCTAAAAAAAAAAACATTTGGAAAATCATGAATTGAGCATTCATTAGATCAGCAGTTGGAAGAAAGTGACCGTAAGCATAATGAAGTTGTAAACAAAATCGAGAAGTGTTAAAAATACTTATTGACATTGTTTGTTTTCTCGGTGAAAATGAACTTAGTTTTAGACATCATACTGAATCTCGGAGCGTTGCTAATAGGGGCAATTTCATCAATTTAGTTGATTTATTAGCAAAATACGATACAATTTTAAGTAACCATCTGGAACACTCCACGATATTTCGCGGTACATCAAATCATATTCAAAATGATTTGATTCAGTCGATAAGCAATATTGTTTTAAAAAAGATCAAGCAAGAAATAAAAAAAGCTCCTTTTGTTGCAATTATGTTAGATGAAACAACCGATATTACGAATATTAATCAGTTGTCAATCGTAGTACGATACATAAATCCAAATGGGAAAGTCCAAGAGCGGTTTTTAGGATTTTTAGACATAACAACACAGAGAACGACTGCAGCTTTATATGCTATAGTTTGTCAGATAGTTGATGATCTACAGTGTGGTGCTAAACTTATCGCCCAAAGTTATGATGGGGCCGCTGTAATGGCTGGTGAATTGGGGGGCCTGCAGGCCAAAGTAAAAGAGACTTTTCAGAATATCATATTTGTACATTGTTTTGTGCATCGATTAAATTTAGTTCTTGCTCAATCTGCAGCATGCCTTAAAGAGTGCAAAGTATTTTTTTCAAGTATTAGTGGAATGGCTGCCTATTTTTTAAAATCATCAAAACGGACACGAGCTTTAGATTTGGAAGTACAGAAGAGACTACCCAGAGTTGCTCCAACACGATGGAATTACAATGGGAGGCTAGTACAAACTGTATCTGAATATCGACAGCCTCTAACTGATTTATTTGAAAATATTTTAAAAAGCAAAGATGATTGGGACACTGAGACTTTGAATGGATCCAGAGGTTACTTAGATTCATTGAAAAGAGACTTTTATTTTAATTTTTTGTTAAATATTTTCTCCGAAATATTCCCATTTACTGACAATTTATTCAATATTTTGCAAACTAAATCAAATGACGTTAGATTTTGTGTAAAGAAAATTGAAGAATTTAAAAATTTGATTTGTAACAAAAGAAATGAATTTGAAAAGTTCTGGGAAAAAACTAGTAATGACAGTTTAGAGCCGCAAAGAATACGAACTGAATTTATAGTGGATCGTAGAACTTCATATCGAATACTTTTTATCGAAATTTTGGACAATATCACTGGGCAACTAAATTTAAAAATTTTAATGATATACAATTTTTAGAATTGTGTAATTTTAATGAATTTAAAAATAAACAGTTTCTACAAAACGCACTTCAGTCATTGAGTGATGACTACAGAATTTTTTTGATATAGTTGGGTTACGATTGGAACTTTCAGTTGTTTATGCTACAGAAGATATTAGTCAGAAACATACGCCAACAAACTGATTATCTTTATAAAAGAAAATTGTTTGGATCAGGCCTACTCTCAATTGTGTAAGTTAGTGTTGACGATACCTGCAACTAGTGCTTCGGTTGAACGCAGTTTTTCGACCTTAAAAAGAATAAAAACTTTTTTCAAGAAATTCAACCAGTGAAGAGCGGCTTTAAAAATTGTCCCTGTTGACAATAGAAATGGACTTTGTGAACAGAGATGTCCCAAAATTCAAACTTTTACGACGAAGTTATTTCCGACTTCGCAAAAAAGGAGAGGCGGATTAAACTACATTATAAATAGGTAGGTATGTGCATGTTAACTACTTAACTAGCCGGCTCGATTTATAGTTGGCTAGAGAGTGCACGATAGCAAGTGTGACTGAACAAACTCTCCATTTCGCTGCGGGTTCGATCCCCGCCACCGGCACTGGCAACGTCGGTGGGTATGGTTGTGTGTCTGCGTTTTTTTCATAAGTGTAACCCTCGCCCGTGCAGCTTCGGCTTTGGAATCTGGGGTTGTCTAATTTTTTGTGGTGTTTTTATGTTTTATGTTTATTGAGGAGTGGCAGTCCTACAAGTATACTTTTATTCTAGATATCATAACTTTGCGGCTTTCGACATTTGCTTTAAAATGATTATACCGAAGCCACGCCTCTTTTCTTAAAAAAAATTTTGCCTCGCTTCGCTCGGGGCTTCGCACTACCCATCACCCTATATCACAAACTGCTTCCCCTGTATCAAAACTCACCGCACGCCCCTGGTATATTGTGATCGATATATACTCATTAAGTATGTGTTTATGGCTATTGTGATATATGTTTACTCATTAAGCGTTCTTTTTCCTATTTTTTTTTGTACTGTAAGTATCAAGACTGATTTTAAATTTTTATTGCTTAGTACTATTCTTAATTATTTTAAGTAAGTCTAATGTGAAAATATACTATTCTATTCTATTCTATGAAAGAAGTGCACTGAATTGTTTACATATGCTACTGTAAATATATTTTTCCAGTAACAACAGATTTCTTTTGGGAATGTAGAGGAAGAAACTCTCTGTACTTGTAGTGTGTAAGTTTTATAATGAAGAAAAACCAATAAACAAAGATCGTTTAAATCTGGGTTTACGATAGAATAAAATCCTAAATATATTAAGGTGTAATTAAATTTTATAAATAAAGCCAGTGTCCCGTTTAAATGTAAACGGTATAGGCCTGGTAACATCTTGTCGAATTTATATTATACTATTTATATGCCAGGCTACCAATAAAACTAATTATAGCAAAAATTAATGTCTCAAATAAAATCTAAACTTGGAATAAAAATTGTTGTAAATATTTTGCTAGGTTTTGTGTCCGTGTTTTGTTTATATTTCTTTGGCAAATAAAGATACATGATCTTTTAGTTAATCAAAAATTTAAAGAATATGTAAAGAGTCCTACATTAAATTTTGTATTTTTAGACATATTTTTTCCTCCCATATGAAATAACCAACAAAAATTTGGAAAAAGCATTTAAGATTAAATTTTTTATCTTATGGTAGGATGAAATAAAATTTTGTTTTCTATTTCAAAAAAATTATATCACCTTTTGGTTTTTCGGTATTTAAAAATCATTGAAATCTAACTATAATCTTAAAAAAATTATAATTATTTAATCTTCTAATAAAAATTGCTAGTTAAGATGATAATTGGGAGATCTGAAAAATGAGCCCACAGATTGGGACTATTGAAACTAAATATTCAGTGACATTTTTCTCAATCCTTCATTTAAAACATTCCTCTTTTTTGAAAAAATAAATAATATAATCTTGATCAGTTTTGATCGGTTTGTTTACAAGTGTCCCAGTATATAGAACTTTTTCTGTAATTAAAATAATAATAATTTCAACCAGAAAGTAAATTCTTTTAACAGGATTTCGGTATGGCTATGGGATCTCCCTTACCTCCAACCATAAGTAATAATTTTATGGAATTTTTTGAGGATCATGTTAAAAATTATATTAATAAACCTAAAAATTTAAAGACATACAATTTTAAGTAAAACGATGCAAATGGTATACTTTTTAATTCAGGCAAAACTATTAATTATTACAATGTTTCAATGTCGAGATATTTTGTTTAAGTAGACATACTCAGTTAAAAAAAAACCAAAGAAAAAACCTTTTAATAACAAATAATCGCATTTCAATATCACGACAATTAAAAAGAAACTAATTGTAAAGAAAACAAAACTGTTATACAGTGATTGAATACAAATTAATATAGGGTATTGCCCCCAATATCTTGAATAACAGCATCTATCCGTCTTGGTATACCTTCTATTAAATGTCTCATTTCATCCTGAGGGTTAGCTGCCCATTGTTCCAAAAGTACCACTCGCAATTGATTGAGCATTCTAGGGGCAGGTACTAGGTTCCTAATTCTTCTACCAAGCATGTCCCATACAGGCTCGATAGGATTTAAATCCGGGCTGTACGGTGGTCCAGGCCATCTGTGAGATATTTACGTCATCCAAATATGAATTAAAAAGTATACCATTTTACTTAAAATTGTATATCTCGTTCAAAAAGAAACCTATTTAGGTGAATCATAAAACAAAATGCTTAGAATAGAGATAGCTTGATGGTAATGCATACTTAAAAATTTCTATGCTGCCTAATTACTCCAAAGGGTGATTTAAACTTAGGCCAAAAAACGTCATGTTGCTTCTTCTTGTATATATAATATGACTTTTGTTAATTTTTCTTTTTAATCTGTGAAGAAGTTGTAAATACCAATAATTTATCTACGCTTTGTCTAAAGCATCAGTTAAATTGGTCTAACGAAAAAATTATCAAACCTCAAACTTAATTATCGGCTTTTATTTAATTTTTTGGATTTCGGCTTGAAACCCCTAATTTTGACTTTGATTTTCAAGATAATTTTTCGTATTTTTCTCCTATCTGATTTCACAGATCTATCAAGCAACTCAAATTGTATAATAATCCGTACTTAAATGAAAAAATTCAAAAAGTGGATTTTCGGGTTTTGCATGTTTGCTCCTAAAAGTCTTAAGAGGAACACCCAGCATGTGCGAGAATATATGTCATAAGATTTAATAGTGGAAAATGACCATTTGTCACAAATTTTCTCAGTTAAGGTGGAAAAACAAATCAAAAAAGAAAATAAATATGTATACCGCAGAAATTTTAGTATGGAAAACACCAGTCGATTTCTTAACTATCTACAAAATCAACATTGGCAAGATGTGCTTACCCAAAGTTGCCCTAATAACGCTTTAGATAACTTTTACGATATAATTTTGCACAATTTTGATTTAAGTTTTCCAATAAAACGGTTTAGCACTAACAAAAGAAAATGTAAAGTAAATAAATACGTTACACCTGAACTAACTCAGCTTAGAAATCAGGTTACTATGTATAACGACCTTGCAAAGGTAAATAGAGCTTACAAGGATCTTAGTGTTCACTTAAATAACTTATATCGTCATAAATTAGAGTCTGCTAAAAAGGCATACAACGATCAAGTAATTCATCTTTCAGACAACAAAACAAAGTCTATGTGGAATATAATAAAAACTTTACAAGGCTCAAGCACAGTTACAAAAGAAATAAGTATTGAGAAAGACGGAAACAAGGTCCCCATTGAGAAAGTAGCCAATAACTTTAATTATCATTTTTCGAATACCACTAATAATAATACAACACGTGATTTTAACTTCTTAGAATCGAATGTAACTAATTTTAATAAATCTTTGTTTTTGTCTCCAGTTTCCGTAGCTGATGTTGAATCTCTTATAAATAAACTGAAGTCCTCAAACTCCAGCGGGCACGACAATGTGTCTAATAATTTAATTAAAAAATGCAAATATTTCATTAGCTCTCCACTGGCTTATATAATCAATCTATCCATAGAAAAAGGTATTTTTCCCAGCAAATTTAAATTGGCAATAGTGAGTCCTCTATATAAAAAGGGAGATCCAAATGACTACAACAACTACAGGGCTATCAGTTTACTCTGTAGTTTTTCAAAACTTTTGGAACTCCATCTTAAGGACCAATTATCAGGTTTTTTATACAAAAATATGTTGCTTTCACCGTCACAACATGGTTTCACTGCTAATAAGAGCACTGAGTCTGCTCTATGTGATTTTCATTACAAAATCATAAATGCTTTGGACAATCATAAATATGTTGTAGGCCTTTTTGTCGATTTTTCTAGAGCGTTTGATCTTGTTGATCATCAGTTGCTGAAAGCTAAACTTGCACTTTATGGTGTTCGTGGAAATGCTCTTCAAATATTTGCATCTTATCTGGAGAATAGAACGCAAATTGTAAGAATGTCGAGGGAAGTGCAGAGCAATACTTGTGACATTAGACAAGGTGTTCCTCAAGGCTCAATTTTGGGACCCCTCTTGTATATATTATTTGCCAATGACCTAATCACTTTCTTAGAGAAAATTCCAAACGTTCATGTGGTCTGTTACGCCGACGATACCAACATTTTAGTTATAGAGAACGATTTAACTGAAGCTAAAGTGACAACGGAAATAGTTTATGAAAGAATAATATGCTGGGCCCAAAAAAACAAACTAAATTTAAACAAGAGTAAGACTGTCTCTACTCAATTTTCGTTAAATAGTAATTCTGAGATTTTAACACTTTTTGAAGGCACCGACTACGTTACAAAAACTTGTGATTCTAATAAACTATTAGGTGTTACTTTTGATAGTCATATGCAATGGACTCAGCACATTGATAATTTATGTATTAAATTAAGGACAAGTTGCTATGCCCTAAAATTTATGTCTAAGCACTGTAGTCAGGAGGTCCTCATGACTCTCTATTATGCCAGTTTTCACTCTCATCTGAGGTATGGAATTGTGAACTGGGGTAATAGTAGTAATGTTAAAAGAGTTTTCATATTACAGAAATATGCAGTTCGAATTTTAGCAAATTTGAATTACAGAGAAACTTGTCGAAATGCCTTTAAAAACTTAAAAATTCTAACAGTTCCTTGCTTGTATATTTTTGAGGTATGTTCATATATTTTCAAACATAATAGCTTTTTTTTCAAGGAATCAAATATGTCATTTATACGAAACCAGAGCCAAAGGTATATTACGTCCTGATCTCCACAGAACTAGTATGTACCAGAAAAGTTTTCTCTATCAAGGATGTAAATTTTATAATGCTCTAACTGAAGACCTTAAAGTTTCCGGAAGTATTCACATTTTTAAGTCAAAACTTAAAAAACTATTGCTAGAAAAAAATTGTTATACTATCCAAGAATTCTTCTAAATGATGTTTTTTGCGCTCTAGGCATAGTAATAATAGTACTATGCCTAGGTCTTATAATAGATACACAATGTTTTTTCTTTTTTTTATATATCTATACATCTTTTAATTAAGTTTGTCCTGACATTTTTTTTTATGACGTATTCATGTTATTCATGTTATACTTTGTTGTAAACGTTTTAGTTTTTACTCTTTTAAATTGTTTATTTGACATTTTCTACACTGTTTTTGTATGCCACTGTGTATATTTTTTTCAGTGAAGAAATAAAATTATTATTATTATTATTATTATTATTAATTAGGAAATATATTACTTGCCAGTTGACTTACGCACATATTTAAAAAAACCTCTGCCAATTACTTGGGGATCAGAACTTCCTCACCGTAGTAACACTCGATGTGTGGTGGAGTTTGTAATAAAAAGTAATTTTTGACATTTCAAAAAAGTTGCATTGGTGGAATGTCACTAATATATTTTTTAGACATTTCAAATTTTAAGAAGTGTCAATCAAAATTCAAATTTTATGATATTGCCAAAATGTTTACAAAACTTTAATTTATAGCTTTATTTAAACATTTGAACACAATATTATAATGGGTTTGTATAACAGATCTGATTTATAATCTTTCATCACGAATAAATTTTTTTGTAAAGTTAGAAATAGAAATGTTGGGGCCTGGTAGACCCCGTTCCAGGCGACCAATTCTGCTCATCAACGAACTTAATCTCCTCCTTGACCTCTAGAATGAGTGTATCAAATTTGAAAGCTTTATCTAAAACTGTAGCTGCTATCGCGAACCACACAGACACAAAAATTTTTTGTATCGTCAAAATTCGTCGAGATTCGTCCAGAAATGCAATAAGAATTTTCAAACTTTTTTTCACGAATACATACCTTCCTTACTTTGAGGGATGAGGAAGTAATACATGTAATAAAATAATATAAGTATATCTATAATATTACATTTGGCGAATTAAAATATCCGTTTTATGTGTAATAATATAGATTTTTTTCTACATTTTCAAATTTTTGCTGCATAGGTGTTCGACAGCGACTTTATTTATTAAGAACTTTAGTATATTTTGAAAGTAATGCAGCTAAATGTCAACAGTTGGGTTTCTCATTCTTGTAAAATCGAAACTTACTATTCGAAGGAAATTTTATCATTTCAGTGAATATTAATTTTAAACAAAGCGTAAAATTTGCCTTGAATTTGGTGTTAGGTTCGCTGTGCTTAAACCACCAGAGATAATTTTACATTGAACCAGTACGTTGAATGTTTTATTTAAAATAACACCTGCCTTCATTTTAAAAATGAAAAATAATTTAGACATCAAATTATTTTAAAAAATAATTAAATTGAAATACTGGTTTATGTCATAAAAGGGCGAAGTCGCCAGGACACATAGTTTAATTTTCCCAAAAATAATATTCAAAGTTTCATGTTTTGCAAATATTGCATATTTTTTACATCCTTCAATCTCTTCTGTATAATCTACACTAGTAGGAGATCTAACCGTATACACTTCTTTGTTTAAAAACCAGTGTTCAAAAAATATATATTAATATTGATTATTATAAATATGAAACAGTTATAATTTTGTGGACTTGAATTTCAATTGGTTTCGTCATAAACTACGATTATTTTCGATCACCTACCATCTTATTGTAAGAAAAATATCGAAAATCTGTCTAAAATTTCCTGTAATTCCCTTGTTTTTGAATACAGATATTACACCTTTTCAAAACATCTTTAATCCGTTGTAAAAACATTCATTTGGTTTCTCCATAAAATAGCCTCAACAACTGCTATAAATTCCTCATTGACCCTGAATTTTGTCCCCCCTAAGTGGTTTTTGAAATTCGGAAACAAAAAGTAGCCACTGGGTGCTAAATCCAGACCATAAGACGGGTGAACACGAAGCCTCAATCAAGAACAGCAGCTTTTGCAAGTTTTAATTTGCGTACTGGTGCATTTTCGTGGAACAGCAAAACACCTCGCGTTAGTTTTCCGCGTCTTTTCACTTTAATTTTTAATAGAATCTCTGAGGCGATGCATTAAGCCACTGCCTTCTTTACGTACCAGCCACGAAATAATAAATCGTGCAACGTGGCACGAAGACCTGTTGTGCCGAATAATGACCGCCTGTGTACGTGTTTATGTATTAAATCGTCTCTTTCTTTACTTCAAATCTGTGTTTTTAACAAGTGATAATAGCTCTACTCTTACAAATTAAAGTGCATTGAATGTAGATAGTGTTGTGTAGTGATAATTTAAAATACAATCCAATTTTTCACTAGTTTTTATGTGTTTTATTTCATCCGTATGCATATAACCTAAAGTAGGTAAATAAACTTGCCAGCACGGTGTTGTATCACCGGTTGTAAGTCAAATTACGATTCATCTGTGAAAACTGAAGGCGTAAGAAGTGTTTTTGGATTCCCCAAGGACGATGGGTTAAAGCAAAAATGGCTTAAAGCTATCCCTAGGAAAGATTGGACACCGTCAAAATATTCTGTAATATATGAGTTGCATTTTGATTCCGGTGAAGTTACCAAACACACACCACACAAATTCTTAAAAATAAGATGCGTTGTGCCAGTTTCATATTCCGATTATAGCAAAAGTTTTTGAAAAGTCCTTAAAATATATAATAGGTTCCTTTTTTGAAAATAGTAGCTTGTTTAATATAAATCAGTATGGTTTTCATAAGGCACGCTCAACTACCATAACTTTCAATAAATTAGCTGAATCCATAAACATTGGTTTTGTGCCGAGAGGCTGCACAGAGGCTTTATTTTGTGATCTAAGCAAGGCTTTTGACTATGTATCCACTGATATACTTACACCTAAACTTACTTTTTATAAATTTTCTGTTGCAATTGTGAACTTAATAGTCATATTTGGCAGGCCGCATGCAGCTGGTTGAAACCGGTAATAGTCGATTGCAGATGAGGACAATAGAATTTGTAGTACCACAGGAGTCGATATTGGAACCAGTATTATTACTTATCTATATCAACGATTTGGTATATGTTGACCCCAGGGTCGACTTTATTCTATTATATGTTAATTATACTTGGGGACACATACCAAGCATGAGACGTGTTTTTGAATTATAAATGAGCTAGAGTATAAAGCAGATTGCAGAAAAACCTATACGGAACTTAAAATACTTACTGTACCATCAGTATAATATATTTTACAGTGCCTCATGTATGTTAAAGATAATTTACCAAATTATGTTACTTATGAAGAAATTCACTCCTATGATACAAGACACAAGAGAAATATCTGTATAGACACCGAATCTATAAAACTAAATCGAAAATATCATATTTTGGTCCTAAGTTATTTAACCTGCTACCCCAACCTCTGTGGAAATATTACCTTCAAAGAGTTTTAAAAATGTAACAAAAAAATATTTCATTAACATGTTTCTATTTTGTGGAGGATTTCTATAATAACGATTTTACGGTAGTATCTTAGTATTTTAAATGTTTTACACTTATTGTTTTATTATGAACTGTAACTACCATTGACTTATGTAAACTCTAGCTTTCTTAACACCAATAAATAAATTCAATCATTTATATGTATTATTCAAACTACGATAATATAAATAAGAAAAATTCGTTAAAAATATAAAACGTAATTCTTCCTATATTTAACACTGGTGTATTCTTTCTTTAGTGTGTGTTTCAATAAATATATACAGGGTGAGCTCTGACTTATTTTATTAAATTTATTAAATTTAAGGGATGATAGATCCCTTAATGGTAAGTTCATATAGAAAAAATAAAAAATCTATATGCTATAATTTCCGAGAAAAAAAATAAATAAAATTGCTCCAGCATTTTGAAATCTTATTAACTGACCTATCTCAACCGAAAAGAAATTAAGATAGGTTGGGTGACTACGGCATTGACCTTGTTTTTTACAATAATTGGTTCACCACTTTTTTGCCACTTTGTCTCTGATGACATTATTTTAACATAATCCCTTCAAACGCGCCGACCGCTGATCTCAACGTAAATGAAAGTCGGCACGGTGTCGACGTAATAATGAATGTCGTTCACTAATAGAGCCGACCTGAAGTGAATTTATGGAATTTTTTTTCCTGTTAATAAATAAATGTAATACATTTTTGTAGAATTCGGTGCACTTTGTCGCCGTGAACCTACTGCTCCCTACGCATTTTTGTGATTTTTCTATGATGAATTAAATACGAAGGGGATGAAGTTATACTGCAGGAGCTTTCTGCTAAACATTCAGTTACGATATTGGTTGTGATTGAAAAGGTTTTATTTAATTTTCGATAATGTACGTACACATTGGATAAGAAGAGCTCAACTGTGTGTGCAGGTTGGTGGTGACAATTTTGAACACTTTTTATAATATGGCTACTCTTGTGACTACCTAATAAATTTAAAAAAATTGTCAAGTGTTAATAAATTATGAAACTAATTAAATTAAAATAAGTTTTGTAAATTGATGGTGAAAATAATTGCTGTTGTGAAACGTGAGTCCTGAATACTCTGTCTCCATATTCATACGAGGTCGAATATCAAAGCCCGCCGAATAGCCGCTTACACGCTTTTTGTGAAGTTTTTTTTTTAAATGATTTATCATTTGAACTAAAAAACTGGAGTAGGATAACTTTGTCGGTGATTTTCTGACGGTTTTTGTATCTTTGCAATTTACAACGAACTTATATAAACAAATCATGTTGTTGACGTCATAAGTGGGTCAGATGAGCAATGCAGCGGTCCACAAAAGTTTAACAGTATTTTAGGTAACGTAGGTCAGTTTTTCAATTTTTCTTTTTTTTTCGCAATTCGTGTTACTAATATCAACAGGAATCCTCTCCTAAAATTACACAGATAAGTTGGCGTTTACCCTGTATAATGAGAGGAGTCCCATATAAAAGGTTCTTCTATTTTTGAAAGCATGGCAGTATATTTAGAATATTTACGTGGTTTCTTCTTTGAGGCGGCCCCCAGACTTACTTTTCACTAGTTTCATAGTAGATCCATTACTGTTGTGGACTAAAAATTTCCCCGACCTCAACCCTTGGATTTACTTTATATGGGGATACTTAATGAACCAAAAACACCCTAATAATGTGCATATTTTAGGATGAAAATTAATTGTCGATCGACGGTTTCAACAAGAATACGCAACCGTTACTAATTTTATATCCACCTGCAGGCGATTATTGACTATTTTCCAATAGCAAATATATATAACTAAGGGCCGCGTCAGTTGTATAAGTACGATTCGGTCAAAGTTCAACTGACCTTTGTTTATAATCCAACGTTGCGACATATGTCAAGACAACCGGCCCTAGCAATTTCTTCTGATTTCTAGATAACTTAATAAAACATTCAATTTTTAATGTAAATATACAATATGTTTCCTAAGTTACTTAAATATTTAAAAACGTGACTCCTCAATTTAATTAAGAAAAGTTAATGTGAACATATCATTTGTTCTAAAGCTTTCCGTTTCCGAAATAGGGATCGTTGAATATTTCATTTTATTTCTGATTTTGTTTTTCATCTTTCACAATTGGTGTGATATGAGACTCGGTTTTGACACAGGGGTAAATTCATTAGAAAGTCAACTTCGCTGTGGACTCATGTCGAAAATAATACACTGGGTCATCATTTTTTGAAGGACATGAAATCCTCCCCCCCCCCCCCCCAAACTTTATTGAACGTTACTGGTCATTTAGTCCTTTTTTTAGATTTGAAAACCTTTTGGTCCCTCTCGATTTTTTTGATATTTCAATAGCAGTGTTATTAAGCAAAGTTCAAATTTTGACCAATTACGAGTACAAACAGAATTGAAATCATATTCAAGATAAATGGTTATCTAAAAAACAAGTTGATTCATTCATAAATGACAACTTAAGATTGTGGAAATTAGAAAATAAAATAAGAAATAAAATAATGTTTTTAAATATTTTAGGTTACTTAGGAAACACCCTATATAAACATATGAACGCTCTAAAATTCGTGTTGTATATTTTCGAAGACCTCGTATGGCCCTCCTTTCACATTATAAAAATTGTGGTATTTCGACAATGTGACCTGTATTCTAATTAATAATTACCCAGTTGAAAACCTGTCTCTAGTCGATTTTTTGTGTTGTTTTTATTCGAATTAACAACATTTTTGGTCCGTTGACTTGTCAAACAAATAATGGCTTGGCTGCTTCATGTAATGGGACGTTTTCTCGATAAGCAAATACAAATTATGTCAACAAGGCAGGTGGGCTGTCAGTTCAAATATTTGATATAGAAGACTGCTGCCGAGTTACCTTCCTATTTTTTTCCATTTTTATATGGCTTATTTATGTGGTTTTACACCTTTTACCAATACTCTTTGATAATAGGTACGTTGGTAGTGATGATCTAACGATACTTGTCTGTGATAAGTAAACATTACGCATAGGAATACGATGTTTCAAGAGTACAGATACCCTTTATAGGAAAGTAAATATTAGATATGTTTATTATTTATACTTAGTTATTTCTATGCCATACTGTAAAGAGTGTTCCTAAATTTGGAGAATATTTATAATAAATAAACTATATTAACACTATTTGTTGTCCCCAGTAGGAGTAAGAGACATATTTAACAATATTAAGAAAGACATATCGAAATATTTTAATAATGATAATATAAGTATATTAAAATCAATGCTGTGGTACAACTGTAAACAATGTTAATAAATTTAGATAAATCTGTGGGAATCAATATTTCCCCGATGTATTTCTAAAATGATTTAAATTGTACAACCAACTGATAACAACTAGAGACAATAATATTGTAGATTTGAAAAATGTAAGAAAGAGCAATTTTTATGCTTTATGCTTTGTATGTGATGAACAACATAGGTTACCAAAAAGAAGGTCAATACAATTGAATTTGGACCAATTTCTAGATTCATCACGACGAATCCGTCGGTTATGTTGTTAAACTCCTCTCACTAACGTATATCTAACAAATAGATCACAATGAGCCTCTTTTTAAGAATCTACGTCACTAAAAATAAAGTTTTATTTTTTTTCTTTTTAAATAAATCTTTTGATCTGGTACATCATGATTGGCGTCAAGTCGATGTTGCTATAGAATTAGGATTAAGCCAAAGGTTATGAACCAGGTTTTGGAATCGGTTTTTGGAAACTGTACAAGAACGGCCCAGAAGTGGTTGACCTCGGTCTACAACAGCACGAGAAGATCGTTATGTTCGACTCACAATAAGAGGGATTCCTACCTTTTACACTTCTCAAGTAAGAAGCACCTACATACAGCATACGGGGTTACGGTAAGTGTCCAAGATTCAGGAAGCCTGTCAAGCCAGTCCGCATATCGAGCCCCTCAGTTAAGTCCAGCTGATCATGTAGCCCATTTAAGGTGGGCAAGGGATTATCAAAACTAGGACATAGATTGGGGTCCAGTTTTATTCAGCGCTGTCTCGTTTCGGCTTGCACAGCAATAGCAGACGTCTACGAGTTTGAAGGATGTCAGGGGAAAGATACAGCCAAGATTTATCCCACATTAGCTTTTAGAGGAGGCAGTGTTATGGTATGGGGAGGATTATGTGTTGGAGGACGCACCGATCTGTATATCTGCAGGAGGACCATGATTGGACAAATGTATGCCAATGATATTGTCAGTAACATTGTGACGGCATTTCAGCTGCTATTGGCGAAAATTTTATTTTCATTGATGATAATGGTCGACCCCATTGTACTCAGCAATTATTCAACGTCCTTGAAACTCGGAATCAGAAGAGTGTGGTAGAATAGGATCACGATCCTATTCTACCACATTCGCTTACCTGAATCACATTGAACAATGAACATGTGTGGGATTTATTGGGTGGGGCACTTTAAAACCATCGACCCGCCCCAAAACATTAGGCAACTGTCAACTGTCAGATATTCTTCCCATTTTATGAGCACAAATCCCATAAGATGTGATGGACCACATCATTAGAAGCATGCCCAGACGTATACTTTAAGTAATTAGAGTGAGAGGCCAGAATACAAGGTATTGATGACAGGCTTAGGACATTGTTGGTTCCCACGGTTAAACATTTCATTAACTAAAAATTTTTTCCTCGTTTTTTCATAACCAAATTATGCCAAAATAAGGCAGTTGTCAAGCCCCTCATAACAATTTTTTTTTAGATCAAACCTTTCATGAAAATATGAAATACCCTTAACTTCTTGTGCGCAGCATAGTTACTTGGTTTATTATTTGGTGAAAAAATAGACCTCTGCGTATATATAAAAAAGAGCAGTGGACCGGTGGGTGTTTTTTAACAAATTACATTAATAAAAAAATGCCCTATGTTTTATAGCCAAAAAATTAGTATTGTATAAGTCATCAGTGCTCTCCAACCCCACGGTTCATTTTGTTGGTGTTCTTTTGTTTATTTTTTAAACATTACTTGTCACTTGTCATATTGCCAGAGCGAATTAGCTTGGAAGTTCTCCGTAATTTATTTTGGACAATAAAAAGTTCTCAAATATTTCAGAAGATTTAATTAAAAGTGACTTGCCTGCCTCGTCTCTTTTGCTTTCTATTCATCATACATCGTGTTCAATACAACAAGCACTGCTGTGAAAATAAATATTTAGAAAAAGAAAAAATAAATAATCACACCATCAACCAGGCCATGTGCTGGGCGGCTGGTATTTTCTGAAAAATCCTTGGCACGTCATTCAAAAACACCAAACAATACATTTACAGGTTGAAAAAGGAAGGTAGATGTAAAGACGTTTTTATAAATATACAGGGCAACATCTAGTTAAGAATGACTCAGGTAAACGAGCGGGCGTGTATTATTTGAACGAGATGTTAGCAGTATAATCCTTAATATGGTAATGATGGTTTCAAAGTAAACTATGGGTTAATGAAATATATTATTTCGGAATGTTAAATCATCATCATTTTGTGGTTGCGTTTCCACAGACATTTTCACTCAGACTAGAGCTCTAGGCGTATGCTTTGAATGAATCACGTTGCAAATTTACATGGAAAGATCAAGTTTTCTTAAATACATTTATGACCATTGGTATATTGATAAACTTAAAACTTTCTGTTTCTAGCTTTAATTCTTATTTTTATTATAATATTTATTTTTTACAAAAAAGTTAACTCTCCCAATTGGCCTTAACCTCATACATCACATTACATGATGGAGAAGGCATAGATGTTAGTGAGATTTACCTTTAAACCTCTAAACATCTTATTGATCATACATAGATCGCTAGGAAATTTTTGAGATACGGCGCTATTTATTTCAATTTTTCAAAACACTTTTTATCATGCGTGTAAATCACTGATTAAAAATATCCGCCTACTTTCCGTTAGAGATCTGCCTTTCAACTTATGTTTGACAATAGGAAATAATCCAAAATCACATGGGGCAAGAACCGGACTGTAAGGAAGATATGGCAACACTTTCAAGCCAGAAGATTATAAAAATACATGTGTAGCAGCAGCTCGATCTGCTGATGAATTTTACTTGTAGTGGATGCTCCAATATTAAAGCATGAACTAGGTTTTCTTGGAGAGCCTCAAGTTAATTTGGGAGAAAAACTTCTGGTGCTCCGGTGCATTGATGTTCAACTCTTCCTCTATTTGTCACTATTCATACTATTTTTACACTTTGTAATTTCCATGCGTTCAAATGCATCCAGAATTCTAGTACTTGTTACATTTGTAACGCTTTGAGACATGTTCTTTAAATCTAGTTTGAATTTTTTGTCTAGTTTGTCCAACATACTTTTGATTACAGTCCTTACCGACGATCAATTTAAACTAGATTTAATTAGTTCATCTCAAATATGGTAGAATGGGTGTGTGTTTACGTTTCTTTAAAATGTAGCACAGTTTCTGCTTTAGTGTGTGTTGTCTAATTTATATGTGTTATGTATTTATGATTTTCCTTAAGAGTTGTTAAAACATTCCTGTTTATATATACTGAATGATTACAATGAAGAATTTAACAATTACTTTCCCTTTTTTTGCCAGCGAATGATAGTCCAATTGTGTAAATATTTTTAAGATAATAAACCACAGACTCGTGCAGTTAACTCATGCCGTAACCGGTAACAAACCAAACCCGTCCTGATAAGTTTAACGTTGCGCCGCGGAACGAACAATAGAGCGTCTTATTAACTCGACAAGATCGTTTATTTCGTTAATGTTTTGTTCTTATTTTTCGATGGCAACTTTAAATATTGTGGACGGCAGCTAACCGTATCGTAAATCTTTAGTCAATTTAAATGCGCTTTGTTTCTAATATTCCGCGAATTATTTTACATTTTTTTTCAAGATGCGATTCACACTGGCGTTGTAAAAAAGTAATTGAATAGCGAGCTGTTAATTGGATGGTCCTGGACACCCGGTGTAATGGTCAACAGGTGCTCGTTGTTATTAGTTATACGCTTGTCATATGCTTATTAACAACCGTTTAGATTATTTTATTTTTAGTTATGTTTGTGTTGTTTGTACTGTTTTATTGACAGGCTATAAAAATAAATTATGACTTTTTATTATTAATTTAGAGAATAAATCGCATGTATTTTTTTTATTGTATTTATATTTATACGTTGTCTTCGCTATACTTGGTGACCATTTACATTCTTTAGTCGGTACTCAAATAATTTTATTGTGTTTGGCGTAAAATCTATTTATAAATAGATTCTGAAATTTTTAATTCATACAAATCAGTCCGACGTACTTTGAAATAACCCTAGAGCAAATTTCGCTGTCACATCAAATGGGGTAAGTGAAATGGCTAATAGAGGCAATCGAAATATAAGGTCTTCTTCATTAGAAAATATTGTCTGGCAAAGTTTACTGGGACCTATGTGTTTATATTCATTTGCATTTACAGAAAAAATTTTGCAACATGTAAAGATTTACGATGCCCGTTTTTTAACAGTCATTTTGGAAATCTGGCAGTTGAAGTATTCTAATAAGTGATATGGTGCCTGATTGGACAAATGAAGTATTCTAATAAGTGATATGGTGCCTGATTGGACAAATTGAAAAAAATGACACCTTAAAGATAATTTGTCAGTTCCAAGTATTTCTACTTCAATTTTAAATCTATATGTGTCTATTAGATCTTGAAAAATATTTTGTTGTTGTCAAACAATTTAACAATAACCTTTATGTGACTATTCTTTAGAATGTTTAGATTGTCATGTTCTATGTTCTTGTCCACGTGCTTTATTCAAAGAACCGCTTATTTTATATTCTTTTGTTGTCAGATTGTATCTCAAATGAATGAAGTATAATGCAATATAATGCAGTTTGACCGAAACGATCAATTCAAAAGTCGATTTTAAGATCAGTTTAATTAAAATAGTATAAGTATGCACTAGGATCAAATTTTTATGCTTGTTTGTATTTTGCGCTTATGTGACTTATAATATCGGAGCGTTTGAAGTCAACTGCCAGATGACACCACTTAAAATCTCAAAAAAAAGTCGAAATCATTTAAATAATGCATGGGAAAGTTGTCTAAGAAAAAATGTATTCTCTTTATCAAATAAATCTCAATAAAAGATTAAATTCGTGTCTGCTACACAGGTCCGGCGGAAGGGCCGGGCAGCCCGGGAGGCTACCCAGGAAACTGAAAACAAGGGGCGCTAATTTGCTGACAGTATATATATATATATATATATATATATATATATATATATATATATATATATATATATATATATATATATATATATATATATATATATATATATATATATATAATAGAATAAAACTAGTGTAAACATGATACATGATACTCTTCGCTATAAACAAAGTTTAAATGTAACAAATAATTAATATATAATAATAAATAAAATTATTTAAAAAATATTTGCGGTCATCTATATCCCAAGATCACTTAGTTAAACTAGCGATGATGTCTATTGAGTATGGACGTATTAAACGAAATTGATTGTGAATCCCTTATTAAAGAGTTTGCGGAAGCAAAGGCGCGCAGTAATTTTTTCTTAAATTTGCATATATTGATTGTTGCAAAGAACGCAAAAACAAGTCAAAAAGAGAAAAGAGGGGACACATTTTTTTATAAATAGACTTAGGATTAGTTCCATCCCCTTACCCTCAGAGCCCCCACTACATTTTTTTTAATGGAACACTCCATATTTTTCCAGGTCATTAGTTTCTCTTCAAAGAGCTCATTACAAAAATATATAATTTATGGGGATTAAAGTGAATAGTTTGGGAGCTACACATTATTTTAAATTAAGAAAAAAGTTTAGAGTAATGAACGATTCAATACCAAAAATTACTTTATTAGGTGTTCAAACTGATTTTCATTAACTTCCATGCAATGATACAGTCGCGTTTCAAACACCTCTATAACATTATGAAAAACTTGTGGCGGATAGTGTTGGCATTCTTGAACAATCCTTTGTCGTAAATTATATAGCGAGTTTGGTTGAGTGGTATAGACTTTCGTCTTCAAATACCCCAACAAAAAAGTCTAAAGAAGTCAGATCTGGTAACCTAGGTGGCCACTCCACAATCAGACCTCTTCTACCTATCCAACGACCACGGAATGTATCATTAAAAAATTGACAAACAGTCACAACAACATGTGGGGGTGCTCTATCTTACTGAAATGTAAGGACATTTTCAGAAAAAGTCTCATTGTTTTCTATTCTTTGGGTAATTTGTGAATTAACTGCCTCTCTAAGTAATTCCAAATAAGACTCACTATTTAAATTTTCCTCAATAAAAAAAGGGTCCAACAATATGATCTCCTAGGATACCACACCAAACAATCAGTTTTGAAGTCTTTGAGTATGAAATTCGCACATTACATGTGGATCACGCTTAGCCCAATATCTGCAATTGTGTCTGTTGACAAATTCATTGACAGAAAATGTACGTTCATTGGAGAAACAAATGTAGTACAAACGATTTTGAGTGTCAATTAAACTTCCATTTATTATTTCACAAAATTCGAGACGACGATCAGGATCATTCTCGTGTAATTCCTGTACTAATTTTATTTTATATGGATGAAATTTGAGCTTATGTATAATTCTAAAAACACTGCTGCGTGAAACACCTGTTGCTCTAGATAATTGTGATAAAGATTGCTGCTTCTCTAAAGTAACTGCTCCTAAAACTGTAGCTTCCATAGTTTCGTCATGAACCACTCGCGTTGGATTATGCTTTCTGTTACCAACTGATCCCGTTTTCATAAATTTCTGCATCAATTCAATTACGTACTTATGTGTTGCATTTTTTCCGGGATGAGTAATATTAAAAATTCTAGCAGCAGCCCTTGCCGAATTATTGTTTCCGTGGTAGAAACCTACAATTTAAATTCTTTCTTACAGGGTGTACACTATTTTGAAAATAATTGTAATAGTAACGATAAATAGTTAAGAAACTAGGCAGTATTCTACACTATTCATTCAATGAATTCACTTTGTGAGAATATGGACTCCCGAAGAACAGCATACACGTGTACTGTGAAACCAAATGTATTAACAATAAGCACAGAGGATATAACATTAAAACACAAATACAAGTAGTATATTTTACATATACAAAGAAGAAAAACAGTAAAATAAACTACTTCGCATTTGATTGCTACAACTGACAACTAACATTTAAAAAACGTATTAGTAATTTGCTCAAAAAAATCTAGGTGAATGGATTCAAATAAATTTTATCTGTAGCTCCCAAACTATAGATACTTTCCCGGTATACATTTTTTTCTTCCACCGGGTCTGGCTACATATAATAAATTTCTGTTAATTGCCATATGAATTTAACTTTAAGGAGATATGGTTTTAAATTTACGTCTTGTTAAGATATATTTTGTCTTAAATATAAATTATTACCTTGTAAAGTAAAATAACAAAATAAAAATTAATATGCCATTTTTCGGAACGTAACTTTAAAATCCAATGTAAAGGTGATTTAATTATAATTTATTAATTAATAAAAATGAGCTTATACCGTTTTAACATTTTGTTTGGTAAGTAAGAAATAGAGTTAATAATTTTACGTGTTTGCTATCCACACAAACACCTATACTCGTAGATTCGTTGATTGAAAGTCCAATTAACACTTTATTTACTAATTAACAATTAACAACCTTAGATTAATTACTGTCTTAACTATAATCACACTTGAACACTTATTTCTTCTTTACTCGTTCACGTTCAACTTAAGACTGACCTTCGGCCCACCGTGCGACTTATTTATACATCCATTCACACGGTCTAGAACATTCCAGAATATTCCCGGTCATTCTCGTACAATTCTAGTCTCATCTAACCAGTCTACACAGTCCAGTGGCGTAACAATAAGTTAAATTTCAAAACAATTATCAACAAAGGAGTATCTTTTAAATTCGTGCCTCTTCTTTCAAACCAGTACAATGCAGTGTGATATTTTAAAAAATATTTTGATAATTCGTTAATTTTTAAATCGTTTTAACAGCTCTTCTCAGCTTAAATACACATAATAATATAACGGAGTGGAAACATCACATATTTTTTTAATCAGAAATAGAACTGGATAACTTGGTGAAGACTTGCTCAGATCCAGATATTAAGTTACTGTAGGTAGTAAGATAGTAGAGCGTATTACTTTCTTATACTACTCAAAATTTTTGAAATCTCAACTGAAAAAATCCAGCGTGTACTTTAGCTACTCGAATAAAATCTCCGTGTAACCCGAAAAGAAATATCTACTGATCACTAAAGCTGGCCGAGGTGGCTGGAGTACAGCCACGGTCTTGCGCTGGCGTCACACGTGCCGATTTAGAAGTGATTTACGCTGCAGTCTTATTTGAAAGGTTAATGCGTGAGGTTGTACCTATAAATTATACATAATGTCAAACGCGCCAAAGGGTAAAAAACGACCGTACGCAGACACAGTGAATAAATTTTCGGTGAATTTCCGGATTTATTCTATGACGGATGCAAAATAATTTGTAAAGTTTGCAATCAAGACTTAATGTGCTGGCACAAAACAGATTGTCGTCGTCATATCAATACCGTGCAACATCAAAATAAAAAAATGGCATGCCTTTGACAATTCAGTTTATGTTTGATTTATTGTTAATGTCAATAGCCTGTAATATTCCGCTACACATACTGGATAAACAATCATTTCGGGAGTTTTGGAATAAATAAAATCCCCAGGTGAACTTACCAAGTCGTACATCGTTACGTAGATATATTCCAGCTGTTCGTGAAGACATTGTAAATAGGATTAAATGTGGATTAAAAAATACACGGCTCTGGTTATATATTGACCAGACGACAGATTGTAAAAAAATTCTATTTTAAATATTATAGTACGTGTACTGGACCCTCTTAAACCAACATTTCCACTTTTACTAGTTAGTAAAAGACTAACTGCGTGTACTGGCGAAATAATTACGTGTGTGGTGTTGGAGACATTCGAAAAATTTGAAGTTTCAACAAGTCAAGTATTGATGTTTGTGACTGATGCGATGGTGCCGCGACAATGCGCGTGGTAGGCCGTTCTCTTCAAAGAGACAATTGTAGGTTTTTACATGTTACGTGTAAAGTGCATGCGTTACATCTTGTGGCAGAAACGATTCAAAAATGTTTTCCAGAGGTAAATGCATTAATAGCAAATACAAAAATAGTATTTCTCAAATCTCCTAAACGGCTTCGAGCATTTCACAGAGTGTCCTGGTATCCCTGAACCACCAGAGCCGATTCTTACACGTTGGGGAACGTAGTTGAAAGCGGCTTTTTATTATGCTGAATATTTTCAACAAATAAAAGCTGTGATACTACAGTTCAACCCTAACGAGGCTGCAGCTATTAGGGAAAGCCAGACAAGCTTTTAAGACGTTTCCGTTGAAACAGATTTAAAAACTATTAATAACAATTATAGAGGACTACACGACGCAATAGAAAAATTGCAAAATAGTTCGTTGTCGTTAGTGGAATCGCTGCAAATAGTGGACGACGTAAATACACAGCTACAGGCTATAAATGACGCAAAAAATAATCGCGTTAGTGAAAAATTCGAAAGTGTATTACAGAAAAATCCTGATTTTAGCAAATTAAGACAAATTTGTGATGGTGCATCTACAACTTCGTTAAGTGAGTTCACAGATTGTTTTACTTATGCCTGTATTACATTCGTAGATATCGAACGGTCATTTTCAAAATACAAACATATTTTTTCACCAAAGCGAACATCGCTGACGGAGACAGCTGTAGAAACATACCTGATATTATTATATTATAGATCTTCACCACTTTGTGATGACGACAACCAAACTGCTTCAGAAATCTGCTTAAAAGGATGAGTTTTATACAAATTTTTATAAAATGTAACATTATTGTTAAAATTTATTTCCATTTATTGTACTTATTCAAGTATTATGATATGATGTAAACATATGAGTCATATGACGGCTCTGTCGGCCAGGTGACCTCAGCCAGCTTTACTGATCACTGATAATTAGAAATATTCACAATATAAACAGGATACTAGGATAAACTACGCCTAAATATTTATAACAAACCACTTTTTCTAAATTTACGGGATCTCTGTAAGGAAATAATAATAATCAATTTATCGAGACGGTACGAAATGTTAATTGATGTGCACATTTAAAATCTGCCTAAAATCATTTTCCTTGTTTTCCAAATAATATGTATGTCTCTCCCTTTGTATCTCTGTATTTATCAAAGGATGTTCAAAGATTTTGAGGGTGTTGGCACATTTTTTAAAAATATGTTTGACCAACTGCTTTTTGAAGAGCTGTAATTATTTTAGAATGCTTTGTGCCCCCAAGACATCAATTGAAGCTTGTCCTTTCCACGTTCGCTAATGTGATTGTTTAGGGATTATTGCGTAAATAGATTTCCATTATTTTCAATTATATATTTTGAAAGCTGTTCAAACTAAAATTGCGTTAATGTGCTCTTTCAGTAAAGCCAGACATCTGTATCCTACAATAATTGTTTTGATTATATCAATTATCATCGATTAGCACAATAACAAAACTGGTAAAATTAATTATCTAATGACACACTAATCTCTTTTATTTAATAAAAATCAAGTGTGTTTATAGTCGGTGCCTTTAATGCAAAAATAATCGTTAAAACATCAAGAGTTCAATGGAAGATAAGATGAGATAAAAACGCCATATGGTGGTTTTGTATATTGAATACGTTGCAATAGAAAATTTCTTAATTGATTAATTTCATATTTAAATTTAGAAATATGTGAAAAAAATTTGCCACCTTCTTATTAACATGATATCATTTTTTACTTCCAGACAATTTGTAGACAGAAATTTTAAAATCATTAATACTTTTGGCGGTGAAATAAATTAATTGTTTTTTGCACTCCGCACTGGTATGCATAGTCGTTCTCCGGCGATTCGCCAGCTATCCCTCAGCAATGAATAAGTCTTATGTATTTTATACAATAAACATTAAACTGCTGAACGGCAGCTGGAGAGTCGCAGGAGAACGACTATGCACATCAGCTTAAAGTGCTATTTTAATCTCAATTTTCGAGGACTAAAATGAGACATTTAATTCATTTTTAATCCTTCTGTAATTAAAACTGAGATTTTAGTCCTCGAAAATGAGGATTAATGGCACTTTTAGGCCCCAGAGTACAAAAAATAGCGTATATGTATAACATAAGACTAAAGTACCTCTTAATCCCTCATGTGAATAAACTTCACCATTGGGATTAAAAAATGCACTATTGTCCCTTGATATACTATTATTTGCGCTAACAATAATTGATTGTATTTTAATGGGGAATATCCCTCGATATGGGTTTTATATTATACGACAGAATATAAAAAATGTTGCTGAAAATCTTTGAATTGTTTTAAATTGTATTATAACGGGTGATTATAAAGTAAGGGATATATTTCAACTTATTATATATTCTTAACAAATCAAATTAATAACAAAAAGTAAATGGAATCTAGTTGCTTACATAATGGGATTTCTGATGTCAAACACTGGTTACCGCAAATGGTTGATATGACCTCCATTTTGTTGTTGTAAAATTACCAACCGTTCCTCCATATTGTATACAGCACTATTCAACATTTCTGGTTGAATTGCACGAATTTGCTCTCTAATACTGTCCTTTAATTCCTCCAGCGTTGTTAGCCGTGTTCTAAACACCAAATTTTTTAAATAACACCACAGCCAGTAATGCGCTGGGTTAATATCAGGCGATCTTGGTGGCCATGAATTTGTAAAATGTCTGCTTATAACACGATCTTGAAAAACCGCAGTTAACAATTCTTTAACTGGTTGGTAAATGTAGGGAGGTGCTCCATCCTGCATAAAAATCATGTTTTCAATTCCTTCGTGCTCATTTTGCAACTGTGGAATTGCATAATCCCTTAACATTTGCAGGTATCGTTCACCAGTAACAGTTAAAGATACGGCCTCCCCATTCTGTATTTCCTCGAAAAAGTATGGACCAGTGATGAAATTAGCTGTGAAACCGCACCAAACGGTGAATTTTTTGTCATCAAGGTCTTGTTGAACGATTTCATGTGGATTTTCTGTTGACCATATTTGACAGTTTTGAGTATTAATTCCACCATTAAGAGAGAAATGGGCCTCATCTGTTCATAAAATACGGGATAACCATTCTGGTTCAATTTCCATCTTAGCCAATACGTGTAATGAAAAATCGTACCTGAGAGCAAAATTTGCGTTCTTTAATTCAAACAGCAGTTGCAGTTTATATGGATACATTTTTAGGATTTTCCGTAACATTTTCCAAATCGTGTTGTATGGCATTTGTAATCGTTTTGATATCGCATTCACACTACTGATTGCTAGCGGATTAGTATTGGCTACGTTTTGATTTTCCGGAAGAACTTCTGCAACTTGGACATCACTAATCCTAGGATCAAATTACGATACGCCTTCATTTTGCACGGCCCTGCTCTCAAACCCATTTTCTTCGTAATCCAGTAGTGTAATTTTTACCGCCTTCATAATAACATTGCACTAAACCAATTTTTGTTTGCAGATCCATATTGAAATTTTTACAATTTACGTTACGCGAGTTTTATTTTGATAACAATTCTCTAAATTACGATTATTTCGTTTTGACACTTGTATCAATAGTTGTCATGACAATTCTTTTGTTTTCCATAGATACACTAAAATCCAATTATTGAGGCAACTAGATTCTGTTTACTTTATGCTATTAGCATAATTTCTTAAAACTGTATAAGAATTTAAAATAGACCCCGTACTTTATGATAACCCCATATTATTTAGATTTGAGAGCACTCATGTTATTAATATAATTATTAAGTGTAAGGTTTTTCTGATCCAACAAATATATAGTGTCTCAAATGTAACACCCGTTTTCTTGAAGATCGAATTAACAAATTACATGAAGGTGATAGCGACCATTTCAGGTGAGATTCATTGACGACGTAATTGGTTGTCTGCTCGTCTTACTTCAGTATAATATGTGCTTAAGAAACCATTTACCGCTACTACTCGAGGATGTTGCATCACTCAGAAGAATAAATTTATAGTACCAACAGGGCGGAGTAGCAGGACAAATCGACGTAGAAATTAGGAATTTCGATTGGCAGACGTGAGCCAATTGCATGGCCTTCTCGATTACCAGATTTCAACATAATTGATTTGTTTGCCTGGGGACATATTACAGAGGTTTATGCTGAACCAGTTGATGAACATGATGAAATAGTTCATCGCATTCAAGCAGCTGCAACTATATTTAGCTCGTTCCAAACAAGGTATGATACCTGTACAGGGTGGGCAAATTTCGATGTTTGTTTAGGGTTACTCGATAACTGTAAGAGATACAAAAAAAATGGAAGACAAATTCTCAATCTATTTTTTTGAGACAAATTTACTGGCGAAAACAAAAATTTGCTATCGTCTTTTGTTTTCGAGTTATAAACAAAAGTTCGATTTTTCGACATTTAGACACATGACAAGTACTTTGTAAAGTTATGAAAAAAGAACTTTTACATTCTTGATGCACTTTTTTCTGTATAATACAGTGGCGTCGAGAAAATTTTAAAAAAGGTGCAATTTCGAGTTTGGCATAAAGTTGTATTTTTTTTAAATGGGAATCATAGTTGGCTATTTAGTTAAAAAGGATTTTTTTTCTCTTTCAAACTGTATACCATATGTGGGGCTGCTTTTGATGTGTAAGTATTTAATAGCGAAAATAATCTTTTAGTAGATTACTTTTTGCGTTTTTTTATATTTATTCCAAGTAGGCGTGTCATCTATGACAGTGTTTATCTATTTGTCAGTAAATTGCATATTAATAATTTTGTTTCCGTCATAATTACACCCCATTTAATCGTAAAAGTGAAGACGTCTTACGAAAATTACGAGAAATACGATATGCTAGAATGCTTTATTCGAAGTAATAACAATTGTGATATTACATCCGAAATATATTTCAATCGCTATCCAGAAAGGAGACCACCTAATAAAGCTATTTTTAAGAGATTAAAAGAAAATTTCATTAATTGTGGGTCCTTCAACAAACCTACACTTTTTATTTATTCTACTTAACACTTCTTCAGGGCTGTTTACTAGCATTTTTAACATAATTTATATTTGTTATTTTTTTAACATATACACTAAAATGTGTTAAAACGACATAAAATGTTTAAGAAAATAATTGTATTTTTAAACAAAGCTAAACAATATTTATATGTCTGAATTAAAATGGATAGTATAGGGATAGTATATAATGGTGGTAGACGTTAAAATTCGCTAACTAGAAATAAATGAGATAAATTTTAATTAGTTGAGCATAATACATTGTTTTGTTCTAGGTGGGTCTGTCTGTGTGCTTGGTGGGTTGCCAGAGTGGGCCTCTCTTGGTCACCAGAGAAGATGAGAAATCTGAGTTCTGTACTTCACGTGTGTGCTTGGGGATTTCCCGCAGCTCAAACCGTTGCAGCATTAGTAAGAAGAGATGTTGATTCAGACGATTTAACAGGTAAATTATAAGTTTTTTTTGTAAATTAGATACGCATCGTCAGTTAGGCTACTATGACACAATTTTTTTATATTGTATGAAAGAATAGTGATCAATAATTCTATTAGTTCGGAGATTAGTTCATTAAATTGAAAATAAATGAATAATAATAGGGTATTTTTGCATAAAAAGAATATAAGCGCTCTCATATTGGCATTATTAAAAGAGGTGAATCGTTAATGGTAAATAGGCCGTATACTAATGATATAGAAATATGCACGGCTGTATTTAATACGCTTTGAGGAAGTGCCTGAAGAAATACAATTAAACATATTGCAATGAGGGCTAACGTTTTCAGGTTCACCAGTTGGCGCCACTGGTCGCGTAAGGTCATGTCAAAAATTACTGTTAGGCGCGGGAAAAGTTTATAGTGTTTTATTATAATTATTTCGTACACCAGCAAATAAAAAACCTTGTTAATTGTGCCTCAGTGTTGTGCAGTTCCATTTTGTTCGGAAACCAAAGGCGGACATACGCTTCCGAGAGACAACACTCGCCTAAAACAGTGGTTGCAAGAGATAACTTTACTCCTTCGAAACATTCGTGTATTTGTAAGAAACATTTTAACCCTGACGATTATGCGTTACCAAAGGAGTCTACCACAGAAAATCCTGAGTAATAATCATGTACAATCGTTGTTTTCATCGTGCTCATTCTTGTTATAACCTAACTTTAATGACATAAGACACTTCTGATAGTACAATAATTTCCCTACTGAGCAAGTAAATTACTACTTTCCCCTTCAGTCATCATTGTGTTAAATGTTTTTCAGCTAATTTTTGTAAAAATTAGTAAAAACTCGCGTTAAAAAGCCATAGTAAACATTAACGTTCAGTGACATTGTACCTTTCCGTACACTAGCACCTCTCGTGGTGAATTCAAGCGCGTTAACCCTCATTGCAAGAAAATCCGCATATCACTACACAGCGTTGGCTGCTGATAATGAAATCAGTCAATTTTCTGTTGTGAAGTAGTTAAAAAAACATAAATGGCATTCGTACAAAGTGAGTTGAACGAAGACACTCCTGATCGTGGCATGAATTTTGTGATAACATGATGCAGAGAAACAATACTGATGCTGATTTTGACAACCGTATCTATTCCGATGAAGTTACATTTTATTGTAGTGAAGCGGTTAACAAACAAAATCGTCACTATTGGGCTCCCCAGAATCCAGACTGGATGTGGAAGGCCCATACCCTCCATCCTGTAAAGCAGTTGAGTCATTGGGCCGGCTTTGCAGGAAATAGAATTTTAAGCCTTTATTTCACTAAGGGAACACTAACAGGTGAAAAATATTGGTACTCAGAAAAAAATAAAAATAAACAGGAAATCAAAAAGTATATGAAAATAAAATTTGAGATCGAACTTTTTCACCTAAGACTAATAACGAATGTAATTCTGAAATTATCGCAACAAATTTTCAACAAAGAAAAAACTGGGAACATGTTTTTTTTATAATTAAGTAAAAATTCACATTACCGCCCCCCCCCCACTCGGCCAATTGTATTTAAAAATCTGATGGCTATGAAGACGGCAAATAATTCTTTATTTGTTTAATAAAACACGACTATATGCTTTTGATTTAATGGTATTGTACCAAAAAAAGCCATAAGCTACACATTATGACTTACAGTTATACAAACAAAATATTTTCGTGGGCGGTAATGTAAATAGAAAAAAAATATGTTTAACATTTTTACCTGCAAATTTATTTATGTTGTTTAAATTTTTCAAAAATTGACGTTTTTCAAGAAAAAAATATTTCTTAAACCAGCCATATTGAAAAAAAATCTCAATACGCCCAGAGGAAAGACATCCATTTTCAAAATGCCAGTCACCTAATTAAAGATTGTTCAATTATATTCGCTAAAGCCCTTTTAATAATTTTCAATTTAATTCTCAGTACTTCGAGATTTCCTCAAAAATGGAAAATTCACGCGTGTGTCCAGTGTACAAAAAGGGGGAAAAGAGTGACATAACAAACTATAGGCCCATCATTATTATTTGTAAAATTTTTGAAATTTTTCTTCACGGTTCTATGTACACTCACGTATCTGGCTTAATATCTATTGATCAGCATGGCTTTATGAAGGGTCGATCTACTTAACGAACCTTGTGTGCAGAACACAATTTCTTTGTGAAGGTCTTGATCGAGGGGGTCAGGTAGATACTATTTACACAGACTTTTCTAAGGTTTTTGACAGGATTGACCACGGTGCTTTGATTTCTAAACTTGATAAATTTGGTCTCTTAAAATAGTTACAGTCATATCTAGAGAATCGACATCAATTTGTTCAGTACCGTGGTCATAAGTCGAATAGCTTCTTGCAAAGATCTAGCGTGCCACAGGGTTCTATACTAGGACCGCTCTTCTTTGTAATGTACATTCATGATATTTTTGAAAGCTTGGGTACTAATGTTCACTTCCTCTTGTATGCAGACGACCTAAAATGTACCGATTTATTAATAATGTTCATGATTGTCAAATTCTGCAAAAAACCTTGGATACTATTAATATCTGGTGCATCAACAACTATCTACCCCTCAATGCTAGCAAGTGTAATATCATGTCATTTGGCCGGAAGCATAATCTGTACGTGTACAATTATAATATCGATAATGTTGTTTTACAAAGGCCTGATATTATTAAAGACCTTGGCGTGTATTTTGATCCTAAATTGTCATTCAATATGCACGTCGAAATGGTAACTACTTCTGCTTTTAAGAGTCTAGGCCTTGTAATCAGGAACTTAAAAATGTCAACCCTAATCGTTTACTCTATGTAACATTTGTTAGATCTCACCTTGAATATGCATCAGTTGTGTGGAACCCAATTTATAATGTCAATATATTACAATTAGAGCATATTCAGCGTAAGTTTTTAAAATCTGCAGTGTACACTCTTGAGGGCACTTATCCACCTATTGGATTTCCACAAAATATTGTTACGTGTTTGCTATCCACACAAACACCTCTTCCCGTAGATTCGTTGATTGAAAGTCCAGGTAACACTTATTCACTACTTTATTTATTAATTAACAATTAACAACAATAGACTAATTACTGTTTTAACTATAATTACACTTGAACACTTATAAGTCTCTTTCTTATTACTTCTTTACTCGCTCACGTTCAACTTAAGATTAAATCTCGGCCCACCGTGCGTCTTATTTATACATCCATTCTCCCGGTCTAGAGCACTCCAGAATATTCCCGGCCGTTCGTGTACAATTCCAGCCTAATCTAACCAGTCTGCACAGTCCAGTGGCGTAACACTGCCCCCTCCTTAAGCCTGAACGTCCCGATCAGGCAATTCATTATTCCCTGCATACTTGGCTAGTCTCTCTATGTGCACCACCTTCATCTTGGATTTTGGACTTTGCTGAATTCTATATACAACGTCGTTTAGTCTGGTGACCACAGTGTAAGGACCTTCCCAGGGCGGGTGAATCTTCGGGGACCTGCCTTTCTTTCGTTGTGGGTTATATAGCCAAACCAAATCTCCAGCCTGGAACCCTCCTGAATTCACCTTAAGATCATAACGAGCCTTCATGCGATCACTTGCTATGGCAATTCGCTCAAATGGAGCCCTGGTGTTATATTGCTTATTTCTTATTTGTGGCCCCATTCTTGCCGCGTAAACTTCACATTGGCGGCACCAAGCCTCCACATCTTGCCGACTGTTTACCCAGTAGAATCGTTGTCTTACTTTTGTCAGGGTTTTGTTGATGCCAAAATGTCCGCCAGACGTTCCATTATGCACTTGCTGTAGTACATTTGCTACGTGACACCTGGGGATTAACAACTTCCAAATAACTTTCCTCCCATCTGGACTTTCCCACGCTCTCTTCAGCAGTCCATCCTCTACGATAAGGGAGTCCCATTGTGCCCATAAAGCCTTCAGCCCCACTGATTTATTTGAAATGTCCTTCCAATCGGGTCCGGTCCCTCTTTCTTTCCATTTCAGAATAGGACCAGTCTCGTTATCGTTTAACTGCGCTTCCCTTAACGACCCTTTTGTCCAATAATCCGGAACATCAATCTTAACGGTCTTCATTATTTGTATATTCTGTTGTTCATCCTTACGGTGGCAAGGCTTGCAATCTTTCTCACACGGTCTTTTGGAAAGGCCATCTGCTATATTTCGCGAAGTACCAGCTCGCCAGTTTTCCTGTGGCTTCTCCATTACTGCGACCCTCTCAGGGATGCGCTGACGACAGTTACTCTGAATATGGCCCACTCTGCCACACTTATAACAGCGCATACGTCCTCCACCCTGTCTCCCACTATTTTGTTGTTGGGTTTGTCTCGGATCTTTAATGTTGAACTCATGACACTTCCTCTTAATATGGCCCAATTTGCCACACATATAACAACGGATGTCTCCAGTCGGCCTCCCACTACTTTGTTGTTGGTCTTGTCTCTGCTGGGAGTTCGATTTTGTCAATAGTTGGGTCATCATCTTGTGTAGATCAGATATCAGGTTTTGTGTTGTGTTGTCTGGCTTGTCTTCCTCCACACTCACGGCTCGTAATCTCTGATTTGATTGTGTGGTATCCTTATAGGCAGCCTCAATCTCCAGTGCATGTACTAAAGCCTCACTACTAAGCTTATGCCTGGCCAGCTTAAGAATTCGCCTAACTTCCTGGTCCCTTACTCCATCAATAAATGTACCAACTGCTAACTGTTGTTGAAATTCCATTGGTGCATCAGGATAGGCTAGATGGGCTAATCTTTCTACCGCAGCTTCGAACTCCTGGAGGCTTTCTCCACCTCGTTGTCTGCGTGATTTGAGCTGAGCCTGATATACTTGGGCGAGATGTTGGTCGCCATATCTTAGTTCTAACGCTGCCTCCAAAATGCTAAAGTTTTGTTGCTGTGCGGCAGGAATTGTTTGGAGCAGGTCTAATGCTTGGCCCCTTAGTGCTAATACCAATGCTGTTGCCTTTTCCTCATCGTTCCAGTTATTTGAACGAGCAGCTGCCTCAAACTGTCTCTTATAAGTTGACCATGAACTTTGACCGTCGAAGGAAGGTGGTTGTAACCTAGCACCAGACGATAGTACCAATTGGCCACTCCTCTCCCTTAATTGTTGCTTGAGCCGTGCTACTTCTCCTTCAACAATACTGACTTTTCCCTCAACTTGACCGACTTTTTCTTTAACTTCACTGACTTCAGCCTGTACATCTTCCTTCAATTATTCAGTGACCGAGAGCATGGCTTGATGCTGTCCCTCCATAAGTTGTCTTAATTCTTCCTGGCGTTCCTTTCTCTGCTCTTCCTTTTCTTCCTGTCGTCTTATTTCCAGGCCCTCGATCATTCTTATCAAGTCTTCTTTTTCTTCCTGTCGTCTTCTCTCTTGGTCTTCTTTTTCTTCCTGTCGTCTTCTCTCTTGTTCTTCTTTTTCTTCTTGTCGTCTTCTCTCTTGTTCTTCTTTGTCTTCTTGTCGTCTTCTTTCTTGATCTTCCATAATTTTTCTCTGTTCTTCTTTTTCTTCCTGACGTCTTCTCTCTTGTTCTTCTTTGTCTTCTTGTCGTCTTCTTTCTTGATCTTCCATAATTTTTCTCTGTTCTTCTTTTTCTTTCTGACGTCTTCTCTCTTGATCTTCCATAATCTTCCTTTGTTCTGCTTTTTCTTCCTGTCGTCTTCTCTCTTGTTCGTCCATCCGTTGTAACAATGCTGCAAGCATGTCCTGTGTTTGCTTCTCCGCCATACTTCTTGTTGTTGGCATTAACTCACGACACGTAAATCAATTTCAGAATAAAGTTTATTACACTATAAAGTCCGTAAAATGTTGATATCACGTCTATGAAATGTTCCAGAGAAATCTCGAAACAGCACTAGAAAGTCTTATTTAGAGTCTATACTTCTTTTGTGTTGACAAAATTCACTTATCTCCACTAATTGTGCAATGGAATGTTCGAGAATTTTCACGAAATATCACTAATAAGTCTTGTTTTGAGTCTATAACACGTTTCCGTTAACACAGTTTACGTATCTGCTGTGGTTTCCAAATCAAATGTTCTAGAATTGTCACTAAAAGTCACTTATAGTCTTGTTTTTAAGTCTACAACACGTTCCCGTCGACACAATTCACGTATCTCCTGTAGTTTCCAAATAGAATGTTCTAGAATTTTCCCGAAATTGCACTAGTAGTCCTTTTTCTCAGTCTACAACACGTTATTACTTGCGACACTCGCGTATTTGCAACTATTTCTAAATCGAATGTTCTAGAACCTTCTCGAAATCCACTTTAAAGTCACTATTCAGTCCAGAAATAGTCCTCAAACACTGTCCAGTAGTTCAATTCTTCGTGTTACCACTTATTTCTGAGAAGAACACTGTAGAACCTTTTCGAATATTCCAGAAATTTCTCTTCCAATCCACTTCCGACACCAAATTGTTACGTGTTTGCTATCCACACAAACACCTCTTCCCGTAGATTCGTTGATTGAAAGTCCAGGTAACACTTATTCACTACTTTATTTATTAATTAACAATTAACAACAATAGACTAATTACTGTTTTAACTATAATTACACTTGAACACTTATAAGTCTCTTTCTTATTACTTCTTTACTCGCTCACGTTCAACTTAAGATTAAATCTCGGCCCACCGTGCGTCTTATTTATACATCCATTCTCCCGGTCTAGAGCACTCCAGAATATTCCCGGCCGTTCGTGTACAATTCCAGCCTAATCTAACCAGTCTGCACAGTCCAGTGGCGTAACAATATATTAGAAAAATTTAACTTACCAAGTCTTGCCAAACGAAGAATATCTCATTCAATAATTTTTCTATATAAAATTGTTAATAATCAGCTGGATTGTATTAACCTATTAAATCAAATAAATTATAAAGTACCTAGAATTCCTGCTCCCCATAACAACTTATTTATTTCACACATACCAAGAACTAATATTCTCTTATCCTCTCCAATACACCAAATGTATGTCAACTATGCTAAAATCGAAGATTGTGTTGATATATTTTTCTGTAATGAAAGTGTAATTAAAAACTCTGTTTTGCGTCTTGATATATTGTAATCTACTGTAGTTTTGTTCGTATATATTATACATTTAATTAAGAAATTTTTTGTAACACTCAAAATTGTTTATTGTGTATTTATCTATACATAATTTCAATGTACCTAATCCTGTAATTGGGCTCCTGCCTGTTGGATTTTGTATTTAAATAAATAAATAAAAAAAATAAATAAATAAATTGCATTAGAATTTGACAAAAAATGCACGTTTTTCTTTTTCGTCGTGTATTATTGTACTTGCACATGGGATTGTATAGTTTATTTCAAACTTGTTTGTAACAAAAAAACGTCGGCTTCTTTGAGGGCGGTAAAAGGTTCAAAGAAGCCGATGTTTTTTATGTTACAAATAAGTTTGAAACAAACTGTGTTACAAAATGTCTGTGCTAGTTCATAAATTACCCTTTCCGAATCGTTCTCCGTTTTAAAATTCCATCAAGCAGTTTTAAAGTTAAAGAAAAAATCCTCCCTTAATGTTTTAATTGACTCCTAGTTTGGTTAAAATTAAATCTTGTAAATTAAACGACTGCTATAAAAAGACTCATTTTATAAATTACTTAATAAAAACTGTATACTATTAAATTCTACTTTAAACTAGAGATTTTTCCCAGTAATCGTTCGACACTAATATTTTTCCGTCTGAAACGAGGCAATAAAGTAAAATGCCATACCATGCCATTACCATTCCAGAAACTCTTAACATAATCTTTGAGAAGCGTAAAAGCACATAACCATTTAAAGTCCCATGAAGGCAGTTTAAAGTAGCAGTAGAGAATAGAATAAAAGCGAAATCTCTTAAGAACTTGTTTTTTCAAATGGTTGACCGGTTGACAGTCCCAGTACACACATCCTGACGATTCACATTGCTGAAGGCTGTCTCTCTCGTCGAGATGAAGCCATTAAAGAGGTGAAAATCGCGTGGAATTTTAAATACGCAGTTTTGACGCGTGTTTGAAGGTGCATCGTTTTTCTTGCAATTTGTGCTCTCATGCTTTTTAATTTCGTTTGACAGGTCTTGATTATTATGCTGCCAACACATTAATGAAGCTTAACATCATAAATAGTAAATGTTAGTTACTCGCTTTAATATTACAAACAGGTCGGTGTACGTAATAATTTATTTACCTATAAACTTTACGTATCCTTAAACGTATTTCGTAGAAAAATACGTCAACCTACAATAGTTAATTAAATAATTAATAATGCACAATCTATTGTTAAAAAGAAAATTAGACACTGGAAGAAATTTTGATATCCACGCGCTGTCCCGGTTTTTGTCATCTTAACTTTATTGATATACTGGGTGTAAAAGTAAAAATGTGTGATAACTACCTTTTTTATTCTTACATTATATATTCCTCCTAATAGTGCTTGTGACGATTACGAAGCTTTGTTCGATAATATTGAGTCACTTTACAATATGTACGGATCCAATAATTTTAATTATGGGAGATTTTAATATATCGGAATATATTTTAAAAACACCCAGTAGAAATAATAATTCTCTGCAACAGTTTATTAATTTTTATAACTTAGAACAGCACAATAAAATAATTAATAATGACAATAGGCTGTTGGAACTAATTTTGTGCAATGTGCCAGGCAGTATTGAACAACACCAATCTTATTAACAAAAGATTTGCATCACCCTGCCCTCTGTATCAGAGTTCTTATACAGAAATAAAAAGCAAATAACTTTCCCGTATATCTTTCTGTTAATTATTATTTACTAACTTTTACAAATCTTATCACAGATAAGTATAACATATATCTTTTTAAACAATTATTTTCCCGGCTATTTGCCAAAACGCTGAAACTTGGATTACAAAAAAGATAATATGCAACATTATGTTCAGTACTACTGACTCAATAATGTTATTTTTAATTTCAACTATTCTGTCCAGTAAAACCAAAAATAAATAAAACACAAGGTACTCACCAGTTGACACTCACTTTAAAAAACTTTAAATTATCTACCGACACGTGTTTCCGCCTGCATCGCTTCATCAGGGTAGCCAGCACATTTAAAGAATCCAAAGTAACCAAACTTGTAAACCTTAATGTAATAAACATTAATGGCTTCAGAGAACAGAATAATTGAAATTATATAGTGGAAATACCCCGTAGGGTCAATGAAATAATTTAAAAACAAATTAAGTTCCTCTTCTTGATAAAAGTTAAAATATAGAGTGGAATGAAAAATAATATTAACTGAAAATTTTTGTTAATTATTATTTACTAACTTTTACAAATCTTATCACAGATAAGTATAACATATATCTTTTTAAACAATTATTTTCCCGGCTATTTGCCAAAACGCTGAAACTTGGATTACAAAAGAGATAATATGCAACATTATGTTCAGTACTACTGACTCAATAATGTTATTTTTAATTTCAACTATTCTGTCCAGTAAAACCAAAAATAAATAAAACACAAGGTACTCACCAGTTGACACTCACTTTAAAAAACTTTAAATTATCTACTGACACAAGTGAGTGTCAACTGGTGAGTACCTTGTGTTTTATTTATTTTTGGTTTTACTGGACAGAATAGTTGTAAAAGTATTCCCGGTAATATGAAATATAACAATACTTTTTACTGACCTTTCCAAAGCGTTTGACAGATTGGACTACGATATATTATCAACAAAATTGGAAGACGTTGGCCTTGCCATTTCTTTGATAAATTTATTCTATTCATATCTATCTCGCCGATCACAATATGTACAATGTCGTGGTTACCAATCTGTTGAATTTACTCAAACATCTGGAGTGCCGCAGGGTTCTATACTCGGTCCATTGTTTTTAATATTATTCATTAATAATTTTGTTGACAACCTAGATGTATATTATTTGCTATAAGCTGATGATCTAAAATTATATTTCTGCATAAACTATGATCTTGTTTGCCTGAGACTCCAGCACAATCTTGACATTCTTAATAACTGGTGCGTTAACAATCGTCTCCCTTTAAATGCTACCAAATATAAAGTCATGTCATTTTCACGGAAAACAAATTCATTTATGTTTGACTACAGTTTGGACAACACCTTCCTAGAGATACCAGAGTTTATGAAAGACCTTGGCATTACATTTGATTCCAAACTAACTTTTTCAAAACATATTGAAGAATGTGTATCTGGAGCATTCAAAAGTTTAGGTTTTGTTGTGCGCAACAGCAAAGATTTTAAAAAATTGTCTACTCTACGCATGTTGTTTGTTAGTTTTGTTAGGTCCAAACTAGAATATGCTTCTATTGTTTGGAATCCTAGTTACAATATATACATAACAGTATCAGAAAAAGTACAACGAAGATTTTTCAAATCTGCAATTTTCATTTTGAAGGGACATATCCTGTTAGAGGAACACCTCAAGAATAATTTTTAAATAAATTTGAAATAAGCAGTCTAATTAGGAGACGAGTGATGCACTCAGTAATTTTTTTGTACAAAATAATTAATAATGAGATTGACTGGCCCCCTATTACCTCACTTATTAAATATAGAACTCCCAGATTAACTGCAAGGACAAATAATATAGTTATGTTTGCTAACTCTCGTACAAACATTTTAATTGCATTTCCTATGTATCAAATGTGCTTAAATTATAGTAATATCGAGAATAGTCTGGATATATTTAACTGTAAAATTGCTGATATAAAAAATATTTATTTAATGCATTTTAATTAATGTCTTTATATTCTATTTATTGTGTGATATTTTATTTTAATATATATTATTGTTTGTATACTGTTATATAGTTGTTATATTTTGTGCTATTGTATTTTTATATATTTTAATACGTTATTTTTCACTGTTTTGGATTTTTGTGTATATCTGTTGTTTTATTTATCCTATAATTGGGTTTTATTACTCGTTGGATAAATTATTATAAATAAATTTACACGTTCAATGTCTCACTTTATCCCTCTTCTGATTTATTGCTGACAGTAGAGTTCTCTTTTGAATAATCATCTTTATATAAATAAATTTTAGGTATTACAAGGTGCAGTGGTGTAGTCGTAAAAAAAGCAGTGCCGGTACAGGCTTTTGGATTTTGATACCTGCACGCACTTCGAACGCCTTTTTGTACTGATCTAGGATATCTATTTTTAAATTAACAACTTTTGTTTATTTCTTATAATATAATAAATAACAAAATATGCGAATGATACAATGATGGCCGGTATAGTTAACACACGTGGGCCACTACGCTAGGGCGTCGGTCTGAATACGCACATTCGCGCCATAATATATATAATGGCCGACGATAAATTTGAATTAACAAATTCTAATGAATTAAATATAACAGATATCAAACCTAAAAATCTGTTTTTCAAACAGGACTAAAGTTTTATTTGTATTTATTAACAAAATTATGTTCCTGGTGTTAAAGCTTTAAAACGTGCACTTCAACGCATGCCACTACCAACATCGAATGACCGTACGGTATACGGCGTACGAATTTTTTTTCATAAAAGTTTTTGGGAGCTACCACCAGATCGCTCCAAGTGTGTCATCATTCTTGAGACACGCGGTGACTGTGTGAAGTTTGTCACTTTGACAGGTAGCTGGATTGTTACCACCGGTCGAAAGGTGGCACTTGTGATAGCTATCCAGATTTAAAAAACCAGTTAGGATGTGTCACTTTTGACGAGTGTCGGACTCATTGGGCTCATTTCCCTCCCTAACGGTTATACATATTAGTTCATTGTTGAGATATATCACCTCTCATCGATTGTTAATTCTGACAAGTGTCAGAATTAAAGAGAAATTTGACATTTCTCAGCACTCATTAGGGTTTGACCTACCTGGGGAACTGTCATAAGATGGTAGAAGCATTACCTCATATCGATCCACAGACCATTTGTCACAAGACAATCCGCGTACACGCTATTTGTTTCTGCTAAATCCCACAATCCTAGGGTCAGTGTTTTAACCCGAAAGCTGTTGCCAGTAAGACGCTTTGTTAATTGTCAGTCCTCTAGAAACAGTTTAAACCCAACGAATTCTCAATTCGTCTGACAAAAAAATGTATTCGTTTCTCACTGTAAACAAGAAATCTAAGAGTAATCGACTAAGATAACAAGAATCCCTGGAGTTAGAACTATGTAGCTATGACATCCAACAATTAAATACACCACCAACAGTAGAAAACAGAGATCCACAACAACGAACATAAAGAGATAAAATTTTGATTTGTTGCATGTAGCTCTGAGATTTTTACTTGTTGTCCATTTCTCTTGTAAATGAGGAGATACTTCATTCAACGTATAATCAAAGGTGGCAATATCCATTCTCAAATCAAAAAATCTTTCAGGGTGTTTCTTCAGTTCCGCAAATAGCGTAGGATATTTTCCAAAGTGTTTATGGTGTTTATTAACAGAACGTACGGAATATTTTCTTTCGCCCAACTCCTGAATTGCCAAAAATGCTCGTACCGACGCACTGTCATTCAGAAACTTATCCTCACTGTCTGAAAACATTTTTGATATAATCTTCAATATGCGGACACATTGACAAATAGCAAGGTTTGTCTCCTCACTATGTGCTCATGTCTTGCGTTGTGTCGCTTACCTTGTCGCTTTGTCTCTAGCCTTGTCGCTCCACATTGTATGTACCCTAAGATGTACTATAATAAATACATTAGATTTCTCAGTCTAGTGGCTTTTAAGTCAAATAAGTAGACACAGGAAATCTTATGGCATGACATAAATAACATAGTCCCACTGGGGAGATATACGAATACAGATTTCCCTTCATAAAATTTTCTAGTTATAATGAAACAGTATCTTACCTTGTAAAGAGCCTTGTACATTTTCCAAATTGTTAAAGTAATAAGTTAAGCTGGCAAGTCGTGCAGCAGTTTAATGGTGTGACATCAGTTGTTTAGGGGCAACGACCGGCGGACAAATATCAAATACCGAGGCGAGCTGCGAGAATGTTTATTAAAAAATACACGGCTGTAGTTATGTGTTGACGAGACGACAGATTGTAAAAAAATTCTATTGTAAATGTTATAGTACGTGCACTGGACAAGGTTTTCCAGAGGTAGATGCATTAATAGCAAGTACAAAAAACGTGTTTCTTAAATGTCCTAAATGTTTTTGCGCATTTCATAGCAAGCATCCCAGTATTTACGAACCAACACAGGCGATTCTTACCCGTTGGGGTACATGGTTGAAATCAGCTTTTTGTTATGCTGAATATTTACTACAAATAAAATTTGTGACACTACAATTCAATCCTGACGAGGCTGCAGCTATTAAGAAAAGCCAGACGAAGACATTTTCGGTGAAACAGCTTTAAAAACTATTCACAAGAACTATAAAAGATTATATGACGCCATAAAAAACGTTGTCGTTAGCGGAGTCACTGCAAATAGTGGACGAAATAAATCGACTGCTACACGCTATAGGTGATTTAAAAATGAGCACGTTACAGAAAAGGTGGCACGTGTGTTAAAGCAAGACACCTGTTTTATCAGATTAAAACAAATTTGTGATGGTACTGATGGTGAATCTCCAGATCCGTTAAATACGTTCAAAGACTATTTTAAGTAAGCCTGTATTACATCAATAGATGTCGAACGGTCGTTCTCATATTAAACATTTTCAAAATATAAGCATATCACGGAGACAACCATAGAAACATACCTGATGCTGCAAAGCTTTTACAGATCTTCTCCAGTTTGTGATAAACAAGATAGTTCATCAAGCTAGTTAAGAGGATAAGTTTTGCATAAATTGTAATAATTTATTAATTTATTGCTTTTGTTGCTAGTTATTTTTTTTTTATTACTTTTATTATAATGCGTACGCCTAGTAATAAGTCGCGGCCTCAGTCCAGGTGCGTTTTAGAGGCAATGTTTATGTAGCAAACTCATATTTTCTTTCAAGGATATATCATTCCCTGGAGTTTCGGTCTTGGAAACTGGACCACCCTGTATTTCTGCCACGTACATAATCAGATTATTGATTATTGTTCCGTAAATCTGTGTGAGAAAGTTTCATTTACTTGCATTCTTTTTACTACAAATGTATGACATATTTATAGATGCAAAAATTATACATCTCTCATTTTATATTTCGAGGCGGTGGACGACCCCACATCAGTGCCGATTTGATGTGAAAAAGCTTAATGTGTAAGGTTACTGTCAGAAATTACTAATTAGTTTATTTTTATTGCTATTATATTGCGCCTGATATGGAATATAACAGGAAGGTTAACAGCGTCTTTGGCATGTCATAAGTTTTCCCTGTCTTCAACTAAATATTCCCAGTTGGCAATACTTGAGACTAGTTATTACAGCTAACTAGTTTTCTCTATGCCTTACCTATATTACATACTAGTGCAATTTTATTTTCGTAAAATTTTTATTTTGCAACTTAAATTACTAACATCATCTTGCTAGCCATGTCTTCGAAAATAGCAATTACAAAGAACAAGTACAGGCAATGAGCGCATCTGATAACGAAAATAACTTCGCGGAATTTAACGATGAAGGATATAGTGGTCGCTTGTTTGGCCATAATCACTTCGGACATGGCCGCATTATTTAAATATGTAAATGTTTGTAGAGGTTTAATTAAGTTTAATTGCGAAAGGGGATCCCGGCAATTTTTATCTTGTTATTTATCATTTATTATTTTTGAATGGATATTTATTAATAAAAATTACAATTTTCTGTTTAATGATGAAAGCAAACTGTTTGGGAGGAAATATAGTTATACCATATATACCAATGAATCGACTTCAACTGTACTTTTTTCGAAATTTATAATAATGTAATTTGCTTTGCGTTTCAGTGAAATAAAATACGAAATATGTGGCTCCACCTTTTAATATTTAGGCCAACATTTTTAAGGACAGCGTGCGTCGTATCAATATGGCTTGAAATGTTACTAAAATATATATGTGTTATTATTATGCATGTGGAATAACTTTAAGTATTTTAAGAAGGTGTCTGTGTAACGTGGTAAATGTAGCCCTGTGTCCGAGACTAACACTTCTTTAGCAAGAAAGTTGATAATAATTTTAAAAATGGACAACCGTAACTTTGTATCACAAACTAGTTAAATTTGAACAATAGGTGTGTTCCTTTCACTAATCTGAACTAATCAGTTGTTTTACGGTTACACTGCATAAATACAAGAATAATTTATTATGAGCCTCCTTAACTAGGGTTGCCACCCGTTTACTTTATTTCTCATAGTTTCATTTTTCTAGGATTCATTTTACATCAATCATTAAAAAAAAAGTTGATAGTAATTTTGCGTATAATGGATAACGGATCGGCTGAGTGACTTACTTAACTGGAGTATAATGTATAGTTGTCCCCGCAAGAGATTGGCCTCGGGTTTCTTACATACTCATCCCACTACAACGAAGTATTGTAGCAAGACTACGCGACATACTTAACGCATGTGCTGTCAATAAATTAATAAAAGAAGGAGAATTTTTCCGAAGAAACCCGAGGTTCAATCTCTTGCTGGGATAACTCATAGACATTAAAGATCCCATAGACATTTAATGTCTATGGGATAACTACACTCGTTTTTGAACATAATCTAACCTCAAATATCAACATTGTCAAGATTTCTTGTTTGTGTTTGTTTTGTGTGAGGCGGATTGAGTGCAATAAAAATAGGATGATTCGGTTTTATAGCTTTATGTAATAGTAAATCATGGACAAAGACAACATTAGTAAACAATGTACTCCCTGTACACCTACAAAACGTAATCTTAATAGTGAAACGGATCAAATAGATAGTGAATATATTACACCGAAAAAAATGCGCCAAAAAGATTGATACAACGCAATACCTAGAAGACAAAACGATTGTAGAAGTATAAGTCAGTGGGAAATCGAACTAATGATCCACAAAACGAATATAATGGAAAATGCAAATTGTGTGGAATTACATTTACAATTGCTTCAGCTGGAATAAAACAAGTGAGTGGAAGAATCTTTTGTGCCTGTGTGTGTATGTGTTTGTGGTTTGTTATAACAACCATATATGGTTATGGTGGTGACTGGACTGGTGGTTGGTGGTGCGTGAGGTGAAGAGTTTATTCCTGTTATTTTCAGGTTAAACAACACCTGGAAACGAAACAATATAAATCTAGATCAGAAATGAAAAGAACATCTGGACTGCTTGAGAAATTTCTTGACTCTGCTTCTGCTTCCACGTTGTCTAAAAGTTCATTCTGCAGTGATGTTACTGCAGCTGAGCTAGCCTTAACATATTACACTGTAAAACATAATTTGTCCAACAACCGTATGGAGTGTACTATAAAACTGAATAAAACTACTTATGTTAATTCAAGTAGAGATTCAGGAATTCGTCTGGCTAGAACTAAAATGGAAGCTCTAGTTACAGAGGTATTGGGGCCATATGCTATACAAAATGTAGCAAAACTGTTTCCATTAGTGGTACAATATTTTGCGGCCAAAAATGGCATTCAAAATTAGTTATTAGATTTTTATGAAAATAGTAACGAGTCTGCTGATGGTATGTTTCAAGCAATTCGAAAGTCAATGGAACAATACAAATTATCTTTTCATAATGTATCTGGACTAAGTGCTCTAATTTTGGAGTTAACCATTCTTTATTTGCAAATATGAGAGATTTGGTACCAGATTTGGTTAAGGGAAATTGTCATGCGCACATAGTGCATAACTGTATGAGAAATGCCACGAGTTTTTTATCGTATGACATAGAAACTGTAATTTTAAAAATTTATGCTCATTTTTCCCACTCTGCTGTAAGAAGAGAAGAGTTGAAAAAATTTATAGAATCGGTGGATGGAGACTTTCATGAAGTCAAACGCATAGATACATTATTATTAAATTAGAAAGCCATTAGAAATTATTTTGTAAGCTTAGGAGAAAACTGTCCAATGATTTTGCAAAATTTATTGATGTTCCACACTGACAATGACTTTATTGACATTTACGTATTTTTGTAGCCACATTTTAAATTTGTTTAATAAAACTGTAAAATGTCTATAAGGCAATTGCATAACAATTTTGGATGTGTATAATATTAGGGATAATCTTAAAAACGGACTAATAGAAAGAAAACATCTCTTTTTTTGGATATGAAACAGGCAAAAAAAATTAAACTCTTGTCTTCACCTGAACTGACTAGTAAAATTCACACAAATTTTTTATTATTTATTGACAAAGCCTTAGAGTACCTTAATAAGTGGTTTAATTTTAGTGACACAAACTAGTTATTTACACTCGGCAATATAAATTTAAAAAGCAATGTTGAATTTGACCATTTCGTTAACATAGTCGAAAATGTAAAGCTGCAAAAACTCAATATAAATATAATAATAAATAATAATGTATCTTTATTAGCTAAAAAAGCTACAATTTAATTACAAAAAATATATATATAAACAAGTACATTATACATTTTTTATCTTATGTCAAATCTAAATATATAGTAACTATAAATAATTACAAATATCTTTGTATCCTAACCTAACTTAGCGTAATATTACCTAACCTAACCGTAAATAATCAGAATTGTTGTTTAACATAACTAATACACAGTTTAGTAAAGACATTATATTTTTCGCAGTATTTTATTTCATTTGGTAAACCATTAAGTAAATATTTGTATACCAGTACAGAACAAAGATTTTGATTCCTTTAAATTGTCATATCTCTACTACTATATCATTTCCACTACGAGTATTATAACTATGAGTATCTCGAACGAAATTTAATTTATTACATAAATATCTCGGAGCCATGCCATTTTTTATTTTAAATATAAATTGCATTGCTTTCAATAGTATACGTTGTCTAACATTTAAAAAATTTAAAACATTTAACATTGTGTCAATGGGAGTATATTTGTTACATTTTAAAATTATCCTCATAGCTTTATTTTGCATCTTTTGTAACTTTTGAATGTCATTGTTATTTAAATATAGCTGTAGAGTTGCACAATATGCGAAATATGGAGCTATTATAGATTTATATACTAATATTCTTGAAAACATTGATAAATAATTTGAAATTCTCCGTAAAAAATAAACCTTTTTTGCCACTTTTTTAATGATATAATCACTGTTACATTTGAAGGTCAAGGATTCATCTATTATAAACCCAAGGTATTTAATTTCAGAAACTTTTTCTAATGTTCTATTATTTAATACAATATTTTCTTCCACCTGTAGCTGATTTAGTATATGTTTTTTACCGAGAATCATATATTTACATTTATCAGTGTTTACTTTTAAGTTGTTGTCACATAACCAAATAAATATTTCTTTTAAATCTTGATTAATAACATTAATAACATCATTTATATTCTCACCATATACATAAATTAATGTGTCATCTGCAAATAGATGTACCTTGCATTTTTTGATTGATTTAACTATATCATTTATGAACAGCACAAACAATAATGGCCCCAGCACTGATCCCTGTGGCACCCCAAAGTCATTATCTATTACATTAGATACACTATTTCCGTATCTCGTTTTTTGTCTTCTTCCAGTTAAGTAAGATTCAATCCATTTGAGTACAGATCCACCAACACCCATTTTTTCTAACTTTAATATTAATAACTGTCGATTCACCGTTTCAAATGCCCGTTTAAAGTCTAAAAAAACTGCCACTATGATTTGGTTTTTACCTATTGTCTTAACCCAATCCGATATGATGAAATGAAGTGCCGATTCACAAGAATGACTTTCTCTAAAGCCAGATTGATTCGCTATTAATATATTATTATCCTTGCAGTGGGTATCTAACTGTTCTTTTACTACCAATTCTAAAATTTTTTTCATATATTGGCATCGTGTTAACTGGTCTAAATTCTTCACATATTTTTGTATTCAAAATTTTGGGAATAGGCGTAACTACAGATATTTTCCAGTTGCTAGGACAAATTTCTTCTTGTAGGGAACTATTAATAACATCCAAGAATCTATTACCAATTACTTCAAAAGCAGTTTTTATAATTTTTGTGGATATACCATCAATACCTGACTTGTTAGGTAATGCAGTTATAATTTTTCTAAGACTTCGCATTTCAATAGGTTTAAACTTTGTTAATTTATTTTTTACTTCTATTATATCTAGCTCATACCCATTTTGTTTGGGAATACTTTGAATAATAGCATCAATTCTGTCTACAAAATATTCATTAAACTTTTTTTGCAATTTTGAATTCATCTTCTATTACTTCATTACTGAACTGAATTTCTTGGGGTGCTGAAAAATTTTTATTTTGACATATTTTCTTCAATGTTTTCCACATTTTTTTTGCGTCCTTTTTATGATCGTCAATTTTTTTGTTCATAGTAATTCTGTTTTTTGTCTTATCAATGCTGTTACCTCGTTTCGTTTTTTCTTATATTTCTCCCAGTCTTCATTTGTCTTACTTATTGCTGCAGCTGTATGTCTCTGATCTCTTTCTCTCATATATTCCAGTATTTCTTGATTTATCCACTTCTTATCTGCATATTTTATTGGCATCTTTGTTACTTTTACCGGACAAATTTTATCCAAGGACATAGATATACATATGGATGATCTTTATGGAGAAATTTCATTATTAAACAAATTATATAATCAAATATATAGTTCTGAAGGTTTTGCAGAATTATCTACTGCACAAAAATGGCAGCAAATATTCAATAAGACGGATGATAATTTTACAAATTTGTACAAATTAATTTCATTTCTACTGTCGATTCCCGCCACTTCAGCATTCACAGAGAGAGTTTTTTCTGTGATGAATATTAAGTGGTGAGACGAAAGAAACAAAGCGTCTCTGAATTTGATAATAAATAATTAATTATTTATCTTAACTTAAATATAGATTGTAAAGTTGCTGTGAGCCTGTTTAGCAGTGACAATTATTTGTTGAAAATTGCTAAAAGTAATAAAAAATATGTTTTTAAACAAAATAATAAAGTGAAATAAATAATACTTTATTTTGATACAAAGTACTTTTTTCCTATCTTTAATAACCAATGTACTTTATTTGCTTAAATAAAAGGTGGCAACTCTATCCGTAACCCAAAAACTATATTGGAAAAATAAAAAAATGAATGAAAAAGTAGGAAATTTATAGTCGACAATGAAGGACAAATGTATTTATTGTTCAAGTATAAATCAAATTTGGTATATAAAATTTCTTGCAGTTGTGGGGCAGTATATACAAGACAAACAAAACAATCGTTAAAAACTAGGATTAATGAACATAAATACTCGTCTAATGCAAGACATATTAACAAAAAAAGAAAAAACCACAACACACCAGTGGCGGCTGGAGAAATTTATGCTGTCATATCTTAGTATTGGAACATGGGATCCAAGCAATACTTTAAGGCATAACTATCAGGACTAAATGGACTTAAAAAATATAATAAAATGTTGGCCATCTTTCTCTAGGCATATTTGGCATCTTCTAGTAACACTTTCTACGGCATTTTGTTTGACACAAACATCACGAATTGCATCACTTATTCTATTTTTTATGTCATTTAACTTATTTGGTGGAGTCAGATACACTTTGTTTTTTACGTTAACCCCAGAGGAAAAAGTCTAAGGGGGTAACGTCTGGAGATCGTGGAGGCCAACAAATATTATACTGTTGAAGAGAAAAAAATTTACTCTCAAATTCTGTAAAATCCAATAATGATTAACAAAAAAACAAGTGATACACGCATACACGGCATAAGTATAGATTTTCTTTTCTACCATTACATAGAGAATAACATCCCATTTACAAATATTTATAGTTTGTTGGGTGTCTGCCCACAAATAAACGCGCTAGATTGCCTCGTGTGTCTGTTAAAAAATGTGACAATTAACATACACACGAGGCAATCTGCAGGGTCCCTGCAGATTGCCTCGTGTGTAGAGGCTATTGCAGTTTTACCGAAATCGGTTTCGATAAAATATCAAGATATTATTTTTTTATGATCCTTTCAAATCTCTAAACAGACTTTTAAAATTATTCTAAATACAGTGTTCCTTTTTAAGAAATCAATAACAGTGTATTTTTTAAATCCGATTCTGGATTTTTTTTGGTATTTATGGGGTTTAATCAACAAGTTATACTATAAACCTATTAAAAATTATGACTAATTAAAACCGAATTTGACTATGGAATTTTCCTTATGTAAACTAATTAGTAATTTTTAATTTTAAGACATACATTGATCATCGATCCATATACATTAAAATAACAGAGATTAATAAAAAAAAGTGCACAGTAGAAAAACTAAAAAAGACATTGATAAATATTCTAATCTGCAATGCTTTTTTACAATTCCAGGCGAATGTCGCTTGTTCAAATATTTGTTTATATCCATTGTGTCACACTTAAGACTGTAACACCCCTGTAACTTTTTTTAGTTTTTATCTGATTTAAACCTAATTGGTCACAAAAGATATACTTAGGTAATTTTATGGTCACAAAATCATTTACCCCTCTTCAAATGCGAAGCCTACCTACCATGCAAGGTTGAATGAAAAAAATGCAAAAAACATATTAGGCATGAAAATAATTTATTAAGAAAAATTGTTCAGAATCATCATTCAAAATTTGGTTAAAAAAATAAAAAATTCGTCAAAGCAATAATTGAAAAAAAAACGACTATTTTTCTCACCAATTGATCTACTGGGACCATTTTCAATATCTTTTCCTAATGTGATTTTATAATTTTATCAAGAACAAAAAAATATTCCTGTATCTCTTGAGATCAATAAAAATTAAAAAACTTGTAGGGGTGTTAAAAGTCTTAAGTGCGACACACTGTATGTATAGAAACGTTTTTTACATACCCATTTTTGTTTCCTGCTTGGAAAGATATTTTCATATTGATTAATTTTAATTTATTCGAAAGCTCCAGCATTTTGTATTCCACGGGCGAGATTATAATTTTTTAAAAGTGTATTAAAATATCTTTACTTAATAAATCATGATATACTACAATTTTTTTCGAGAAAAATTGGTTACATAAAGATTTTTTTTCTAATAATAGTCTATAAAATAACTTATTTTCTTTCAATGTAATCAGATTTTTTGAATATGTAAAACCTAAAATCCGCAATAAACGAATGCAATTTTTTAAGGATATATAAGGCTTTTCAAGGGTCTCAAAATATATATATTATACATATAGGTAGTCATAAAAATATTCATATCGCATCGGTGACACAGGATAACTTGCCTAATGGACTCACGAAAAATCTTGGCATGGTCCGTTAGCAATGGACAGTAATTTGATCATCTGGAGATTTACAGTGTATAACAAATTTTGTAGGCACGGCAGTCGTATATTCTTGAACTTGAAGTTACTGCATTTTAAGATGATTTTGCCGTACTAAAAAAATTTATTGTAGACTCCAGTAGATCTCTAGTTAGCCACATTACTGTCCATTGTTAACGGACCGAGTATAGTCACAAATTTCGATTCTGTGGTATAGTTATGTATAAGTATTTCAAAATCAAGGAAATGATGTGTTATAATAAATAATTAAGAATGAATACGAGGCCAGAATTCAAATTCCAAAAGAAAATAAATCCACGGTATAAACAATTATCTTCGCTTTATATTCATACATAATTTTTATTTCTCATAATGAAAAAAGAAATTCTTTCATATACCATTTGAAGAAAATATCTTTGTTTCATTACAAAATAACAAAATCTTACCTTTTAATACGCTTCTTTTATGCCTCCCTCGTTCGGGACCTACCTCTAAAACAAAATCTTAAATCAAACACATTATACTAATTTAATAATACCTAACTTACTTTATGGCCCTTTCCTTGAAAGCAGTTCATCTCAGTAGGAAACCTCACTAACAACAGTACAAAATGTTTTTACATAATCACAATATCACAATGTTGTCACTTGACTTGTCACAATAGTCACACAACGCAACGACATTATATATAATCAAATCAGTCAAATTACAAAAAGAACAAATACATAACTTTTGATTGTTTCATTATTCAAATATGCTGAATAACTCATCGGCATTCATCACATCACCAATAACTGCACTCTACTAAATTATAAGTACTATACAAAAAATTGGTAGTAGTTTTTGCTTTCCAAAAAAACCCCCTTATCATTTGTTTAGTGTGAATACGTAATGTAATGTGATGTGATGTGCTAATGTGTTTCTATATCATACTAAAAATAGATGGACCGGCTTTAACAATAATTATGATATCGATAAATGAATTGAATCAGAAAATTGTCAAATGAGCTTAAATTAAAATAATTAGGAATTATGTTTAGAAAACTAAGCGAATTTTTACTTGATATAACAAAATATGGGTATACAAAATCAAGCAAGCTCATTTGATATAACTTTTTTGATAAGTTTAAATCCAGTGGTAACGTTTCTTTTTTTTAATATAATAATAATTTCCAGCCACAATTTAAATACTAAGTACAAATTTTTGGGTTATTAGGTCCAATGTAATTAAAACACTACTGTATTAACTTGCCAACGTTTCGGTATAATTTATTACCATCCTCAGGGCACTGTAAGATATAAATAAATTGATTGTAAGTTATTCCATAACCCATATAGTTATATGGGTTATATAATAATAATTTAGGAGAGGAGTTTTCGAGGGTGACTCCCTGAGTCCTCTCCTCTTCTGCATCTCACTGCTGCCGTTGTCTGTTGGGCTCCGCCAAACCCGCGGATATCAATGTGGGCCACCCAGCGACCGTAGGCATAAGGTCACTCATCTATTTTATATGGATGACCTTAAACTTTATGCCTCCGGAGAGCGCGAACTACAAAACGCTTTTAGGGTGGTCGAAGAATATACGCGGGCAATTGGTATGGAGTTGGACAAATGTGCAGTCGTCCACCTCAAGAGAGGACGATGCGGGGAATTCCCTGAAGATGCGCAGCTTGCAGACGGAAGCATCCTAAGACATCTGGATGCCGGAGAGACCTATACATATCTGGGTGTGCAACAAAGGCACATCCAGGATGTATCACAAATAAAAGATTCTCTCCGCGGCAAGTACAGACACCGCCTCCGAAAGATTCGGTCTTCCGAACTTTCGGGGAAGAACAAGGTGTTTGCAACTAATATGCTTGCCGTTCCGGTTCTGCTCTACTCCTTCAGAGTAGTAAAGTGGACAGTGGAGAAGCTGCGCCAATTAGATAGGGATATCCGCAAGATGATGAATAATCACAGAAGTATTCATCCTAGATCGTCCGTTCCTCATGTGTACCTCCCACGTCAACGGGGGAGCTGAGGACTCTTGAGCGTGGAGTGTACGCATGGCAGAGTAGCTCTGAGTATGGCATGTAACATACTCAGGAGCTCAGATCCCCTCTTGCGGCTCGTAAAACATCACGAAACTGTAGGAGTGGGAGCAGGATTGTTCAAGGCAGCAAAAAGAGCCGCAGATGAACTCGGTCTCGCATTTGACATCAGGCGAGGAGGCCGGCGAGGTGCTGATGTTGAGTCAGTCACCGAACTTCAGCCAAATCATCTGAAAGCCCGAATCAGAGCTGCTGAACAGGAAAATCTGTTTCAGCAACACGTCGATAAACCCCAGCATGGTGTCTTCTATAAGAACATAGAAACACTGGGTTTATCGACCAGGCTGACCTTCTCCTTTCTAAGGTCAGCAGGGCTTAAGTCGGAGACCGAGGGATTCATTATGGCCTGCCAAGATGGTGTTATCAACACCTTGGTCTACCGTAGCCGCGTGTGGCGTGTAGAGGTTCCTGATATCAACTGCAGGACCTGCCATCAGGCGCCGGAATCGCTCATGCACCTACTATCTGCATGTCCCGTATATGCGATTTCGGCCTACATCCACCGGCATAACGCGGCGTTACGAGTGCTATACTACCATCTAAAGCACTCGTACGGGGTAGAACAGACACCAGTGCTGCCTTACGTCCCCGGAGATATTGAGTCTGTTGTCGAGAACGAAAAATGCCGAATTTACTGGAACTACTAGTTCCCGACTGTCAGGCTAATCCAAGCCAACAAGCCTGACATAGTCCTCCTCGACTATCAACTTAAGGTGATGTATGTCATCGAGTTCTTGGCACCTGCGGAGAAAAACATCACCTTGAAGGAGGAGAAACGGACCAAATATCGCGATTTCCGATACGAGCTCCAAGTGCTGTACCCAGGCTATTCGGTAAAAATGGTCGTCCTTATAATCGGTGTACTCGGAGGGATAAAGCCTACGCTGCTCTCGGAACTGAAGGTCATACCGGCCTGCCAAAAATCAGCCAAGTGGCTGGCAGGCCAAATGCAGTAGGCGGTCATTCTTGGTTCTCTCCGTCTGCTTAGGGCACACGATTCTGGTATCTACGGTCACTAACCCTGCGGGATGTGGGGAGTGGCTGTAGTTGATGCGTCGGCGCGACTCCCGTGAGGTGTCGGAGGCCACGGGAGCACTGACCGGCATCGGAAAACCGAAAGAAAAAAAATGATAATAATAATAATAATAAAAATAATTGGACAAATATGTAGCCGTCCACCTCAAGAGAGGACGATGCGGGGGGATTTCCTGAGAATGCGCAGCTCGCAGACGGAAGCATCCTAAGACATCTGGATGCCGGAGAGACCTATCCGTATCTGGGTGTGCAACAAAGGCACATCCAGGATGTAACACAAATAAAGGATTCTCTCCGCGGCAAGTACAGACACCGCCTCCGAAAGATTTGGTCTTCCGATCTTTCGGGAAAGAACAAGGTGTCTGCAACTAATATGCTTGCCGTTCCGGTTCTGCTCTACTCCTTCGGAGTAGTAAAGTGGACGGTAGATGAGCTGCGCCAATTAGACAGAGATACCCGCAAGGTGATGAATAATCACAGAAGTATTCATCCTAGATCGTCCGTTCCTCGTGTGTACCTCCCACGTCAACGGGGAGATCGAGGACTCTTGAGCCTGGAGTGTACGCATGGCAGAGTAGTACTGAGTATGGCAGGTAACATCCTCAGCTCAGATCCCCTCTTGCGATTTGTAAAACATCACGAAACTGTAGGAGCAGGAGCAGGATTGTTCAAAGTAGTAAAAAGAGCCGCAGATGAACTCGGTCTCGCATTTGACATCAGGCGAGGTGCTGATGTAGTCATTCACTGAACTTCGGCCAAATCGTCTGAAAGCCCGTATCAGAGCTGCTGAACAGGAAAATCTGTTTCGGCAGCACGTCGATAAACCCAGCATAGTGTCTTTTATAAGAACATAGAGGCACTGGGTTTATCGACCAGGTTACATTTGCCTTTCTAAGGTCAGCCGGGCTTAAGTCGGAAACCGATAGATTCATTATGGCCTGCCAAGATGGTATTATCAACACCTTGGTCTACCGTAGCCGCGTGTGGCGTGTAGAGGTTCCTGATATCAACTGCAGGACCTGCCGTCAGGCGCCGGAATCGCTCATGCACATACTATCTGCATGCCCTGTATACGAGATTTCGGTCTACATCCACCGACATAACGCGGCTTTACGAATGCTATACTATCATCTAAGGCATTCGTATGTGGTAGACCAGACACCAGTGCTGCCTTATGTCCACGGAGATATTGAGTCCGTTGTCGTGAACGAGAAATGCCTGATTTACTGGAACTACTCGCTTTCGACTGTCAGGCTAATCCAAGCCAACAAGCTTGACATAGTCCTCCTCGACCATCAACTCAAGGTGATGTATGTCATCGAGTTCTCGACACCTGCGGAGAAAAATATCACCTTGAAGGAGGAGGAGAAACTGACAAAATATCGCGATCTCCAGTACGAGCTCCAAGTGCTGTAATAAATGACTTTATTAAGGCGGGGCTCAGCCAAGGCTGCTTTAGCCCAACCTGAAAGTTGTTTACATATGCAATTTACAATGTGAATTTACAAGATATAACATAGTTAAAAAAATAATAATATTTATTCTAAAGTATGAGGTATATAAAATGGAGAAAAAGTGAGAATGTTCATAGCTGAAAACATGGTGAAGAATTTTATTTCATTAAATAAATGCACTAATTTATTTGTTTATAAAATGTTCTTTTTACTTTTTGACTTAAAAAATACCAAAATTAGTTGTATTTTTAATCGATAAGGGTAGAGAGTTATAGATATATGGTGAATTATAAGAATAAGAGCCTTTAAAGGAAGAGGTGGAATGCCTAGGGATATGCAATAAGTGGTTATCTCGTCTAGCTCGATTATATATATCATCGCCAAATACCAATTTAGATTTTAGGTAAGATGGTTTATTTGTCTGTATGATTTTATGAATGAGACAGCAGTAATGAATATCTCTACGGATATTCATTTTAATCCAATTATACTTGTGAAAATATGGCGTAATGTGATCCCTGCGAATAACATTCGCTGCAAATCTCATGCAAGAATTTTGCACTAGCTGAATTCTATGTTGATCATACGCTGAGAGGCACGGCCCATAGACCACATCGCAATAATCAAAAAGCGATAAAACAAGTGAATCTACCAGTTTTAATTTAATTGGAGTGCTCAACACAAATTTGTACTTGTACAAACCTTTTAATCTACAGTAAGCTGCTTGGATTAACTTAGTGACATGCTGCGAGAAGGATAAATTTTTATCAATGGTAAGTCCTAAACTTTTACACTCGTCTTTAACGGACAGAGGAACATTGTCTAATACAAGCATGTTGTTTATATTAATTTTTTCCCGCTGTCTCTCAGTGCCAGTCATAATTACAGTGGTTTTTAGGGGATTTAACGATAATGCATTTTTTTACAGACCAGTTGTGTACCTCCTCAAGATCAATATTCATTTTATTTATTGCTATTTGCTGTGAATCAAAATTAAAAGATTCATATAACTGACAGTCATCTGCATATAAATGCATATTAGAATGTACAATGGCCTGTATATCAGCAGTATATAGCACAAATAACAAAGGCCCTAAAATGGACCCCTGTGGCACACCCCTTGTTATTTGCAATACATCTGAAGATATTTTGCTACCGCCTACTGTGACCTGAACCTGCTGCAGACGGTTGCTTAAGTAAGTTTCGAACCACCCCCAAAGCATTGACTGAAATCCCATAATATTTCAATTTAGCTAATAATAGTTTGTGATCTAAACAGTCAAATGCCTTGGAGTAGTCTAACATGACAGTTACTGTAACCATGGAATTATCAACAGCTCGTAACATATCATCTGTGAGATCAAGCAGCGCAGTAGTAGTACTAAAACTAGGTCTAAAACCTGATTGCTTTGGGGGTAGAATATTGTGAATATCAACATGTTTTTTTAATTGATTGTACACAATTCTTTCTATTACTTTAGATAATATCGGTAGGATGCTTATGGGTCTTAAATCATTTAGAACAGCAACTTTCTCTTTTTTAGGGACAGGTATTATAAGGGCGTGCTTCCAACATGCAGGTATAACGTTTTCTTTTAGAGCAAAATTGATAATATGAGTAACTGCATTTGCACAGTAGGAGATGCACATTTTCAACATTTCAGATGAGATTTCATCAACCCCTTTAGCATTTGTTTCTATACTTAATATAATATTTACTACTTCAGCAGATGTAACAGTTTGCAACTCTAACGTTGAATAATTAACTTCAGCATACATATTATTATTATAATATTCTATATTTTCAGGATCAGCTGTTGTTTTACTAACCGAATTTATAAAAAAATTGTTTATTATATCAGGATCCTTTAACTGGTCAGGTATTTCATCATTACAATGTTTTTTATGTATGCTTAATTTATCTAAGGTTTGCCAAAGAATTTTGGAATTTCTGTGATTGTGGTTTAATACACTTAGAATATATGCTTGTTTTTCTCGACGAATAGATGCTGTAACAAGATTTCTCATTTCTTTATAAAACGACCATTTTGATTCGGTTTGCATACAAGTAATATGAATATTTTTTAATGATGATCGGTATTCAGACAAAGCCCTATCGCGTATTCTCATCATCTGTTTTATGTTGGGAGTAATCCATGGGTTTAATTTTTTTTGTTATTCTAATTTTCCTTTCGGGTGCATGAACGTTAAAGAGTTGTAGAATTTTAGAATTTAAAAAAGAAACTTTATCGTCAATATTTTCAATTTCTACAACCCTATACCAGTCAATATTTCTTGCGTGCATTTCAAACATTTCCAAATTTATATTTTTCATATCCCTAACTACAATAGATTTGGGATTATTTTTCCTAACTACTGGCATATCAACTAAACAATAAATAAGGTGGTGATCAGAGAATTGTGACATATTTATAACATTAGATCTTAAAATTATGTTTGGTTTATTAACCAATATATAATCTATTAAGGTGCTACTTTCATGCGTTACACGCGTAGGCTTATTTATTATTTGTGTTAAACTAAAAGACTCCAACAAGGATTCTAGATATTTGAATTCGACGGTAGATTTATTCAAAAAGTTTAAATTAAAATCTCCTAAACAAAACACATAATCCGCAGATATTAAAGTTTCAGCTAATATATCTTCTAAAGTTTGAAGAAATCTATAATTAGTATCTGGAGGACGATAGATACAACCAATACACACTTTATTGCCATTTATCTTACATGTTAGCCATAGATTTTCTACTCCGAAGGTATTATCTGTTTCTATAACTTTAATATTTTTTATATTATTACAATTTCTTACATATATGGCTACACCACCCCCCTGCCGGTCACTCTGTCCAGTCTAAATAGAGAATAACCAGGTATATCTATCATATAATTATGAATATCAACACTTAACCAAGTTTCTGATAACAAAAAAATATCAAAATTATGTAATAAGATATATGATTTCAAATCTTCATATTTATTATAAAGTGATCTAATATTTAAGTGAGAAATTACTAAATTTGGCAGAACATTTTCATCATCGTCAGCTATCACGTCATACTCACTTAAAGAATCCATATAAAAAAAAAAAAACTATATGAAAAACAATTGTGAAGAACTCCCTATTAAGTTAATTAATTTCATAAAACGGCAACAATAATAACAATAATTATCAGTTAAATATGTAACTTATATTAGTATTAGAAAGGGTAAAATTATTCTTTTTATAATCCTTATAAATTTTATTTCAATACCTATCCTGCTATATAGTAAAATAATACAGAAAAAAGTGTACCCTAATTAAAATATTTATAATTCCAAAAAACTTAAAAAGTAGAATGCAAAAAACAACCTAACAGAAAAATAGACAATACAAAAAGAAACAGATAACAAGAAATTAAGAAATAAATAGTTATAGTTCCACCACGATGATAAATGCGTTACTTCTTAATAGGTAATTACATTTCCAAGTCTGCAGCACTCTGAATTAGATATTTCTTAGTTTGATGAGAAACAAAAATTTTGCCACCTAGGCTACTCTGTAAAAATGGTCGTCCTTATAATCGGTGTACTCGGAAGGATAAAGCCTACGCTGCTCTCGGAACTGAAGATCATACCGGCCTGCCAAAAATCAGTCGAGTGGTTGGCAGGCCAAATGCAGATGGCGGTCATTCTGGGTTCTCTCCGTCTGTTTAGGGCACACGATTCTGGTATCTAGTCACTAACCCTGCGGGATGTGGGGAGTGGCTGTAGTTAATGCGTCGGCGCGACTCCCTTGAGGCGTCGGAGGCCACGGGAGGATTGTCCGGCATTGGATAATCCGAAAATAATAATAATAATAATTCAACGAGGGAACTAAGGACAAATGTGCAGTCGTCCACCTCAAGAGAGGACGATGCTGGGAATTCTTTGAAGATGTGCAGCTCGCAGACGGAAGCATCCTAAGACATCTGGATGCCGGAGAGACCTACACATATCTAGGTATGCAACAAAGGCACATCCAGGATGTAACACAAATAAAGGATTCTTACTTTCTGCATGCCCCATATATGCCTTACTAGTGCTTTCGAAACTGAAGACCATACCGGCCTGCCAAAAACCAGCTGAGTGACTGGCAGGCCAAATGCACATTCTGGGTTTCTCCGTCTACTTAGGGCACACGACTGTCCAGCGTCGGGCAACCAAAAAAAAAAAATAATAACAATAATAATAATATCTTTATTTACCTCAAATAAACAGAAATTACATAGATAAATAGTTACTACCGCGACAAATTTAACATAATCGTAATTTTAATTGCATTATATCATTTAATGTCCTTATCAGTCTCTTATTTTGCAATAATAACCCTATATTGAGATACATTAAATGAAAAATAACGCCCTAGGGCATTATAAATTTATAACGCATTAACATTTTCACTACAACACAACACAAATTAACTAAATGGTGATGGCGTTATTAACAAACAAAATATATTGCATACTTACGGCGTTTACAATTTTGATTATTACTCTCTTTTAAATGAAATCGTCCTGAATATAATAGATGTCAAATTAATCAAATTAACAACAGACTAAATTCTATTCACTTAAACTTTCAGTGTTGGTTTTGACTTAAGTGAGTGAAATGTCCAACTATGACCGATGCTTTTGAAATAAAATAACCATGAAATAAACTGTTATAGAAACTTTGTACTTGTCTGCACCAAGAATCACAGTGCGCACTTTGTTTTCTACCTTGACAAACGCTGCAAAGTTTAAGTGAACAGAGTATAGTAAGACATTAAACGTTGAAGGCACCACGGGTGTTATAGGATAATGACGCCCTTGATCGACGTACATTCTCTCGGGCCAGTGGCCCTCGGGAAGTACACTGCCGACCTCGGTGCATTATTATCCTTATAACACCCTTGGTACCTTAATAACTATGACAGTCACAGCCACCATTATTCGTACATAGTGATGTTTGCCTGCCTGCGCTCTCTAACTAGTATTTCTAGTCTCAACTCTCGCTGTTTTGTCGTCAATTTATTGTATTTCTGATGATACAAACTTGGTAGTATTATAGAAAAAGCTGGTTAATTTAATACGCTCATCGTTGGGAATCTGCAAAGAAATTTAGGATATTCAGTATTATTCCGGAGTTATGGCGGAGAAACTTACAAGATTAACGTTTAACTTATTAACAGAATATCCTGCTGTATCGGATCATACACCTGCCGTCGTACACTATCGGATAAAGTTCGTTGTTTCACACAGCACGTACTATGAAAAGTAGGAATGGGTAAGGGAACATTGAATTGAATTTTCTTTAATTTCTGTTATTAAGAAATTTGTATTTTTATTATGAGTGTGTATCATAATCTCTTGGCAGAATATTCTTCCTCACACAGCACACATATTAGACATCCATACATATTATGGAACATCTAGATTTCTAATGGATATTGATTAGACGTCCATTAGATATTCGCATATCTAATGGATGTATATGTGCTGTATGGGTCTTTTTTTGAAAACCATTGCATGGTATAGGTACATAATTTTTTAAGTACCCAGCAATATTTTAAATAATATAACATTTTTATATATTTAAAATATTTTTATTATATAAATCGCCAATTTCAAATGTAACAATTATGCAACATTAATATAATAATGTTATATGGCTAATTTACTATTTCCCACTCAGCCAAAGTAACAGTAATATAACTCATTAAAATAACGGTTATATTAAAACAGTATATCATTTATAGTTTTACAACATAATATTATATAACTATTTTCTATGAATGTAATACAGATATATACATTAATTTAATCAATACCACAGCTCTGCTGTTTCCACCTAAACTTTAGAACTATATACTAATTTATGCTTAAAACGGTAGAAAGTAGAGCTTCTATGTTTTATTGTGGTTTTCGGTGATTTTAAGAGCTTCGTGGTACCAAAATTGTTCAACACTGGCCAGTTCATGGTAAAATATGGACATCGTAGATCGAAAAAACAAGAACGCCCCCAAATTGATGAGATTTAAGGGAAAAAAACTTGGTATTTTTTCATGGATACATAAATATGAGTGATTTAACTCTCAACATACAATGGTATGATTACTTTAGTGGTTTTAAATTGAAAGTAGCATCCTAAATTCGCATTTTTTTACTTTAATTTTTGTCAACATCACAATAGCACACAACAGTATGTACGTTCATCCTCAAGCTGGTCTTGAAAAAATGGCGGTGTTATTAAAGCAACCTTAGTCGTATTTATGTATGCATCCTTCTAATATGCACCATATACGACTGATTAGTTGTAAAAAGTGGTTGAATATTTGATTGACCACATTGATAGAGAACCCTACAAACAACCACAAGAGTAATGGAATAACACAACAAAAATTTATAGATTGTGCTGTTTGTTTTAGCTATTTCTCTTCCTCTTCCTAGAAATGCTATAACATTAACATAATAAATACTGTTATTATAACCCGCTACTCCAATATTATATCATATGAATATTTTGTTTGCCGAATTTTAGGTTTGCTGGGTATAACATTTTATGATATGGTTTTTAGAATTATACTTTTTCCTTTCATGTTGCTCAATATTGAAAATTCTAATATAACAGACAACATAAAGGAACGTTATTGAATAAATATATTGTATACTAGATGAAATAAGAAAATATTCTTTGCCCGTTTTGCTGTCCATTATTTGTATATATTTATGCACTTATTTAAATACATAAAAAAAAATTAATTAGGTATCTTGTTAAATTTGAAAAGTATCGATACATTGTTACAATAGCTGCAGGTACCTTAATAAAAAACAGGTTTCGTATTAACTGGTAAAGGTATCGTATAAATTTTCGTTAAAAAAAACCTAAAATTGACACCAGTTTCTGTTACACTTGGACAGTCTTGACCGTGAGATGATTATCTTCATTTTGAAATACTTAATTAATGATGCGCTATCCTACTTACCAGATAAAAAAGTCGCAAAATCATGTATTAAAATTCCCCAAATCGACATTTGAATAGCCTGGATTGGGTTAAGTATTCGCCATCTAGATTTACGAGAAAATTTATGGTTTCATGTCGATTATTTTATTCTGCATGCTAAAATCCCGCGACGGGCAACAAGCAGTGAATAATGCGGCGCGGTCCAGACAAAGCCTACTACATACACATAAGGCAGCTGTTTTGCATACAGTTCGATTCTTGCTTTTCTTACTGCACAGCCTCCTTATGGTGACAGCCTACAGACCGTTTTCTTCAATCACGCCATTCCACAGATTAACAAAACCGTTTAAGAGACCTCACGTGTTAAACATTGCTGCGTAATAAAAAACGTGAGGTGAATGAAATACGTAGAAACACAAAAAAATATGGTTTGAATGCCACTGTATTTTTTAATGTGTGAAATAAATTCGTTTGCCAAAATTTATAAGCATATGATATTCATGTGAAAACAGGTACATATATTATAATTAGAAACCGCATCTCAAGCAGTCATTCCAGTTACGGACGTAAAACTCTCGTAATGAAATGAAAATAAATATTATGAACTGCAATACGACTTTTTTAGGAATTAGTTAATAACCTTCTCTGCTTTACAGATACACTCATGTTATAAATTAAAATAAATCGACAACAATTATTGAGAAACCACTACTGGGGTAAAGTATTATTAAGTGATTCACTCTCAAAGACGATAATGATAAGACAAAAAAACAAACAAAAACTAGCCTACTTCAAGAATTAATAAAAACGTCTATTTTACTTTTTTAGTTGTTTTTTCTAAATCGCCGGATTTTTCAACTTATTAAATTTTGACCCTAAGTGAGCCACATCTTTGGAATCAGCTGTTGAAGCAGAATCAATAAGTGGAGAAATATACAAGGTGTTCTATTAAAAAAAATATATCGATAACGTCATAGCGGAAACAGTGATGACGTCATAACCAAAAAAATAAGTGATAAGGTGCGCAATTGAAATTAAAAATCGACGTTTCCGAGGATTTTTTCTAAATATTTTTGGTTTAAGAAATAATGCATTTATTCCATACTTTACGCACACACTGTATATTTTAGAATTCAAAAATGAGCATGCTAGTCACATGATTTACTTATATGAAAATAAAAAATTTAGGGATTATCTTTTTATTTGAATACCTTTGTATTGATCACTATTCTTTCCCCAGCTTTAAATAAAATGTTTATAATGAAAATTAGTGATTAATCTTAAATTAGTTATTAAATGCTTGAATTAAACCATATTTCAATATATTTTTTTTACTAATATATGAATTTTTTGCAGGAACATGTTACATAGGAAACAGAAACTCGACAACTTTGCTGTCCCTTGTCTTGATACCATATTTTCTTTACTTCACATGTGGAACACTCTTGCTAATATTAGGCTGCACTTACGTCATAAGAAAACCGCGACCCTCAGCTGCCGCTCCTCTTACAAATGCAGCTCCAAGAAAAGAAAGTGACTTTTTTAGGTGCCATCTGCACACTTTATGCCATACCAACCTTCTGTGTAATGGCTAGTATTTACTACGAGTATAATAACCGAGACAAATGGTTGTCTGGGGAAGGAAAACCAGCACTATGGGCCTTTCTGCTGAAATATTTTATGGCTCTGTTTGTTGGAGTGAGCGCAGTGTTCTGGATTTGGTCTATGAAAAGTGTAACAGCATGGAAATCTGTGCTAAGGCGATTGGGCCCTAGGAAACAACCTCCGCTTAAAGTTCAAGCTATGCCACCTGTGTTGAGATATGTACCAGCTCAAACTTTATCCACCAGTTTGAGTTCAGCTTCAAGACATTCTACAAGGTCGCATCCCCATAGGAAGCCAAGGGTGCACCATATGAGGGCAGGTGGAGAAACCGTCATATGAAATAAAAAAAAGTAATCAGTGTTTCATCTATTTATTACATTTCATTTTTCTAACGAGTTTCAATTACTTTTATAAAAAGTAATAATGAAGCTCCTAAACATCGGGCTGTATTGGATAGCCCTACAAGGTAAATAAAAAATGAGGTTTTGAGCTTTTAGTTTTATGGACATATTTACTTTTTTAACAAAGTATATTTTCAAAGGGCAAGCATTGTATAGAGAAATAAATAAACTTGCTTGTTGTCTGCACTCTGTATTTTTTTTGTAAATAATCTGTGATTTAATTTGTATACAAATATTTATTTTTTTTATATGGCAGTACTTTCTGAACATATATATATTTATCCATTCTTCTGTAAATATTAAAAAATATTTTCACCTTTTTTATCCTCAAGTGATTTTATCCCTTTGGTAAAAAAAAAATTAATTGAGTAAAGGTTAAAAGGAGGTGGTATATAAGTGCCTTCCATTTTCAGTATATTAAGTCAGTTTTATGACTTTCCTAAATGTACTTCATAATCATAGGAGAGGGTTATTTAGACTTATTTATCCAAAATAAAACAACCCAATTGAATCAATAATTTATAAAGCTTTATTCGTTCCATGTAAACTTTCATATTTGTACATACAAAGGTGCCATTATCCTATTTACTTTTTTAGTATTAGTTGATTAAAAATACAAAATTGTTATTTTTAAGACTTTTATACATATTTTTATAGATCTTCTATGTACTTGTAATATTTATTTAGATAATATTGTGTAAAAGTGTCTAATATTGTGATATGTGTCCTTAGGTATAAAATTTAGACAATAAATTTTTTTCTGAATATTGGCTCATTTATTATATTCCATTACCAACATTAAATATCAGTCTCGGTTAGGTGCAACTTAACAGTACCTTCTCATCATCATATCACATTTGAAATGAAGGAAATAAATAATTTTCATTAAAACTATTACATAATTTAACTCATACCCATATATTTTTTACTCTTTTGATTGGATGCAAAATTTAGCATTTTCTCGGTAATGGTTAATCTGACAAAAAATGTCAATAAGCTTTGTCGACACAATTTCTCATACTGAATAATTTTGATTTAACACAAAAAAGTGCCATCCTAGTGCATCAATTTTACTAATATACATTAGAGTTTTATCTTGGACCTCTCAGATTTTATACTATGTAAAGTTTCTTCAGAAATCAAAAGTACCAGAGATGTATTAAACATTTTTTTTTCAGGATAGAGATTTCCATCTTGCCACAGATGTAGAACATCACGAGCTGCTTCTTTAGAGCTCTTTAGTTCAAATGTCAAAAGTTACCACAGCCTACTACAACTCCGCGAATAGGGCCAATTTGCAATATTTTGATTTGCATTGCAGATATCGAAAAAAGTTATTAGAAAAAGTTGTTCAGATTCGTATTTTGACGCCATATACCAAATTTCAGCGTAAAATTCGCATTTTCGTTTTTTTTCTCACTACTACTGCCGCATAGTTGGTAAAAGGACATACATAGACAAATAAAAGCAAAACATGAATAATGAAATATATACTTTGTTGTTTGGATCATTGCACATATGTCACACTCACAAGCTGTATGAAGTAAATAAATTGTAGGTCATCTTCACTTTTGAGCAGTGATGTGTACTGGAGAACAATATTTTTTATATATTCCAACACTGAGATAGAGCATATCCTAAATTCCACCGGCCGCCACTGAGTACTTGTCATTGATCAAAGATAACTTTCAGGTTATGTGATTCATACAGCTATTAATATAATATCAAAAAATAATTGCAAAAATATTACGCCTTTGAATTAAGTAACAAACAAGCTGGACAATGAAGCTGAGACATAGGTTCATAAAAGTGTCTTTGTTCCACCAATTATTAACTTATCGGTAGATGTCTTAGCCTGCCTAGACATCAGTGGCGGTCGGTCCATGGAAGCAAGGGAAGCAGTGCTTCCCCTGGGATTATTAAAAAAAAACACATAATTAGAACCTAATTATTATTTGTCACATACATCAATCATTAAAATTTACTTTTACCAATTTCAATAAACACGGTCCTGCTTTTCAACAGCTGAGATAATGTTGCATGATAAAACGCAACGATGATGCACTCGATTAATCGAGCCAACACGAACTCGCGCGACTTCGATATGTAAGCAACTTCTTGAAATGCATCCCATCCCCTCTTCATAATCTTGATATCTGAGCCGCATATCGTCGTAATGCGTTTTGTTTTATAGATTTTAATCTCGATTTTAATATTATACTTAATATTAATCTTCCTAGTATTATTCTCAGCTTTTGTGCTATATTTGTAAATACTTTTTTTGGTGTTTCTAAACCTGTGGTGCGGCGACAAGTGATTTTTAAAACGTTGAACATTAGTGCGCGTATAAACAGTTTTAGAATTGCTTATTCAATTTGGAAGCTGGTCCTAGCACTGTGGAAAATATTATTTGCGTTTGTGTGGTGTGCAATTTGTTGTAAAAGGGATTTTCAACATATTGGTTTCAAGATAAACTGGATATTAGAAACGGGAGACCAACACCTGATTTAAAACTTTTAAAAACGAAAGTTAAATCATGCTATAGGTACTTTATTATTGAAATGTACAGTGCTAGTCAGTGGTTAACGGGTTGTGAAAATTTGTGTAAATTGTTTTGATGGCCATGTGTACTTTTCACAAATGAAAAAGAGTTTGGAATAAAAATGGCTTTTCAGATTTAAACAACATTCACAAAGTGACAAAGAGGCATGGTAAGTGTGAAACTCATTTGCGAGCGGTGCTAAAAGAAAAAAACATTTGGAAAATCATGAATTGAGCATTCATTAGATCAGCAGTTGAAAGAAAGTGACCGTAAGCATAATGAACTTGTAAAAAAAGAGGTGTTAAAAAGACTTATTGACATTGTTTGTTTTCTCGATGAAAATGAACTTAGATTTAGAGGTCATACTGAATCTCGGAGCGTTGATAGGAGCAATTTCATCAATTTAGTTGAATTATTAGCAAAATACGATACAATTTTAAATAACCATCTGGAACACTCCACAGTATTTCGCGATACATCAAATCATATTCAAAATGATTTGATTCAGTCGATAAGCAATATTGTTTTAGAAAAGATCAAGCAAGAAATAAAAAAGCTTTTGTTGCAATTATATTAGATGAAACAACCGACATTACGAATATTAGTTGTCAATCGTAATGTCAATTGTAATATCAGTTGTCAATCATAGTACGCTACATAAATCAAAATGGGAAAGTCCAAGAGCGCTTCTTAGGATTTTTGGACGTAACAACGCAGAGAACGGCTATAATTTGTCAGATAGTCGATGATCTACAGTGTGGTGCTAAACTTATCGCCCAAAGTTATGATGGGGCCGCTGTAATTTCTGGTGAATTGGGGGGCCTGAACGCCAAAGTAAAAGAGACTTTTCAGAATGCAATATTTGTACATTGTTTTGCGCATCAATTAAATTTAGTTCTTGCTCAATCTGCCGCGTGTCTTAAAGAGTGCAAAGTATTTTTTTCAAGTATTAGTGGAATAGCTGCCTTTTTTCAAAATCAGCAAAACAGACACGAGCTTTAGATTTGGAAGTACAGAAGAGACTACCCAGAGTTGCTCCAACACGATGGAATTACAATGGGAGGCTAGTACAAACTGTATCTGAATATCGACAGCCTCTAATTGATTTATTTGAAAATATTTTACAAAGCAAAGATGATTGGGAGACTGAGACTTTGAATGGATCCAGAGGTTACTTAGATTCTTTGAAAAGAGACTTTGATTTTAATTTTTTGTTAAATATTCTCTCAGAAATATTCCCATTTATTGACAATTTATTCAATATTTTGCAAAATAAATCAAATGGCGTTGGATTTTGTGTAAAGAAAATTGAAGAATTCAAAAATTTGATTTATAACAAAAGAAATAAATTTGAAAAGTTCTGGGAGAAAACTAGTTATGACAATTTAGAGCAGCAAAGAAAAAGAATACGAACTGAATTTATAATGGATCGTAGAACTTCACATCGAAGACTTTTTATCGAAATTTTGGACAATATCACTGGGCAACTAAATAATAGATTTAAAAATTTTAGTGATATACAATTTTTAGAATTGTGTAATTTTAATGAATTTTAAAATAAACAGTTTTCACAAAACGCACTTCAGTCATTGAGTGATAACTATGGAAGGAGATGTCCCAAAATTCAAACTTTTACCACGAAGTTATTTCCGACTTCGCAAAAAGGGAGAGGCGGATTAAACTACATTATAAATAGGTAGGTATGTGCATGTTAACTACTTAACTAGTCGGCTCGATTTATAGCTGGCTAGAGAGTGCACGATGGCAAGTGTGATTGAATAAACTCTCTATTTCGCTGCGGGTTCGATCCCCGCCACCGGCACAATGTCGGTGGGTATGGTTGTGTGTCTGCGTTTTTTTCATAAGTATAACCCTCGCCCGTGCAGCTTCGGCTTTGGAATCGGGGGTTGTCTAATTTTTGTGATGTTTTTATGTTTTATGTTTACTGAGGAGTGGCGGTCTTACAAGTGTACTTTTTTTTCTAGATATCATAACTTTGCGGCTTTCGACATTTGCTTTAAAATGAGTATACGGAAGCCACGCCTCTTTTCTTAAAAAAAATTTTTGCCTCGCTTCGCACTACCCATCACCCTATATCACAAACTGCTTCCCCTGTATCAAAACTCACCGCACGCCCCTGCTAGACATACATATCTATACTTGCTTATCCTATAAATGCAATGCTGCGGACGCAGGTCGTAACTAATTCGAAACACACGCAAAGATAAAAACAACAAAGTACATACTGCTTGATACAATGTATTATTCAGAATTACTGAAGTTTGCCACTGCATTAGCGTACATGGCCACAACTACTTGTAAAGTAAATAAAATATAAAACACTCCAAAAATTAATACGTAATACTATTTATAAATAAATGCACCCAACATTAAACAAGAATAACAAATAACTTAGAAAACTAAAAGTACTAAAATTAATATTAATATATTATTAAAATATCTCGATTAATAATAATCCATAATTGAAATATTTCGAATATTCCCATCATCAGCACAGATAATTTTCACAAACTTTACATATTCCGTGGTGTTTATTATTATTTACATTGTTTTGTATGCCAGGGTAACGGACCATATACCAAAAATACCGCTCCGCGAAAGTAACTATACGTTGTCGTGTCGCTAACTGAAGAACAAGAGCAAAGTTATGTATAATATTCTATACGTTTATCTCGGCATCTAGGCTTAATACTGATTGCATATATTAGAGGTATATGAATAAACACATACATACCTATATCAATTAATTCAATTATACAAAAGCTCCTAAAAAAATGGGATTTTTTTATATAACTGCCGGCCCTGAGAAATGGCAAATATTTCCGCTGCCTAGTGATTGCCATTAGCAAGACAAGTTCCCGACCGACCAATGTAATGTACACATAGGCAATTGATTTCCATTTCGATTATGGCCAATTGTTTTTTTTTCCTTACGGGTTGCGGTTTTGACTACCCGCTGTACTGAAGCTTAAGCTTATTGTACCCCATGGTCTCATTACTCTCTAAGACCCGTTCTATTTCAGAAGGCGAGTATACAGTTTATGGGAGCTCTGGCTATCTCTTCCGGGGTTAAAAGTGGTCCGTCGAAGTGTGTTAGTCTCATTGCCGTTAGGGCTGGGCATTCGCATAAGATGTGGTAGGGAGTTTCTTCCTCTTCACCACACATCCTGTAATCTGGATTGTCTTTCACCCTTATATTGGTTAGGTGTTTGTTTAGTGTGCAGTGTCCTGTTAATATTCCCACTGCACACCTCAGCTGTTTTCTGCTCAGCTTTAGCATTTCGTTGGTCCTTGCTCTAGATATTTCTCCGATGAACAAGCGTGACTGCCTCATTCCCGGTATCTCTATCCAGTGCGAGTAGTGTTTCTGTCTTAATAATTCCTTTACCGATCCTTTCGCGGTGCTGTAAGATACACCGCAGGTCGGTTCGGGACCTGTTAGAATTGATTTAGCGCCTTTTCTGGCTAGTATGTCTGCTTTTTCGTTTCCCGTATTTCCCTGGTGTCCTCGTGTCCACTCCAGTTGTACACTGTTGTGTTCTGTAAGTTTCTCCAGGGACTCCAGGCAGTCTTTTACTGTTTTAGATCGTATTTCTACTGCTTCCAGAGCTCTGAGGGCTGCTTGGCTGTCAGTGATGATGCGGATTCTCTTATTTTTGTATGCCCTCCGTATCATTTCTTGTGCACAGACGTCTATTGCTGTGATTTCGGCTTGGAACACTGTCGCGATACTTCCGAGGTTCAGGCTGATGTCTGTCCCTGGTTGTTCTCCCGCAACTCCTACTCCGGTACTGCTTGACGTTTTTGATCCGTCAGTATACCAGATGGTGTCATTTTGTTGTCTCTGCATCCTGCCTCCTTCTCCATCCCTTTCAGGTATTTTTACCCTGAAAGTTTTTGTGAAGTTGTAGGTTGTGCTGATTCTGTCTGACTGCATATCGAGTAGCCGATTTTTCCCTACATATTGGAATACTTCAGTATGGTATCCTCTCCTTGAGATGGTCCCATACCCAGTTGTTTTCAGCCTGTATGCTGCCATTAGTGCCTCATTCTCCATCACTAGGTGTAATGGAGGTAGGCCTAGCAGTATTTCCAAGGCTGCTGTCGGCGTTGTTAACATTGCTTCCGTGATCCCTAGACATGCAAGTCTTTGCAACTTGCCTAGTTTTCTCATCGCCTCTCCTTTTCCGACCTTGTGCCACCAGATCAGGGAGGCGTAGGTTATTATTGGTACGACGACCCTTTGGTACAACCAGTGCACCATTTTTGGTTGAAGTCCCCAGCTCTTGCCCACCATGCTTCTGCAGGTCCATAAGGCCCGCGTGGCTTTGATTGTCACTTTGTCTATGTGAGCTTTGAAGTTAAGCTTGGTATCTAAGGTTAGTCCCAAATATTTGACTTCATTGCTCACCTGTAGTTTTTTTCCCCGAAGATATAGTTTCCTCAGGTTTTGGAGTTTTCTTTTCCTTGTGAAAGTCACCACCGTGGTCTTTCCTGGATTAACAGAAAGCCTTTCCTGTGTGCACCATCGATCTACCGTATTGAGAGCTCTTTGCATCATTTCTGATGCAACGCTTTCAAATTCTCCCACTGCTAGGATTGTGACGCCGTCTGCATATCCTTGCGCATATATTCCTCGCTGTTCCAGTTGTGCTAGGAGCTCATCCATAACCAGGCACCACAGGAGGGGTGATAGAACCCCCTCCTTGAGGGCAACCTCTGGTTACAGACACCTCCGACATGTTTCCCAGCGTGGATTGGATTTTTCTTGTTCTGAGTGCTGAGTCGATCCATCTTGTTATTGAAAGACCGACTCCGCGCCTCTTCACTGCCTCACTTATTGAGTTGAATGAGGTATTGTCAAATGCTCCCTCTATATCTAAGAAGGCTCCTATGGCAGTTTCTTTGCTGTCTAGTGCCTTTTCTATTCTGTGAGTAAGCTCGTATATCGCTAGCTCACACGATTTTCCTGCTTGGTAGGCATATTGGTTACGCTGTAAGGGTTTTTGGCCCATCACATCGTCCCTTATATGTCTATCAACCAGTTTCTCCAAGGTTTTGAGGAGAAATGATGTAAGGCTGATTGGCCGGAAGGATTTCGCCTGGGCATAGGTATCACGCCCTGGTTTTGGTATGAATACCACGTTCACCTTCCGCCAACCAGTTGGCACATATCCGAGTGCTAGGCTACCCCTGAATAGTGTACACAAGGGTGTTGCTAATTTTTTCATTCCTTGTTTAAGTAGTGCTAGAAATATTCCATCCACTCCTGGTGACTTGTATGGTTCGAAAGTGTTAATCGCCCATTCAAGCCTTGTTATATTTATAACTTCTTTGGCTAGTTTCCAGTCCTCCTTTGACGCACTTCTCATTGGTATGTCTTCTGTTGGACCGTTGTTGTATTGTGGAATGGCCACACTGCCCGGGAAGTGTCTCTAGAAGTAAATCTAGAGTCTCCTTCTCAGTATTTGTGTAGCCTCCCTGTTGTTTCTGCAGTGATCCAATCTTACCTTGATTGTCTCTGCAGGATCTTCTGGAGTCTAGCTGCTTCTGGAGTATTTTCGATCTCCTCGCATTGCTTCCTCCATGTTTTTGTTTTAGCATCTCACATACGTATTTCAGATTGGCGGCTTTGTATACCTTCCATATTCCAGTTCTTTTCGCCTGGTTAAATAGCCTTCGAACTTCTGCCCTCCTGGATGAGAGTTCGTGATTCCACCAAGGGGTCTCACGTTTTGTTCTTCTCTCTTTCAGGGGGCAGCTTTCTTCAAAGGCTGATTTTATTGCTGATGTTATGAAGTCGTTCAGCAATTCTACTTCCGCCAGTGTATGAGGTTTCGATGGGCAGTCCTTCAACCCCTGCTCTAGGATTTCGTTGTAGAGCTCCCAGTCGCAGGTTCTTGGGTTTCTGCTCATCTTAACTCCTTCAGGTGGTGTTTCTAACTTAAATCTTACGTACCTGTGGTCCGAAAGTGATGGTTCCTGGGACACTTTCCACTCGTTAATCACTCGTCCCGCACATTGTGTTACGATAGTAGTATCGATTACCTCCCGCTTTGTTTCTGTTACAAAGGTCGGTTCATTTCCGCGATTTGCTACCTCTAGTTTATTACTAATTATAAATTCTAGGAGTGACTCACCTCTTATGTTGTTTCCTGTGCTCCCCCACATAATGTGGTGTGCGTTGGCGTCGCAGCACAGAATGAGTTGTACATTACTGGCCTCGCATTGTTGTACCAGTTCCTTGACTTCCTGCGTTGGAGGCAGGCCTGCTTGGTCGTAAGGAAGGTATGCAGATCCTAGTACCAGCTCTTTCATTAACCCTTCCATTTCGACATTGGTTCTTGCCACCATTAGGTCTCTCGTAGAGAGTCCCCACATTGGTAGCAAATTATTGTTTTTCTTTGCTATAATGCAAGCTCTTGGGTGGTCCTCTCCTGGGCTGATTAGTTCCCAGTCTTGTCCCACCTTCAATCCTCTGATCTTCCCCCTGTAAATCCAAGGTTCTTGTATCAGTACTATGTCTATATTGTATTTCAATATGAATCGCTGCAATGCTGCTTTACAGTGATGTATATTTACCTGCATTATCGAGTTGAATGTTCCTGCGCTGTTGGGAGTTGCAGCTGGTCCTCCTCTTTCGCCGTTTCCGCCCCGAGTTCTTCTTGCGGCCTCGGGTCGTCAACATCCATTTGCTCCCCTTCCTTCTTTTTGCCTAAGGCCTTAAAAAGGATCCTGGTCAAGTTGAAGTAGGGTTTACAATGGAGTGCCTCTACCTTCTTCCATGATGTTTCATCCATCAGGAGAATTAGTTGTTGTCCCTTTGGATCGGGCTTCCTATCGACGACTGTCCAGGTGTCCGTATGGAGCCCTGGATTTTGTACCCTCAGGCGCTTGAATGTTTTTTCCGGTTCCTGTGCCGGCCCCGGAATCCACACCATTGCCCTGATGGGTTTGGGTACGTCCTTGGCGTCACAGACGCTAAGTTTCGCACCCTCCCAAGGTATGCACTTCTCCACCACCAGCGTCAGCCAGTCCTTGGTCGCCTGGTCAGCACAGGAGGCAAGAAGAAAGCCCCCTCGTAGGTTTCCCCCGAAAATCTCGGGGGTTGTTGCCCCTCGACGACGTCATCTAGAACTTCAATCAAGGCATTCTTCACGAGATCCGCCTGATCTGCACTCAAGGACGTCTCGGGGTAGCCATATGGCTAATTTAATGTCAGCAAGAGCTGCCGCGTAGGAGGTTCCCTGGTCTTTGTTGACTTTGCCCCTCTTCCTTGGTTTCCCTTTTAGTCCCTCAGGGGTGCTTTCTTCGGATCGGCCGCGTTTAACGCCCGACTTTGGGTCACCCCCCTGAGGTTGTTTACTCGTCCCCGGTTGATCTGTGCTGGGAGTACTAACGCCCCCTGGCTGTTTAGGCCTAGGTCCTGTTTTCCCCCCCAGTTTCTCCTTGTTTATTCTTCCGGAGCTTCCTTCTGGCTGCCCCGGAGAGTCTCTTCGGTGGATCCTCCTTTGCAGGACCTCCTTCCGAAGGTGTGTTTTTTTATTTTATCTTGGTTCATAAATGATTCCACGAGTAATGGGGAAGTATTTGGTCACCGTGCCCAGAGCCCCGGTGAACACGGAAGGCTATATAAAACGGTGTTCGCCTGTGCCCCGAGTGTTGTCGCTAGTGACTAAGCTTCCCCTCAGACATGCATCCCTTCGGCGCGCATAATACCTAGGATTCGGAAGGTTTTTATAGTGGTACCTCATCCACGCAGTCGCGGCGATTAAGCCAAGACCCCCGTGCACCTTGTCGGTACTGTCTGGCTCAGGTTTGGGAGCCCACTGCCGGAGTCGTTGCACCCCACAAGCTGTTTACGGTGTGTGTCACGAGTTGGTCCGCGGCGATGGTTTTCGTTCGGTGCCATACGGGTATTAAGCCGCAGACCTCCCTATGGCCATCACTAACCAGAGCCAGCCTAGGGCCAGTAACTGGCCGCTCTCCTATCCGCCACCCGGAGACGCGCCTGATGGGTAATTCAACCACACAGGGCCAATTATGTTTACAGCGGTACTTAGGTTTCAATTCTGGCAAAATCAAGAGTAATAAATGGAGGATATAAATTATTATTTTGCTTTAATTGAAAAATACAGAAAAAAGGAAGCATTTCTGGTAAAGGTCTAAAACTTCAAATGTTGGATTTAAATAATAAACATATAGAATATCAATATTTCGATGATTACAATGAACTTGTTGATAGACTGAAATTGTTAATAGTTTCTCAAGCTGCTGGGAATACGAGTCATAATAACGAGAGATCCTCCTTACTGGAAGACCTCAGGGAAGGTAAAATTATGAAGTAGCGTGCAAGAAGACTAAAGTATCATTTAGTGTGAATTGTTGAAGCTGTTAACCATGTTTATTGACAAATTTGGAAGACATCTCCTTGCTAACCGTATGCAACCTTGTTGCACAACATCATCGCTTTTAACTACAACTGCAGATCCTGCGAGTACTTTATCTAGTCTATGTCTTATACAAATTCGGGGTGTGGTACAGAAAACATCAGCAAATGCTAGAACTTCTATTTTTTTGTGTTAGATGTTGATACTATAACATACACGTTACCTAGTTCAGGTATAACTGAAAGTATAAATTTATCTACGAATGTCACAATATTTTTATACAATGATAATTATTATGATCCAGATAATAAAAACCTCAGTAAAGGAAATAATCTTTCATTTTCACTTCCTGCAGTAGACCCTAAACCAACACTTTTTGTAGAAATTGTACTTCGCTGCCCATTAGTAAAAAAATGAGTAGAAGAAATAGTTAATGAATTACACAAGCCCGCTAGAAGATATTTTAAAAGAAAAGTAATAGTTACAGGATTTAATGACCTCCTTCATGGGGATTTCGTAGAAATGATCCCATATGCCAAAATAAACAAGGGATATAAGTATATTTTGGCTGATATTAATGTATTTTCAAAGTTTGTTTGGTGTGAACTAGTTAAAACTAAATCCGCTAAAGATGTAACTAATGCGATGAAGAAAATTCTATCACAACTAAACTTCACACCAAAAAATTTCCAAACGGACATGGGAAAAGAATTTTACAATACAGATTTTAAGGATTTAATGCAAAAATGGAAAATTAATCATTACAGTACCTACTCAAATTTTAAAGCAAGTGTTGTAGAAAGAGTAAATAGAACTTTAAAAAATAGAATGTGGAAACAATCTAGTTTACTACAACATATCTACAGCTATCTCAAAATAATCGATCCACACAAACAAAAATTCTAATTTTTTGGAAGATCATGAAGGTAGTGAAATTAAACGAGGTTTTTACAAACAAGAACTTCAGAAAGATAAGTATTCTGACGTAGAAAAAGTATTAAGGAGGAAAAGAAACAAGATTTTTGTTAAGTGGTTGGGGCTAAATAATAAATAAAATTCATGGATTAATAGAAATGAGAGTTTAATTGTGAATATATAAATATATACTCTATTTTTGAAATAAAACAATTTTTACATAATATTTTGTTATTTATTATCATTTTCCTATACATATTATTGCTATGACTCACATCTAAAATAGAATTAATAATTAATGCATGTTGTACAATCCGTATTTGAAAGAGTAGTCGATCAACAGCTAAGAATTCCCAATATTTTTTCCTTGATGATCTATATGCAAAATTCCATGTAATAAGAACATGTGTTTCATTATATTCCTCTCTAAATGTTACTTTCTTCATAACAACACTTTGCTGCCGCATTTAAAGAGTTCAGCATATGTGTAGATAAATTCCATAACCATACTAATATTCTCACTGTTTGGGTTTTTTCCGGTTGAAGAAAATTTAAAGCATTGTTGATATCACCATTCTTATTTTGTAGTCCATATTGCAGAATTTTGAAATAATTTCCAAATTGCTGCCTTTTCAATATATCGATTCGGTATAATATCAGCGTCAAGAAATCCCACAGAGTACAAATTGTGTCATAAGCTAGATACACATACAAATTATATTTTGAAATTTTAACTACCTTATAATAAGGTAGTTGTTTAAACTCCAACAAGAACTTTCCAACGTCTACAAACTCATTGCTGTTGTTGGTATACAAATAATTGGTTCCTTGATATGATAAAAAGTTTTTCCACTCACATTCATTGAAAACCATGAAAATTAAAGCACATAGGAAAAAAGATAAGAGTAAAAAAAACTTTTAAAATTGAATTTTATTTTCAAAAAAAATTAATTTTTGCCATAGGTGCCCATTAAAAAAATGGGGGGGGGGGGGGTAAATGGGTCACATAACCCCCACTTCTCGTCTTTTGATTCGAGATAAACTGATCATAATTACTGAAAATATTGAACTGCTACTAGTGCTATATTGTACTAAATTTAAAGATATCTTACAAGGACTCCAGAGTTAGAGCAAATTTTCCATTTTTATTTTCGACTTTAAGGGCCCATAAAAATTTTTGGAAGCATTTTCGCATTGAGGTAAGTCATATCGTCACTATTTGTTGCCCAGAATCTGCCATTGAGTTTATGACATGCTTTTTTTGTTACACTGTGTATATGTGTATATATATATATATATATATATATATATATATATATATATATATATATATATATATATATATATATATATATATATATATATATATATATATATATATATATATATATATATATATATATATATATATATATATATATATATATATATATATATATATATATATATATATATATATATATATATATATATATATATATATATATATATATATATATATATATATATATATATATATATATATATATATATATATATATATATATATATATATATATATATATATATATATATATATATATATATATATATATATTATGTATATATATAATATGTATATATATAATATGTATATATATAATATGTATATATATAATATATATACATATATATATATATATATACCGGGTGTCCCAGCCTCGCGTCGGCCAAATGTCCTGGCTCTCTTATAAGAGATATCGAAAAATTTCAAAAACGGGGTGATAGAGGGCGCAAAGGTACATAGTCTAAAAATATTTTGAAATATACAGGGTGATCCATTGAGGCGTGACGATATAAACTTATGTTTTTTTAAATGGAACACTAGGTATATTATTACATATTTGAATTCTACTTTTAAAGACGACTCAAGCGATATGCCACTTGATGGGTCTGCGATGGGTCGGTACCATAATATGGGTGAGTTTGTACCAAAAACATGCCAACTTTGTGAGCTCACTGTGACGTAATGGAAGGACATTTTGAGATCTAGATTATGTCAAAAATTGTCAAACACCCTGTAGTTTACGCTACTTTTATCGGATCTAACGAAATCGGTCATTTTATACCGGGTGAGTCAGGAAACGCCAAAACTACTTTTTCTCATTTTTTTCAAATGGAACGCCCTGTATATTATGACACCAAAGGAAAGCCCTTTGAAAGAGCTTTCCACTGATATAAAGGTTCAAGGGTCTATCTATCATGGGTGCCAAGAATTTGATGGCAAAGTGGCACAATTCGAGGTTTATTAAAAAATTACGCTCAATTTTCAATTGTTTTGTGAATTTTCGCTGAAATCGGCTCTTTTCAGTAAGACAATTTCGAAAATAATGATATTAACTTATCTGCACCATGATAGTTCTCTGCAGACAAAAAAAAAATCAAGAAAGAGAGGAAACGAAAACTTTATTTGGAAAGAAACTGGGTGGAAGCACTGGAAATTAAACTAAATGTTCAAAAATGTTCCCATTCTCCCTGATACACAGTTGTAAACGATTTTCAGTTGTTCTTCGAACATCGGCTAGTGTAGCTATTGAGACATTGCGAAATGTTGCAGCGATTCTTTCCTGCATATCCTCCCTGGTTGTGGGCCTCACCCTGTAGACCTCCTGCTTCACATAACCCCATAGGAAAAAATCCAAAGGAGTTAGGTCTGGAGACCGTGCCGGCCATCTTATGGGTCCTCCACGACCAATCCATTGTTCCCCTCTCCAATTAGTTAAAAAATCTTTTACTATTCGATGGTTATGTGGGGGTGCACCGTCGTGCTGGAACCACATGTTCTCTCTAACGTCTTCATCTACATCTTGAAGCAGCCCCTCTAAATTCAAACGCAAGAAATTGTGATATCTTCGGCCATTTAATGCCCCATCCTCAAAAAACCACGGTCCAATGACATAGTTGTCTAATATACCACCCCATACATTAATTGACCATCGATTTTGGTGATCCACTTGCCTGACCCAGTGCGGGTTTTCAGTCGCATAATAATGCATGTTATAGCGATTTACTGTCCCATTACTGCGAAAGGTAGCTTCATCGGTAAATAAAACCTTTGATAAAAATTGGGCATCTTCGTTAATTTTATTTAGCATTATATTGCAGAAATTAATACGATTTTGAAAATCTTCCCCATAAAGGTCTTGGTGTAGTTGAACGTGATAGGGGTGATATTTGTATTTATTGATGATACGATTTACAGAAGTTTTACTTACATCGGTTTGTTGTTCAATTTCACGACAACTTATGTGAGGATTCTCTTGCACGTGAAGCAAAACTGTCAATTCGTGTTCTTCATTATTTACAACCATGTTCCTCAATTTTCTTTTGGTATAACACACATTACCAGTGTCCTCAAATCTTTCTCTCAAGTTTTTGAATGAGTTGGGATCAGGAGTTCGTCTCTCGGGGTATTTCATTCCATAAATCCTTGATGCCAATAAGCAATTCCTATCAGCTTCTCCCAAACAATATATCATATCAGTTAACTCTTGTTGGGTGAATTTCATTGTTACTCGTTCGTTTATACTAAGAAAAATATCAACACTCGAAATTTTACAACAATAAAGTAAATTATTGACAAGACTGGTACTTTTATGACAGGTACCTACTTGATTTTTTTGAATTTATTTCGATAAATTGAAAGTTGGAAGCAATTTGAAATTCTCTACAATTTTTTTTTATTTATTCTTTCGATGATAGTACGTGGAACAACAGCTTTCCAAACTTAACAAAAATTTTACTATCTTTCATTGAATTGAAAATAAAAGTATTTTTTGGTCTTATTTTAGAAGAATGAATTACACCATTTTAAAGCTGAGAAAAAATACTACGAAAAGCTACGTTTTATTAAGCACCGTTCTAAAATAATAAATCATTTCGCGACAAAATTACGTCGGGCTAGAAAAGACTTGTCATGACATGAATTTATATACGCATTTCAGAAAAAAAAAATTAAATTTATCAGGCGTTGACTATTTTATACTTAAGTATTTTTCTGCACTGAAGTACGGTATTTTTCTCCGAGTATAAGGATAATTATTTTTGAAATTTTCGTACTGAAAAGCGCCGATTTAAGCGAAAATTCACAAAACAATTGAAAATTGAGCGTAATTTTTTAATAAACCTCGAATTGTGCCACTTTGCCATCAAATTCTTGGCACCCATGATAGATAGACCCTTGAACCTTTATATCAGTGGAAAGCTCTTTCAAAGGGCTTTCCTTTGGTGTCATAATATACAGGGCGTTCCATTTGAAAAAAATGAGAAAAAGTAGTTTTGGCGTTTCCTGACTCACCCGGTATAAAATGACCGATTTCGTTAGATCCGATAAAAGTAGCGTAAACTACAGGGTGTTTGACAATTTTTGACATAATCTAGATCTCAAAATGTCCTTCCATTACGTCACAGTGAGCTCACAAAGTTGGCATGTTTTTGGTACAAACTCACCCATATTATGGTACCGACCCATCGCAGACCCATCAAGTGGCATATCGCTTGAGTCGTCTTTAAAAGTAGAATTCAAATATGTAATAATATACCTAGTGTTCCATTTAAAAAAACATAAGTTTATATCGTCACGCCTCAATGGATCACCCTGTATATTTCAAAATATTTTTAGACTATGTACCTTTGCGCCCTCTATCACCCCGTTTTTGAAATTTTTCGATATCTCTTATAAGAGAGCCAGGACATTTGGCCGACGCGAGGCTGGGACACCCGGTATATATATATATATATATATATATATATATATATATATATATATATATATATATATATATATATATATATATATATATATATATATATATATATATATATATATATATATATATATATATAAATAATATAATATTTTGTATGATGTATGGAAAGCTTGAAGTGAGTAGATTATGATTTTGCTTGAAAAGAGAAAGGACCTGATGATTTACTAAAAATTTCCAAGGAATATTCCCAGAAATGTTCCCTAAAAGATAAATTCCTGAAAATTTACAATTCTAATGGTAGTTAAATAAGACTATCACAAATTATTAAAAGCACCTTGATACTGCAATATTTATTTAGCAATTGTGTTAATTTATGCAACTATAGTATTCTTAACTGTCAACACAGGAATTTGTATAGGTAAGCAACCAAACATAAAAATTTCTTATGTTATTGGTATAAGGCAAAAAACTATAAAAAAAAACTTAATAATGTTTTTTTTATTATTACAAGTCTTATTATTTATTTGAATAATTTAATATTATGTTTTTTATCTTCTATATAAAACTTCTTTTATAAAAATTTTACTTATTTTTCCTCTAGTTGACTCCTTTCCTCTTCTTCACTTTCTGCATTAACCACTTCTTTTGTCCCTGAACGTAAAGTAAACACTATGGGCACTTTACCCAAATTAGGATTGCCGTGTTTCTCTAAATGTCTTACCCAAGATAATAATGAGTCTTTGCTTGAGGTTCCTGTGGCACATAACGAATATATCACTCCATCTTCTTGTTCATGAACTGACCGAATAATTTTTAAGTGTTTGCGAACAGGTGGTTTCAAATTAAATAAGGGAATCTCTATATGACTAACGTCATCCTGATCTATATCTTCGTCTACTATTGGCTTAGGTTCTCCTCTTAATATAAAGTAGTTAATTGGGTGTCCCTTTATCCACACTTTAAATGAACCTATAATTTTTATACATAGAAAACCACATCAATTTAAAAATGTAAATATGATGTTCTGAAATTAAGAGCACAAATTTTGGAGGCTTATTAAAAAAATAAGTCAAAAAGTAAGCATGATATTCTTTAGCACCTTGCTACAGCTACAAACTCTCATCAAATCCTCGAGTTATATCTCTATAGTGTTAGGCATAGGTAAAAACTGTTTAACTTGGTCTTCTATAATTATGCTCTAAAACTTAGTACTCTTTATTTCAGGGAACGTCGTAATTTACCTTCTACATAAACTGGTTCATCGACATTATGCTCACTGAGAAGTCGCACCTGACTGTTACTTTGTGCACTTACAATCCAAGTATCATCTATAGAGTCTTTAATATCTGCACTCTGATACACAGTTACCACAGAATTAACATCAGCACTACTTATTCTTTCTATGGCATATTTAGCTAATTCAAAAGTGTCCTTTGGTATAGGATCTGGTACCGGCCAAGGTGATAAGTTTTTAAACTTTGGCATCCAATACATCATTCTCCAGTATCTTCGCAAAGGGAATGCCTTGTTACCAAAGATATTTACAAGCATGTCCTCCATATCATAATCTGGCATGACTCCATTTTCCTCCATTTGCTCTAACAAATCTATTATACATTGTTGCTGTTTTGGATAGTGCATAAATTCCACTTGAAACATATTCGTGGGAATGAATTTTCCTAAAATTTAAATAAATATGGAAATTGATATGTGTAAAATTCTTCCCTTTTTCAAGACGATATGCCATATTTGCAAGACTAACAGTTTTCTACTCCGAGAAATTACATTATCTGCGAGCAACGGTCTCACTGACTGCCAGTAATTTAGTTCAAGCTATATTATAATCACAATAAGAGTGGGCAACGCTAACGCAAGGTTATACATTTTAAATTGTAGGTAGATAGGTGCACAGATCACAAATGATAATTACAGAAAACAGAGCAAAAATGAAAACCGGTAGCAATCTCACAAACCGACATAGCTGGTTAAGAGGTTAAAACGCAAATATTCATTAAATAATTAATAACTTTACCTTTCGGTAAGACATCAATAAGTGCTTTATAAACTTCTAAATCTTTTTGAACACCGAACTCCTCCATATTCTTTAAAGCAGAATAAATAAACTCAACATGCCCTCTTCTATATACGTTGTCCCTATTTATAAAAATTTTCACCATTTCAAGATAAGTATTTTTATTTTTATTATCTACTTCCTGAAAGGCATTCCTGTGAACAAGTGCTCCATATTCCCTATCGTTCTTTTCTTCGTAATTTACTAATGAACTATGCAAACTTCGAACAAAATTAGTCACTGTATAATAGTTAGACGAATTTTTATACTTATATAAGATAGACGTGTACCTTATCAGTTTTCTATAAAACATTTCTGTCGCCTTTATTTCTCGTAAAAATAAGGCAAATATCACATTTTTCAAACAAAAATGTGGTAAATAACCTAAAAATCATTTAAATCAACAAATATAACCATACTTGACACCGAAATGCATGGTTGCCAAATTTGGCAATTTCTACCAGTGAAAATCAGGTTCAAATTGACATTCTAGATTTTTTTTCAGATTTTGGCTGTTCATATCCTTTCGATTGATCATCAATTCATCAATAAATTTGTCGTATACAAGATTCCAAAATAGAGACAGAAAAACCGTTTTAATAGGTAGACATTTTTATTTTTTCATAAATCTATAAATTTCATTGCATATAGATATATACGAGATATTCTATACAATCTGTAATGTATTTGACCTACAAATGAAATACTTTTATAGTTCAATTTAACATATGAAAACAAAATAAAAGAATAAACATTTCAAAAACTAGGAATAAATGCTCTTTCTTTTCAAGGATGTGAACAATTTAAAATGGCTAAAACATTCAGGCGAGCGACGGAAACAAAATTGTCAGCTACAAGTTCGAAAATAAATAGTTAAAATAGTCCAAAAACTGAAATATTCAATTAAAAAGGGGCAAAAATGAGGAGAAATCGCCAAATCTGGCAATCCTGTCGGTATTAACAACCATGTCTCTAATTTCCACTTACGTTTATGCAACTCTTTATACATATCACATGTAATTTGGATTTGTCATTGGACTTCGACTAGACACCTAATAATTTCCGTGCGTGCAGGGCCGGCACGGCACATGGGATGAGACTATAAGTTTGTACGGAATAATTGAAATACATATCTCAAGTGTTAACATTTCATGAAATCTCTCATATACCGTGATCAACGCATTAGTATAGATTAAAAGACATGAGTTAAATAAGTTACATTAACTATATTGGGAAACGTGGATCTTAAAAGCCTGGCAGCTTTACACATACCCAGGACTCCCAGGATAGATGTAACAAGAGGTGTAATGAACAAATTGTCGAATTTTGGAATGGCACTTAGGTATTCAGTCCTGCTCGATGTAAAACTACTATATATCAGAAATGAGTTGATCAGTGTTATATAGGGTGTTTACTTCCTAAATTTCTGAAACATAAATTTACTTTGTTATAACTGCCCCTTTTATCAATAAATTAGTATTCGGAATTTTTTTTAAATCATTTTTGCAAATTAAGTGCTCTGAAATCACAAATATGTTTTCTAAAATAAATATGATTAACTTTTGTTCTTAACGTCTTATTTTCAACAAAAAAACTGATTAGTAGTAAAGGGTTAGGTTAGGTTATTGTGAGTGGGTTCTTGTGGACCCTCCACTGCGGCCATTAGCAGGCCTATTGTGGCTAACTCCTAATTATATTTCACCCAGTAAGTTCAGTCTCTTAACGAAGGTGATAACTTTATTGGGTCAGAATGTGTCCAGATCCTCTGGCAGCAGTTGCCCTTTGTCAAATATTGATAATCGGATCCTCTCCACAGCGGGACAAGTACATAAGACGTGGTCTGCCTTCTCATCATCCTCCAAACATAAATGGCACTCAGCGTTATCCGCTAGGCCGAGTTTATGCATATGGTAGTTTAGTCGGCAGTGCCCGGTATATAGGCTTGTTAAGAGTTTTCAGGTGGAGAAACAACGTTCACTTTCAACGGTAGTCATAGGGAGAGTACACAAAATTTTTAACAGTTTGATACTTTCAGAAAAAGTATTGCACAAATTATTGTTAATAAAAAGCTGTAACAAAGCAACTGCACTTTCACTATTGGAAAAATCTTCTTGGCTATATAATACTTCTAATTCAGTTTTAAGTTTCAAATGATTTGACTGGATACTCCGTGTTAGGACACACTATTTGCTTTAGTTTTTCTGTTTGAATTTCGCGGTTTAGCGGTTTCGCGTTATAAAGTTGCATACACTGGCAATGACAGTTATTTTTGATTATTATGACATATGATGTTATGGCGGCAAGTCGTTGGTAATGTTTGGAGTGTTCTGGAATCATCCACAAAAGGGAGAACAAAATCCATATCAAATTTGTGAAGAACTTAAGTTAAAGGTGCCCGACATCTACAGAAATTTGCGTATCCATAATCGATGGAGGGTAAATGATGTGTATTTAAATCTTCGATGGACGGGGCCCCCATGTGCAGTTACAGAAATCCATCAGGTAAATGCAACTTTCGTTTTCCGATTACATTTAAGAATTGTATCCCTCTATTGAGGTGGTCCTTCACTGTATCATTTAGTGTGTCGTATCAACTGGCTACTTTCATTTAGAAGTGTATCAAAACAGTGGCTTTGGTAGCAAAATCATTTGTCCTTCCAGCGGACATTAACATTGGCCTTCGAGCGGATCAGAACGGCTCTATTGAAATAGTACAAGTACATTGCAATTTCGTGTATCTAAAAGGTTTGTTAACAGTTTGTTACAAAATGCAGTATCAACGTCGGTAAACGTTAAATAGCTATAGTCTATTCATAGTTTGCGTATCATTTTCAATAGCTATAGTCTATTCATAGTTTGCGTATCATTTTCACTAGCTATAGTCTATTCATAGTTTGTGTATCATTTTCACTAGCTATAGCCTAGTTATTGTATCAGGTTTATGACGGTTATTTCATTCTTTAATGATGGAAGGTGAACTAGTTAAACTTTCAAATAAACGCAGAAGTGCTTATAAGCGTGTGGAGCATTTATTACATATTGCGCAACAAGCACAGAGTGATCCAAGTGGCGTGAATGAGTTGGATATTCGTTTTGAGGAATTAACAGAACTTGTAAATTTATTTGATTCGCTACATTTAGAGATTGTATCATTAATAGTTGATGAGAAAGAATTAGACGAACAAGATGAAATTCAAAAACAGTTTGATAATATGAAATATTCAATAAAGTCTATTCATCGTGAGTTAATTGTTAAAAATATGTTACCTAGTCAAAGGGTAAGTCCAACGAATTCTGTACACTCTCATGCAAATAGTAGACGGTCAAACAATTCAAATTATAGTAATGTTCATGAAAATGTAAAACTACCGAGAATCGAAATATCTAAATTTGACGGAGACATCAAAAATTGGCCGACATTTTTTGACATGTTTAAGACATTGATTCACGAGAATACTGCATTATCTGATATTGAGCGTTTTCAATATTTGAGTTCATACTTAACCAAGGATGCGTTAACAGTTGTAAAGAATGTACCCATGACGGCAGAAAATTACAAAATAGTGTTTAACTCTTTAAAGAATAGATATCAAAATAAACGTGTTTTGATGACCAATTATTGGCAATCTATGTATCAGGCCTCAAAAGTTACTAATGATTCTGCTGTTTCTTTGAGAAAATTGTTATCTACATTTTCGGAAAACTTATCTGCTTTGGATCAGTTCAAACAGGATATGTGGGACTTTACTAAATTCAATTGGTTGTTGCATAAGGTTGATTCTGCTCTCAGAGTTCGATTTGAATTGGAATTTAGCGAGTCGGAAATTCCTACTTTCAAAGATTTATATGTTTTTCTTGAAAAGCAGTGTCGTGCATTGGAAACTAGTGCCATGACGCCAGCGTCGGGTTCAAATTCAAAGAAATCGACTTGGATGAGTACGTCATCTGTTGGAGGGCATAACAAAGAGAGATCGGCTATGGCTTTGGTGACTAATACTGAGAAATCGGTAACGTGTGTTTTTTGTAAGCAACAACATTCGTTGCTTAAGTGCGACGCATTTCTGGCGTTAAATCCACAAGAGAGACAGGATGTCGTTAAATCAAAGAAACTGTGTTTCAATTGTTTATCTACTTCACACTTTGGAAACAGATGTGTTTCAAAATATAGTTGTCGTGTATGCAATAAGCGGCATCATACTCTTCTGCATATTGTATCAAATCCTGCGTCTTCGAGTAATGTAGGTACGAGTGAAGAACAAGTTACTGACACAAAGCAATTGAATGTTATGACTAGTACAGTAACTTCTCATTCTACTGTTCTATTTTCCACAGTTGTGGTAAATGTCAAAGACAACCAAGGCAATCTGCAGAAATGCAGAGCTTTACTTGATTCGGCCAGTCAGGCTAATTTCATGAGTGATCAGTGTGCAAGGAGACTAGGCCTCGCCAGGTCATCCTGTTCGGTACCAGTTCAAGGTATAGGTCATATGACTACTTGCTCAAATTTAGGTATTGTTACTTGTGTGGTGCAGCCCTTTCATAAGCTTCAACCTAATTTCAAATTAGAAATGATCGTGATTCCAAACATTTGTAGTAATATTCCTCCTGTTCATGTACAGCATCAAAGTTGGAAGCATGTGAAAAAGTTGCAACTAGCGGATCCAAATTTTGGACAACCTGGTGATATCGACATTTTATTAGGAGCAGATGTATATGCTAACGTTCTTCTTGGAGATGTAAAGCGAGGAAGTTATAATGAGCCAAGTGCCATCAACACTACATTTGGGTGGGTCTTGCTAGGAAAAGTAAGATGCCTCTCTAATAATGTTGTCAATTCATTTTGTACCCTTGCTGCAGCTCCATTGGATATTACCCTTAAACAATTTTGGGAACTGGAGCAAATTCCACAGAGTTCTCCTTTATCAGTCGAAGACATTCAGTGTGAGACAATTTTTCTTGAAAAGCATTCTCGGGATCACACTGGTAGATATCTGCTAGAGTTACCATTTCGTGAATATCCTCCTCGTTTAGGGACATCTTATGATCTGGCATTACGTCGTTTTTTATCTCTGGAAAGTCGTTTAGTAAAAGATCCTTCATTGTATGCGGCTTATTCATCGTTTATGAAAGATTATGTGGAACAGAATCACATGTCTGTGGTAACAGATACTTCGATAAGTCCTGGTAGCGTGTATTATATACCACATCATTGTGTAACAAAACAAGAAAATGGTTCTATCAAAATCAGAGTGGTGTTTGATGCATCTGCCAAATCTTCCAATGGTGCCTCTCTCAATGATACCTTACTTGTTGGTCCTAAGCTTCAAAGTGATATCGCTTCCATTTTATTAGCTTTTCGTAGTCATAGTGTTGTCTTTATTGCAGATATCCGACAAATGTATCGCCAAATTCTGGTAGTAGACTATCATCGTGATTTTCAAAGGATTTTATGGAGATTTCAGAGATCGGAACCCGTTCAACAATTTCGACTAAACACTGTCACCTACGGTGTGTCTTCTAGTCCATACCTAGCCATTCGATCTTTGCTATAGCTAGCCCAAGATTTGGGAGAAAAATATCCTCTTGCTTCAAAAATTGTTAAGTCCAGTATTTATGTGGATGATGTGGTAAGCGGTGCAAGTTCTGTCGAACTTGCATGTGAAATGCAATCTCAGTTAATATCGTTGTTCTCTGAGGCTGGGTTTGAGTTAAGGAAATGGGCCAGTAATCATTCTCAGTTATTGACAGACGTTCCAGATACTCATCAGCAACCTCATGGGTTTGACACGCATAATCCTACAGTTGTAAAGGTCCTAGGTTTGCAATGGTGTGCGGTCACCGACTCTTTTTCATATAAGGTGGATTCAGTGGAAAGACCTTGTACAAAACGCAATGTGTTGTCTGAAGTGGCAAGAATTTATGACCCATTGGGCTTGATAGCTCCCATAACCTTTTTTGCAAAACATTTCATGCAGTGTTTGTGGACTCTAGGTCTGGATTGGGATGATGAACCTCCAGCAGAAATGAAGACACGTTGGTTAACTTACAAAGCTCAGCTTACAAGTTTATCCTCAGTAGTGGTTCCACGTCGTCTAACAATCGATAGGGTGATTCATACTGAATTACATGGCTTCTGTGATGCCTCCGAGTCTGGTTACTCCGGAGTGGTATATTTTCGGAAAATTTCTCCAAATGGGTTAATTAATATTTTTTTGGTGTGTGCAAAATCAAAGGTATCCCCCTTGAAAAGGGTTTCAATTCCACGTTTGGAGTTATGTGCTGCTATGCTTCTTTCAGATCTCATAGAATTTGTCGTATCATCATACCAAGGTTATCTGACAATAAACAAAATTTATGCTTGGTCTGATTCTACAGTGGCTCTATCCTGGATACAATCTCCTCCTCATAAATGGAAGACATTTGTTGCTAATAGGGTGAGTCATATTCAGGAGAAGGTTCCTCCCGATCAATGGCACCACATTAGTGGTAAAGACAATCCTGCGGACTGTGCTTCGCGTGGTCTCTTACCAAGTGAGCTTTTGTCACATTCTCTTTGGTGGGCGGGTCCCAAGTGGCTAAGTGATCCTTCTTATTTATGGCCCAGTGTTCAAACTTCTGAAAATACTATCAACGTAGCTGCTGAAGAACGGAAGCTAGTAAATGTTACTGTCATTTCAGGGGAGTGGGTTAATGATCTTCTTAAAAAAATTCTCTTCGCTTGCTAAAATACAACGGATAGTCGCTTATTGCCAGCGATTTGTTAAGCATCTCAAAACTGCTGTGTCAGCTCGTATCTATGATCCATTTTCTGAAGAAGAGTTATACAATGCTCTTCTGGTCTTGGTACGCAATGTACAACGGGATGTATTCCACCAGGAAATATCCAACTTGGAAGGGGGAGACTTATGTTCTAAACCGTTTCGCAAATTGGCTCCTTTTCTGGATGATGGAGGTGTTCTCAGGGTGGGCGGTCGACTCCGACATTCTGATTTATCATTCGATGCAAAATATCCCATGTTGTTACCCTGTTCACATAGGTTGACTGAATTAATTATTGAACATACCCATCGCATTCATCTTCACCCAGGTTTGCGTACCCTCCAATTCTTACTCTCACAACAATTTTGGATTTTATCACCTCGACGTACTATTAATCACACCCTCTCTCGTTGTTATCGTTGCTTCCGCGCAAACCCCTCACCTTTGACCCCACTAATGGGTGATCTGCCACTGACCCGAGTGTCTCAACTCAAAGCGTTTTCTCACAGTAGCGTGGATTTTGCTGGCCCTCTCCTCATTACTTTGGGAAAACACCGTGGTGCGAAAAGCATGAAGGCTTACATATGTGTATTCGTGTGCTTTGCCACTAAAGCTATCCACTTAGAGCTTGTCTCTAGTCTAACTTCCGAAGCCTTTATTGCCGCTCTGCGCCGCTTCATTGCAAGGAGAGGTAGATGTAGTGATCTTTATAGTGATTGCGGCACCAACTTTGTCGGCGCTAACAAACTTCTTTCATCTTATTGTCAAGGTTCTGCTGAAGAATTATCTATTAAATGGCATTTCAACCCCCCCCTGCTTCACCTCATATGGGTGGCTTGTGGGAAGCTGGCGTCAAGGCAGTCAAGTCTCACCTCAAACGGGTAGTCGGAGAGCAGATTCTTACTTACGAAGAATTATCCACTGTTTTGACCCAAATAGAAGCCCTTCTAAACTCTCGTCCATTATGTCCCCTAAGTAGCGATCCCAATGACCTAACAGTACTTACCCCTGGTCATTTTTTAACCCAAGAACCTTTAAATGCACCTCCAGATGCTGATCTTTCTTCATTAAAATTGAACCGATTGAATAGATGGCAACTTGTGCAAAGACTACATTGTGACTTTTGGCGCCGTTGGCACATGGAATATCTCCACACGTTACAGCAACGTCAAAAGTGGAATACTCATCAACACGAACCTAGTGTGGGGACTCTTGTATTAATCAAGGAGGAAACAACTCCACCCTTACAGTGGCAACTTGGACGAATATCCAAATTGTATCATGGCCGCGATGGAATCGCTCGCGTTGCACAAGTGCGTACTTCTAAAGGAATGTTAGATCGCCCCTTGGTGAAACTATGTCCTCTTCCATCACACTAAATCTATTAGTTGTATTTTAGTTGTATAGTTAGGTATAGGAAATTGCAATGTTACAAAAATATATATATAAAATAAGTAAACTTATTTGGTGGGCGGAATGTTAGGACACACTATTTGCTTTAGTTTTTCTGTTTGAATTTCGCGGTTTAGCGGTTTCGCGTTATAAAGTTGCATACACTGGCAATGACAGTTATTTTTGATTATTATGACATATGATGTTATGGCGGCAAGTCGTTGGTAATGTTTGGAGTGTTCTGGAATCATCCACAAAAGGGAGAACAAAATCCATATCAAATTTGTGAAGAACTTAAGTTAAAGGTGCCCGACATCTACAGAAATTTGCGCATCCATAATCGATGGAGGGTAAATGATGTGTATTTAAATCTTCGATGGACGGGGCCCCATGTGCAGTTACAGAAATCCATCAGGTAAATGCAACTTTCGTTTTCCGATTACATTTAAGAATTGTATCCCTCTATTGAGGTGGTCCTTCACTGTATCATTTAGTGTGTCGTATCAACTGGCTACTTTCATTTAGAAGTGTATCAAAACAGTGGCTTTGGTAGCAAAATCATTTGTCCTTCCAGCGGACATTAACACTCCGTTTTAACTAATTTAAACATATCTTCAGAAAACCTTTTTTTTTGTAATCTTTAAATCGATCTGCGTGAAATAACTGAGACACTGCTAAATGATTACTGAAGCCAAACCTGTTTTTGATCTCAGATGTAATTATATCACAAACTTCTAATGAAATTCTCCTTTTTAATTCTTACGTTTTACATCTCTGGGCAGACTGCATGGATGTCTCCTCCAAATAGTTATTCAAAATTTTATTTCTGACGTCTTCAATTTTACTATTAAAAACGCCAATACACTTATTTACCGTTATGACATCGATATTACATTTTTGTAATTGATTGAACAATATATCACAATGAGGCATAAACTAAATGAAAAAAATTTAACCAGTAAAGAAAATGTTCATTTTGTAAGTAGTTTTTTAAACCAATAGCTTGGTTTAGAGTGTTGTTTTCTGATTCATTATCAATGATTTTTTTCTAAACAATCTAATAATTCTGTTCGATAGGTATAAACAGTCTCTATGCACTTTGTATTAAAATTCCATCGTGTTGGAGCCGCTTTAGGTAATCTCACCTTAACAACATTATCTAACATGGCTGTTCTTTTTGGCGATTTTCCAAAGTATGAAGAACAGCTATGTAAATTAGCAAAAAAATTTTTTATGCTTTTATCCTGACTTTATGCTTTTTGTAAAAGTAAATTTAGTTGATGAGCGTAACAATGAATAAAATTTGCTGAAGGATAACTTTTTTTAATTTTGGCTTGTACACCTCCAAAAGCATCACTCATTACTGATGCTCCATCGTAACTTTGTGCTATCAATTTTTCAGGACTTTCATTAATTTTCAGGCATTCTAACTCTTTTAAAATTACATTTGTCAAATGCTGTGATGTCGTTCCTTGAGGCTGAATATATTTCCAAAATCTCTGACATACAACATCTAAAACGTATCTAAACACAAAAACTACTTGTACTTTATTATGTCCATCTTTCAGTTTTAATATATTTTGTACAACACTCATATTTAATAGTAAACACCAAAAACACTGTTTTACTTAATTTCACGACAAGTAGAGATTTACTAATAAAATGTTCACAAATAAAAACATTAGAAACAACGCGATAGAATTTATCGACCAACGCGTACCTAGTCAACATTAAGACTGCTGACTGGCGACTGGTTTTACTAAGCTTCGTGCGTTACTGTGTCAGAGTCGACATTGTCCCCGCCAGTGCTTTCTGACGATTCGCGCATAAGTCTATTTCACTATAATTCGTTGTAAATTCGGTCCATAGCTAGCTTTAAGGACACGTTGTGGATTGACCCAAGATGTTTAAATTCTATAAATGAATAATGTAATGATCTAGATATTTGAATAGTATTGTGCATAGAATGAACTAGAAACTTTAATATTTTTTAAGAATATTAAAAATATATATATTATTTTTAAACTTCAGAATATTAATAGCTCTATTTTTTTATTTGTATGTGGGAGGTCATTGACCAAATGACCCTATAGAAAAACCGCCAGTGCCATGTACATTGTAAAATTAAATAAAATGCACCTAATGTTTTTGTAGTTTGGGAATGTTTCAGTAGGTGTTTGCAATATATTATATTATATCTGTAAAAGCAATCTCTGGGAACCGATCGGTAAATCCCACATATGGTCATATATGATTCTTTCGAGTATTTTTGATCCAGTTAGAATATTTACCACCTTTCAGTGTCTCTTAGGCATCGGTTGTATTATTGCAATTTTCCAGTTATTAGGTATCACTCCCAGTTCTAATGATACATTAGTTTTGTGCGTTAAGGGAAGTAAACAATATGGCAGTAGCAGTTGTAGCATATACACAGATATGCCATTTATTACCACAGATTTGGATTTAATTCTATGTAGTGCCTTTATTATATATTCAGAATCTACATATTGGAGGTAAAAGCTCAGTATGTCACCCTAAGTATTATAATGAGCTGTCATTTCTTGATTAATTTCAGGTTTAAACACGCAACTTTCAAAGTAGTCACGTAGTTATTACTTGATGGTCTTAGCTCATACGGTAATTCCACATTTATAACTTTTTCCTGAAATCCTAGCTTTTTTGATTCTAACCAAATATTAGTGTTATTATTCTGGTGTTGTTTAAACTTTTGCTTAAAACAGCTCTTTCCCTATTTATTGCTTTTTTCACCTCTCTTCTCATACTTTAAAATTATGCACGTGATTCATTAGTCTGTTTTGTTTAGATTACTTTTCTTAGCTTTTCTTCCTTTTTTAATTGGACACCTCTTTTCTCATACTTTAAAACTATGCACGTGATTCATTAGTCTGTTTTTTTAGATCTTTTCTTAGCTTTTCCTCTTTCTTTAATTGGACTATATTATATGTATCCAAGGGAAACTTTTACGTGATCTGATTTTTGTAGTTTTATGTGGAGCATTCACATAAAAAATTTGCAGAATTATTTCATTAAATAACTTTGTCATTAATATTTTGCAGCATGTAAATATAATTTCAGCATTTCTTCGTCTGAAAGCTATGGGAAAATGGGTCCCACATGAACTGAATGAAAGACAGCAAGAAAATCGAAAAACCACTTGTCAAATGCTGCTCATCAGATATAAAAGAAAATCATTTCTCCATAGAATAGTGACAGGTGATGAAAAGTGGATATATTTTCAGAATCCTAAGCGTCGTAAATCATGGGTGAATCCAGGCGAACCATCAACATCCACTGCAAGACCAAATCGTTTTGGAAAGAAGACAATGCCGTGCGTTTGGTGGGATTAAAAGGGTGTCATATATTATGAGCTACTAAAACCTGGTGAAACCGTTAACACTGATCGCTACCAACAACAAATGATCGATTTGAATCGAGCAATACGTGAAAAACGACCGGAATATGCAAAAAGTCAACATAAAGTCATTTTGCTTCATGATAATGCCCCCTCACACACAGCAAAACTGGTCACGGATACGATCGAGGCGTTCAATTGGGAAATACTAGCGCATGCGGCTTATTCTCCAGACTTGGCTCCGTCCGATTACCATCTGTTCGCATCATTGGGACATGCACTCGCCGAACAACACTTCGATTCGTATGAAAATGGCGGGACAACTGTTTCGCTTCAAAGGAAGAATTGTTTTTTTGGCGTGGCATTCATAACCTGCCGGAGAGGTGGGGAAAATGTATAAATTCCAATGGAGACTATTTTGAATAAAATAATTTTCAAATAAATAAAATGTAATTTTTACAAAAAAAATTCCGATTTCATACTTCTACACCTGGTAATTCCAATCCATAATTGTTCCAGTTCATCTGCACTTTCATTGGTATTTTCAATAAGCTTGCTACTTATATGGGTTTTACAGTAAATTGCTAGACCACAACCACGTCATTTTCTATCCAATTGGTAAATTTGATATCCAGGAATATAAATATCTGTATTTTGCTTGACATCATTTACTTCTCATAATTTAATAAAATTTAAGATTCCAAGTAAACATTTAGCACCAAGCCTTCAATTGGTACATGCGTATCCTCACCAATATAAATGAAGTAAATCGGGTACCGACTTAATGTGCCAGTTTTGCCTCCAAACCGAAAATAAAAATATTTCAGTTCGTTCTAGTAACTCGGATGATAGATAAAAAAATAGATATATTAGTATAATACTAACAAAATTGTTTAACAGCCTTGCAAATCGACCTGTTTCAGCTCGGAGCTATATTATTCAGAATGATAAGGTCAATTGAAAGCAAGGTTACTTTTTTCCTGTATTCTACTGTTTAATCAACATAGCATAATAAATTATTAAAAGAAAAATTGCTCGTATATGTGAAACGACTAAAACGAGCAAGGGTGATTAGTAAAAAAAAAAAAGAATAATTATCAGAATTGGTACTTTACAAGTTTATTCACAATTATATAAAACATAATTCTAATTATTTAATCATAAATAATAATAATTAAAGATTCTACCACCTATTATAGTCGCCTCTTCCAGGCCTATTAAATGGATTACCTAAGCCACCACCAATCCTAGGATCATCATCGAATCTATTCCTCTGATCGAGAGGACCAGGTCGGGCTCCTCTAGTATTGAGATACTGTGTAGTTTGCTGGTGTGTAAAATCATTTCCATAATTAGAACCATAAGGGACAGGATTCCTCGGATACTGCACAACTGGTCTATCTCTGGGCCCAAAACCAGGTCCAGATAGACCCATGTTAGGTCCGATATCTCTACTACCTAATAACATATCTCTACCTCCCAGTCCCATTTCTCTACCTCCTGGCCCCATTTCTCTACCTCCTAACCCCATGTCTCTACTGCTGGGTCCAAACGGACCTCTATTGTCCCTGTTTAAGCCTCCCGGACCATTATATCCCATATCTAAATCTCCCAGATCCATGCCTATTCTAGGTAATCCTCTAAGAGGACCAGCTGGACCCATACCTGGTCCTGGACCAATAGGTCTCTATCCATTTGGGCCTATTCTGGGGCCTGGTCGTCCAAATGGAATATTTCGTCGTACCTCTTCAAGGCTGCGGTTTAACCCCAGATTATCATTTATATCCATCATTAAATTGGGTGACTCTGGTTTATTTAACTGAGAAGGGTCAAAATTTAATTTCCCAACATTGGTTCTTACCGGAGGTTCAAAATTAAGTTTTTCATTTGATTCTGCCGTTTGTCTCTTCACATTACTGACAATACTGGCCAAATTATCAACATTTATGTTACTGAAAGTCTTCGCAAAGTCTGCGGTACTTGTTAGTATGCTTGATGTGCTTGTGGAAGGATTTGCACTACTTACTCGTAGTCCCAACAGATCAATGCTACTTGAACCTCCCGAGCTACTTTTGCTAATATTACTCATTAAATTTGATATTAGTGCCTTGGCATCGCTTAAATTTAATTCATTCTTTGCTTTGTTAGTCTCAAATTTCATGCTATCCTCTACAAGTTTCATATTATTCTCTAATTCCTTATCTTTAACAGTTTTGGAAACCGCTTTTACTACATCCTCATAAGAGTAATCTTCATCTTCTGAATCCAAATGAGGTTTACCTGCTGGCTTTTCTTTTTCCTCAGTCTTCTTGTTCTCCTGTTTTTCCTCTCTGGCATCTTCCTCTTCAGATTCTATTTTCACTAACTCCTCCACTGCTGGATTGGTGCTTCCAAGTCTATTAGAGAAAGGACTCTCTCGTCCAATAGCAGACTTATCTTTGTTTTCATTAGATTCCTCGCCATCTTCGGTCTTTATTTTGGCACCTGGATCTAAATTTACAAATTTCCTTAATCTCTCGACCCGCTCTGGCTCATGGGTTTCTAACTTCTTTAAATAATTTATAAGGTTATGTTGTTCATCAGTGGAGAGGTCTTTAAAATTTTGCAACAAAGTCTGCAAATCAGAATCAGACAAATTTTCCATGTTATTAACAGAACTTTTTCCCGGACTTGGAGTCAACGGTTCTGTAAGTTTTTCCAGGTCTACCACCTCTGTCTTTTTAAATGACGTGGGTATAATTATTTTTTCTTCTGGCTCCTTTTCTTCTTTAACTGATTTTAATGTGTCAAAAGATATAGTACCTCCAGCTAACTGTTGCAAAAAATTTGCAGTTGTTATAGGTTTATTCGAATTTTTAGATGCCTCAGCCATACCAACCTAAAATATATCCACTGTCAATAAAACAGAATATAGTGATCCAGAATCATTGATTGTGTTGCTTCACAAAGATTTTTTCTGTGTTGTTTACATACATTTCTTTACACAAGATTGGAAACTCGGTAAAGAATGCATGATAGGTTTGGAAATATATTTTGACAAAACGGAAATCACTTCTAATAATTTTGATGTCATTCTTCAATTACGTCACCTTCAATCATTCTGGATCTCTCTGTACAAAATTCAACAATGAAGTATGCAGTTGCTGCAGATATAAATTTAAAAAAAAATTATCTTTTGCAAGAACATAGCAAGGGTCATTTATTTATGACGGTTCATAGGTAAGCAAAAAACCCTTATTACGGAGTATTGGTCAATTTTTGTGGCTAGAAATGTTACACCACTGGATGGAAATGCAAACTGATTATATTTTTTGAATAAATGTGTATTTTATGAACATGCCTTTTAGATTTTTCTCATCACATAGATAGTATTTGAATTATTTTAAATTATGTAGTTAAAAACCATAAAAACCACAATCCTTCAATAGTATAAAATAAATTAATCGATTCTACTTAAAAAAATTTATAGGAATAAAAGTATAATATTTTTTGAACCTTTAAAAAAAAATTGTGCTCCTTTTTGGAAATTGGATTCACTTACAAAAATGGCTGACATATACGTAAGGCAACATTTATTTTGGGGTGGGGGGAGAGCGGCTTACTAATCTACATAAAATAATAATGCATCAAAGATCCCAGGGAAGGGTATACATATATATTTTCATGAGCAAAATAATTTACTTCCCATCAAAATGGCATTATCTGCAAATTTAAAAATAACTCAAAAACTAGCAGTCTGATGATGAAAACCAAAGGTATATTACTTTCAAGAAATAGACCCACGAAGTAAAAAATCAAATCAACTTTGAATTTATCCAAACATTTCTAGCAAAAAAAAAAAACATGGAACAGTGGGAAAACAATGGAAACAGGCCCCTTTTTGATGCAAATAAAAGTGTACCAAATGACTGTTATACTTACTATGTTATTATAAGAGGTTCAAATTTAAAATTCATATATTCAATTAATACAAACTATGTTTAATATTTATTAATGCAAATTTATTAAGTGAGCTGGGTAATAGTTCCATGGTGAACCCTAAAAAGGGGCCTTTATTATAAATTTCAGACCTATGAAAAAAACATCTGATATATGCCTCCTAAATTGTGGCAGTTAAGTTGACAGTTCAGCAGACGTCAGATAAATAAAAAAAAAAAAGATATATTTACCGAAATGGCCTTAGACTATCAATAAAATATAGACCTATATATTCACATTATACAGTGCCAGAGACAACTAAGCACATTCTAAGCAATGCAAGGTAAACAATAAACAAATAAAAAAAGTCAGGTACACATATGGGTGGCGACTCTGTGGATTCTAAAATTATGTTGGCGGTTAATAAATCTGTAGTGTCCCTTCGAGCTATTTTCAGAACATAGTGGAAAATTAAGTACACTATCAGTGATAGTCTATAAAGAAAATTCAGTTAGAAAATGGGTACTGAACTGCATAAACTCATATTACCATACCCCTCATACTGCAGCGCTTTGAACACTTCACAGACATCACTCCATCTGTGGCTGTGCAAGTGTCAAGGCATGATATATTCTGTGATTGCATTGTGCATTGTGTTTTGGTTTGTTGTTGTGCTTTTCGTGAAGTATATACAAGATGTCGAGTTGATAGCTAGAAACTTGACTCAAAAACATAAATAAACTAGACAAAAAAATGTATAAACGGAAATCATTTTCGAATATACAGAGTGAGCCAAGACGATTCTACAGAGTCAACTAACATTTTTTTAAATGGAATGTCATGTATATCAGAACATTTTTTGAAACCTCTCTGTGGCCTCCTTCAACTCCTGTATTGTTATCGACTCTCTCCCAACCACTTGGATGTAATGATTTTTTTTGTTGAAATTATGCCATTTATATATTAAAAAATCACTAGTCACAATTATTGATTTTAAGAAAAAATATGATAGTACCAGTTATGAGACGTGTGTGATGACAGCGATTTTCACTTTGTAAAATTACACAAGGTGGCCAAAAATAATTTTTAAATTCACAACTATTTGAACTGAACTTTCTCAATTTTTTTAAAATGGAACACCCTGTATATTTTTTTGACAATGTGTGTATAAAAAATGTTCGTTTTTCAATACCACATCACATCGTCCAAAAATATTAGTGTTCCATTTGAAAAAATTTAAAAAATTCAGTTCAAAAGGTTGTGAATTTAAAAATCCCTTTTGGCCTCCCTGTATACTTTTAGGAGGTGAAAATGGCTGAGTGTCATCACACAGATGTCTCATAACTGGTACTAACATATATTTTTTTTAAATCAATAGTTGTGATTGTAGTGATATTTTAAATACACACGTGTAAATGGTATAATTTCAACAAAAAAAATCATTACATCCAAGTGGTTGGGAGAAAGTCAATAATAATACAGGAGTGAAAGGAGGCCACAAAAAGGTTTCAAAAAATGTTCTGATATACATGGCATTTCATTTAAAAAAAAATTTACTTGACCCTGTAGAATTGTCTTGGCTCACCCTGTATATTCAAAAACAATTTCCGGTTATAGACTTATAGGTTAAGTTAACTTGTGGCTCTCCAAGATGAACTCAGTGGCGTATCACTGAAACAGTAATATTGACATTTTTTTTTTTTTAATTTTAAGTTATTAATACATTAGTAATTTTTTTTTTCCAATGATAAATTTGCTTGAAAATTTTCCCTGTTTCAATATTTAAAATAATACACGCACTAACAACGGCGCGCATACGCCTTTGTCTAAAAATGTAAACAGCTGTAAGAACTATGTTGGTACTTCAGCACACTGTCATTAGCATGCTGTGTCTATTTTTAATTGATAGTCCAAGAAAATGGCCCTATAGTGCTGAACGCAGTAAGAAAACACTGAATCATGGTAATTCGACAGACTGGTACCGACTATGATCAGAGCGACAAAATCTAAAATATCTCCAACAGAAGGTGTAGAAATTTCCTAACCTAAACTACACTTCTATCAACATTGTAATTCTTTGAAAGGAAAAAAACGGGGTATTACTTTTAGCACAAAGTGTTAACGTATTCCAGCTCTCAAACAAAACTATCTTAAGACAAGTTTAATGTTGGGATCGAACATTTTGATTATGATATGTATGACACAATTTATGGCTGAAGTTGTATTGAGGCTCATTAATAATGATTGTGAAACCCAACGCTATAAAAAATGTTTGTACCTATCTGGATTTTATGTTAGTTAAAAATGTGTATTATCACAAAAAAGACATTATTATTATTTGAAGTATATGAGATAGACAAATTATCTTCAGTTACAAATTCAAAATTGACTGACTTTTAGGTGCCTTCCAGGTAGCGACTGCAACTACATTATTTAGAACAGGAGTTTTTATCTACTCGCCGTTATATATAAACAAGTAATGCCAATTTGTGATAGCAATTATTGATGCCCTCGGTTTCTTTTTTTATCACTAACTATTCGGATTTCAACGAATTGCATATGTGGTAACATCACCAATTGAATAATTTGGGATAACCCATAGGAATAATACATAAAAGTAGCATTCCAGGAGCCGGAATTATTAGCTAATGTGTTAACGAGATGGCATTTTTGTTCGCATTTCTGCCCACACTATTTGGATTAAATATTATTTTCTTTGTATTTTAAATCAACGGGATAATTTAATGCCTTATGTTACATTTGTTTTTACCTGTTTTTGTTGTAAACAATTAGGCACAATGTATGGCTCCAAATATGGAATCAAATAATAACATCTCCTTTGATACGCAAAATATTTTAACGAATTCGGTCATTTATTTTCAATAAAAGATTGCGAAAGGGATTGCACTGATTATTCCCATGAAAGCGGCGACATTAATCATTTTCTATATTATCAACCATTAATACTTACATTAATTATTCATCAATTATTTCCAATAAAATAAGCTTTCACTGTCAGAAGCAAATACCGCCGATTAAAAAACACCTGCTGTTTGCCTCAATCGTCAATAAGTGGAAGGTGAAAAATTAAATTTTGGCACGATCCCCTAATTCACTAATCATTTTTTAAAAAACCAATAATTGGCCTCCTGGAAAAATTTCACGCAAAATTTTCAAAAATTATTTGACCTTCAGAGAATTTACAATACAAAAAACAAACGGAGAAAGCAATTGTCCAAAATTTAAAAAACCAGTTCAAATCCTTATTGTCTTAATCCACGTTAATTCTGATTTGATGTGCAAAAATAAGCTACACTTTTATGTACAGTATCGTTTTATGCCCAATAATGGCCATATAGATTCAAATCAAACATATTGCTGGTTACGGCCTGGGCCCAACGTTACAATTTTAACTTAGTTGCTTTTGGCTCGACCAACTATTCACTCCTGAATTTACCCATTTAAGTTATAGCCTTGGTCCTACACCACAACCAGTAATTCTTTGAATTCATATGATCATTCAAATTAGAGGATACCATGTTTCCAAAATTTTAACATGCCAGAAAAAAATTTCAAGTTTGTTGCAAGACAAAAAAAACTTACCACTGCATTAATAAGTTGTTCTAGTTCTGCTTGAGTAACGTCAGTCTTTCCTTGCATAATAAGCGCTGTGGCAATTTGCTTAGCAATGGCTGCTTTATCTACGGTACCAACTCCAGGGACTGTAACCGGTTTAATTTTTGGCATCATACGTTCCCTTTGTCTCTTCCTTTGGCCAGCCATATGAATCAAAGTTGCAATCTTTTTAATTGCTTTCTTAAATGCCCTCTCTTGCAAAATATCCACAAGTCCTGCCAACAGTTGTCCTTTTAATTTCTCTTTCACTGTTTCAAACAAAACACAGTTTATATCATTATCTAAGAGTGTCTCAGAACTGTTTGCCTCATTTTTCTCCAGGGCAAGAGCCTGGGCAAGTAAGTCAATTATTTTCGGTCCAAGAGATCCTAAACGCTCTTCTAATGCTGTAAGAATACGTAGTACATCAACAATGTTAACCTCGCCATCATCGTCCTCCTCAGGCGGTACCACCACAGGTATCATGCCTCCGTCTGCCCTAAGTACAGGTTTCCTTGTAACATCTCGCATAATGGGAGGTGGTTTGTAGTATTCTTCAAACTGATGCCTAAAAGCTAAAGAAAAAAAAGTTTGCATGCTGTTCACCCTGTCGGGGGGCTTAAGAGTTAAACAAGAAAACAAACAATTATTGCTGCTAAAATTTTGCATTTTTGAATATATATTTTCTTTTTGAATCCGTATGTATATAGGGGCTTAACTTTAATAGTTTTTGAAATATTTAAAAATGAAGTTTGATATTGACATTCATCATTCGGAATCTAAAAAAAAAACCTCTAAAAATGCAAAAATCTAGAGAAAAATATATTTGGTATTCAATTGTTTTTCTTAAATATGACTTATTTACCTAAAAAAAAAAAAAAAAATACATCACGTTTCCAATTTCTCCTTTAAAACACCCATATCAAACCTTACAGAAGCCCATTAGGCAAAACTTCTAGGTTAAAAATTTACCATTTTAGCAGTGATTTAAAATTATATTTCGCCGGCTAAAAATCACTGCTTTATACCAAATAAAGACTTGTCCAAGACACTTATTCAAAGACAATATGGAGATATTTTTGTTTAAATATGTATCATGCATACCTTTTTCTCTTTCCCAAGGTAAGTCAGCCACTGTCCTCACTCTTTCCCTTCCCCTAAGATCCCTCTCATATGAACTCTCTCTATAATCCATCCTCTTTTCCAAATCTCTCCGTTCCCAACTTCTCTCTCTTGAGCGAGATCGCCTCTCTCTCGAATATGATCTCCTGTCTCTTGAATCCCTATAATCCTTTGACCTTACAATGTCTCTTGAGTGTGATCTCTCTTTGGACCTAGATCTTCTTGCCATAACTCTTTCTCTCGATTTAGACCTTCGTACAGGTCTATCCATTTTATTAGAACCATTGCTCCTTTCCACTCTTGGAGGACTTTCATCTTGTGATCTAGACCTTACAACGGTAGATCTCTTGTGAATGCGGCCCGGGGATATACTTCTTTTTCTATTTGGTCTCGATTTATGCAGTGACTCATCTTCCCATGGACTGTGAGATCGATTGAGGGAATTAATATCATCGTCTTTGTCATCTATTATGATAACCTCGTTATCCTGATCCGGCTGTGCAGCCATCGGCAAGTTTGGTTTGTTCTCTTTAGAAAAGTCTTTACTAGCACCAGGGGGTGGTGCACCTATTGTGAATTTGATCGGATTTGGTTCTTCAGGAAGACCCAACCTATAAAAGTAATAATACGATAACCTACAACTGCATTACTTTTGTTGCAGAATTTGTTTGTACCAAAAATTTAAAAATAATAAAATTCTGAGAATGCAAAACTTTTTAAAAATATTTTGTTATATTCATAAATCGATTCCATAAGTTTACCTTTTTCTTAATGCATCCTTCCTACTTCGAAGTTCATCGCTGTGGATTTCAATCATTCTTTTATTCCAAAACTCAATCCACTCTGGTTTGAAATCATGTTTAGATACGTCCACACCAGTGGCTTGCAATTCTTTATACCTAAAAAAAAAAAATAAATAAAAATACATCATAATGAGTAAATTCCTATATTCAGTATTTTCTATAACATTCAATGGCTAACCTTTTATTCCAAAATTTCTTCCATTCCTCGTTATATTGTGGATGTTTCTCAGGGTTCTTTTCATGCTGTTTAAGAGTTTTGTGCATATCGTTTTCTATGGCTCGTCCCAGTTTTCTAAACTCTTCTAATTTCCTAATTTTTTCCCTTTCTTTTTCAGTTATTTTTTTCTCGGTGAACTCATTTCTTTGCCGTTGGTAGTTGGGGGTTTTGCCATGGCATCTGTCTGTCACCTCTTCGAGGTGGTGATAGTTTACGTTGAGGGGAAGGTGATTTACGTCTGTATCAAAAAGATCTAATTACAATACTATTTATAATTATTTATTTGTGGCATTTTATATGGCTATTTAAACCACCATCATACAAATTTGTGAATTAAGATGCAGATTTTGGCAATTCATCAACATTAAGAACGTTAAATAAAAGCAAAATAGATGAACAAAATTTTAATTGAGGCACAAGCGGTAAATTATCGATAACATACACGATAATTCTCCAACAAATTTGTGGAAGTACAAATATTGCCGACAAAGCATTTCAAATTTAAAGTATGAAAAATTACCTTTCATAAGTAGGTTGCCTTCCTTTTTGGAACGGAGGAGTCTTACGTTTGACATTTCTAGCTAACATAGTTGGATTTTTATCTTCTTTATCACTTAAATCATTACTGGAAATACTAGAAACGCTAGATAATGACCTTCTTCTATTTGGTTTTTTTTACGTTTCTACCGGGGCTCTTACGTGTTTGTTCAGCTTGAGGAATAATGGGTTTTTTGGGATTAGTTTGTGCGTTACCCCTTACTCTTTTACTACTTGGACACGCAACAACTGGTGGAGAAGGACTTCTCTTCTTGAAAGGCTTCTGTATAAAGGCAGAGCCACCCCAATTGACAGGTGGAGTAATTTCATACGGCTTTTCATCTAAAAAAAAATATATGAACACTTTATTGAAAACTTATAATAAAAATAGTTCCAATCAAAAAAATACAAACTATTAATGGACATGATATAAACGGTAAATCTGTAAGTTATACCATGCCCCTCACCAATGTCGGTCAATTTCTTACGAGTCACCTGTGGTGATAAATAAGGCCCATGAGTAAATAGTACATGACAAAACCAGGGGCTGACTGAGGTTGTACTGACATACACGTTGTATAGAGATATGATAAATGATATTTACGTTTAATTTGGCGATTTGCTAGTATCCAAAATAATAGGAGCAATAAATATTTCAGTGAACACACTAATAATTTCTAAAGTTCCAGTAAATTAGTAGCATCTGTTCTAAATGTTCAGGAGTTTTCAGAACTTTTGACGTCTGTTGCTCAAAATATATATACAAGTACAAAATATTCTTTAAAAGATCGAACAGGTGTTAAATATGTTAGTTTTTTAGTTTTTCTATGTCCACAGGTATATATTTATGTCGACAAAGTTAGTGGGTAATAACTTGGACAGTAACAGATATATATATATTATATTGAAACGGTTTTGATCATATATACTGATCTTCTTTAAAATCTACAATATATTTTTACAGTTTAATTAAATTAATTCAAAATAAAACATGAAAACACTTACCACGCAGCCCATAGGCAAAGTCAAAATGGTACATAATTTTCAGATGTACACAATTACACATTTACACAAATTAAAAATTCAGTGACTATACACTATTTGTCAAAACAATGGAATTCTAGTTTAAAGGTAAAACATTTACAAGTTTTTTATTATTATAATTTTTTGCATATCCTAAAAAGATTAAAGAGAAAGATGCTATACACAATGGTTAAATTAGTATTTTCTAAATTACAAACTTTTGTAATATATTTTTATATAATACACTTAAGTTGTCAATGTCTGCTGTTAAGTTCTTCTTAGTTTTAATAGAATAGAATAGAATAGAATTCTATTGCGTAACGGTGACAAAAATCTTACAATTTAAGTGTGTTACATGTCCAAAATTCTAGAGAAGATAAAAAATACAGGTAAAAACAAAGAATAAAAATGTAAGATGCTTAAAAACTACTACTACTAATTAAAAAAACAAAAAAAACCAAAAATACAACTTAAAATTTAAAACTTAAAAGAGCGATACAATCTTAAAAGTTGTTTCATTCACTTCCTCTAAAGAATAGGGTTCTGCAGATATTAAGTGGTTTTTTATGGTGTTTTTTGAAGATACTTATAGATGTAATATTTTTCAGTTCGGTCGGTAACATATTGTAAAAATGCAGACATTTATAAAAACATCCTTTTTCTAAGACGGTTGTAGTGTGTATTGGGTAAGAGAGAGTATCTTTGTGTCTTGTTTCATAATTATGATCTCTGATGTTGCATTTAAACTCTCTCATATGCTTGAAAACAAAACAAAGACATTCACAAAAAAAAAAAGAGCCGGAACTTTTAATAGTTTTAATGCTTTAAAATGTTGACGACACGATTCATTTACTTTTAAATCGGATAAGACTCGTATTGCCCTTTTTTTGAACTATGAATATATTTTGAATATGAGAACGACCCCAGAATATTATTCCATATGACATTAAGCTGTAAAAATGTAATAAGCTGTAAGAAGCGTATTGTGATTCACTACCTTCTTCAGTTCTTTTAATGTGTAACAAACCGAACTAAGCCTACCATAAAGCGCTTGTACATGATACCCCCAATCCATATGTTCATCAATTGTCACTCCTAAAAATTTTGTGCTTTCCGTGTAGTTAATATTTACATTATTTATATCTATCTCTTTCGGGTATGCATTTTTGTTTCTACTATGTTTAAACAAAATATAATTAGTTTTATCATTATTTAATATCAACCAATTTTATTTAAACCATTTTGATATCTTTTGCATCACATTAGCTACTTTAATTTCTAAACTATCATACTCCTTATCAAAAATTAGAATTTGTGTCGTCAGCATAGGTTGTTATACAAACTGAGTTATTTAGATATTGTTGCAAATCATTAATGTACAATAAAAACAGTATGGACCCAAGCACACTGCCCTGTGGCACACCTAGTAGTACTCTTTGGGTACTGAAATAATACTCCGATGAATTTGCTGTAATACACACTTTTTGATATCTCTCATTAAGATAAGAACTGAACCAGTTATGAGCAATTCCTCGTATACCTAGCTTATCCAATTTACTGAGAAGTGTAGTGTGATCAACACAATCAAAAGCTTTTGATAGATCGAGAAATATACCAAGAGCAATATATCCATTGTCTAGATAGTCCAATATCCTTCTCACAAAATCAAAGGTAGCTGTTGTTGATTTATTTTTCTGATATGCATGTTGGCTTTCAGTTATGACATTGTGTGATTCTAAAAATGGAATTAATCTTCTACACATGACAATTTTAAGTAACTTGGAAAAAGATAGCATACTTATAGGTCTGTGGTTTTCTATTAATGAAGGATCACCTTTTTTGTATAGAGGTTTCACAACTGTCTTTAATCTTGATGGAAAAACACCTTTTCTCAAAGACTGATTTACTACATAAGTCAACGGTTCAACTATATAACAGCAGATTTTTTTTAACATGACATTGCTTATATTATCTTCACCACTGGAATACTTATTTCTTAAATTATTAATGATTTCAAATATTTCATTCTGTGTTACTTCAAACAGAAAAATTGAATTAGGATTACTAGTGATAAGTTCAACTGTATTATTTGCAGGAATTGTTCCAACCAGGTCAGTAGCCATATTAACAAAGGTATTGTTAAAAATTTCACTTGCCAGTTGTGGCGATGGTATAGTAGCACCATTATCATTAATTTCTGTAAATGACTGATTTTTATTTTTATGTTTTCCCTTTTCCGTATTTACTATATTCCAAATAGTCTTGATTTATTACAAGAATTATTAATTTGAGTTTCATAATAATTAGACTTTTCATGTATAAGAAGAGTAGTATAATAATTTTTATAATCTACATAAGTTTGTTTTGTGACCCTACCTTGCTGATATGATTCATGTATTAAAGTTAATGTTTCTTTGGCATTATAAATATTTCTTGAAATCCATTTGCTGTTTTTGTTATTTTGTATTTTAACAGGTTTTAGAGGAAATGAGTTAAAGCAGCTTAATAAAATTCGAATAACATTGTACATGTCATCAACAGTTGCGGCTTCGTACACTGACAGCCATGTCTCCTGTGATAGTAGATTATAAAAAAATTGGTAGTTTTCTGTACTGAAAATGCGCCTATATTCGTATGTTTTAGTATTAGTCATTACATTATCTTTAATACCTATTAGCTGAGCAAAGTGATCAGATATATTTACATCTGGTACCTCTGTATTACATTCTATCAAATTTGAAACAAAAATATTATCAAGACATGTTGCAGTTGTCTTAGTTACTCTCTCAACCCTTGGCATCCTACTATCCAATGCAAAATTCTCGGTCCCTTTGAACGAGAAACAAAAAAGTTAAGAAAAAAAATCTTTAAAAGCGAATAGGTTTTTCTTAGTTGGTCACAGGCGCTTTAATTGCTAGTTGCGCTGCTGCTGTAAAGACATTTGATTTATTCCTTGTTAATGGCTACTCAGCAGTATGTGTTTTTTCAACGCATTATAGATGCAATCATATAGGAAGCTGCGTCGGTTACATAGAGTAGCACAAGTCCTTTACTGTTCTCCAAGTCGGCTTCCCATATTTTTCTTAGAACGAAAAGTAACAACCACCATTTTGTGGGTTAACTGCGGGAAGCGAATATTGTCGCAAGCAGTTACCGCAGCCGTTCTGACGACCTGTATAGCAAAATCAAGTGCCGCAGTGAAAGGGTTAAAATTGTGTTTCTGTAAAAACATCTATTTTTCACCATGTTGTACACCTATGTACGATACGATATGTACATAAATATAAACACCACAGAAATTAGAAAACACCAGAATTCAAAGCCGAAGCTGCACAGGAGTGGGTTACAGTTATGAAAAAACGTGGACACATAACCATTCCCACTGACATTGCCAGTGCTGGTGGTGATTTGAACTTGCAGGACGATGGAGAGATCATCTGATCACACATGCCATCATGTGCTTTAGCCAGCCAACTACTCCACTGTGCCAGTACAGACTTGGAATGTACTATTTACTCTCGTACTTTAGTAATAAATTACAATTTTATGGGAATACAAGTTTTTCAAAATAAAGTATAAGTACATTACGTTTTTAAAATATTCCAATCCATACTTAATTTTTAGCTTTATGGAAATCAATAAAACATACCTTCATAAGTTTTTGTTAGTTCATCATGTACGATCAACTCTTCAAATGTCCAACCAGAATTTTCAGAAAAATGCCTGCCTCTACAAATCATTTGTAAATAGTGCAACCGTTCCTTCTCAAACTTATCTTTCTCAATGGGATAAGGTTTGAGACGACCAAACTTTTTTTCAATAGCCTCAGCTACTTTTTGCAATGTAGTCTGCCAATTCCTTTTGTACTGCTTCGTCATATATGGGGCCAAGGCTCGATAACATGTTGGAAAGTGTTTTTGCAAATACTAAAAAATATATGTACATTTATCTCAGATAATCAAATGTCTTTAAAATACCTATCTGAAATTTAAAATTCTTTACTTACAAAAAAAAGAAAAAACCTATATCATATCTATTTATATAAACTATGGGAAAAAAATTAATGCATTTAATTATTTGATGTTTACCTGAGAGATATGATTGTAACTAGCAAGATGGGTCAAAACGGTGCGAGGGTCACCTTTCTTGTCACATAATATACACAAATAGTATGGTTCCTTGGAAGGATCATAATCTTGTAACTCCAAAAGATATTCCAATGCTATTAGAGGTCCTACGTTAAAACCATCCAGCCTTTCCTAGAAAAAAATATACATATTTTTGTATGAATCGATATTTTATTGAAAAGAAACTCAATTTCAAAATAAACTAATTTGCTTTTAACTATTATAATTGCAATTTTAATTTTTTTGTGCCTGTAGTATTGTAAATTTGACTAGTCATTTATTTTTTGTCAGTGGCCTGTCATTAATGACCGGTCACTGACCCAACATTAATAGAAATTTTCGTATTTTTGTTTTTCTGCTTGATTTCACTGATACTGGATTTAATAATTAATTGGAACCTGGAAAACGGAAACACATCAGAAATGCACGAAAATGAGGTTCAAAATCTGATTTGAAGTGACAAGACTGACATTTATAATGTTTTATAATTTTGATGGTTATTATTGACCAAAACAGATTTCTGTCCTGACCAGTCACTGTCCGAATTCACGTCAGCAATGACTGTCATTAATGACCACTCATAACACTAGTATGTCACTGTAATAGAGTCATATGACTGTTTTATTTGGAATATTATCAACAACTGTTCAAATCCAATAAAATTTTATTTTAATGCTCTATCCAGTAGTGGCATGTGAAGATTTCGGTATATTTTTAATTTTTTTTTTTTTACATGAACATATTACCTGTATCTGTGAAACTCTGCCAATTTCACCCTCAAAACCAGGCGGAATAGGTTCCCCGGGGGCAATATCAATAACGATAGGCTCCTCTGTCTCCTCATCTTTCTCTTGTTTCTCTACAGGACGATTGGTCATTGCCAAATTTGATGTATGACGTTTACCAATCTCATGTTGGTAAACACGACCCATGACTGGGCACTGACAGGCATTACAAAACCAATGCTCTGCACCGGCGACATAGCTGAGCTCGAAGATGTTACCGTACTGCCCATTTTTAAGTACAGCTTTCTGTTTAAGAAGGCGTTCTTGCTCATTTGCCTATAAAAACAGCAGATTAGATTTTGTATCGACACATTTTTATATTTTTACTAGATAATACACAAATAACTAAATATGTACATACACAGTACCACAATAATAGTTTAGACAATGGAGATGTATTACTTTTTTTTATGGCTTACACATACATTGCGTTTTACTTTAACTTTCCCAATTGTTTTTAAGTAGCTCGTTATTTAAACGCGACAAAAACTGCATTTTTTATTAAGAATTTGACGCAACAATTGGTATTCTAGATATTGAAAAAAAAAAACTAAAAACATTTATTTAACTTTTGCTCATATGATACTTTTCTAAAAGCCACGTTTTGCGCTTAATTTTCACAAATTAAAATGCCTGATATTTTGTTCCCTCAAAACCATTAGTTTGGTTTTTTTACGGATGCCATATAAAGTTTTTCTGATTATTTCATTCAACTTTAAGTAAACGTATTTGTTTTGTTCTAATACGTAAACGAAAACTTTCATTTTTGTTTTTGACTGATGATTGAATATAAGCCTGTGTTTTTGTGTTTGTACTTCGCTTTGTTATTGGTGGTTTTATTTAATATTGAAAAGCACTATGGCTGTGGTCTTGTTTCCACAGTTATCAAAAGTAAATCAATACATATATCAACTGAAATGTCATTGTTTAGCAGAATGAAAAAGGAATTAAATTTAGACGGAACTACATTTAATAATTGAAGGGGGTGGATGGATAAAGCTGTTAACTGACTGTTACAAAAATTGGAGTATTCTATTCAATAAAGGTGTTGTGATATTACAACTTATCGTTATCACCAATGTTTAGTTACGTTTGACTAGATACTTAGATACCAAATGGATAAAGGAGCTCAGAAACAATATAACTCTCTCTGTGGTGAATAAACGTTTTTCTGACATAGCGATTTGCTAATTAACACGTTATCCACCCATTCAATTGTAACAATTGTAAGTTTAATATTAACAGTTACAATAATTATTTAAATGGTTTAAACGGTATACATTTTTTTCAAGAAATAATCGTAACAAATACGACTCGTTTAATTAACGATAATCGCAAATTCATTCTCTTTTTTGACACAAAATATGTTGCTTTTAGGAAACCACACTCACGCTAAAGAGCTCTTGTGGTTTCCAAGCAACATTTGTTTCTAATAAATTGAACAAATTTAATTTTTGATATTACTTTCGAAAATAAGATAGCATCGAAAAAGTAAAATATGAGCAACACAAAAAAAGGATTTTCTTTTTTTTTCAGGTATCTCAAAAACCAAAACAAAATAATTAAGTTCTGTTAAATTCTATTAAAAAAAAAAAAACAATTTATATACAACCATAAATTTAATACAGATTAGTCACAAGTTGTGATGAAATGTTGCATAGCTAAGAATTCCACACACTATCTTACATATTATGAAATGCAGATTAAAAAAATATATATACATACATAAAACAATCTAAATGTTCAGTAAATGGGATGGGCATTTTTTTTCAGTCAACTTCATATCCCTGCTTTCTACATTAACTTATTTCAAATCTTATATTTTAGATAAAAAGATCACGAGTCATTACCAACTAATTCAAACTCAGATTCCTTAAGGAATTTTAAGGTGGGTCATTTATACAAATTTTTGGTTAGGGGGACACCCCTAAGGAGTTATTGCCCCTAAAAGATGGAGTTAACTAAATTTTCATACATTTTCTGGTAAACGGCTAGCAATTGGAAAATAATTTTTGAAGTGAAGTTTGCAACCGACTAGTTTTCATCCACCCCAGGTAGCTGCTAGGGTAGAAATTGACAACTCCCTTCAAAGTTTTATTTAGAACTTTTTTAAATTAGAAATACTCATTAAATCATAATAATATAATAATAAAGACCAAAGCCAAAACCCAGAAAAACAATCATTCTCACCGACATTGTCAGGCCGGTGGCGGGATTCAAATCCGCAGCTATGATGAATACATTTCTAGTCATGCTTGCCACTGCGCGCTCTAGCCAACTATGCCATTAAATCAATGACATAGTTGGCAATAGTCTGATGTATTTAGAAATTTGTTTGCATCTTAGAAAATCATCGTAAAAAAAAAACAAATTTTTAATTAAAAGATTCTCCACCAAGCAAATTAAACAATTGCAGAAATTTCGTGATTATATGCGATTCAATTTATAGTAGGTTGCTAACATCAAAAGTATTTCAATAATTATTGTCGTGGCATAACAAAGCATCAGTAAGTTTTGATTATGGTAAATTTTCAAGGCATCGGCATATAATAGAGACGGATATTGAAGGACAACTGAGGCTATAATTCTTTAGGGGTAGCCCCTATCAAAAAAATTTATATGAAAGACCCACATTAAAGACCGTGTATAATAAATAACTTTGCGAGTTTTTTATAGAATTAAACCAATAAACAGTAAAAAAATTCATTTTTGACTTTACTGTATTTACCATGTTGATGATCATTATGCGCCCTTAATAAGTATAGTAGAGAAGACAATTACTGTACAATATAACATAACTATTCGATAACTACACAGCAAATAATTATAAATTCAGGGTGATATGATATTAAAACTTGTTATATACCAGTGCTCTTGAAAATATGGCAGTGTTTTCAACAGGTGGCCAAAATAAATCGGTAAATCGATTTTAAACTTTTCTTCGATAAATCAAATTTATATTTAGCAGGTGAAATTACAGTCAAAATTGATGTTTACTTTTTTTCTATTTCTATAAAAAGTAAATTCGTAAATTTACTAAATAAAAAACACTAAATTCGTTTCTTTAAACAAATAAAAGAAACATAACATATATAACATATTCGAACAAATAAAATCAGAGCTGTCAATACTCAAAGTAAAATAGTTGAAATTATATTTCAAGTATTTATTACTACTTGAAGTACATTACTTAAGTACTTATCTGAGTAGATATTTGTACTTGTATTTCAACTATTCACATAAAAAAACTTGAAATTTTACTTGATTTTGTCAAATAAGTTACTTTAAGTATTCTTAACAATACCTTATAATTATAATATAACACCACATGAAATTACAACCCCTTTATTCCTGAAGGTGTGAAATGACTTTGTGTGGGAGAGGGCTACACATTTAGAGACAATGGACACACACCCAATATCCGAGTATACTACGATTAATCTCTCTTACAGAAAAATCCCAGTTCCTCGACCGGGAATCGAACCCGGGACCCCGAGGTTTCGAGGCATGTACGTTACCTCTAGACCACGGAGCATTACATCAAAATTCAAATAATAAATTGTACTTGAAGTATTCTTGGGTTACTTCAAGTAAATATGTGTGATACTTACACTCTGAAACAATTACTTGAAGTAAAATTCCTTTTTCAATTATATTTCGTTTGTTAAAACTCGCATAAACAAGGCCATACAAGAAATGCTTCGGACTGATTGGAATTACTTAGGGTTTATTTAATTTAAATCGATGCTGCAACAACTTGAGGTAAGATGCTTTTAAAAAGACATTTCTAAAATGTTATCTTGTGTATAGTGTACAATTAGTAGCACAGTGCATTCAATGATTACAAAATTAAAAAGGTATCTAGATAGCACATATAATTACGTCAAACATCACTGGGTAAATTAAGGTATATTTGCAGGTAAATCATTAAACCATTTATATCAAATATTACTTTCACATAACGTCACGTGAGTGATCGTATCAGCAGAGGAGCGTTTCACTGATGATAACCGGAGTAATTTTTTTTCGGAAACAGAACGGCTATAGAACTGCCAGCAGACGATTTATCCTCGTTTTAAGTTCGGTTAGCTAATATTATAGTTTAACACATAGATATACCATAACAATCTTTGCTACTAAAAACCACATAGAAATATCGCCACCTTTCGGCAGAGAATAATTTGTGCTTTCGGCGTTGTTTTAACTGTTTACGCTAGCACGCTTAATACACTTTTTTGTTTCGCGGTAGGAACTACGTGTTGTGGTCGCTTTTAGAAAAAGATCTATAAGTTATTTTTGAATTCAAGATGACTATGTTATATTGGTGTGTTTAAGTATACTTACAGCTCTTTTGTTTTTTCACATTCTTTGAATTTCGGTAATCGACACTATCGTAATTATAATATTCATAATATATGGTTAGGCCAGTGGTTAGGGTTGTTGTGCATTAGTGTCAAGTTTCCGAAGTAACTATAATTATTATACATTATTTTTTCTTGTTTTTGTAAATAGTAGAAAATAGGAAAGAAAAAAAATTAAGCAAAACATAATACTATCATTACGTAATTATTATTTCCTCCGAAACAAAATGATCTCCAACTTAAAAGTTCACAATAAGATTTTTTAGTGTAGACTTTGCTAATTTAAAACTGATTTCAGATGTACCGGGTCTATTTCAGGGCTACAAAACAAAGAAACATTTTTAAAACGCGACATCAACCTATAATAAATTTATTTTTATATTTACTAATTTTCACCGTGTGATTTACACGCATAAGCTTAGCATATAACTAAATATGTCAATTTATATTTTTTACACAACTCTAATCAGAATCTGAAACCATTAAACCATTTATCCATTCCAAAAATACAAATTATATTTAAATCGAAAGTTACTGATTTTTACTTAGTTTCAAGTAATTTTATGTACGTTAAGTATTCTATATACTTAAATTACAAAGCATACTTTAAGTACTGTTGTTTTACTTCACGTAAATTACTTGGCGATAAATCAAGTAGTTTTCAAGAGGACTTGATAATTGAAGTATGTTTTAAGAAAAACTGTACTTGATACTTCAAGTAATTTTTTGATATTTGAATACATGATACTTATACTTCAAGTACTTGTGACAGCTCTGAATAAAACAAACATATTGTTTTGTCTGTAATTTCGTGTACTAAATCTAAAATAAATTAAAATGAGACAATTTTCGTTTTTCGTTTTCATACAGATACGATCAAATTTAAGAGATTTACAGGTCAAAAAGTTATCAAAATTTTTGAAGAGAATGGAAAACTATTATACCACCAAACATACAAAATTACATACTTGCCCCAAATTATATACTAGGTGTCTCAACGAATTTCCTTTTTTGAAAAATTACTGACATGTAACGTTTTTAAAAAAATATATTCACCAGCAATTAAAGGACAAATTTCATTTTTCAAAAACGATATTGTCGAGATGTCTACCGTTTTGCTTGAAACACTGTGGAAAACTCCTAAACATAGCTGGTATGGCATCGATATTCTCGATAATTTGGTCCTATAACTCATTTAGAGTAGCAAGGGTGTTGGTGTACACTTTATTTTTAAATATCCCTAAACCTCCCTACCCACAATTTTAACCATCAGTCACTCACCGAGATCAAAAACGCCGCCTTGCAATTGTGTATAAATCGTTGACATTAAAGACATCAATAAGAACATCACTAAGCGCACCCACTGATACTCTATTGTCACTTTCACAACTTTATTATATCTCATATATTATACCTTATACACTATTGGTCTCGATTTCAAGCAAAACCTGTGATTAATGTGATAAAAAGATAATAGCGGTAGCGCAGAGCAACTGTCTTTGTTGTCTACCAGTTTCCTACTATTCCATTACTGTCTGCTGCATTAAACGCAGGTTTTGTTTGAAATCGAAACCAGTAGTGTGTGTAGTGCTTCCACATCAATATAATGGAAAATAAGGGAAACTACACTAAATATTGCTATTGTTTCGCCTTGCAGAAAATTCAATTTGCAATCTACGCTTCCTCAAGAAAATTTAACACATAAGATACATATATTAAACATGAGCAGTTTTCTGAACCATATTACAACGTAAATTTGCCGTTTATGCTGGTTTATAAATTAAATATCCCAAGAGAAACACAGAATGTAAGCTCATTTCAGTATCTCACTACTGTAGAGAATGACTAAGGCCCGATCTTTCCATCTATTAAATTTATTTGGTAGATAGTTTCCTTAGATACAATTATGTATCAATTATTTCCATGGAACTTATTTATCAAACAGATTTAATGGGAGATGGAAAGATCGGTCCTTAGTGAAGTTCTCTCAAAGATATTCTATGCAGCGCTAATGATAAGAGAATACACAAAACAGATTTTGGGTCAGACCATCTGAATTATATGAGTAACTTTCGAAATCTCTAACATAATTAAAACTATAATTTTGCACTTACATATATATAATTTTGGTGATTAAAAGGATTCAATAAAAAAAAAGATTTTTTGCAGGCATTTTTTTTCCTTGATCAACAGTAAATGACCGTTTTTCCTACAAGTCTAACATTATAATTCATTAGTCTCTGTATAAATAGCTGAATTGATTCAATGAGGACTACCGCGCTTGAATTCATCACGAGAGGTGCTAGTGTAGGGTGTCACTGAAAGCTAATGTTTATTATGGCTTTTTAACGCAGATTTTTAGCGATTTTTATAAAAATTATTTGAAAAACATTTAACACAATGATGGTAGAAGGGGAAAGTAGTAATTTACTTGCTCAGTTGGGAAATTATTGTACCTATCAGAACTGTCTTATGTCATTAAAGTTTAGTTATATCAAGCATGAGCATGATGAATCCAACGAATTATTATTTACGATTTTCTGTAGTAGACTCCTTTGGTAACGCATAATCGTCAGGCTTAAAATGCTCCTTACAAACACACGAATGTTTCAAGGAGTAAAGTTATCTCTGCGAATCACTACCAACCACTGTTTTAAGCGAGTTTTGTCTCTCGGAAACATATGTCATCTTTTTGTTTCCGAACAAAATGGAACTGCACAACACTGAAGCGTAATTAACAAGTTTTTTTTATTTACCGGTGTACGAAATAATTATAATAAAACCCTATAAACTTGTTTCGCGCCTAACAATAATTTTTGATAGCTACCTTACTCGCCAGTGGCGCCAGCTGGTGAGCCTAGAAATGGTAGCCCTCATTAATTTAACTATAAATACTAAAAAAATGTTTCATATAAAAAATATCCACAAAGATAAATTATAGCTAATTTTATTTTCTTTTTAAAGTTCTCAGATTGGCAAGAGTTAGCCAAGTTTAAATGCTATTGCACAATCTGATTGTGACAATTATTCTTCGTTATAACTAAAGAAAACGGTAACATTCCTATCAAAACTGAGATCTACTGAAATCTCTTTGAAATCCCAGGAAGAAAGAATGCACCTAATACGTAAACAAACTGAAAAAGTTAGGTTAGAAAATCTTTGTATACAAAATGTCGTAAGATGGGCCCTTCTTTCACTAACCAAGATTTTTAAAACTAATTTTCTCTATTTACCTCTCATCTGATGGGCCTTTTATTTTGTCACAATGTGTATCTGATGTAAGAGAATGCAAATCCATGAAAAGATTATTTTTCGGTGGAATTTTATAAATTTGCACGTGAATCTAAAATCTGATGAAACATTGAAGGATTTGGTATTCTCCCAGAGACGTCTTTTACATTCTTATTATTTTTCCATACAAATTAAATAAACAATATGATGTATTAATTACAATATAAATATAACATAAACATACGATTGCGTTACCTTCGCGGCACATAGCGAACCTTTAGTGCGTGGCGGGAGATTAGTTACGTGCGTAGACGCAACTTCATGTTCCTGTTTATTGCACTATTGCGAAACAGTGATATATTCAGTTGTAATTAGACATATGAACTCGATATTCACTTTCAAAATACAGATCCTAAACCGACATGTATTTTCATTGGGAATACCAAATTCTCCAATTTTTAGTGTTTACAAACAACTTTTCCAAATTTTAAGAAATAAAGTCAAATAATAAAATTTTTGTAAGATGCCAACTTATTGGTGGACACTCTTATAAGATCGCCTAAATATATATATTTTTTTTATTATAGCCAGTATTGCATGTGTAATTACAAGAAAATTACTTACTTTTATTTTTGCTCTTAACATGGACGAGGAACCTGTTTCCGTCAAGTAAGATGTCACCAAATCTTTGGATATCTTAAACATAAACCTTTTCATAAACAACGGATTTTTAAAAATTTTACAAGACATATTCACATCTTGAATTTTGAAATGTTATATGTTAACATAAAAATTAATGTCAAAAACCGCTAGTATTATTGAAACTGCACGAAGCATATCAAAAATCTTCAAGGATGGAATCGATTTGTTACTTTGACACTTAACTATAATAAATAAAAAGAACACCAAATTTTACTTTGTTAAATTTTCCCACGTTTCTGATCCTGCCCTGTCGGAGGTGCCGCTATAATGGCCTACCACCACCTACTACTGTCATTTACATTTCAAAATCCTACTTGACCAACACACTACTATATTTATTTTTAGTAACTGTAGTTTGATAAGTACTACATTACACTTCCAAGCACCGACACTATAATAAAAAATAAATATAGTGATATTAAACAAAACAAAACAAAGGATTATTTTATCCGAAATAGTGAAAACTAGGATCCACATTTTATTAAATGCCAAATACTAGCATGAGTTCACAAATGGTCCAGGATAAGTAGTGATATTCAGTTAAACTAGTTAACATTCTTAAACAGCGTAATACCATAAAACACCTTAATTGATAACTTTTAGATATTGATATTACATATAGAGCAAGTGCTGTTTCAAGTCGAACAGGCGTTAAAGGGAAAACAAATGACGTGTATGGATTATGCCCGATCGACATTTTATTAAATGTCAAATGCTAGGAAGAATTCACAAATGGCACAAGATAAGTAAAGCCTGAACTAAAAATAGTGATATTCAGTTAAACTAGCAAACATTTTTAAATAGCATAACATTAGATATCGATTTACATATTATACAGCGAGCGCTGTTTCAAGTCGAACAGGTGTTAAAAGGTAAGCAAATAATGTGTATAGATTATTCACGCTCCACCTGTAATTAGAACTGTCATCAATACTCCACATAAGAAATCTACACGTACATAATTTGATTTCCTCTAACGCCTGTTCGAATTAAATCAACTTGCTGTATATTAATTATATGCTTATATAAAATTTAAATACCTATCACTTAGTTCGATTACATTATTTGTATAAATTAAAAATTAATGTGAATTGTTCCATACAAATAATTAATAAAAAAAAATTGTGTTCTCCATTATCTATACTATTACCATATTACATCTATGAAATAACAATGAAATTATCAACTCTGCAAAAAAAAAATTTGTAATGCTCCTTTCAAGATCTTAAATTGACTAAAAAATAAAAAAAATGCATATTTTACAATTATGCCATTTATAAATAACTGCAAATATCAGGTTAACTACAAAAAATATTTTACCTGTAATATTTTAAACCTGTTCTTTTATCAAGTCATATAAGGTAAATTTACTATTATATTGTATTATTTATCATATTTAGAATAACATTTGTACATATTGTCTTTATAAATATACAAAAAAGGTAAATAAAAGATATTATCATAGTAAAGGTGTTAAATAGTATTTATTTACAAACATTATTTATTTCTGAACCGAACTGAAATTTCTTAATTTTCAACAAAGTTGCTGAAAACTATGAAATTTTTAACACGAATTTTCACTTTACACACACACACTACTGGTAAGTTGTGATGAAAACAACACAACTCAAATCTGAACAATCCTTTTCGATTAGAACATTCAAAATTGAATGACCTAGTTTAATTTTGTCGTATATCAATTATGGCGCTTTTTTTTTATTTTTACTTATTAACAAATACTATCCCACACACTCTAGTAAAACTCGTATAATTAAAATATCAAAACCCATAATATTAAGACAGTATTTTTTAAGCAATTCTAGATAAAATCAAAAATGATCTAGAAAAAACTGAATACTTTCTATTTATTTATAACTGCTATAGATATCAGTTGGACTTCAAATATGAGTATATCTATTAGCGTTCCGTTATGGAATGGGTTAGTGGTTACAATTCCTTTAATTCCACAAAATGTGATATATTTTTTTTGTCAACATAATAAAACCATTATTTGTTGATATAAAAAATCACCAGAATATTTACAAAGTACCTTTTCTTCATAAAAATAAGTTCATTCTCATATAATTTTATTTCATCATTTCTAATGAAAACTGTATCTGACACGCTTAAATGCAATTGACCCTTTTACAGATTACACATATTATGAACTCTAAACGTTACTATAAAGGTTGTATTAGAAATGCATAGTTGTAGAAATAATTGTGAATTAAAAAAATATTATAATTCATACCTAAAAGATAAAAATTCATTTTTGTTCATCCATGTTTTATTCAAAATAAAAATTCATAAAGAAGTTTTGCATTCTACCAAAATTGTTAAAGATCCATAAGCAAGGTTGCTAAAAGGATCATTTGGACGGGAATATGACAAAAACAATATTCGCATTGGCAAATTTCTTCAGGATTTAACTTTAAACATGATTTATATAAGTCAAAGTTACAACCGTAAAAATAAAAGTAACCAAGAATTTTAAACTCAGCCTAAAGTTAAACCTTGTTTGTACAACTCGCCTCAGAAAGTTATTTTGCTTAGATAATGTTGCTTTATTTTTTGTCTATAAATTGTGGACAGAAGCCACTCTTATCTTTTCTTCAGATCAATATCGAAGCGGTGTTAGCAACACTAAACGGGTTGCTATGTTATTCTATCTTATTGTATTATAATATACTACTCTATACTGCATTCAATTTTTACCAATTCTATCTATATTCGATTATTCACCATTGTGAAATGATGATATGACAACTCAAATGTAAAACAATATAATTTTTTTTATAAATTCTCATTTATAAAATTTGTACCATATATACATATTAATGGAGACTACTTTAATACGAAAAAAACTGTAACGATCAAACATTAATTTTACATTTTTTGTATAACAATGTCTTACCAAGCCCACCAATGTGTAAATAAATATTCCCACAAAATTGTATATTTTAATGGGATATATATATTTTTTTAAATTTTGTTTAAAACAATTTGAATAAATAAAAAAAGGAGGCTAGTGAGCAATTAAAACAGATTATAAGTGATACTTACCTACTAATTCTGAAATCTTAAATATTGTTAATACATATTTTCATAACCACATAAAGAATAAAATATATTAAAATATTAACAATATATACCTGCTTATTCAGTGTAGAAAACATAATTGGAGGATCATCTTCTGTTCCAGGCGCACATGGCTCCATTTTTATAGCACTTTACACTACACGATTCTTCAAAAGTTAAAACTTCTGTTTATTGGTTTAAACTTCTGGAAAAAACAATATATCATCAAAAATATATCATTAACTTACCACTGGAATATTTCTTTTTGGCATAACTTACCGTAATGGTGATAGTTTTACAAATTAGAAAAGGAAATTAAATTTAAATTTGCCGCCACAAAGCACAACACAAAATGGCCACCTACTTCAAAAAGGAATGTATTTTTTTATCCAGTTCTCCAATGAATGCATCATCTCGTAAACTCCAAAACACGATATAAATCATAAAAGGATGCATAAGAAAATAAACTAAAGAGAAATATAGGACTGTATACTACAAAATGAATTACGTGTACGTTGGCGTCCTGTCAGTCATTTCAATATTCCCTTAGGATTTTTAGATCTGAAGGTGGATAATTATACAGAGTATCAAATTATTCTTACCTAATCAATCAAATATTCACAAATTAATATAAACACACACCAAAAATTGTAAATGTTGATAAGTATTCACTGCACAAAATGCCGACAAACACTCCTATAATTATCGATCGTCCATTATTGCAGTCATTCAGTGTTGCCACAACCTACACCACACCATAACCACAGTATAATTCATAATAGTAAATTCACTAGTATATCAAGCCAGCGAGTATTGAAATAACGCAGACTTCTGTTATGAGGACTATTTCTAGCAATTTCATTGGCCGTTTCAAGGCCACGGCATGGCGTGCTCATCAGATATCATTTTTAAAGGGGAATTCGGCACCGTGAAAATAAACAAACTATAATAAAGGGCAAGGAAAATAAAGAAACTGTAATAAAGGGCAAGGAAAATCTTACTAACGAACTAAAAAATACTTGTTTAAAAAAAAAATAATAATAAGTATGTGATTCGAACCCCGGACCTACCGCGTGTCAAGGCGAGTATCTTCTCTATCGTCTAACAAGTTCCCTGCTGACAAGCGATTCCAAAAGGATTTAATACAATACACTTTGACATATTATGTAACTGCGCATGCCCTGCAGCTATCTTAAAACGGCCAATGAAATTGCTAGAAATAGTCCTCATAACAGAAGTCTGCGTTATTTCAATACTCGCATCAAGCCAAGCCTTAAATTGATGGACCATCCGTTTGGTTTTTAAAACTAGTGCGCGTAGTCCGCGCGCATGCAGGGATACAAGGAGTGGTTACAAATTAATTCTCGAAATACGAGGAGCGTTTGATAATTTTCAATACAAATGAGAAAAATTTATTACAGTTAAGATATTTTCAAGTTTATATAATAAGTTGTTTAAAATTGATGAATTGATGTCGTGTATGCACTCCAATAAATACGCACAATTTTTTAAAAATTCACCATTATCATTTCAGCAATTATTTTAATCAACATAAAATAACCGTTTTTCATTGGTTTTAATATTCGTATTAGTAAACGAAAACTAGATGTTTTCGTTTTTGTATTTCGCTTTGTTATTGGCAGATTTATTCAATACTGAAAAGCACTACAGCTGTAATCTTGTTTCCATAGTTAGTAAAACCAAATTAATACATTATCTGAAACATCGTCTGTCACAATGAAAAAGGAATTACATTTAAATATTATACTTAATAATTGTAACAATCGTATCTTTCATATTAACTTACAATAAATGATTATTTAAATGGTTTGAATGTAATATATTTTTCATGAAATAATCTTAACAAATACAACTCGTCTAATTAAGGATTATTGCAAATTTATTCTTATTCGAAACAAAAAAAAGTTGCTTTTAGGAAACCACACTCGTGTGATTTTCAAGCAACATATTTGTTTCTCATAATCAAATGAATTCGATGTTCGAAAATCATTAAGACAGTTGTATTACTTGCAATAATACATCGATTCTTTTTTATATCACACTAGAATAACTGGACCTATATACACTTATCAGTTAAAAAATACACGAAATTTTAGTCGATAAATTATCATCCTAAATATAATAATTGATAATTTTTTTACTGATTCATTACAATGAGTAAACCAATTATAACTCAACTAGTGCTATGCACTTTCAATATCACTTCAAAAATAACACAGTTTAAATAAAAAATATTTATTAACATATACATATTAAGTTATGTATTTACTTACTATAATAAGTATTACAACAGTTACATATTTCTATTATTACTTATAAACTACTATAATATTTCTTAATTTAATTAATTTATAGGACTGCTTGTTAACTCTTTGAAATTTTAACTCCCTATTTGCAAATTTAACCATATAATATATTCTTACACGGGTAAACAATGACAAAAAAATAATCGATTGGAAAATTTGGGCACGGGTGAGAATATTTAATACAAAAACATTTTTGTTTTAATTTATATCCAACCTGTTTCCCAATGGCAAGCTCATTAAAATTTCTAAGAAATTCTTCTTCAAGGCCTACTAGATCATTTAAAAAATCCTCATGTGGCATTAAAAGTAGTCTTTGTTGAAACATATTCTAAACATATATCACAAGTACGTTTTGCCAGGCACTTTTTTATAAAATACCCATCAACATATACCACGGCGTTGCCTTCTGCACTCTTGAGATTTGCATAATCTTATGTATCAACTTTCAAAGGCATAAAAGAAGTAGGTGGCTCCAATAAACATTTAAAAATTTCAATGACTACTGGTGAAACTGACAACAGAATTTCATTAAAATCCTCTAAGCAGTTAGCGCCTTCAGTATGTTCAAAATATTGAAGCACAAACAGTTTTTTAAATAATAATTAACAGATTATAATCAACATAAATTGTCATAAGAGAAACAACAATCATTGATATTTAACACTACTTATGATACATTTTGTTTTCGTCACAACATTTTAGTTTAAACAATTACTTGATGCTGTGAAAAAGCCCTTCTAAATGATTTTGACTAACTGCACTCAGTATACAATAATTAAAAATTCCAAGGATAGATTCGATTGTTAAAGCAAATTCTAAAAATTTTCTTTTTTATTTGTCATAATAATTTTCCATTAGAATCTTTTAAAGATAACAAACATTTTGTGTTTCGACAAGAAAATCATGCCATACGAAAATTGTTCCTTTCAAAATGTGGATGGTATTGCAGTTAATTTCTCTATAACTACATTTTTCAAATACGACCTTCTGTCATAGCACGGCAGTATAAGTACCGGTAATTCTTTACAACAGCCACTTCTATATTTTTCGTGTTTTTTTTGTACACACGCGTAATGTGTCTCTATAGAAGACATTTGTTGCAAAGAAAATGTTGTGCAAATGTATTTCGTACTGTTTTGGGGCAAGGGAAATAAGTGATTGTGTCGTGTTATCATTCACATAATAGATAATTGTCAGACTTGAATAGAATAAATTAAAGGGCAAGGGAAAGATATTTGCAATATCGTACTTTCGTACTATGTTTTGGGGCAAGGGAAATTCGTAGATGTTAATAGTTACTTTGTACCTGCGCTGTCAACCCATAAGGAGTCATATAAAGCAGATATAGAATGCATGTGTGTAAGTTAAACGCGCCGTATGAGGGTTATCGTAAATTCCACTAAACGAATTGAAAAATTTTAGCATTCTAGCATTCCCCATCATAAGCGCAACATATAATTATGTGGGATGTATTCCTAACATGACGGAGTATCGTACTGTGTATTTGTTTTTTTCGTCAGGCAGAAGTGGCTGTTGTATAGAATGACCTAAGTACCTTATCCTTTACCAGTGTAAAATTATTCCACTGATAGGATTCATTAGTCGCAGAATATTTTTGCAGCTCCAAACTGAACAAGTCATGCTCCCTAAAACATAATACACATATATACATATTTATACACACAATTTTTTTTTCTAATTCATAGATTATAATATCAAATTTAATTAAGTTAAAAAAAACTTATCGAAATAAATATAACCTTAAACCTAAAAAGAAATAAACAGAGAACTAATAAAAAATCGTCTCTTGTAAATAAATAATAATACTTCAACTAAAAATGGCACGCACAGTATAAATCAAAACAAAAGGAAAATCGAAAGCACAATAATAACGCAAAATGACTGCCTACAACACGTTTCGCCCTGGTTTCGCTGAAAAATTTTATGCGCAGTGGTCTAAGCACAGAGAACCTTGGGTCTAAGCCATAGAGAAACCAGATATATGGTTAGTCTATGGTCTAAGCGCATTCTAATTTTATTTTTATATATGAATCAGAGGGTTGTCTCTGATATGAATTAAAGCTTTCATTTCTGCAGTGTAACCTTAAAACAGCTTAGATTAGCTGAGATCTCAGTTGCACAGAAAGCACCTCATATAGCGGTCTAATCATGTAGCAGTAGAAATGTTATTGTTATCGTTTCTTGCAAAAATGTGGCTCACCCTGTATATAATACATCCAGAAATCTTTCCTCACTCTGTGTTTTTGTTCATTTAGTTGGCGTTATCAGAGACAACCACGCGTTATCTCAACGATGTATTTGAACTACTCTGGATTAAACGTCCAATTAAAAAATTATAATTTTTAGGTGCATTGTACCACAGAATACAGAATACCTCCTCAAGACTCGAAGTCCGTAAAACTTGACTTGAAATTGAAACTTTATAAGGTAAAATAAATAAATATAAGAGCGTCTTTATTATTACTCATTTATTTATTATAGGAATAATAAGTAACTATTTAAAAGATATTGTTAAAATGTCATTTGTTCTCAGTGTTGCACATTTCAGTGAATCCGGTAAAGGAGTTTTCAAATTTTCGACAATAACATTTTCAAAGTTTAAATCAAAGGCTTTTATGGTACCACTAACTTCAGTATTTTCATACATTTTTATTTTGCACGTGTATCCTAAAAAATATAAATCAGCATCTTAACAGAATGAAATATTTTATTTACCAGAAATTGAGGATATCAGGTATAAAAATCTTTCACGAAGAAACGCATTAGCTTCTTTTTTTCGTTTTCTCCGTTTGCTTCTATATTTTCAAAACTTTGCATTATAATTTTTTATGAAATACCGTTTGCACTCTAATGTAATAAATACAAAAAAATTGTAGGATATTTCTAGGTTATATTTTCACTTTCATTTATACATGTCTACCAACATAAATTAACAATATAGTAACTTATTTTAAACTACTCGTAATACAACAAAATTAATAATTTACAGGAGATTGAGGAAAATGTTTAAATTTCTTTAATTTCTCTAAATATTAAATCCTGCTTTCCTCATACATTCTTTATGTGCTTCGATTAAATGTTGGCAATTTTCTTCTCCATTTTCAATAATGCTGCAAATAAAATTAGTGAAAATCTTATACTAACAATTAATTACATTGTATTAAATATATTTACCATGCATCACGAACTTTCTTGGTTTCGGGACAAGCACAGCATGGCTTCAGTTTCTTTGGAGCTTCGGTATTTTGTGGTGCTGATGAAGCAGCTTCTACTTTTTCGTTTACGTTACCCATATGGCTAATAAAACACAGAATTTTAAGTGTGAAATTGAAATCACTACACAATTAATTACTTTTTTTAACCTGAGTATGAATTTATAAACTTTTGAATACCTCAAACTCTTTGACAATTAATCCTAACCTCACTTCTGAAGGTCATTTACGCAACGAAACTACACTACTAATTCACTTTTCACATGATCCTCTTTTACGTTAATTATATTTCTGTTGCAGAAAGTAAAATGTACACATTCATCAAAGCCAATGATTTTATTGGGCAAAGTGGATGTTATTTCAAAAGAAAAAATGTACATGTTACCAGTTACATTCATACAATTGGAAAAATTATTTATACTACTGATAAAATATTATTAAAATCCCTTTCTAATGATAGAGAAGTGACTATAAAAGTTTTGAGTGAGTTGGTGCCAGAAGATGGAATTTATGTTCATGTGTATGGTTCTTTAAGTTTCTTCAAAGACCACAATTATATTCGATGGTTTAATTTTGAAGATGGATGTGATATAAATCGAGATATATATACTATTTTAAACATTACATGTTGGACTGATTTACAAAATATAGAGCTAGCAAAGAAATTGGAAGAGTTGTTGTACAAAATAAATTGTAATTGAAAATCTTTTGTGCTTATTTAAAAATTGGCTGTATGAGGGCGCATGATCCTTTGAAAAAATACGTAAAATTGCAACAATTGAACGAACCTTTCTGAACACACTTTCTGGGATTTTTTTATAATGCAGAACTGCACAATTTTTTTGTCTGTAACAGAACATTGAATTTTAAGTTTGTAAGATAAACTTGTGTTATGAAATAATATATTTTTTAAAATTAAACAATTATATACAGTAAATATAAATTAATATATAATAGTATTAGTAGTACATATTTATTTGGGTACAAAATTTAAAAACCTAGTGTTTTAAAAAATATAAGTGACTAGACAGTTCTAGGTATATGTATAGACTGAATAACTAAACATACAAAATGACTGAAGTGAAAAAAAGATAAGGTAGAAGCAATTTTCTCTCAATTTACATTAATAAGTTATAAAAATATTATTTCCATATCCACTTGATTTATATTTACCTGTATAATTTTAGCAGGGGAAAAGTAATAAAACAAACAAATCTAGGCGTACTAAAATTGACTGCAGCAAATTGAAAGCAATAATGTTAAAGGTTTTTCTATTTTCTCGTTACTACTTTGATTTACTAATTGACAAAATATTCGGATATTTTTACAATTCAAAGAGAATTCAAATACAGAAATGTACCAATCCTATAATACTGTCAAGTGCTGTGTCTTTGGCAAAGAAAATTAGAAAAGGAGAATTAAAATCCGAAGTAATTGTAACAGCATTTATTGATAGAATCAAGGAAGTAAATCCAATTATAAATGCCATAGTTGATAATCGATTTGAGGAGGCATTAAAAGAGGCTCGAAAAATTGATAATGATATTCAAATTGGAAATATATCGGAAGCTGATTTTCAAGAAAAACCATTTTTAGGTAAATATCAATAATATAAAAATTTGTAAAAAAGAGTAAATACAAGGTGCCCAATTTTCATTTGCCTGTTTAAAAAGGTAGAGGGTATGTTTAAATTTTTCTGTTTTGTGTAATTTCATATAGAATTAAAACTCACAAAAAATCTTATCTATTTGAAGTTGTTTTTGAGAAAATTAAGAAAAACAAATTCAGGAGTGATTTTCTGAATTTAAGGTGTAACGTTTTGATCGTAGTCAAAACTTTTGTATTTAAATAAAAATATATGAGACGATACTTTCACAATTTTACAATACAATCACAAAAGCTATATGTATATTCTACACGCTTATTGTTGATAAGTTAATTCCATAATTTCTTATAATTTTTCTTTATGAAATTAAATTATACAGTGGCGGATTGAGAATGGTGGTGTTTGCCACAACGCCCCCTACTCGATCCCAAAATGTACTCTTTTATTCTTTTGCTAAAGAAAAAAGTATTCCAAGATTAGGTGCAAAAAAATACGCTAATTCTTCAAAAGAATTACGAAGACTTCTGTTATTTTAAAATGGTTTTATATCATTTTTAATAGTATATTTATTATTATTACTATTTAGTTGCTTATTATATTTTTAACTGGTCTTTACAACCAAAGAGTTTAAAGTTTATTTTTATAAAATTCATTTTTATTTTGTACTTATGCTGAAACCAATAAAAATATGTGATTCTGTGAATAGTGTGATTTGCTATTTTTACCCCCATCACTATATACAGGGCCTTTGTGGACATGTGCCCTCGCCACTCTTTCAGTACATATCGTCACAGCCATCAACAAGTGTCAGCCTGCCACAAATTATAGTCTATCAAAAAAATTTGCATATTTAAAATGTAAAGTAAATAAAATAGAAACTTGCAACTAAGTATAAGACCATTTATTAAGTGTGAAATGAATTGTTTTTGGACACATTGAGATTGCAGTGAAGTCTGAAGGTAGGTCATAGTACTTGATGTATACATGTTTATCGACAATTTGGTTGTGAACGAGGCTTTCCAGGAGAAATTTATAGTGGTATTTAAATGTCAGTGGAAAGAAAACTCAAAATGTTTTAGGGTATGAGTCAGTTCAAAATTACTTATTATTGGACAATTAGGCATTTCCACATTATATCATTAAAAAGGGTGGCGGTTGGCACACAGTGTATTTTGCTTGAAGATATCAGAGCTGTAGCTTGAGTTAACCCAGAATAAAATACTGTAGTCATTAATGAATAAAAGTGCCCATATAGGTAATAGTGAGAATTGTGTTTTACAATTTTTTTTAGCTCTCAAAGCATAGCATACTAATTTAGAGTGAACTTTGCAGGGTAGTCAGTTTGATTTCTTGAATGTCCAGACAAAATACAATTTATTTTTTCTGTATTTAATATCAAGGAATTTTCTAGAAACCACAGTGTGTCATTTTTGCTACTATCTCATTTGTTTTGTTTTGTAATATGTCATAACTTTTTCCGGCAGCCAAAACATTTATATCGTCTGCATAAGTAGTTAATGTTGAATCGAGAACACAACACCACTTCTATACAATACAAAAACAACTGACAAACTGAGAATCGTTTAACATTATTACTTAGTGTTCTTTGCCGCCTGCTCACTATTCCTAAGTGATTTTTTTAGGAATTCTCATATTAATGTCGTTATGCACTGACCATTTTTGTAGATACTAATAAAGGAGTTTTTCCCAAAATTAATTCTTACAAATTTAGGTTTTGTCTTGCTAAAAATTACTTGTGGCCCACTGTGCGACAGTGTCCTATTAAAAGACCCATTATTATCCTAATGGCCTTTTTATTTTGGCATAGGTCTTTCGTATTTAAAAAAGAAATAAGGTCAATTTTAGTAAAACATGGTTTCTACTCTGTAAATGAGTTTTTGAACAAATATAATGGCCATTAGATTACAAAAAATACTAGTTCATTTCATTTTATTTTATCTTTTATCTACCAGTGCGTTTTTATATTTATTTTAGTCTGTAATTTAATTTATGTCCATATTGTACCTTTTACATACAATATTGCTTTTAATTGATTGTTTGTTTGTTTAATGTTAACATTAATGTTAATGTTTCACATTTATTTTTTTCTTTGAAAGACCAAAAATCTTTTTGATTTTAATATTATATTATTTATTTTTGGCTATTCTTAACATATTTGACGTGCCAAATATATAAATTTTGTATCTATAATTGGTAAATAAATCTATCTATCTGTTTATCTATGACGAATTTAAACAACTTGGGCGTAAATTCAAAATCGACTCCGAAAAGTCATCTAGAGAATATCTAGCTAACTTGGAAAATAATATAGTACAAGATCTCTCTTCTGGAAATTTATTAATAAAAAGAACGCTTATGCTGGTAATAATTTGACCATTGATAATATAAAATGGGCATAGACAAATTTAAACAATCATTATTAGAAATAAATTGTACCATTTTTGACAACCCTGATTCCAAAGTAAATAAATTATCTCAGTTTTTAATCCACACGTACAGTAACTGTGTTTACATACATTTTCCACTTATTAGGGTACGAGATAAACCCCTCGTACAGCGATGAACTTAGAGGAATGAGAGATACATTGTCCTCCTTAAAAATAATTTATGACATTAGTTACAGAAGCAAATACAAATCGCAAATAAGTCGTGCAAAAAAATCTGCCAATGATTCATATATATTAAATTCGGATAATATACCTAAAGATAGTTGGAAACTCATTAACCATGAGTGTAATCAAAGAAATTGTAACAATATTGAGTGTAACTTATCCTCAGAAGAATTAAATACTTTCTTCACTGAGACAGCTGAAAATGTAATCAAAACATTACCAGACACAAAACTTATGCCCTGGATTTCATGATAAATGTTCCGAAACCTAATAACTCCTTTTTTCTTAAACCCGTTTCACTGAAGGAAGTCAGACTTGCTATAAATAAATTAAAAAATTCAAATTGTTTTGATATAATATATGAACTAAACAGTAGAATTATCAAAGAAACCCTAAAGTTCTTGGTTGATCCATTAACTAAATTTTGCCAGATAGTGCACCGTAAAACGGGGAAAAAGTAGCTTCCTTCTTGAAAAAATTTTTTTTTAAGGTACAACCACTTGGGACCTTCACAGCATGATAGCCTAGGTCCTTGGCCATCTGTAATGGCCAATTACAACATTTTTTTGGAGGTCAAACTTTTTTTATTACGAAGAATGTCATAAATTTGTCAAAATTAATTTTTCTTACTTTTTCACACATCCCTCATGATATCTCCGGAACCAATCGAGATAATTATAGGTATTTTTTTTTAATTGATAAAGGAAATGTGGGCGAAGGTCACTGCTTTAATTTCGTTTTTATGGAAAATTTAATTTTTTTTGGAAAACTAGGTAAAACTGGAACGTTTACTTTCCTTGCTGCATTTTTTTCGGTAAGCGAAAAACTTTTTTTATTTTAGGGAATTTTGTCATATCATATGTGTATGAAATAAAGCTTACACTTCAAGGAAGTTTTTTAAAAAAAAAGTCAGTTCTCTACGACTTATAGTTTTCGAGATTTTGTTTTTTAAAGTTACGAGTTTTTCGATCCTAGATGCGCCTCACTGCGGCGCCACTCAAGTGTGTAGAGTGTAGACTATTGAATACAAGTAATCTTATATTATACATATATTGTCAGTTAGAAACAAACTTTTCTTTGTGTAATGTGAATGCGAATGAGTATTATTTTTATTGAGTTTTTACATATTATTTAATGCTTAACAATGGAATATTTATTTTATGTTATCAGAATTAAAATCAGGTAATACAATTCTGATAAAATCTGTTGATACTGATGTCCTGATTTTGCTTTTACATTATTACTGTGAACCACCAGATATGTCCCAAAGTAATATATTTATACAATTAGGACATAGTAAGAATATACATTTTTTGTCAATTAACAATATTGTGGCAAATTTAGGAGAGGAAATTTGCAAGAAATTATTAACGATTCATTGCCTAACTGGTTGTGACACAACTAATGCCATGTATAAAATAGGGAAGAAAACGGCATTCGATGTTTTATATAAAAATTTAAATAATTTAAAAGATTTAGAAAACCTTCCCCTTTTTCTGTCAGAGGATAAAGCGATGGAATTAGGGGGTAAAATATACGCTTTATTTATATAAGAATAAAAACAAAAATATAAAATCCCTAAATGAACTGCGATGGGACTTAACAACAAGTACAAATTGGCCAGCTTCTGACCTGCCTCCTACTGACCATGCTTTTAGACAACATTTAAAAAGGTAATAATTATTTTTCTAGATCGCCCATACCTATTAAAAAAGAAACAAAACACCTACATGTAATTATTTTCTTTTTAGGTATAATAATGTTACGCCACTGGACTGTGCAGACTGGTTAGATTAGGCTGGAATTGTACACGAACGGCCGGGAATATTCTGGAGTGCTCTAGACCGGGAGAATGGATGTATAAATAAGACGTACGGTGGGCCGAGATTTAATCTTAAGTCGAACGTGAACGAGTAAAGTAGAAATAAGAAAGAGACTTATAAGTGTTCTAGTGTGATTATAGTTAAGACAGTAATTAAATTATTGTTATTAATTGTTAATTAGTAAATAAAGTAGTGAATAAGTGTTACCTGGACTTTCAATCAACGAATCTACGAGCAGAAGTGTTTGTGTGGATAGCAAACACGTAACATTTGGTGTCGGAAGTGGATTGGAAGAGAAATTTCTGGAATATTCGAAAAGGTTCTACAATATTCTTCTCAGAAATTAGTGGTAACATGGAGAATTAAGCTACTGGACCGTGTTGGGAGGACTATTTCTGGACTGAATAGTGATTTTAAAGCGGATTTTCGAGAGGTTCTAGAACATTCGATTTAGAAATAATTGCAAATACACGAGTGCCGCTAGCAATAACGTGTTGTAGACTGAGAAAAAGGACTACCAGTGCAATTTCGGGAAAATTCTAGAACATTCTATTTGGAAACTACAGGAGATACGTGAATTGTGTCGACGGGAACGTGTTGTAGACTTAAAAACAAGACTATAAGTGACTTTTAGTGACAATTCTAGAACATTCGATTTGGAAACCACAGCAGATACGTAGACTGTGTTATCGGAAACGTGTTATAGACTGAAAATAAGACTTATTAGTGATATTTCGTGAAAATTCTCGAACATTCCATTGGACAACTAGTGGAGATAAGTGAATTGTGTCAACACAAAAGAAGTATAGACTCTAAATAAGACTTTCTAGTGCTGTTTCGAGATTTTTCTGGAACATTTCATTATTAAAATAGACGTGATATTAACATTTTACGGACTTTATAGAGTAATAAACTTTATTCTGAAATTGATTTACGTGTCGTGAGTTAATGCCAACAACAAGAAGCATGGCGGAGAAACAAACACAAGACTTACTTGCAGCATTGCTGCAACAAATGGAAGAACAGAAAAGAGAACGCCAGGAAGAATTAAGAAAGATCATGGAAGATCAAGAGAGAAGGCGACAAGAAGAAAAAGAAGAACAAGAGAGAAGACAAGAAGAAAAAGAAGAACAAGAGAGAAGACGACATGAAGAAAAAGAAGATCAAGAGAGAAAACGCCAGGAAGAAAAGGAAGAGCAAAGAAAGGAACGCCAGGAAGAATTAAGAAAAATGTTTGAAGAACAAGAAAAATGGCGAGTCGAGGAAAGAGAAGATTTCAAAAGAAGCCTAGATGAACAGCAAGCAGCTATTTTCTCCCTCACTGAAAAATTTAAAGGAGATGTTATCGAAAAAGTCACTGAAGTCGAAGGACAAGTTATGGAAGTTAAAGGAGAAGTCATAGAAGTTAGAAGAAAGTTTGAGGGAGAAATAACTGAAGTTAAAGGAAAAGTCGGTGAAGTTGAAGGGGAGATAGCCCGGTTGAAACAACAATTAAGAGAGAAGGGAGGCCAATTAGTACTGTCGTCTGGTGCTAGGTTACAACCACCTTCCTTCGACGGTCAAAGTTCATGGTCAACTTATAAGAGACAATTTGAGGCAGCTGCACGTTCAAATAACTGGAACGAGGAGGAAAAAGCAACAGCATTGGTATTAGCACTAAGGGGCCAAGCATTAGATCTGCTCCAAACAATTCCTGCCGCACAGCAACAAAACTTTAACATTTTGGAGGCAGCGTTAGAACTAAGATATGGCGACCAACATCTCGCCCAAGTATATCAGGCTCAGCTCAAATTACGCAGACAATGAGGTGGGGAAAGCCTCCAGGAGTTCGAGGCTGCGGTAGAAAGATTAGCCCATCTAGCCTATCCTGATGCACCAATGGAATTTCAACAACAGTTAGCAGTTGGTACATTTATCGATGGAGTAAGGGACCAGGAAGTTAGGCGAATTCTTAAGTTGGCCAGGCATAAGCTTAGTAGTGAGGCTTTAGTACATGCACTGGAAATCGAGGCTGCCTATAAGGATACCACACAATCAAATCAGAGAGTACGAGCTGTGAGTGTGGAGGAAGACAGGCCAGACAACACAACACAAAACCTGATATCTGATCTACACAAGATGATGACCCAACTACTAACAAAATCGAACTCCCAGCAGACAGAAAACCAACAACAAAGTAGTGGGAGGCCGAATGGAGGCATCCGTTGTTATATGTGTGGCAAATTGGGCCATATTAAGAGGAACTGTCATGAGCTCAACATTCAAGATCCGAGACAAACCCAACAGCAAAGTAGTGGGAGACAGAGTGGAGGACGCATGCGCTGTTATAAGTGTGGCAGAGTGGGCCATATTCAGAGTAACTGTCGTCAGCGCATCCCTGAGAGGGTCCCAGTAATGGAGAAGCCGCAGGAAAACTGGCGAGCTGGTACTTCGCGGAATATAGCAGATGGCCTTTCCAAAAGACCGTGTCAGAAAGACTGCAAGCCTTGCCATCGTAGGGAAGAACAACAAAATGTACAAATAATGAAGACTGTTAAGATTGATGTTCCTGATTATTGGACAAAAGAGTCGTTAAGGGAAGCGCAGTTAAACGATAACGAGACTGGTCCTATTCTGAAATGGAAAGAAAGAGGGACCCGACCGGATTGGAAGGACATTTCAAATAAATCAGTGGGATTGAAGGCTTTATGGGCATAATGGGACTCCCTTATCGTAGAGGATGGACTGCTAAAGAGAGCGTGGGAAAGTCCAGATGGGAGGAAAGTTACTTGGAAATTGTTAATCCCTAGGTGTCACGTAGCAGATGTACTTCAGCAAGTGCATAATGGAACGTCTGGCGGACATTTTGGCATCAACAAAACCCTGACAAAAGTAAGACAACGTTTCTACTGGGTAAACAGTCGTCAAGATGTGAAGGCTTGGTGCCGCCAATGTGAAGTTTGCGCGGCAAGAATGGGGCCACAAATAAGAAATAAGCAATATAACTCCAGGGCTCCATTTGAGCGAAATACCATAGCAAGTGACCGTATGAAGGCTCGTTATGATCTTAAGGCTAATTCAGGAGGGTACCAGGTGGAGGAGTTGGTTTGGCTATATAACCCACAACGAAAGAAAGGCAGGTCCCCGAAACTTCACCACCCTTGGGAAGGACCTTACACTGTCGTCACCAGACTAAACGATGTTGTATATAGAATTCAACAAAATCTAAAATCTAAGATGAAGGTGGTGCATATAGAGAGACTAGCCAAGTATGCAGGGAATAATGAATTGCTGATCGGGACGTTCAGGCTTAAGGAGGGGGCAGTGTTACGCCACTGGACTGTGCAGACTGGTTAGATTAGGCTGGAATTGTACACGAACGGCCGGGAATATTCTGGAGTGCTCTAGACCGGGAGAATGGATGTATAAATAAGACGTACGGTGGGCCGAGATTTAATCTTAAGTCGAACGTGAACGAGTAAAGTAGAAATAAGAAAGAGACTTATAAGTGTTCTAGTGTGATTATAGTTAAGACAGTAATTAAATTATTGTTATTAATTGTTAATTAGTAAATAAAGTAGTGAATAAGTGTTACCTGGACTTTCAATCAACGAATCTACGAGCAGAAGTGTTTGTGTGGATAGCAAACACGTAACAATAATATAATAATAATAACACCACATGAAATTACAACCCTCTTTATCCCTGAAGGTCTGGAATGACCTTGTGTGGGAGAGGGCTACACATTTAGAGACAATGGACACACACCCAATGTCCGAGTATACTACGATTAATCTCTCTCACAGAAAAATCCCAGTTCCTCGACCGGGAATCGAACCCGGGACCTCGAAGTTTTGAGGCAAGTACATTACCTCTAGACCACGGAGCCAGGTGTCTGTATCAATTAAAAATTTAGTACAATAGCCATATACAATACATGCAGATGGAAGATCCAACTCAATACGGTTGGACATTTGAAGAAAATGTTAGGAAGGCAACTTTTTCTAGTCAAGAATCTGTGCCCGATATTGTAAGGCAAAGTTTGTCAATAAGATGTTCCGACAGGGTCTGTAACAACAACAGATGTACCTGTTTTGCTCAAGGTTTGAAATGCTGCAGTGAGTGCAAATATGCAAACTGCTGCAACCAAGGAACTGTCTAGATATTTTTAGATTCCGACGTTGACGATTTTTAAAATATTTTTATAACAAGTTTTAAATTTATATTTTAAAATAAATAATTATTTCGTATTTTTTTTAATTCAATTTTAGGTTTTAATGTATAAATGTAATGGATTTTAAATAATGTGCAATGTAAATAATGATAAGTAAAACCTAAGTGCTTATGAAAATAAAATTTAGATTAAAGATATGTCAAAAATAATACTTAATTGTATGCACCCACAACACGCATAGCACTCTGATTAAAGCACAGTAGAACCAGGGGAAATATCCTGCCCGCAGAAACTTAATTTCAAATAACAATAACTTGAAACGTATAAGTCGTAGAGTATTGCGTTTTTTTTTTAAACTTCCTTGATGTATTAATTTTATTCCGTATGCATATACTGTGGCAAAATTCCTTAAAACAAAAAAAGTTTTTCGCTTACTGAAAAAAATACTGCAAGAAAAATAAATGTTAAAGTATTACCTAATTTTATAAAAAACTAGGTTTTCCATAAAGACTAAATTAATTCAGTCACCTCCGCTCACGTTTCCTTTATCGACTAAAAAAAAAAAACTTGTTTATCTCAATTGGTTCCGGAGATATCGTGAGGGATGTGTGAAAAAAGTACGAAAAATTAATTTTGACAGATTTATGACATTTTTCATAATAAAAAAAGTTGGACCTCCCAAAAAATGTTGTAATTGGCCATTTTAGATGGCCAAGGGCCTAATCTATTATTCTGTGAAGGTCCCATGTGGTTGTACCTTAAAAAAAAATTTTTGAAACGTTTTTGCCGGTTTTTCACTGTACTAAGACATTTTTAAAATTTCAAAGGTGTCCCCAATTTTTAAAAAGGTGATCCTGACTTGGCTGAAAACTACCACCCTATCTCAATAATTCCAATTTTTGCAAACATTTTTCGAAAATAACAGTATATTAGACAATTGGCGATTTGGTTTACGCAGTAAGTGCTCCACGGTCCAAGCTGTTGGTAAAGTGGTGCAAGGCATAGTTGAGGGCCTTTAGGAGGGCAAGTCCTCGGCACTTACACTATGTGATCTCACCAGGGCCTTCGACTGTGCCTTTCATGATGTCCTATTGGAGAAATTAAATCACTACGGGGTAAGGGGATTCTCCTGGTTTTTATTAAATCATACTTACAAAATAGATCTCAGCGAGTCTTAACAAATGGTGACATTAGATTGCTTATCTGTAAAACACGGTGTGCCTCAAGGCCCTGTCTGGGGGCCACTTTTATTCATAATTTATCTTAGTGATATATTCAATATTTTCCTATTTGGGTACTGCATATGCTTTGCTGATGACTCCTCCCTTTTGGAATATCACGAAGATATTGTTTAAATAAATTATTTGGTCTAATCAGCCGAAGTAAAAGCTGAACAGTGGTTCACTCCGAATCACCTTAAAATGAATAAAGATAAAACTCAAAAATAGTTTTTTCGCCTAACAATAATTCCATTAATGGAAATAATGTAAACCTCCTAGGAATTGTACTTGACGATGGCCCAAAATGGTTGTCATATTGATAAATTGTGTAAAAAACTTTCCACTCAACTATACTTGTTAAGATGATTATATAAATCACTGAGTTTTCATACTATTTTAACAGCCTACCATTCTCTTTTCCATTTGCACCTGTCATACTGCATGCGTTTATGGGGAAACTAGCCAATCCATTAGGGCGTTTCGCCTGCAAAAACAGGTCATAAGATTGTTGGTTAATACAGGTTTTAATGAACATTGTCGGGCTCTATTTATAAAATTTAAAATATTGCCACTCCCGTCTTTATATATTTTCTATGCATTACTAGATATTCATAAAACCAAACACACAATTTCCCTTCAATCGGATCTATACAACTGTCCCACTAGACAAATTATACTCGCTTCAAGCTCAAAATTAAATGTTACCTGCTCTCCTTTTGTTTTTATTCGATCGCTGAAGATATGGAGTACCAGTAAATGTACAAGTTGATATGTAATGCACTGATTGTATAACTAGTTACTTTTGAATGCTTAACTATATTTAAATACTATTATTATTATTGTTTCTTTCTGTGTATATATACATATATGTTGTTTGTGCATTCTATTATTTCTCTGTTTTATACTCATTATCCTTTTCATCTTACAATACTCTGTAAACTTTTGTGACTTGCTATAAACAATATTTTATGTAAAGTAGTTAAATAAATCTATCTATAAATCTTTCCGATCCAGAAGAAATATGCAATGCATTTGCACACTTTTTTCAGCAATCCTATGACACTCCTACTAACAATAATGACCACCTTGTTAAAAATTTTAATAACTATGATCAACTAATTTCACTTGTAATAACTGAAAATAATGTTCTCATTTGTTCAAAAAAATTCAGGCCCAACCTAACAGGCGGACTAGATGGAATTCCAGCTTTCTTATTACGTGTCTGTGCAATAATATTTGCAGAACCCCTTTTTAAACTTTTTAATTTATCCTTAAAAATGAATATTTTGTCCTCGCAATGGAAATTATCTAAGATGACCCCAGTTTTTACAAAAGGTGATCAGTCTGAAATTGGTAACTATCGTCCAATTGTCATAATCTGTAACTTTGCTAAATGTTTTGAAATACTATTATTTGATCACACATTTTCTCATTGCAAACACTTGATCACAGAGGCTCAACATGGTTTTGTTAAAAGCAGATCAACTGTAACAAACTTATTTTGTATGACAAAATTTTTAACTGATGCCATCAATGAGGGATTTCAAGCTGACGTGATTTATACTGATTTTTCGAAGGCCTTTGACAGAATTGACCATGATATACTATTAAATAAGTTGTGTTTTGGTTTCTCTCAAGCCTTCGTAACATTTCTAAAATCTTATTTTTCAAATAGGATCCAACATGTAGTATATCGTGGTTGCAATTCTATCAAGTATCTGCTACAGGGATCGATATTAGGACCTCTTTTTTTTTTGTTTTATTTATCAATGATATTGTTGATAGCCTAACAGTTTCATGTCTATTATATGCTGATGATTTGAACAGTTGTTGCAAAATTGCAAGTATTGATGACTGCTTCGAACTACAACAGAATTTTATTTTTGGCAAGGACTGGTGCATAAAAAATACTTTACTTTAAAATATCAAAAAATGTAACGCAGTGTCGTATTCCACCAAAAAACCTTTGATACATTTCGATTATTTTCTCGATAATAACATACTATCAAGACATGACACTTTCTGTGATTTGGGGGTTATTTTTGGTAAAAAATTGTCCTGTAATAGCCACATTACTTATATTGTCACAAAGACTTACAAAGCTCTAGGATTTATTATCAGAAATAGCCATAACTTTCAGAATATTGATACACTGAAACTACTATATATATGCGTCAACCATATGGTGTCCAAATTACGCTACATATGTTGAAAATTTGGAAGGAATTCAGTGCAGATTTTTAAAATATGTCTAGTTTAGAATATATGGGGAATATCCTGCCATTGGTTTCCCTCAATAAACCTCACAAATTTTGGTCTCGAGTGATGCATAAAAGCATATTGATTTTTTTGCACAAGATCAATCATAACAATATAAACTGTACCCAAATTTTAGGTGTGTTAAATTTTCACACTCCTTGAGTTGGGGCAAGGCAGAGAAATTTGTTTTATTTATCAACTGCATGACTAAATACAAAAAAATATTCTCTCCCAACTTTAAATTAAAATATTAAAAAAAATGTTTCGAGCCCCACGTATATTTTATGGTGATGATTTCATTAACAATTTAATAAAAATCACAACTGAAAAATTCTTATAAAATTAATGTCTGAAATAATGTTCATATTACAAGTAGATGTAATATTTACATTTTTTTTTTATTACATTTTTTAAGGTATTCCATTTACAACTAAAGAAAGCACGGCTGTCAAAGGTCTGTCGCACACTTTTGGTTTGATTAAAAGAAAAGGCAAAAAGGCTTCTTATGATGCTGATTATGTTACTTTAATGAAAAATGCAGGAGGGATATGTTTAGGTAAGATTTGTGAATATATTTTATACACAAATTTATTATATAAACCAAAATTTTTTGCTATTTAGGTGTATCTAATGTCCCTCAGTTAAACTTGTGGGTGGAGACTAGCAATCCTCTGTATGGCATTACGAATAATCCTTATGATACCACGAGAAATGTAGGTGGTTCTTCCGGAGGAGAAACGAGTATATTGGCAGCTGGAGGCAGTCCAATTGGTATTGGTTAGTATTTTCTACATTTTTATGATATGCGTAAAAAACTGATGGAAAATATTTTAAAAACCATAAAATGATAACCAGTGGTGTAACATTCAGAGGCAGGAGCATATATGACTAAAAAATATAATACAGGCGTGGAAAATATTTTTTTGTTATGAAAATCACTTCTTCATTTAAGAAGTAGCCAACTTGTATTTTTTATTACTTCCTCACCCCTCAAAGTGAGGAAGTTATGTATTCGTGAAAAAAAATTTGGAAAATTTTTGTTGCATTTCTGGATGAATCTTGATGAATTATGACAATACACAAAATTTCAGACAGAAAAAATTGTCTGTCTGTGTCTGTGTTCACGATAGCAGCTACAGTTTTTGAGATAAAGCTTTCAAATTTGGTACACACATTCTAGAGGTCAAGGAAGAGATTGAGTTCATTGATGAGCAAAATTAGTTTAAAAAAATATTATTCCACCAATGTGACTTTTTGAAACGTCAAAGTGACTTTTTTGAAACGTCAAAAATGACTTTTATATAAACTCCACCACATGTCGAGTTTTACTACGGTGAGGAAGTTCTGATCCCCCAAGTAGTTAGCAGCGGTTTTAAAAAAAAAGTGTTCCCTGAAAATAAACTCTTACTCGATTCAAACAGTCCTACATTGCTGCTAATTTTCACACATTAAATCATTTTAATCAGGACAATGTAGTAAAATATTTTGAATCATTGCATAAAAATCGTGTGTTGTGTTCCTATTACTTGTCGCCAGTTACCGAGGCTGAAATTGAAATTTTTATTGATTTACCGAGTTTGTCAAAATCCAGATACAGTTATAATTTACACAGTGATGCAATTAAATTGGCAAAAGGAGAATTGTTAACTCAAATCACTTACTTCATAAATCATTGTTTTTAAAATGGTGTTTATTTTGATAACCTAAAGAAATCCAAAATAACTCAATTTTTAAAAAAGGAGAGAAAAACGTTGTTGAAAATTACAGACTAATATTTATAATCCCTATATTAAGTAAAATAACTAGAATTAGCGTACAAGATCAGACTAATGGAGTACTTTGAAAGTAAAAATCAAATAAATTCATGTCGGTATGGTTACAAGAAAAGTAAATCGACAGTTGAGGCATTAACAAATGTAATCATATCAGTAACTGATGAGCTTGTAAAAGGAAATGTCTTTAGCGCCCTCATTGATTTATCTAAGGCCTTTGATTGTGCTTCACATGATATATTACTATTAAAATTAGAAATGTATGGCATCAGAGGGTCGGACTTATCTTTTATATCAAACAGATATCAATGTGTGCATGTAAATGGTAAAACTTCATCTCTCAAACCTCTTAAGTATGGGGTCCCCCAAGGATCCATTTTAGGTCCGATTTTATTCATTATTTACGTCAACGATATAACGGAGTTTATTGAATTTAAATCGGAATCGGAAATTTTACAACTATGAGTATATAGTTGTAAAATATCCAAAACTTCATAAAATTTATGGAAGCTCCAGGAAGTTTGCAACACTAAATGCAATCAGAAGCAAAAGTGTACTTTTAATAATGTTTAATTATCTCTAATCTTTTTTTTTAAATCTATCTCTAATAACATACATTGCAACACAAATCCTGTAAAGTGTCTCGGCATTTTTCATGACAGCAAATTAACATGGGAATCACATATTGAATGTGTTAAAAAAAAAACTTTTAGGTAGGTTTATCTCTTAAAAAGTCTGATCTACTTGATAAATCAAAATACAGTTCTGCAAGCCTACCTTGACATTTTTCATAGTGTCATGTCATATGGTCTTACTTTAGGGTGGCTCAACACATGCATCTAAAATAGTGCATGTCCAAAAGTTATTACTTATTCTAAATATAAAGTTGTCGGCCATTATTTAAAAAGTTAGGAATACTAACGGCGACTATCGATACATATATGAGTGCTTAAATTATGCTAAAAAATATTTTGCAGCTAACCAAAATCGAAATAAAAATGAGATCAGACAACATCATAATTGCTCCATATTTTTGTCTCACAAAAAATATAAACTCTTAGATATATTTTCATAAAATCATATCTTATTACTAAAGCCCGGATCCGAGTGGTAGTTACAAACAATTAATATCGTACATGACAATATTTACAACTATTGCACTGAACTTTTGTGTCATCAAACTCTAACTAGGGGGATATCGTTTATCCATCGGTCTGCATTACTTTGAGAGGGAAGTGGACACGACATTTTTAACATATTAATAATAATAATAATAATAATAATACATTTATTCATCCCATTAATTACATAACAATTAAGAAAAAGAAAAAAAATAATATGTTACAAATATGGGGTGAAAAGGAATGTATTCAATGAACTGCCAAAGCAGCCAAAGATCTTCCATACATCCTTCGAATGGGGCGTAGCAAAAGGAAAAAAACATAAGAAAATATTGCCATGTGATAAATAAGAAGTATTTTCTGCTATGCCCCAATTAAATAATATATTATATTTTAAAACAGTTAAAAACAAACTAAAACAAGAAAAAATCTTTTAGAATAATTGCTTAGTTTTTTTTTTTTAAATGTCGAGATTGGCATGGTTTTATAACTGTAATCAATTTGATTATACAGTTTTACTATATTATAAGAGAAGGATCGTTCATATAAGGTTAATTTATGATGGGGCATGGAGAGCATATCTTTTCTTCTAATATTAATGTTGTGTATATCTGTGCGAAATCTAAGCTTATTATATAGATATTTTGGTGATTTCAACATAATCAGCCTATGAAAAAAACATATGGAATGGTGCTTTCTTCTATTCGACATATTAAGCCAATTTAATTCACTCAGCTTGTAGGTAACATGATCCCGCTTTTTTATACCGTATATAAATCTAATACACGAATTTTGGACTTTTTGAATTCTGTAACAGTCCTGTTTATCAATGCAAAATTCATACAATACATCACAGTAATTAAATTGTGACAAAACAAGAGATTCACATAAAGATGTTCTTAATTTTTTGGTAAGTATATCTTTGCTTGTGTACAGAATTTTTAGATTATAATAAGCCTTTCGGATCATGCTACTTACTTGTTTTTTGAATCTTAAATTTGAATCAATAATTACTCCTAAATTTTTTACTTCTTGCACTGCTTTTAATAATTCATCCCCAATTTTCAATGATATACTATCTTGTACTACTTCCAAAACAGCCTTTTTGCCAAATATAATTAGCGCCGATTTGCTAGAATTAATATACAAAGAATGTTCAGCAGCAGCTTGACTTATGTTTGATAGGTCTAAATTTATCTCATGACTAGCTTGCTGGATATCACTGGCGTTAAATGAGTAGTATAACTGAGTATCATCTGCATAGAAGTGATATTTACAATAAGTAATATAAGAAAAAAATTGCATGTGTATATAGTATACAACAGAGGACCCAATATTGAACCTTGTGGTACTCCAGTTGATACTTCAAGCATTCTAGATGACTCATTATTTATTACAACCCTTTGTCTTCTTCCTGTTAAGTAATTACTCAATAAGTTAACTGATTTTTCAGCAAGGCCTATAAAATGTAATATTGAAATTAAAATATCGTGGTCTAAGGTATCAAATGCCTTACTGAAGTCAAGAAGAATAAGGGCTGTAACTTGGCCTTTATCAGTAGATGCTATGATATCATCACTAATATTCAGCAAGGCCGTGAGGCAGCTGTGCTGTGGCGAAAGCCAGATTGGTATATGGGTATTATTTGTTTATTATGTATGTGCTCTCTAAGTTGAGTCTCTATTATTTTTTCTAATATTTTTGAGAGAACCGGCAATACACAAACCGGTCTTAGATTTTTTAACTCAGTTACTTCATTACACTTAGGAATAGGTTTTACTTTAGCGATTTTCCACTGATTTGGAAAAACACTATTTTCTAAGCAGTAGTTTACAATATGTGTTATAATGGGGACAATATAAGGACAACATAATTTAATAAACGTAATATTAAAACGATCATCACCAGCCGCTTTAGAAGAAATATTAGATATTATTTTACTCACACAACTATCATTAACCGTAGAGAAGCAAAAATCATTACCAATATTATCTTTAGTATTGCTTTTATAGTAATTAATTAAATTAAACTTATTATTGTTTTGTAACTTAGGTACAGAGTTGATGAAAAAATCGTTAATATTATCTGGGTTTTGCAAGGATTGTGGAATATCAATATTTTTTTTATAAATTACATTAAGTTTTTTTAGTTCAGCCCATGTCTCAGATATGTTACTATTTTGTACTTTGTAGTTAAGGTAAGCCTTTTTCTCTCTTTTGACCACTATATTTGTGTAATTTCTTACCGTTTTATAATATTCCCAGTTAGCAATAGTTTTATTTTTATTATATTTATTTTTAGCCTTATCTCTTTCTTTCATGATCTGCTTTAAGTTATAAGTTACCCACGGCGTGTAAGGTCTATTTATTTTACATTTTTTTTTCTGGTATCTGAGTGTTATATAGATCACTTAAACATTCGTTTAAAAAAGCAACTTTTTCTTCCAAGTTTTCAATTACAATTAAATGAAAAATTGGCAGAGAGCGCAAATGGTTATTAAAATTTTCTTGATTAAAATTTTTGTAATCTCTATAAATAATTTCTTTATTTGGACATTTGATGATAGCATTTATTTTATAATAGATTAAATCATGGTCAGAAAGATTATGCATGCTTATGACCCCCTTATCCAAAATAGCATCTGAATTCATTGTTAATATTAGATCTATAATTGTTGAAGATGTAGCAGTCATGCGAGTGGGTTCATTAATTATTTGCTCTATACCCAAACAATCCATAGTATTAGTAAATAGTTTTGTTGCCGAATTATGTAATTGTAGCTGATCTATGTTAAAATCCCCTAAACAAAATAAATTTTGAAAATTATTTGGTAATTCATTTGTTATGGTATTTTCAAATATGTTTAAAAATGTATTACATTCAAAGTTAGGTGCACGATAAATCACCCCTACTGTATATTCAGTGTTACTGATTTTGATGCTTACCCATAGTTGTTCAATTTCGTTGCTTGTTTGCAGAATATTATATTTAATTTCATTTTTGATATAGATCCCCACGCCTCCACCTCTGTTTTCTCTGTCCTTTCTTAAGAATGTATAACCATCAATTTTAAAATACGCCGATTCAATTTCTGGATTGAGCCATGTCTCTGATATTGCCATAACTGAATAATTTTTACTTATTATAAGATTTTTTTAAATCATTGAATTTTGCCGTTAACGATCTTATGTTTAAATGTGCCAGTGAAAAAGATTTTTCTCTCATAGATGTTATTAAGTTAATTAAAACAAACGAACTTATTACTAATAATAAAAAATAAAAGGAAAAAAAAGAATAATGATAATATATATTAAGGTAAATAGACGATACAAAATGAAAGTAGTATTTATAAATATGAACTCCATAAGAAAAGATAAAAAAAAGAAAAATAATAAAAAAAAATTGTGATTTATTTATAATGACACCAACTAATGAGGGCGAAGAAATTAAGAAAAACAAAAACATTTATTTCGTAAATAGGTTGTAAAAATATGAGTAACACCTATTAAATATTCAATAATTGGTTTAAGTGATCATTGTCTCTAATGACAGTTATTTGATTGTTATGCATAATAAGCACCTTACCATTTTCAGTCCAACACAAATTTTTATACACTTTTCGACACTCTTTAAACAACTCAAGCCTGGGCTTGGTTATCATTTCCACTATCACTATGCCCGAACCTTTTAAACGTTTTTTCATCCTAAAAACCTCATCTCGCATCCACTGGGTTGTAAACTCAACAACTACAAACCTCGATGTATTATCGTTGCGTTTTTTACCCATGCGATAGCAGGTACTGATGTCGCTTTTTTGCACTGTAAATTCAAGCGGTTTTTCTGATAGGAATAAAATTAATTTGTCTATTAAATTTTCGTGATGATTTTCTGGTATTCCTCTAACTATAATATTTCTTCTGTAGCGTTTTTGCAAATTATCATCTACCTTCTGGTCTAGATCTTCATGTGCCTTAGCTAATATGGTTATGTCACGCTTTAAATTTTCTAACATATTTCTTACATCCTTTTCAAATTTTTCAAAACGCTTTCTAAGATCTTGAAGGGGTTTGTTACTAGAACTCTCACCCTTCTTTGAGCTGTTAGTTGCAGTTTCAAGTTCATTCCTGAAACTATTAAGTTCACTATCCACACTTGACATAACATTACTTAGGCGACTTCGCAGGCTTCTTGAAGTCATTTTCTTAAACTTACAATGAGTTGCACTATAAAAATATTAGTTTACAGATAGATATTTTTATCTTTTATTATTTCTTTTGAATATTAGTTATTAAGTTTACTGGAGCTCACACTAACACGTCTACTCGCGCATATCGTATCAGTAAGAATATCAATATATATTCCATGACAATGTTCTTCTCAATGTTCTCTTTGGATGCCGGCTCTACTTATTACCCATTGAGTGGAAAATTTAACATCACAAATTTCAAAAACATGTTAAGACATTTTTAAGAGATAACATATTTTATGAGCTCCAAGAATTTATTGATCATTTTAAAAATTCGTTTTAATATGTTTGTTAATACTACTATATTATGTATTTTCATTGTCTTATACTTTTTTTTTACCATTAATGTAAATAATGTTTCAATTTTTTTGTCAGTTGATGTATATGTATATACAATATAACATTGTCCAACATACATGTATAAATCTCTCCCTCTCCCCCTTCCAAATGCAGTAAAATAAATGGCAAATCCTGTACTATTTTCTTGTGCTATTTATTTACCTGTTCAGTAGGGCATGGCGATTATGAAATTTAATAACTGAAAATCGATTATTAAAAATAATCGATTTTTTTTACAATTTTTAACGTCGGCCTATCACCGATGCAGGGGGATAACAAGCTCTTCTCTACTTGTGTATGCAGTGACACCCCTAACTTGGAAATTTTGAGGAACTGCCCCTTTATCGTGGGGTGAGGATCTTTAACGTGCTTCCACCGTAGATACACAGAACCCACACCCTTTCAAAAGATGGTGACATGAGCGGATCAGCCCATCCACTATACCTATGTTGGTACAAGTTTGCAGTTGATTTTACATGCCCATAAAACAATGTCTTTCAATAAAAAACTTTTTTAGAACAAACAAATTAACCACTTTTCATTTTGCCACTTCCTCCCCGCATTAACTCCGCATGAACGGCCCAATCAAGACCTCACTAGTGCTAGTAGCTCTTTTGGCTCCCAGACCTTGTGGCTCTGTCTATACTCACCATGTAGGGTCCCGAGGTATTTGGTAAAAATGGAAAGCTGCGCTGTATGCGCTACATCTAAAAAATTGTCTTATGAATGGTTGAAAATAAACACAAAAACGTCCCCACTCCCCAGGTTTTCTTTATTGAATTGAAGAAATTCCCAAGACCAAAACCAAAAAAAAAAAGTGTAATATTTACTTACATTAATTGATCACACTATAATAATAATAATTTAAAAAATTCTTATGTTTCGTGTACCGCTGAAATCGATAATACAAAAAAAAAAGCAGGTCTCGGATCTTTCGAATGAAAAAAGTTGAAGTATGACAAAAGAAGTTTATTTTCACCTGGTCTATTAATCTCTTGTTGCTCTAGCCTTCAATGTTATTACAAAATGTCTTAGTGAATGGCTCGAAATAATTGAATAAAATTTACCAACTTTCCTGGATGTGTCTCTATTGAGAGCATAGGTATTTAAAAAATAAAAAAGTAGTAACGTATTTACAAAAATTCTTTATATCTTGTGAACGTTTACTGCCCTGATTAAGGCTTAAAAAACTGAGGTTTTTATCATATAAGGCCTCCCCGCACCTACCTTCCTTCTTTGGTCATGTATTGTACATGTGATCTAATGAGGGTTAACGTTTTCAGGCTGACCAGTTGGCGCCACTGGCGAGTGTTGTTATGTCAAAAGTTATTGTTAGGCGCGGAAAAGTTTATAGTGTTTTATTATAATTATTTCGTACACCAGCAAATAAAAACCTTGTTAATTGTGCCTCAGTGTTGTGCAGTTCCAGTTTGTTCGGAAACAAAAGGCCGATATATGCTTCTGAGAGACAAAACTCGCCTAAAACAGTGGTTGATAAAGATAACTTTACTCCTTGGAAACATTTGTGTGTTTGTAAGAAACGTTTTACACCTGACAATTATGCGTTACCAAAGGAGTCTACTACAGAAAATCATGAGTAATAATCATGTACATTCGTTGTTTTCATCATACTCATTCTTTATATAACCTAACTTTAATGACATAAGACACGTCTGATAACTACAATAATTTCCCTACTGAGCAAGTAAATTACTGCTTTCCCCTTCTGCCATCGTGTTAAATGTTTTTCAGCGCTAATTTTTATAAAAATTACTAAAAACTAGCGTTAAAAAGTCATAGTAAACATTAATATTCAGTGATATTGACCTTTCCCTAAACTAGCACCTCTTGTGGTGAATTCAAGCGCGTTAACTCTCATTGACTGCGAGGTTGGGACAAAAGTGTTTTAGCGGATTACCAAAGATTGTTTACTTACAATTAATTCTCCATCTCCATTTGTTGTTTTAGTGATGTTTTACAAAATACGATATGGCGTTATTGACAGTTTGGACTTTTCACCCCTAAATTAATAGTGGCTCTTGTATATTTGTCACATCTTTGTGTAATTATATGTGCGTAACCATTATCTAGAAACAGCAGACAAGATAGAATAAATTATCAACGCCTGTGTCCTAAAAAATTTCTGCTTCCTAGTAATAATGTAGTCTAACTTCTCTAACTCAAACCACCTAAATCCCCCTGAGACAGTTCAAATTAAAGAAAAAATTGAGTCAAAGAGAATTTCAAGATATAGAAGTTTGACTGTAAATAAAATGTATTTGATATGTACGTCTCCGATTTTTAAAACTGAATATTTGGGATTCACTAGAGACTTTATACACAATTGAGTGTATTAGACGAAACAAGAGTAATATTAAGGAATATTAAGGAAAATTATCAAATAACTCTTATAGTTTACTGTTATGTTATGAAGCATGTTAATATTTGTATTATATCAGTAGCAGTCTAAATTATTTATCTCATACAGATTAAAGAAGAGTTAAAAGCGACACTGGAGTAAAAAATACATTTCAGGAACAGAGATGCAAGATCTTACTTAGTTAAAGAGACATTCTCTACGGCCAGACTAAAATAATTCGTAAATATGAGTAGTTAATATTTTTAAATTACTGGTGTATCAGCGATTTAACGAATATTAAAAATTAATATTTTAGATCAGTTCTCCCAAAATATATAGGCACACAACACTAAAAACTTATCGAATTAGTTGATGGTCTTGTAACTGTTAGAAGTAAAACAGGTGGCTTTTAATTGGTCGAATACTAAACAGACCCATAACAGCTGTTCTGTTAGTTTTACTAGAGCAGGGATTAAATATCTTTTTCTCATTTATAAATGACTTTTATGTGGACTTTTTATGTGCTCATACAAACACCTGTGTAGCATTTAAAGACTGAAGGTGGAGTAAACATTTTTTTGAAATGTAAAAAAAAACAATAACACAAGTTTTTGTTACCAAATAAAAACAATATAAAAATTATATTTCACAGCTGAATGTACAAAAAATACTATTGGTTATTATTTTCAGTAACATACCACTTAATATAAATTATTTAGTCATCAAAAAGAGTACCATTTAACAATAATTAAATGGCGATAAACCTTACAAATTACATTTCAAATAAACAATAAACCCTAACAAAACCAAGTATCTAATAGTATTTGTACTCTTGAAAAAACAAATAACAAACTTATCACTCACTTTCAGATATACGGCAAAAATTGTCAAGTGATTTTATAATAGAATTTATCTGTTGTTCCTCCATCTTTTTTTGTTTTTTTCTTTTCCTTTTATTTTTCTTACTCACATTCCGTTCCGGAGACTCTGTCTTAGAATGTCCCTGTTTAAAGCCCCCACGTTCACAATCTTCTAGGTATTTCCTTTTTGTCAAATTTCTATTATCAAGGTCATCGATCTCGACTTTTTGATTGTGCCCTAAAAATATCCGCTTTCTAGTAATAATAAATAAAATGTATTTGTTTATATATACGCTTCTAATTTTAAAAAACTGAAATCCAGGATTCATTGGAAACTATATACAATGGTGTGTATTAGCTAGAATGAGAATAATGTTAAAGAAAATTTATCCAAATTATCAAATAACACATTGTAGGTTACTACAATGACATTGTTACGAAGTTTGTTAATATTTGTTACATCAGGCATTAGAACCATAAGGTTCAGAGCGACATTTTGCTCAAAACGGAGATTTTTATTACAACTTACTGTAAATACTTTTCTGCATCTTTCTGGCTAAGAAATTTCATTATTGAATGAAAGATGGTGCCATACACTTCATTTTCATATAATCCTAAGTAATTATTGCCCACAATCTATGTTTTTCGTTACCATTTGAAATCACAAATAAAGACTTCACTTTTACACGTTTTCTACCATCTCTTTAATAAATAAAAATTACTAAAATTTATACTATAACTTGCATTTTTTACACTAAGTATGCTTTACAGATGCATATGGTTCTAAGTACAGATGCAAAGGTTATCTAGTTCCAATAAGTATAGTCAGTAAGGGAATGCGAGTTGGGACTGTCCAAAGTATAGCAGCTAAGGATGGGAATTTTTCAGATTTTAGTATTCGAATATTCGTTCGAAAAATATTCGAATATTCGAACTATTCGAATAATTTGAATATTCGAATACTCGAATAATCCGAATTATTCGAATAGGTATCCGAATAATCCGGATCCTCGAATATTCATTATTAATAGGTATAGCACTGAATACTAGTGAATAGTGAATACTCTATTTGAATATTTGGTTGGATAGACCACAATAATAGTCGTGACGTAATCTACTAAGCAGGCAATTTGATTTGCTTTCCATACCCACAATAGAGTATGTCTCCTGTACATGTGCTTTAAGGGTCAGAATTATTTAGTTAGTATTTTATTTTAGGATTGAGGCGCTATTGGTCACATTTAACTATTGAAGCTTAAACAAAACGAAAACAGAGCTAGTTTATTATACTTCTGTGTATATTTTTCCTTTTCGAAAAAAATAAGTGCTCTGAAATTAGAATGTTTTTAAAAAAGACGCAGATTGTGAAGGTAAAACAAATACATGAAAAGTCAATAGTTAAATATTTACAGGTTATCTAAAATTTAAAATTTAATTTTATCCCCTGCCTTAGTACAGTAAGAATAAGGTCGAGGTGAGAAAGAGATGGAATAGTTTGACTGGGAGTAAAACGTGCCACTAATGTGGTCTATTTATATATTTGGATTTTAGAATAGGTACCTACCTATACCTACTATCTACCTACTTTGGTTGGATGCATATTGCATACCTATTCGTACATAATTTAATAATATATTTAATATTCAAATGTACTCGAATATAATCAAATATTCGAATACTCGAATATATTCGAGTATTCGAATATTTGAGTATTCGAGTATTCGAATAATTTCCCATTAGAATAATTCGTATTCGAATACTCGAATATTCGAATACTCGAATTATTCGTATTCGATTCCCAGCCCTAATAGCAGCACATGTGCGACAACCGGCGGTCACTGCTATACGCATTCTAAAATATGTGCCACTTCACTATTAGAAGCCCTAATGGTAATGGTAATGGTGGGGGAGGCTAACGCCTGGCAAGTAGGCCACAGACGGGCCCTTTTTACCAACCCCCAGCTGTCCCCTCAGTGTGCTTCTCTTGCTCTCTCATCGAATCTTTCCAACCTTCTGATGAAGGTCAGGATGTCACTCATTGCGAGGGAGCTCATCTCCTCCTTTAGAAGCGCCTCAGAACCAAAGATACTGTGTCTCCAGGCGCCCAAACGCTTCACATTGTCCCAGGAAGTGGTAAGATGTCTCTTCATCACTCCTGCATCTTGGACATGTAGGGGCTTCCTCAATACCTATCAATGATAGATGCCTCCTAAGTCTGCAGTGGCTTGTCAGAACACCGATTAAGAGATTCAGTTTTCCGACTCCGTCCCAGCAACCAGGCCGATCTCGATTTGTTCGGCCCCGTCACAAAATCTCGGGTTTGTCTGCAGGCCCTGTTGGTCCTCCAGTGCGTCCTCAGTGTCTCGTGGGCCCACTCATTGAGGGCCATTGTGACCTGCCTTCTTGAAATACCTAACATAGGCTCAGGCCCGTGACAGGGTTCCTCGGCTCCGAGTCTAGCCAATTCATCGGCCTTCTCATTGCCTGGAACTCCCATATGTCCCGGGACCCATACCAGTCTCACTTGTTTATGCCTAGCCAGCTCTTCTAGGGCATCCCCACACTCCCTGGACGAGAGCTGATCTCGTCCTGGGGGAGCACACCGCCTTTAGAGCAGCCTGGCTGTCGGAGCAGATGTATATTATCTGTTCCGCCCCATTCCTAACCTCAGCTCTACCTGCCACCGCTAGGATGGCGTAAACCTCTGCCTGGAAGACCGTGGTGTACGAGCCTAGAACAAAACTCTCCTGTACTTTGCCTTCAAGATATATTCCCGCCCCGGAAGATGGTCTAGTGGCCACCCGAGATCCATCTGTGTAACACACCAGAGAGTCTGGGCGGAAGTCAATTCTTCCTTCACTCCACTCCTCCCTACTGGGAAGAGTGAGAGTGTAATTATTTTCCAACCTTAGCTGATCTTTCGCTTCTCTCACCTTCAGGACAGAGAGAGGGATTTCACTCTCGTCAGTCCAGCAATTGCTGCATGACCTTCAGCTCTGCCTGAACACTGCCAGCTCCCAGAATCCCGCATTCTCAGATAGGTCACCATAGCCACCCTCTTTATCCATGAGGGAGGCGTTGGCAGGCCCTTAGCAGAACCTCCAGAGCAGCTGTCGGTGTCGTCCTCATTGCGCCAGTGATCCCTAGGCAGGCTAGTCTTTGGACTTTTGCCAGCTCCTAACTTGCATTTCTTTACCGACTACATTTATTGGAACTAGTATAGTTAATTTTCATACAAAATTATTTCATTTCATACATTCCACATATAAAATTGGAACCTAGGCCACTTTTCTAGAGACTATAATTTTAAATTTGTTCTCCTGTAAAAACGGAGAATTGTTACTTAGAATCATGTAATTCTTATGCGACGAAATATTAAAGAAGGGTTAGAAGTGACACTGGAGTGGGAAGTAAAATCAGGCACAGAGATGCAGATGCCAGATCCTACCGAGTTAAAGAAACATTGTTTAAATAATTTGTGACTATAGTTATTATTTTTTAATTACTGGTCTGCAATTTAACGGATATTAAAAAAATAATCTTTTATATTAGTTTTTCTGAAATATATAGGTACACAACACTTAATAGAATGCAAACAACTGATCAATTAGATGTCAATCTTGTAACTGCTTTCTCATAACTGTCAGAAGTAAAACAGTTGGCCTCGAATCAGTCGAACGTTAAACAAGGCCGTAATAGCTTTTCTCTTAGTTTTACTAGTGTGAAGGTCAAATATCTTGTTTATAAATGACTTTTAACAAAGTGTGACTTTTTTCTGTGCTCACACACACCTCTGTATCATTTAAACACCGAAGAGGAAATACAAATTTCTTTGGAAGGTGTAATAATAAAATAACACTTTTTTTTGTTATCAAATAAAAATAACATCAAAATTATATTTTACAGCTGAGTGTACAAAAGTTACTACTGATTATTAATTATTTTCAGTAACATACCATGTAATATAAATTATTTAGTTAAAGAGTACCATTTAACAATAATTAAATGGCGATATACCTTACAAACTACATTTCAAATAAACAATAAACCCTAACAAAAACCAAATACCTAATAGTTTTTGTACTTTTAAAAAATACAAATAACAAACCTATCACTCACTTTCAGATATACGGCAAAAATTGTCAAGTGATTTTACAATAGAATTTATCTGTTTTTCCTCCATCTTTTTCTGTTTTTTCCTTTTCTTTTTATTTTTCTTACTCGCATTCCTTTCTGGAGACTCTGTCTTAGAATGTCCCCGTTTAAAGTCTCCATGTTCACAATCGTCCAGGTATTTCCTTTTTTTCAAATTTACATCTCTATCATCAAGGTCGCCATTAGATTCATCGTTGTCATTAAGTCTTTGTAAAAAAATCCCTGTGGGAGTATTTCTTTTTGCATCGAACTTTCTCTTCTTCTTTAATTTTTTCCGTTCTGCCTTTGAGAGATCATTAATGTTAAATTGAGCCTCTTCAAAACTTCTGTGATTGTCTTGTAAATCTTTATTATTGTTCTCAATATCTTGTTCAATACCTAAAAAAATTTACGTTTACTAATTTAAAAATTTAAAATATAATCAAAAAATACCCTCATCAGATCCACTTGCTGCATTTTCCAAGATAGGCTCGTTACTGTTTTCATCCCTTGTAGAACCTATTTCGCTATCAAAACTGGTATCGAGATCCACAGTATAAATTTTAGTAACAGTCTCATTAAAAGAGACACTTTTACGTTTTTTATTAGATTTCTTTTTTTAACTGGTTGGAAGAAGTGCTTTCCATACTGTCTTCCATAATCGGGGTATATTTTTCCCTATTCTCCTCTCTTTGTTTTTTAATTTTTTTTCAGTTTTTTTTCTGTTATATTTTTTTCATCAGAGAGAGAAACTTTCTTCATCTTTTTTAGCAGCATTTTTTCTTGTTTTTCTATTCTAGATAATTTTCCACTAAGCTTTATTCCATGCCGAGCACCTTTATGTGCAGTTCTGCCACCACAGGCTGCAAATAGTTCATCATCTGTAAGAACTTGAAAAGAGCTCAGAGGCTCTGGTGCTTTAATCGGACTTACATTATAGTTCTCAATACCACTTTCTGTTAACCTTGATGTTTTAAGAAACGAACCATATTCCAGACTTTTTGTTTTTTTTCAGATGTTTAATTGAGTAATTTTTTGTTGTAATTTCTACTGAATCTTCTGACCTAACTTTCATTTTAATCTGATTTTCTTCATCGACCTCAACATCGATGTTTTTTGCAGCATTATTAAACAGTTTTTCCCACCAGTTATTTGTAAACTGTTCGCTAGCGTTATGCCCTACTCCAGCATTGTCAAACTTTAACTTTGGTTTCAACGGCGTTGCTATGCCATCCTCATTCTTTCCTAGACCTTTACCTGATTATAACACAAAGAAAAGAGATTTAAAGTATCTCGATATACCTATTTTATCTTAAAAGTAACACGTTGAAATACAAATATTCAAATTAGGTTAGGGCATGAACTTGTGTTTGTAGAAAAATTATTACAAAGATATTTTCTTACCTTCATTCCAACCATATTTCTCGAGCTGTTTACGTGCAAAATCCATTTTAATTTTTCTAAATTTGTTTAATGAAATTCACAACATGGCTAATGGATAGCTAAACAAACTTTTACCATTAGCCCGAATTTTCGTAGAATAAAAATCAGATTGATTCCTTTATCAAATTGTTATTGTATAAACTTTCTGATATTAAGAAAGAGTGCGTTCAGTCTGCAGAGTAGATGAGAAATAGCATGATATCCGTTTGCACCGTTTCCGAATTAGAAAAGGATAGCTAAAGGATCCTTAAATTTTACGGGTTAGTGAGTGCTGAACCCACCGATGTTTCGGTAGCCGAGTGCTGCATAGAGATGGACAATACGACCCTCATTAAGGAATCCTATTGTACTGACTACAATACAAAAGATTCGTATGTGTCGTACCCACATCATCCGTCGTTCTATATGCGGAGGCCGAAAATTCAGTCTACAGTACAAATCATATCGAAAAATGATATGATTTTGACGACCACGGTCGTACTATATTATTTCAATAGTATGATTAGTACAGTACAATAACACGATACGAAATCGGTGTCAGTAAGCCTCGACTCGTGTCTTTGTTTTTCAGCACTGCCTCAACCTCGAGTCTTTTCTATCTGGGTATTAGTATGAATACGAAACTGTACCGGTGCCAATGATTCGTTCGTACCATACGATACATCGGAAAGAGTCCTATCATTTATATGAATCATACAAATACAACACATCTCTAATACTGATTGGCATTACAAAATTATCATAAACATTATTATTTTATGAAAATGTTGAAAAAAGTAAATCAAACATAAACTGAGGTTCCAAAGAAGACACGCCATTTTTTTATTTTTATGCCGGTTACTATTGACATGAATTTTGCAGCCGTATTTATTCCAGCACATTAAGTCTTGATCACAAACTTTACAAATTATTTCACATCCATCATAGAATAAATCCGGAAATTCGCCGATAAATTTATTCACTTTATCAGCGTACGGTCGTTTTCTACTTTTTACGCTCAACATTATTTATTATTTATTAGTACTCTATGCATCGACCGACATATAACAACTGAAGTGTGTCGTGTCATCGTCATCGTAAACAAGCGCGCGATGGCATTGGTATTGCGCCCGACCCTGAATCTACCATCGCTTGGCCAGGCTTAGATTGGCACTATTTGAATACAGTAACGTCACGTCGCACAGTGTGGCAAGATACCCCGAAAGCTGGCAAAAAATGAAAAAATAAAATGTCGCATCGATCAAAGTATTGTTGCTATTTATTATCAGCATGAATAGAGGCTTGTTTTCCCCCACCACTTAATCTTGATGCATGCTTTTGTTTCTACCAAACTCGCAGGCATAAGGTCTATGTAACTGCTGTTGACGCGTGTATTTTTAAATTAAATATTATCCTAACAAATTAGTTTGTGTTTTTTCAAATTCGCTATTATTACTTTGTTTGAAAATGGACCCATCAACACCCTCAGGTATGTATTATGTAAATTTAATGGATTTATTTTTAATTTATGAATGAAATAATTTTAATAATATTTTGAAAATGCCTTTCCGAAGTGCCAAATATTTACGTATTGTTCTAAAATCCTTAATATAATAGTTAACTTCCTCACGCTTCCCAACGTAAAATTTTATATATTGATATAGTAATACTAGAATAGATTCATAGTAAAGCTAAATCAAATACTCGTGTCTACTCCTTATTATTTTATTTGCTTCTTTCAACAACCCTACAGTGTATCATTATACTCTTCGCAACTAAAACGAAGAGTATATTGCATTTAATCGGCACATTTTTAAAATAGTAAATATCGCTCATAGCAAAAAAAAATTTCATATCATTGTGTTAGTCGTTGAATTCTAAATGACTTTCAAAATGTTCGTCTGTCTGTCCGTCCGTCTGTCTGTATGTCCGTCCGTCTGTCTGTCTGTCCGTCCGTCCGTCACGTTTTTTGTAAGCACGATAACTTAAGAGTGGAAAGTCTGATCGTATTGGAATTTGGACTGTAAGTTACTGTTAGTTGGAGGAAGAACCCTATTGTTTTTGAAAACAATTGTTCGATAAATGTAAAAGTTATTGAACATTTTAATTAAAAAATGGTAACCTGAACAGGGTTACAACCCCTGATCAGATGCTACAAAAACATAAGTACTGCATAGTATACTACAAGCGTTACGCTAACCAAGCTGGAATCATCGGGGGACGACTAATATTAAAATTTATTATACCTAAAAAAATAAGTTATTTTTAAAGAACAGCGAAGAGGATGTGTTTCATTTAATGCTGATTACATCGGATCCAGTAATAACCAGTTATAGATAACTTCCTAAAAAAAAAATTAAACATTTTCCTAGGGAAGTATTCGACTTATTAATTGCCCCCCAATATTTCTGCAGATAATTCAGAGAATGAGAATGACTGTTTCTTATCTGCATCAGACGCAGACGATTAATCACTACGGATAGGACATACTCATTTCTATTCACAAATATTAATAAAACCTTAAGTTGTGAATTCTTAATTTAATAAAGGAAATATATTACTAGGTTCTTTAAGTGTTTTGCATACTCCTGGACAAATAATGTATTAAAAAATTAAGTACTGTAAATTTTATTTTTATTTTAGATTTTTATTTTTTTTAATTGCACCCTGTATATCGCAATATACGAGCAAACATCATAAAGTTGATTTATTTATACATTAACAACCATCGTCGGCTATTCTCAATAACAAAAATTTTACCAAACTCGTTCTATGAATTAATGCCAGCTTTTGGGGTATGCCACACTGTGCGTCAGTTAGGTAATTCGAGTGGGCGTTTATTAACGATAAATTTTACTGATTGTGTTAGTTTATGGTGTATTTACTTAAAAAAGATGGTAACGTGCTATAAGCCTTGTTATTATTATATATTTATTATTGATTTTTTATGTTATCTGTTTTTATGGTTATTAATTTGTTAAGTATTGCTTTTACAGAGATTTTCGTTATTTGAATAGTTTCATTTGCAAAACTATTTTTATTTCATTTGCGAAATAGAGCTATTGGCGAACCACCCACAAGCAATATTTAATGAGGGTGTAGAAATTTGCTCTTAATTAGAATGCTTTCCAAATACAAAAACTTTAATTCAGTTTGTTTGTTACATAGAAATAAGGATATATTTTTTACCATGCTGAATGAAAATCCAAAAAATTATTAATTTAGATTTGGAGGACAGTTAGTGTCGCAGAAATTATGTACATATGCGCATAAATTTTGAAAACGGTGTTTTATTTAATGCAGCATATTTTTCTTGTTCCCGCCAAAATAAAACACGCTCGCTCCTGTTCGTAGCTGAAGCCTCGACATGTTGAGGACATTGAACTCACAGCACTTTTTGATTGTAGTGTAACTATGGGTTGAAAAACCGGGGCCTGGTAAAAACTGGTTACACAAATTTATATTAGCCCGGGTGCTTATGTCAAAAAATTTAAATATTTTAAATTGACTCGAGAGGAAACTATTATTATTTAAGATACCGAACAATTTTATTTTAATTTTTTTTTCTATTTCCAAATTATGCACAAATATAAAATTTGGTTGAGCAACTCGAAAAAATAAAAATTTCGTCTTTTTTTTTTTTGCTTTTTACTCGCGAACTAAATTGTAAACTATTATTCTCTTGAAGGAAGTATTTTCAATTCAACAATATTACCAAAAAACCTATAACAATTTAGTTTGTTACAAGTTTAGTTGGGATTATCTGCCCAAATATTTTTTTTTATAGAAAAGAAAACTCGTTTTTGTTTCACAAGAGTTTTCATTGGCTCTGTAATAATTTGAGAATTTTTGCCACTCTGTACAAATCTATAAAAGAAAGGTGGATTGAATTTTGGAATATTTGCACATTATTTATCGAATCTAGAATAAGTAGTAATGAGTAAAGCTGACATTTCACTGTACATGTACACTGGCGTGTGTGTGGAGGAGGATACACACATGTATTTTTAACTAGCGATTATAAGTATATTACTAATATTTGTTGTAAATGTTCCGGAGTTAATCTCCAGCTCCTCTCATTAAAAATCCATTTGTATTGTGAGAAGGACCTTTCAACGTCGACAGATTTATTGGCGCATACTTAACATATGTGAACTTTTTTCATACTCCAAATGTATGTCTTATGTAAAAAAATGTACTTCTTTGCCATTTAAAAGGTCATCTCAGGTGTAACATCTGCCACCCCGCAGACCGATGCCCCGGAAAATTCAAAAACAAAAAAAAAGTTTTGAAAAATCTTTAAAAGTTCAAATAGATTTTAAATAGGTAAAGTATAAACTGACAATACCAAAAAGTCCTAATAACTCGTAAAGGGATGTAGACATCGAAAATTAATGAAAAAAACACCTCCAAATAACCCCTGTCTACTTTATCAGCCTGCTATCCTGTGCAAAAGTTTCAGTGTCTTTGGACGAAACACAAAAAAATATTGAATTCTTCAAAAGATCGAACAGTTGTTAAATATGTAAAGCATAAACAGACAAAACCAAGTCCTTATAGCCCAACTAATGGTCCAAATGTATGGTCCTTGGAACTAAAAATAACTGCCAAAAATATATAAATGGTCAACAGGTTTTGCACATCAATAATACAAAAATTGAAATTGTAAGTGAAATTAAATACTTAGGAATTATCTTAGATCAACAGTTAACATTTTCAAAACATGTTGATTATTTATGTAAGAAAATTGGCAAAAAGATCTTCTTTAGAAGAATATCTGCCGACTTAACGCAATGGTCAAAATTAATTATATACAATACTATAATCTACCCACATTTTAATTATTGCTTTTCACTATTAATATCATGTAACACATTAGATATTAAGAGGTTACAAGTGTTACATAATAAAGGAATGCATGTAATATTAAGTTGTGACAGGTACACACCTATCTCGACTATGTTAAACCAACTGGGTTGGATTTCAGTGGAGCAAAGTATTGAAAGAGCAAATTTAATTTTAATATATAAAATTTAGTACCTACCTACCTTAAACACTTTTTTAGTTAAAAGATCTGAGTTGCATAATTATTCAGTGAGATCTGCTGAAAATTACAACATAGATCATACAAAAATATCTTTCTTAAAAAAGTCAACATTTAGTGATGGATTACGTATGTACAACGCTTTGCCCACTGAAATAAAATCATGTGGTAATTTAAAACTGTTTATTAAAAATGTAACTAAATTATATACAGATGTTAGATTATAAAATAAGGAATAACTGTGTACAAGTCATGTGGTATTGTATAAATAGCTTATGCTAAATAAACTCATTCTATTCTATTCTATATAACTCATGAACGGTTGCAGATATCGAAAATATAAATAGAAAAACACTACCAAAGATTCCCTGTTGAATTTGACAGCCTGCTATCCTGTACAAAAGTTTCGGTCCCTTTGGACAAAAAACAAAGAAGTTTTGAAAAAAATATATTTAAAAGTTCGAATAGATGTGAAATATATAAAGTATAAACTGGCAAAATCAAAAAGGCCTTATAACTCGTGAAGGGATGTAGATATCGAAAAAAATAAATGAAAAAACACCCTCAAATACCGCCTGTCGACTTTGGCAGCCTATTTGTACAAAAGTGTCAGTCCCTTTGCACCAAAAACGAAAAAAATTTGAAAAAATGTTTAAAAGTTCGATTAAATGTTAAATATGTAAAGCTTAAACTGACAAAACCAAAATATTCTTATAACTCGTGAAGGGATACAGATATCAAAAAAAAAAATGAAAAACACCCCCACAACCCACGTCGACTTCGGCCTACTATCATGTGCAAAAGTCTCAAGCCTTTTGAACGAAAAAAAGAAAGTTTTCAAAAAATTCATAGGAGATTTATGTTAAAAACAGAGAGCTTACGAACACGCGCTAATAGGCTATCTGTTTGGGAATGTTTCAGTAGGTGTTTAAAATATTTTCCACCTAATTCTGGAAAAAAAGTTTTTCAAATATTTTACAAATTGTTTAAAAAATAACCTTTGAGGTTCGCAATTTTTCCAACTTTTTTTCGCAAATTTCAATCGCAATTTTTTTTCTGCAAAACTTCGTTTAATCTTCATAGTTACGCCTTAAAGTATCGCTTGAGTCCCATGCTCCAATACTAAGATATGACAGCCTAAATTTTACCAGTTGCCACTGAGTAGTACGTAATTATTTTAGCTACCGTTACGTCTATACTTGAGAAAGGGGACGAATTGACACACATATTTATCACTGTTATTTGTTATATATCTAGAATATGCAAATTTTACATTTAAATAATTACATGTAATTTTGTCTTTTATATATTTTTTTACTTATACCAATTACAGTGCCCATTTTAAACTTTTTGAATTATACTTGACATGTTCTATACACCTGGGGGTTATAAAAAAGAACAGTACAACTAAAAGTATTCTCTTTTTTTTAGGAACTGATATTGGCGGATCATGTAGAATACCAGCTTTTATGTGTGGAGTTTTTGGACACAAACCAACATCACATTTAATCCCAACTAAAGGTTTGATTTTTTAAGGTGGATTTGTATAGATAAAATTAATATTTGCATTAACAGAACGAATGGTTATTTAAAACCAATGAGCATAGCTTTACCCCGCGTTTTCATAGGCAGTACTGAGTAGTAAAATGATCACTTAGATAATGGAGACGCTACTATTAGTTAGTCATCGATCATAAAATTGGGGATACAGATGAGTAACCATGGATATCCAAATAGAAAATCCCAAGAAAATATATGAAGGGTACAGAGGAAATACAAGAAAAGTCCATTAATTTTGTGATTTGTGTGCTATCTAACTTTACAGGGGAAAAATTAATAAAATCCAGGGACTTTTCTGCTTTTTCCCCAAATTGTATGGTAGTTTACATTTAAAGTGCATTATGAATTAAATTTGCACAAAAAATATAACATTTGAACCATAATATGAATCTTTAGCATACCTAGAATCGATTAGTTAAATACAATTTTTTTTACAATGTTTGTAAGTTTCCCAGCGACCAGTTAAGTATTGGCCTTCATTGGCACTTTACCACTTACATGACACATTAAGTGATAACCATAATTCGGGATATTACATTGGGCCTGTAACTATCACTGTGATGGGAGGGGATAGAGATGTCTAAGCTTGCCGTGAAGCCATCGCCATATTTAGTATGACCTGTCAGTTGTGTATAGGTTAAAGTGCGGATTCTAATATTTTTTTCTATTTCTTTTATTCTTTAGACTTTGTGAAACTGTCCTAATTAATTTTTTTGAAGGCTAGTAATATAAAAATGCCAAACTGCAGCGTTTTAGGTTGCCGAAATAGAAGCGATCGTAAAAGTGAGAAGCAAGTTTCATTTCACAGGTACGTATTAAAAAATTTCTAGCTAAGCAGCTTCCCTTTTATTACATTTTTTTTTTTTAATTTAAATCGTTGACATTAGCTTAACTTATATTGTAGATGCATATACCTGGACTTTCTATAAATTATTTAGGTTACCTGCTTTTCATACATAATTTACGTACCTGCAGTAAATTTTGTGAATTATAATTAAATTTTCTACAAAAATTATTTTCTATATTTCAGATTTCCTAAAGATGAAATGAGACAAAATGAATGGTTAAAAGGGATCCACAGGGAGACATGGGTGCCATCTGCCATCCAAATATGCAGTTGTTTGTTCAGAACATTTTACTGAGAATTGCTTTGATCATTCTGGCAATGAAATAAAATTAAGATTACATGCAGTTTCAGCCATCACTATGCAGTTCATATTAGTAATAATTTATGTGATGAAAATTTAAGAAATTACAATAAGCATAGGTATTTCTGGGCCTTACGAAAATTCATGCTAGTATAAGTACCTATGCATAATACAAATTTTTTAAGAAAAAAAATATCTGCGGTGACGTTACAGATTAATATATACTGATTTAGGATACCTTTATTTTTTAAGATTGGTGTTGAGACGATCGAAAATATAATGTACCTTGAATGAATGGTGATGAAATTGGCATATTATATGTATTTTGATGAAATTTGCGTCAGTCACATGCAGTTATTTTTTGATAATTTTGATTGTGACAGTATATTTCCTTTTTTTTAATTTACCTACTTTAGAAATTACTTGTTTCATGTAAACTTTCTGGACACGAGCATTATTATTATACTAGACACTGGCAGTGTCGTTTCATTTTGTATTTCTATAAATTGTTCTAGGAATGTCAACCAGAAGGGGGCAAACAAGAGGAAATCGCATCCAGGGAATGTTTGATGTCCCCTGAGAGCCACCCTAGTACATCATTTACGTTTTTTTCATCGTCAAGTGAAAGTCGGCCCATGTTGGCTCCTGAGGTAGTAAGTGGTGTAAATGTAGCTATTCCTTTGGAGAGTTCTTTTGAAACGCCAGGAAAACACAAATTGAGAAGGCACCTGAAATCAGCACGGAAGAAAATTAAGTATCTACAACAAAAAACCAGACGACTTAAAAAAAGCTTAAACACCTTACAGGACGTGTTAAAACACTTACAATAGAAGAATTTAATAGATGATAGTGGTATGGATATACTATCTAATATAACTTTTCATAAGACAGGCAGCAAAGGTTGGGAAAAAAAGATGAAGAAAACTTATTCTCCAGTACTTAGGAAATTTGCGTTGACTTTAATTTTTTATTCTCCTAAGGCTTATCAATATGTATGTGAGGTTTTCAATACTTGCTTACCACATGTAAGAAAAATTGCTAAATGGTATAGTAGTATCAACGGAAAATCTGGTTTAACCTGTGAATCTTTCACAGCATTACATCTGTGCCAGATATTAAAGGGGAATAAGCAGTTTTTATGTAATATCACATTTGACAAAATGGGTATTCGGAAGCATGTAGAAACAAACGGAAAGGAATTTTTTTGGTTTCGTTGATATGGGAGAGGGTTGTGAAAATGAAAATTTGCCACTTGCTCAACGGGCATTAACATTTTTACTAACTGCAATAAATGAGAATTGAAAACTGCCTGTGGGTTACTTTTTCAATGATAGTGTAACTGCTGAGCAAAAGGGAAATTTACTTTTGAATTCTTTACATAAAATCTATGGGATAGGTATAAAAGTTACATCTGTTACATTCAATGGCCTTTCATCTACTTTAACAATGGTAAAACGATTAGGCTGTGATTTACAAAATGAAATAAAAACTCATTTTAAACATCCTGTTACGAAAGAAAATGTTATGTATTTCTTGATATGTCATGTAATTAAATTAGTTCGAGGGGCTTTAGCAGATAAAAATTTTTTATAAGATCATAGACGTAGACGAATTGAATAGAACTTACTTGAAAAACTTCACAATTCGCAAGAAATGGAGGGTTTAAAGCTTGGTAATAAACTGACCAAGAGACATAAATTATAAATAACAAATAATGAAAGTAAAACTAACGACTCAACTATTTAGCAATTCGGTGTTAGCATGTAAAGAATTAGGTTTATAGGGATTTGAAATGGTTGAAGGTACTGTAGAATTCATTAGAATTACCTATGAATAATATTTTTGATATTTTTAATTCTAAACATATCCCTCACTTAAGGTATAAAAAGCTACTGTGTCAACAAAATATGGAAAATATTTTTCATTGTTTTGATATGGTCGATCAGTATTTACAAGGACTTAAAATTTTGCAAACAAATGAAATTATCTTAAAATCAAACAGGAAAATGGGGTCCCTTGGCATTCGAATAAATATGACTAGTATAAGGCTGATGTATGCTGATTTAGAGCAAAATCAAAACTTGTCTTACATTCCAACATGCAAATTAAGCCAAGATCATTTGGAATTGTTTTTTTGTACAATACGGTCTGCAGACGGTTTCAATAACAACCCTAAAGTAAAACAGTTTACATCTGCATATAAGAAAATTTTGAATCATACAGAATTAAAAGACTCATCTAGCGGAAACCGTATTCCATTTAAAAATATTAGTATTCTAAATGTGGCAACGAAAAGTAGAGATCCTGTTGAACTAATAAATGACAGCACCGAAAGAAGCGGAATAATTGAGACCAATAGATACTTTGGATTTACGTAACATTGAAAATGAATTTTTGATAGACCATACATATGCTTTTTATTCAAATTTAACTGATTTTTCTGAGCAAGTAGTAAGTTACATTGCTGGATATATAGTTTATTCTCTATATTCACGTATAAAATGTGAGGTATGTTTAGATGCGATGATAAATAGTGAAAGAGAACATTTTTTGTATTCTCGCATAAGCAAGAAAGATAAAGGTGGTCTAAAATATCCATCAGATAGTGTCCTGAAAGTCTGTATAATGGCTGAGGACCTTTTCAAAAAGGTTTTGAAAGAAAAAAATTCTATAAAACTGTTAAATTCAAACATTTTACAATTACTATTTTAAAAAATACCACAGATAAAGCCATATTTGATGAATTAAATGATCACAATTTTGAACAAGAACTTTTTTCAAATCATCGTATAAATTTGATAAAATTAATTGCCAATAAATATTTTACTGTTAAAATTCATCATCATTCAAAAACTTTTATTGACAATTCTCAAACTTTACGATCTCATTATAATAAGTTATTATTATTTGAAGGCTTCTAGCTACCAATGTATTGTGTATTTTTATAGATTTAAATAAATATGCATTGACAGAAAAGTTATTATTATTTATAGGCTGCTGCCTATCTATATATTTTAAGTTAGTACCTATGTATTATGTATTTTTATAGATTTATATAAATAGGCGTAGATAGTTAAGTTATTATTATTTAAAGGCTTCTATGTACCTATATATTGTAAATTAGTACCTGTGTATTGTGTATTTTTATAGATTTAAATAAATATGCATTGATAGATTTTTTCCTCTCCAGTTTCCATTATATGATATAATTCTCCTATTCGTTTTGGTATTAACGTTCCTATTTAATCTTTAGGAGGTTCCGAGTTTTTATACAGTTGGAAATCAAGATTAAATGAGTTGTTTCTATGCTTTGGGTATTAGGTATGAATAAAATTAGTAGCCAAAAATAATAAAACATACACTAAATAGAATATCTGATAAAATATTACAAACCTTAAGTTCATAACAGGGCATTAATATAGAAACCACAACAGTAATTAGTGGTAGTGCAAAATTCCCATAACTACTTTAATTATGATTTATTCAACAACAAAACTAAGTTTACTAATAAATATTTCAAGTATACAAAATAAATAAACAGTGTAATTTCCTGTTCATCAAGATACGATATTAACACTACATAAATGAATCTATTATTTTCTCCATTTAAATAAAAAATTTACAATTAATCCTGAATCCGACTCTGATTATCCGCCATATTTTGTCAGCCCTGTGATGTCAGAATAGGCTTCAATCTTTACTATTATAACGCAACTCTATATACCTCTCATCTCGGTGGTTAACTATAGGAGACTGGCCGACAGCTGCCCACAAGTCACTTCCCCGGCAATTTCATTCAGTGGGCCAACAAGGTGCCATAGTATTAAAAAAGTATTGTTAGTATCGCATAGGTATGTGGTTTTTACCTATATTAACTCACTCTATACACATAGGGATATGAAAGCTTCTTGTAGTCAAGTCACACCATCTATCGGTTTAGTTTTAAGCTATATAGACTAGTATTATTGCATTGTATTAAATTAAAAAACACCTTACCAGTATGTTGAACTGGGGACCTCTGCATTTGTAGTCTGACACATAACTCACGGAGCCATTGGGATCCTTACTAATAGGGCGCACAGTAATTGATTACATAGGCAATAAATTCGTATCAATAAGTGCAGTATTAAAACAATTCTAATATAGGTAATTCAGTAACTGATTAATGGATTATTCGATTACAAGCAATTATTTGATCTCTAAAATTTTTTCAGCAAATTGCGAAATTTAATGGCAAAAATTTGGTTTAGGAAATTCTGGAATGTACCAGCAAAAATTATAATTTATAATTTTCTGTAGTAATATATTAAGTGCATTAAAATTTATCGAAAATTCAGCACATGAAAACGTGTTGCCTAGAAACTGCTTGAGTTAATTTGTGATTTGATAAAAAGTGCCCGAGACGCAGTTGAGGGTACTTTTTCAGTCAATTCACATCAAAATGAACGAATGCGGTTTCTTAAAGGCAACACACTTTGAATGCTGAATTTTCAGATTATTTCTAGAACAAAACATAGAACAAGAAATGTGATTCAACTGACGTTTTGAGCTGTCAAGCCCAGTGCAATTTTCGCTGTCATTTTATGTAAAATTTTCACTTGGAATGCAATTTTCGCTGAAGGTTTGTTCTTATTGGTCCTATTTTCAAAATCTTGCTATTTCATTGGTTCTTATAATGTGAGGAAAATAGTCAGTTCAGTTTTACAGATCAAATAATTAATTCCCGATACTTATTCGCATTATGTAGAAATTTGTATATTAAATTTAATTATAAATTGTTAATAATAAATAATATTACAAGAAATAAATAAATTAGTAAAAATAAAAAAAAAAAAAAGAAAAATTCCTAGTTGGATGAGAACCTCGGTCGGCCGCGTGTGAAGCAAGGGCTATACAGTGGCGGATTTAGATTTAAGTGAGGACGCAGCAGTGGCGTATTTAGACGTGATATTAGTAGTAACCCAAGCAGCAATTTTGCGACTTGCAAACTCGACCTAGTATATAAGTTAGACGGTATACTTTGAGGTCGATTATTTCGAGAATTAAAGCTCATTGTATAAAATCCATTTACCTTCGTTCGAAGGGGAAACTAAGAGTTTATAAAGGAGTATGTAACAATTATTGAAATGAACTTGAAATTTATTAAGTTAACAATTTATTCTCTTTCCACTTGGCTTTTAAGCAAAACAAATACAAAGCAACATGTGAGTGAGATGTAGATATACATCACATCTACTCCGGAAAATTGCACCTTCGTTTTTTATAAAATAAAATATACCTGTTTTAAAACATTAGTGAATATCCATCACATTTCCATGGACATATGGACATGAAATGGACCAAAAATGGACACCGTATGGATATCCGGTGCTAAATATATTGTTTTCATATGTAAACAGCGGTTAATACAAGTAATTTTTTGATATTTACATATAAAAACAACAACATAAGATAATATAATAAATAGCCACAAAAACAGAGTTAATATGTTTATAGCTCTGATTAACACATTTGTTGTTCAGCTGTAGCCGAGGAGTGGGGTAACTTTGAATTTGATCAACGGCACACACTCATTTGTTTTGCTGTATATTTATTAAAAGTTAAAAATCGGCCAGATTCAGATTTTTTTTGAAGGGCCAACATCTGTAAGCCATTATAGGTAACGACGTTGTTTGGCCACAAATGGTCCATCACTTCATATTAAATGTAAATTTGCTAACATCGATTCTGGGCCATTATCGTAGTGCCGTAGACGACAGTTTGCCAGCAGTGGCTACAATGGCCTGCCACTTTCTAGCTTTCTTATATTTGCTGAGTTTATAAAATTTTAAAATTCAAAATTGGTCTGGTGTATACTTTATAAAATGCGATTATTTTGAGTTTTTTCCTGTACCCTTCATATATCGAACAAGGCTTAAGAATATAAAAAAGAAATTAATTCTCTTCCAAACAATTAGTGCTCTCACTGATGGATTAAACGATAGAAAAAACTTTTATTATTAGATTTACTATTTATTACAAAGATTTTTGCTTATTAAAAAACTGTCTAATCTAATCACTTATGAAACTGGATCCAAATGATTCCTTTAGGTTGATAATAAGGATACGGACATGCTGAATATGCCTTTCCGCTTGCGGTGGAGGTCGTGATCGTGGTCGCTACTTCGATGTTACGTCTATGTAAATCAATCAATAACATCGCTTCTTTAAATATGATCGCATATTCCGAGGATGCTAGCAGCATTTCACCTTCGCCGTTTACATCGAGGTCTAACGTGATATCGAGGTCGATACAACAAATTTGTTATTGCATTACCGTAGAAAGGTAGGCATCATGGTAGATTGTACCGGATTGGTTCCCCCAGATCACGACACCCTTTCAATCACACGATTTGTGTGTATACTACAAAACCAGCACAGAACACTGAAGGGATAAACCTCTCTGGTATGTCCACTCATCATAATATCCACCTCGACCGCGAGCATTGTGGCATCTTTGGTATGTCTGTACCCTAAGAATTCCAACCCTCTTGATATATTGTTCCTTAAATATTTATCATACATTATAAATAAGCATTTTCTTAGTCACAGTGGCGTGCCATGAAAAAAATGGAATGTGAATGAATTGTTTATACATATATCTACCTCAGTATCTACTTTGCAAAGCAATTACTTATTCAATTTCTAAAAAAAAAAAAAAATCTACATAACTGAACAGTAAGTTTTCCAACATCCAAAAATTCTAAAAATCGTTCTTGAAGATTCTATAGACTACATAGTGCACAACCACAGCTAACTAGTTTAAATTTATTATGGTTTCATCTTCATCTAGTACACTGGACACTGAGGGTGCATTTTTTATTTCATGTTTAAAACTAGCCAATATGCATTTTATTAAATTGTTCTGAATTCTATTAGAAGTACCTTGAAGCACAGTTGAATCTTTTAAACGATTCATCATATTTCCCAATTAATTCTCTCAAATCCATGTAATTTCCTCTATTTTTGGATACCTGCCTTCCTGATGTCCCCTAACACATACTTCATGTGCTCCAAGAAAGCATGTAACATCAATTCACTTTCTGTAGTCTTAACTAAAGGTAGATTTTTGTGTTTTAACTTGGACAAAAAATTCACTTTTAATACAAACTGCGCCGTCAATGTCAGTTCTATTTTTTATGTTATGCCGTTAATTACATTACTTAACCTAAAAAATTATTTTTTTCTACTTTAAAATGTGAAAATCTATCTTTAGTTAGGACTACACTTTAACAAAAGGTAGATTTTCATGTTGTTAAGTTGGACAAAAAATTTCCTCTCAACAGAGACAACCCTCTGCTCTCAATTACAAACTACTGTCAGTCTTGTTGTTTTATGTTAGCCACAGAACAGAAAAAGAATGTTAGCTGTTAACGACATTCTTTAACCTAAAAAATTATTACTAACTTAACAACACAAAAATCTGTCTTTAGTTAGGACTAAGAGTGAATGGATTTTATTTCAATTCTTTTTTTGCCAACTCATTATTAAACCCCGGATATCATGGCCATCATGATGTAAAAACCAGGGTTAATATGCGATCCGGGGTATACTCATTATATATTCTATGACTACTTTCATATTCAAAACAATGTTCCATACAAGATTTTCCAAATGTTTTTTTTTTGTTTCTTAATTGGTGTTGTTAAATAATGTCCTTTGCTGTTAATATATCTCGTAACATTTTTTTGAAACTTGTTTAGGTCCGAAAAACCAACAAAATAATTTTGATGATGTTTTGCAACCTTTGAAAATGCCTGGTAATTTTATAAAATTAAATTTATTTTAGGTTGATATTAAGATTGTCTTCATGAATCCATAATTTTTATTTATCATATTTCCTTATGATTAATTTCACTATTTATGGGAATAACGCAAACTAAAAAAAAGCCAAAATATGTTTCACATTCAGGGACATATTTGATTTTTTTATCTTTTGTGTAGTAACTGGCAAGAGGCGAGCATAAATCCAACCTAATATGCTTATATTTTGATATGAAAGGTTAAGCAACGGTAGTCACAGTCAGTAACTATCGATTGAGACAATGATATAACATTTGTCAAATAATGTACCTATTGATTTAAGTATAAAATGTTGGAAGCCAAATTAAATAACGCATTTAGAATAGAAGAATAGAATCTTTATTCATTGAATAAGTAATTCCTAATATACATACGATGACGGTAGTTGTGAATATAACATTTTATAATACATAATAAAAATAAAAAGAAAAAAATAATACAAAGCATAACTAGGTAACATTGTTAAACAAAAAATGTATACTATATGTAAATTATTTCTGATAAAGATATATGAACCTATAAAAATAACTATATCTCTTAAATAAAACTGACCTAAGTTCTATATAATATAATGTATAACAATCTACTAAATCACCTTGACCTAATGTACTAACTAATTTTAGATTTAAATTCCTGAAGAGTTACTGAATTTTTTACAGAGATAGGAAGTTTATTATAATCATCTAAACCTTTATAAAACAACATCTTTGTAGTATTAGCAAAGTTAGCTCTAGGTACATATAAGTTGTTTCTATTTCTTGTTGAATAGTCATGTATTTGGAAATTAAAGGTAATAAATTCTTGTAAATAATTTGGAGTCAAATTATTTATACTTTGAAGATACAAGTCATAGATACACAAAATAATCTATCACGCACTGACATTCACTGTAATGTGTTTAACATAAGCGAGATATTAGTGTATCTGCTGCATTTTAAAATTATCCACATGCCACGATTTTGCAGTTTTTGAATGGCTGATATTTTATTTTCATTAAAGGAGTACATTAGACTAGCACAATAATCAAAGTGAGGTAATATGATTGTGTTATAAACAGTAACAGCAGAGTAGGGAGATAAATCACAGGATACTCTAGTAAAAAAGTATAATTTTTTCGATATTTCTTTGTATACATAATTATAATGAGCATTAAATGATAAGTAATTATCCAGCATAAAACCAAGATACTTGAATTCAGTTACAAATTCAACTGTATTAGTATTTATTCTAATTTTATTATTTTGAAAATCAATGGTATTATATTTAAAAGAAGTTGTTAATATCATGGCCTTAGTCTTTGTTACATTTAGCTTCAGCGTATTAGTATTTAAATATTTTTGAATTAGATCAAGAGATTTATTAATTTTGTTTATTGCCATACTTAAATCCTTACTGGATACTGATAAGAGAGTGTCATCTGCAAAAAGATGTATAAAGTCACATTCATGGTGTCTTTATGTCATTGATGTAAATTAAAAATAATAAAGGTCCTAGCACACTGCCCTGTAGTATACCGAAGTCATTAATTTTAGCTTCAGATAATTTATCATTTATTTTAGTTATTTGCTTCCTGTCTGCTAAATAATCTCCTATCCACGACAGAACTGTATCTTGAATACCATAACTCTCTAGCTTTTTTAATAATGAGCGATCTATGGTTTCAAATGCCTTCTTTAAGTCTAAAAAACAGCAACAACATAATCACCTTTGTCAACGTCTTGTTTCCATTTAGTTATAGTTAGTTGTAATGCCGTTTCACATGAAATGTTTCTTGCGGAAACCAGATTGATTAACCATTAATAAGTTATTATTAGTAAAATATTTTGTAAGCTGTTGATACACTACAAGCTTTAAAACCTTTTCAATACATGGCAATGTATTAATCGGGCGAAATTTCCATGATTTATTAGTATTTGAGACTTTTTGAATTGGTGTTAGTATGCTAGTTTTTAAATCATTTGGAAATAATCCAGTTTGCAGAGATGAATTAATGAAGTTAAGTAATATGTGACCAATTACACCAAATGTTTCTTTCAAGAATTTACCGTTTAAAGTTTCAGTGAACTGAGCATGTTCCATCTAAACTATTTATAATAGTACCTAATTCTTTTGAATCAATTTTTCTAAATTCAGAAAAGCTAGTTAAAACATCGTAATTATTATTCCATTGCGCGCCAGTATCAATCGTATCCATTATATCTTTTATACTATCTATAAAGTATTCATTAAATTGTTCAGCTATATTAATATCAATTTTAATTGTTCTTATTTCACCATTAATGTCAAACTGAATGCCATTATTAAAATCAGACGTATTATTTTTATTATTAATAAGTGTTTTCAGAGTTTTCCACATTTTAATGGGATCATTTTTATATATATATATATATATATATATATATATATATATATATATATATATATATATATATATATATATATATATATATATATATATATATATATATATATATATATATATATATATATATATATTTATATATATATATTTATATATATATATATATATATATATATATATATATATATATATATATATATATATATATATATATATATATATATATATATATATATATATATATATATATATATATATATATATATATATATATATATATATATATATATATATATATATATACTATATCTATTTTATTATAATAGTATTGTTGTTTCTTTTGCTTTAGAAGATTTACAACTTCGTTACGAAGTTTTTTGTAATTTTGCCAATTTATCTCATTTTTACTATAATTGATTTATCTATTTTTGTAGGTATGACTTTTAGAACTGGTAAAGAGGAACAAACTATAGTAGTTGCAGGAACTTTGACAAGATATGCTGAAGATATTAGCCCTCTGTTAAAAGTCTTAATAGCTGAAAATGTTAATAAACTAAAGTTAGATGAACCTGTTGATGTTAAAAGCATAAAAATATATTATACTTTGCATCCGAGAGATCCATTCGTAAGCCCTTTTAGAGATGAGATGAAAAATACAATGATGAGGTACATAATTTGTTCTGTATATTAAGAGGCAGTAGAACAGAAAAATATATTTACGATTTTTGCATGAAAGTAGTTTCTCTAGTCTAGCATAATATGAATATCCTGGGAAAAAGTCAAAGTAAACTTTTACTCTAAAGCATATTATGTGAAAAAAGAACATAAAAAAAAATTTCGTTTGAAAATTATGGATATATTTGCAAAACAATGGCCAGCAGTAGTTCGGTGTTTTGCAATATATGAAAAAATATTACATCAGTTCACTGCTTATTACCATAACAAAAAACAAGAAGGTCACCAATTTATTTTCATTTATAGAGCTTTTCATATAAGACAATTCATGATGAATTATCAGAAAAATTGAACAACTGGTATTAGTAATATCAACTTTTTTATTTTAAACGGAACACCCTGTTTATTTTAATGGATTTATATATGGATTTTTAATACAAATTCAGCAATATAGGATTTAGTGGCCCATTTCTACTGCTACTAAGATATTGACAAAAAATACAATTAATTCGTTTATTTCTGAAAAAAGAAAAACACAAAAACCATTCTACTATGGTTAAAACTGATATTTCTGCTTCTTTTCAGTTTCTAGTATTTAGTTAGGTAAATGTTAAAGACATATCCACAATAGTTATATCGTCTTACTTAGTTTTTTGACTAAAATTAAAAAAACAAAAATTGTAACTTGGGTCCCTTCAGAAATAGACACAAATTTTTAAATTTAGAATGCATTTATTTCTTTAATAATGAGATGTATGTGTTTTTTTGGAATACTTTATTCACAGTAAATAAAAAATAAGCATATGAAAATATTGAAAAGTAATAACAACATTAAGACCTCCCTCCTTAATGAGTGCAACTATTCCATTTGCGGAGGAGGTGAAATATCTAGGAATCACTCTAGATAGATCACTTAATTGGAACTCCCATCTGGAAAAGGTAATCCACAAAGCCAAGCTGTCCTTATGGACATGCCATCATATTTGTGGTAAATCCTGGGGCATGGGTCCCCAACAAATTTACTGGATCTACATCATGGTCATCAGACCAATGATAACATACGGATCCATTGTTTGGTGGCCGAAAGGATCACAACAGATGGCCAAAGCCAAATTCTGTGGACTGCAGAGATTAGCATGCATGACCGTAACGGGAGTAATTAGCACCACACCGTCAGCTGTAATGGAAATCCTCTTGGATTTACCCCCCACTTCATATATATTTGGAGAGAGAGGCCAGATGGGCAATTTACAGACTGCAACAAGCGGCCATTAATATGCCGCAGACTAGTATCATGGAGTGGAACAGGTTGCTGGATGACATAGAGAATCACAGCATCCTGGAAATGCCCGCAGATACTACGCCTACCATGACCAACTACAAGCTGACCTTCAACATCCTTTCTCTGGAAAGAGATGAGTGGGATCAGAATAAAGCCGACCTACTGAGGGCAGACAGTTGCTGGTTTACAGATGGCTCTAAAAATCCCGAGAGGACAGGAGCCTGAGTACATAGCTACAGACCAAGGGTGAGGATATCTTCAAGCTAGGTACTCATACAACTGTTTTTCAGGGTGATGTTCATGCCATTGAACTGTGTGTGCGAAGGCTGGAATATATGCACCTTACACGCAGATCGATAAAAATTTACTCAGATAGCCAAGCAGCTATAAAAGCTCTTGGCTCCTACCGGTGTATCTCCAAGACGGTATGGAATTGTCAGAAGGCTCTAAATCATTTGAGCAAAAACAATAAAGTGAATCCGGTCTGGATACCTGGCCACTCTGGTATGGAAGGTAACAAAATAGCCGACACCTTGTCCAAAGAAGGAGCGGGATCACGAATCATCGGACCAGAACCGATACTTGGCATATCTTTAAGTACTGCTAAGATGGCTATCTCAACCTGGGCTGAAAGGAAAACTCTCCAGTATTGGCAAGAGTTACCAGAATTAGTTCATTCGAAGGCGTTTATAAAATACCCTTTGAAATCAAGAGCTAAGAAACTTTTAGAGTTAAACAGGGTAAACCTGAAAACTCTAACAAGCCTATATACCGGGCACTGCCGACTAAACTACCATCTGCATAAACTCGGCTTAGCGGAAAACGCCGAGTACCGTGTATGCCTGGAAGATGATGAGAAGGCAGACCACATCCTATGTACCTGTCCCGCTGTAGAGAGGATCCGATTCTCAATATTTGGCAAAGGGCAACTACTGCCAGAGGATCTGGACACATTCTCACCCAATAAAGTTATCAGTTTCGTTAAGAGACTGAACTTATTGGGTGAAATATAACTAGGTGTGAGCCACAATAGGCCTGCTGAAAGCCGCAGTGGAGGGTCCACAGAGACCCACTCACAAGGAACCTAACCCTAATAACAACATGAATGGTACCAAGAGGGAAAAAAAAAACAAAAAACTTTAATTTTTTATAATTTTTACTGTTTATTCATTTGGATCTATTCGATTTTAATTTTTTGGTCCTCCAAGTGTTGATAATCTCATAATACAAATCTCTGTGTGGTTCGGATACCCACTATACTTAACATTTTAGATAATTTATCTTCGACTTCAGAATGGCATCAATGCAAATTTATTGGCCATTCCAAGTAATAGAGTTTCTTTATTTGGACAAAGAAAACATGAAGCTGGACTCTCGAAACTGTATACAAAATGGTTGTTCTTTTTCTTAGGATGTATTTCATCTAGAACACTTAGTATATTAGATAGATAGATAGTTTATTCATGTTTTTACACAATAGTGTTTATATATACGTCAATATAAAGAAAATTAGTAAAATATGATGTCATATTTAAATATATGTACCTACACGCATACAGTATACATATAATTGTGCATTAGAATAAAATTATTATCGTAATACAAACAGTACATTTAGGGTAAAAATAAATTAAAATAAGATAAAATGAAAATAAAGTAACATCTTTATCGTCAACTACAAAAAATTACAATAGCAAAAAGATTTAAGACAGATTGAAGGAATAATTGTAAAAATATTCAGGCATTTCTAATTTTTGTGAGCCTTTTTCTGTTCTGTGTTTGTGAGAAAGAAATTAAAATATTCGTCAAATGAATAAAAACTTTCATTTATTAAAAAATCTTACTTGATTTTTAAGGTTTCTCAAACTTAGAGTATCACATTTGAGTTCATTTGGCAAAGGTTTGTAAAATTTTCCTGATAGGTATTTGTAAGAATTTTAAGTTTTTGTGAGCTTACTTTTGGTAACCTAATGTCTTCTTTTCCTCTGGTGTTATAATCATGGTGAGCTTCATTTCTAAGTGTGTTATTAAGTATAGTTTCTTTTCTGATATAGATTAAACATTCATATATGAAACATGACGGAGGAGTTAAAATTCTGAATTTTTTGAATAACGGTTTGCATTGTTCAATAAGGCCTGCTCCTGCCATTATTCGTATGACTTTTTTTGCAAAATGAATATCTTAGACGTATGGCATGATGCACTATTAATGCGTATGTCATGACAGAGTGGAATATTGAAAAATATTCTTCGGTTAGATTATTGTTTTAATTGCCCGATGATATAAATTAATGTTGATAAACGCTTTGCTAAGTTGTCGAGATGAGGTAAGAAGTTTAGGTTGTTGTCTAAGTAAACTCCTAATAACATATTATTATCATTCCCTCCATTACATTCAGCAGAACTAGGCATTTTATAATTGCACAAAAATGCCCTTTCATGTACAAGTTTTAAAAACCACTAAACACATAAATAAAATCAAAACACCTATTAAGGTCATTATTGATCTCATAGATTTTGCTTTGAAATATACATTTTTCTGTCAAATCCAGAAGCACCAAAAATGCACTTAGACCCTTTCAGAAATAAATGATTCAATTGTATATTTACCTACCTTATCCTAGTCTCTTACAATATATTTTTTTTTTTTTAGTGCTGTCAATTACTTTACCGAAATATCAAATGAAGAACCAGAAAAAAGTTGAATTTGAAGGTACTAAATATGAAGGAAAATTGTGGAGATATTGGATGACCCAAGAGACAAATGCTAATTTCAAGAGAGATATAACGAATAGGGAAGGGGAGGTTTGTAAGAAATAATGTGATTATTTAATATTTTATACTTGAATTTAGATTTAATTTTAAATATTTAAATACCAAAAATTATTTTTATACGCATATCCGTTCTTTTAATTATGATGTTATAAATAATCTAGTAGTCTAAACCAGTGGTATTCAACCTTTTTTTGACGCATACCCCATAGCTGTTTTTTGTTCGTTATGTGTACCCCTATATTCTCGAACACCAAATCGTAAATAAACACATTTTGTATTGATCAATATGGTTTATTAAAAGATAATATGATATTTAACAAAAAGCATAATATTTAAATATTAGATATATAACAAAATATAAATTCTTAACAAACAAAACTTAAAACTAAACATTTCTAATAAAAAATAAAAAATGAAAATAGAAAGAACTTTTCTCGTCAGAATATTACGAGTATCTAATGAGATATTTATGCTTGTTTCATATTGTATATTTTTTTAATACGTGGATGGTTTTTTGTTAGAGCAAGAATTAAAGGAGGTTCTGCATTTAGCTGGTTTCTATATTTGTTTTTTATTATTGAGTAACACGAGAAACCTTGTTCACATAGATAAGTGCTACTGAAAATAAACAGCTCATTAATAGCAATGTCAGAAATATCTTTGTAGTCCTTGCGACATTCTAACCAAAATGTATTTAAATTTTCTTGATTAAATGTCACTTTTAAACTCACATTGTTAACTATTTCTATCAGATCCTCCTTAAACTACATACTTAATTCACAATTTTCAATATTAGCATGAAAGGGGTTTATGATCCACTCATTATTGTTATTTTCAACAGATATTTCTGGAAAATAATGTTAAAATTTTTCTTCCAAAGAAGCCAAATGACTATGGAATATAGATTTTAAGTTTCTACATATAAGGTAGCCTTCAGAAATAAGTTCAGTTAAACAAGAAAATGCAGTTAAATTATTTGAAACCAAACCGTTTTTCCATAAAGAAAGTGTTTTGTAAAATGTCTTTGTTGGGTTATCTTATCTCTCAATAATTCACTTAGATCTAAGAGTTTGTACACTTGACAACGCTGTAAATTATGCACATGACACGCACCTGTTAGAGCGCAATTAGTTCAGTTATATCAGAGACAACCCATCTGGTTGTATCTGGTAGTCTGAGCCAGTAACATGTCTGTCTTCGTTGTATAAAGAATAAAGTTGGTGTATTATGAAATCAAATGCTTTTATTCACAAATATTATGCCTGGAAAACTTGCGGGAGTAATCCCCAAACAGTCTTTATCTTTTGAGTCGAATTAACACATTTCGCAAGAGTTTCGTGTAGCTTTGAACTCATTATTTTCGAAGCTAATGCTTCACGATGCAGCATGAAGTGCATCCATTTGATATGTGGATTAATTTGACTTAGTCGAGCTTTGAGCGCACTTTTGTGCCCAGTTAGGACGGCAGCTCCATTAGTGCATACATTCTTGCACCACATCCAATTTAAGCTACATTCTTCAACGATAAATGAATTTAACGAATAAAAAATCTCTCCTGTTGTTTTGCCAGGTAAGCTTTTGCAAGCCAATATTTCAGACTTTATTCCATATTCTTGCAGAAATATTTTACATATATTATCATTTGAGCCTCATTTGCAACATCGGAGTTCTCGTCCAGTTGAAGAGAAAAACAATGGTCAATTTTTATCTCTTGTAGCAATTGTTCATGAACATCTTGTACCATTTCTTGTATTCTTTTTGCAGTGGTAGTGTCTGAGTAAGGTATTGTTTTAATTGCTTGTACAGCTTTACTATCAGACATTTTATTTGCAATTATTATTGAACTAGGAATAATAAGCCTGTCAATGCTAGTATATGGTTTCATTTCCTTAGCAATTATTAATGCAAGCTCATACGAGACCTCAAGAGCGGTTGTTGAATACTTTGAAAATTTTAGCAGTAAACTTGTAGATGTGTTTAAATTGTCTGCTTTTCTTTTAAAATATTCGACTGATTTTCCTTTTAATACCGCATGATTTGTATCAAAGTGTCGCTTGAGTAAAGAAAGTTTCATGCAATTATTTGAAAGCGTCTGATTATAGATCACACAAGCAGGCAGAGGAGGAATAACATTATTTGAAATAAAGCCGTATTCTAAATATGAATCTTGATAAAAACGATGTTTAAATTTTAATTTAGTCTGCTCCATACCCTTTCCTTGTTCAGTTACAGAACTACTTTTACTACTACTTGTATATTCAGAATTAGCTGATGATCGATACATACTACTAGTGGTTTCCATTGCCGAAAGGTTGTTAGTGTTTTTCAAAGGATTTGCATCATTTATTTTTGGTTTTTTAGGTATTTCTATGACGAATTGGTCCATTTTTTTTCTAGAAACAAAGTGTACATACAATAACTAAACTACTAAAAAATAAAAATAAAGTACTTACCACAATCAGAGTATAAACTAAATTAATTGTCTAATACTTCGAACTACGTTACATGTAGATTTTACTTAGGTACGTATTAAATTAAACAGCCAGCACAATGGTAGACGTAATATAGTCAAAACACTGGAAGGAACTAACAAACCAAGCAGTGACTTGCAGTTTGCAGTGCGGGATAATTGCGAAAGGATACAACATTGCGTAAGAAGAGGCAAAGACGCGCCGAAGCAGATTCTTTGACACGTTGCAATGCGTTTGAAAATGTCCTATTGTTGTTCACCTGGAAGTACCCCCGCTAAAGGCTCTGCATACCCCTAGGGGTATGCGTACTCCCAGTTGAATACCACTGGTCTAAACTGTTTTAAATTTATTCATTATTAATATAGTGTCTTTGAAAGAGTTTTCACAAAGTGGTATGCTTTCCATTGGCATGCTCAGGAATGTTTCAAAAGAGGGGACATTTTGAAAAATTTCTCTGAAATAGTTCAAACTTATTTCCACCCCTTTTTATTTCGTTTATTAAATAATTTTTCCACGTATCAGATAGTTCTTGTTTTAAACTAACAGACGTAAGTAAGCATATTTATCAAAAAAAAAAACATAACTTTGATTTGGTGGTATCAACAATCCAGTGATGCTACTGAGACAAAAATTGTAGGTAAAAAATCAACCCTTGTTGCCAAAAAAAATAAATACCCTTTACATGAATATAAATGCAATGTAACTTTTTATACACTCAAAGTGTAGCATTATCACACCCTAAATTTTAAAGTAGAGTACTTTTACTTTACTATACTTTTTAACGATTCCGGAGATTCAAAATTATGAATCAATCACTTATATCTTTGTTTATTACTCGGAAACATTATTTTTACAATATCCTGTATCAGAACTCTACAATGATTTGCATGTGATCTAATAAAAAAGAGCATACAATCGAGAAAGCTAATTAAATTTTACTAGTTCAAATGTATTTTAATTTGTCAGAATTTTTATAAAAACTCATATAAATTACCTTACAAGATTATACAAATCGAATAAAAGTTTTGGTGATATGATGTCAGGCATTAGTGATTTTGGTGACAGACATTGGCTCTGTGGTGTAACGGAGAGTGGTATATTCTTCCACCCATGCTGCAACCCTGGCTTAAATCTGGGCCGAGCCAAGTTGACGAGTGTATGAGTTAATGTAATATTTTGTAAGTATTTTTGTTTCAGGTGAATCCCATTATTGAAGTTATAAAACATGTCACTATTGGTGGTGATTATAGTACATATACAATTTTCAATTTTATAAATAGTATGTTACCCATTCCTAAAGAAGACTGGGCTAAAACAGAAACTGAAAAATTAAAACATCAACTGATTGTGAGTAAAGAATTTGTTTTTCATTAAAATTAAGTTAGGTAAAATTTTGGATGTAAATGAAACATAAGAGCAAGGTAAGGTCATGAAAGAAAAATCAGGCCAATGCTTTGCTATTCTATAGATACATACAGGGTGTTTCAGATTTAAAGTGACATAGTGTTTTGGCAGGTAGAGCACACTTAGCTGAGTTCAAGACACCAAACTTGTAACGGCCCATTTTTGGAAATAGTTAATTTGGATCACATTCGTGATAAATTAGATAAAATGATTCAAGTTATACTTTAAATTCCAGATTTGATTAGAATTATTTTGTTAAACATTATTGTATTATCCCTGTAGCGTAGCACTACTGAGCAAGACGTGTTTCAAGTATGTGCGCACGCGGATCGTCCGATGTTTTTTGGATAGTGTTTTGAACGCGAAAGGCAGACAATGCGAGATAGACGCTCGGGAGCCGCGGTCCAGTGTGGATCTCTGGGGGGAAGTACCTTACGTTCTTTTATGTTTAAGTATGTTATCTTACCTTGGAAGACAATGTGGAGCCACAAACGAGATGTGATGTGAATTGGGTCTGTTGCTGTGCTATGTTGAGGATACGTTACCTTGCATATTTCTGCGTTCAAGATAATCTGTGCCTTGATGTTTTATTGAAGGTGTGTGAGTAAAAAGTTGTAAAAACGCAAAGGAGATGAGAGCTGTGCCACACCTGCTGGTAAGGTCCCCTAAATTTGCATTATAAACTAGGTACCTAGCATCGGTAAATGTTCACCGGTGTCAGCTGGAGGTACTGCTAATGAGTAACAAATAATATTGACTTTCAGGATTTGCAAACCTGTCTGCGCTTCCAAACGTTATGTATAAAAGATATTTGACTTTTATAAACTAACGATCAATGTTATGAGAGACAATTGTAAATAGTTACACGTTTTTTCCCTTTTTTAGCGGTAACAGTGAATTTAAAGTAGTCTGAACTGTGTTAAAATCACATTTAAAAAGAGGGTGGCGCCTAACAAAATCCCTTAAGTATATTGGACGATATTTAATGGTTAAATTAGCGATTGCCAACTGTTCATGAACTTGTTTAGTTCTAAAGATCATTTTTACCTTGTGCTAGTTAATCACTCACTTCCCCGCCCGGATATAAAGAGACTGCATTTGTATTGATTTAGTATATGTATTTGTTTAGAGATTTTTGTTTTATTCCATTAAATAATTTTTGACTGATTAAGTTCAATAATAGGGGCAGAAAAAAAACCTCGTTATAAACTTATCCTTGAATGTAAACCGTTTTTGATATACATGGCGTTTGAGGTTTTTTACTGTAGCTCAAAAACGGTTAACATTCAAGGGTAAATTTGGGGTGTTTGAGGCTCAGCTAAGTATCTTCCATTACACTATGTCACTTTAAATCTGAATTTGTATATTCTGTAATTATTTGTGGTCCAATGTTAACATAGTTTTATTTTATAATATCAGGTAAAACTTAGAGATAATGGAGTGCTTCTCTATCCGTCAGCCCCATGGCCAGCAAGTTATCACCATACAGCTCTTTTGAGGCCTTGGAATTATAACTTGTTTGCGATTTGGAATGTTTTGAAATTTCCAGTTACGCAGGTTCCGATGGGATTAAAAGATGGATTGCCAGTTGGTATACAAGTTGTTGCAGCACCTTATCAAGATCATTTATGTATTGCTGTTGCAAGAGAACTGGAAAGAGCTTTTGGAGGTTATGTCCCACCATTTGAAACATCTTAGATTTACCATAAAAGTGTTTTTGTACTTCTTCATTTTATGAAAAATTAGATATCATATTATATATGTACCATCGCCAACTAAAATAGTAGCAGTGAGACTAAGACAGACTTAGAAATTCACCAGAATTGTTGGTCACTGTATATACAGGGTGTGTCAAAGGAATTGTTTCCCAATAAGATTCAATATATGTTTATTATACCATGATTTCCTATTTCCACACTACATAGAGAAGCAGCTTCGTTAGAACTTATACATTCTTCAGACTGCACGAATTTGACCGAACACTACCCTATGTAGTGTTTTGAAATAAAAGCATGGTATAAATGTTATTCAAAAAACCAACCATTTTGGAAATACAGGACAGGGCATTCGTATGCCATTATTCTAAAACTGTCTTGGTCCTAATGACATTTCTTTAGTCGCCATTGGTAAGTGGTACTAATATCGTTTAAAGTATAACGACCAAATTTTTTTATTTTTATTGCGTATTTTAAAGTGGAATTTACAAGGTTGGCACTTTTAAATTGAAACACTGCAGCATATACCGACAGAAAAAAAGTACAGTTGTAAATGGCACTTTTGACTGGTCAATTGATGAGTCAAAAAACTCAAAAATGAAAATTTATATTTCCACAAAAGTGCGGAAATATCAAGATGATTTTTATTTTATAATTAACACTTTAAACTGGGAATTATATATAATTTATAGATTAAACTGGGAAGTTTGGCGACTCACCTTTATAAACAATAGAAATCAATTTATAAATTCAGCAACTACTCTGATTACAGTTACAGAAATAGACGGCATTTTTGTTTCTATACAAAGTATTTTTTTTTTAAATTTCATTAACCTGAATTAAGATTTATTTTAAACCATATGTTTTTGTATCAAAATACATCTTGAAGCGGTCAGTTCAAATTCGGTGAAATTCAGAATATTGTTTTTATCCTATAATAGCCAGTCGAAAATAGTGGTCAATTGACCACCACTACATTTTTGATCAGTCTAATTTATAACATAAAGGAGTAACTAAAGGAGATCTCTTAGGAACTGGAAATCTTTTCTATTTATTTTATTCATACTTAAGATATCACAACAACAACAAAAAAATGTGTTGGTAACAGGTGATGACTGATTAATTTTTATACTATAGCAAAACATTTTTTTTAAGTAAAGCACTTTAAAGCTACCTCCACTACTATACCCTAAGAATTATGGCATGATTGGGAAGTTTTTGCTCACCAAAGCCTTTGCTCTAGTTATGAGTTATGCATTAGAGTGGGCCGAAAAAACACTTTATTTTTTTTTTCTATCGCTATACCTCAAAAAAGTTGCATATTGCCTAGCTAAGCAAAATGAAAAAAAAAAATTCAAATAAAAAAATATCTTCCGTTCGCGCATGGCGCTCAAATTTTTAAAAAATTTCGAAATTTCGTTTTTTTTTTAATTATTTTTTTTATAATTGCTAAACTCAATACTAACTAAGCGCTATAGGTCCTAATGTAAAGTTTGGGGTATAGGGAATACGAAAAAAAATTAAAACCCTTAAATTGAAAATATTTAGTGTTTGCGCAAAATGCTCAAAAAACTGGATTTTTTCTAAAAACGACTGTATTATGTTCAGTCTATATAAATGATAAACATATTTTTATTTTCAAATTCTTTATTCAATAATCATTAATCAATCACTTTAAAATTTGATTTTTGGGAAAATTCGGGCATAATACTTCGTGACAGGAGGGTAGTTCATATTAATCTGTCTCTTGTGTTAGCGCCACACACTTTTTGAGATACTTCAGTCACAAGTTTGACACACCGTCAACCGCCTGGGTATGACAAGGTAAACTGGAAATCTGGTTGCGGCGATGTGTCTGTCTTTATCATTCTTATGATGTCCTTATCCTTGATTTTCCTTAGTAGTGGAGGAGAGATTTTCAAACTATCCCACCAAATCATATCGACGTAGTCTGTTGCTTCAAAGTTTAGTTTTGGCGTGGTGAAATTTCGAATGGTCTTTCCCTTGTAAAGTGATCGAGCTTTCAGTAGTCTGCGTAGTCCCAGTTCTCTGATAGTTCTTCTTTCATCCACTGTCATTGCAAGAATCAAATTTTCGGGATGAGCAAAGAAAGCGTTTCGCTCCATTACTGGCTTGATAACTTGCAATAAATTTTGGTACCGTGATGTTCTCCGTGATGTTCTGATAGCTTCAAAAAAGTATCTTTGGACCATCTGTGAAATATTTGCTGGTTTTGATTTTGAACCATAGAGGCATGTAACAAATTTGATTTTTGCAATGACAGTGGATGAAAGAAGAACTATCAGAGAACTGGGACTACGCAGACTACTGAATGCTTGATCACTTTACAAGGGAAAGACCATTCGAAATTTCACCACGCCAAAATTAAACTTTGAAGCAACATACTACGTCGATATAATTTGGTGGGATAGTTTGAAAATCTTTCCTCCTCCACTACTAAGAAAAATCACGGATGAGAACATATAAAAATGATAATGACAGACACATCGCCGCAACCAGATTTCCAAAGTTTCCCCTTGTCATACCCAGGCGGTTTGAACGATGTGTCAAACTTGTGACTGAAGTATCTCAAAAGTGTGTGGCGCTGACGCACGAGACGGATTAATACAAACTACCCTCCTGTCACGAAGTATTATGCCCGAATTTTCCCAAAAATCAAACTTTAAAGTAATTGATTAATGATTATTGAATAAAGAAGTGGAAAATAAAAATATGTTTATCATTTATATAGACTGAACATAAAATAGATAAGCTACGAAATACAGTCGTTTTTAGAAAAAAATTCAGTTTTTTGAGCATTTTGCGCACACTAAATATTTTCAATTTAAGGGTTTTAATTTTTTTTCGTATTCCCTATACCCCAAACTTTACATTAGTACCTATAGCGCTTAGTTAGTATTGAGTTTAACAATTATAAAAAATTAATTAAAAAAACCGAAATTTCGAAATTTTTTAAAACTTTGAGCGCCATGCGCGAACGGAAGATATTCTTTTATTAGAATTTTTTTTTTTTCATTTTGCTTAGCTAGGCGATATGCAACTTTTTTGAGGTATAGCGATAGAAAAAAAAAAAAAGTGTTTTTTCGGCCCACTCTATTATGCATCTTTCGTAAAATTAGTCATGGTTCTAATAGTTTAGAAGATTACTCACTTTGATAGTTTTCATAAAAAATGTGCCATGACCAATATTCAGTCCGTTCGTAATGGACAGTAATTTAGTCAACCATAGTAGAGGTGTACCAGAGGCTACAAAAAATTGTTCAGGCTTGGCAAAACTGTGTAATATTGAAGTACTTGTAGTTACTGCATTTCAAGATGATTTTGGCCTACCTAAAAAATTTGTTGTAAACTCCAGTAGACCTCTAGTTGGCCAAATTACTATCCATTGCTAATGGACCGAGTAAATGTGGTCCAGGCTTTATCCCCACGTATTGGGAAATATATTTTAATTATAAAAATTTTCCTCAAGTATTTTGGATACTACTAAATAGGGCCATTTCTATCTTACTCAAGGATATCTCTTTGAAAATGTTACTCAGATAGTTTGCCAAGTAATTCAAAAGTATTTTCAAAGAAACGTTTAAAATAAGACTATAATAATTTACAATAATGACTATCATAAATACCATTTGATTATCCTAGTAATGTTTTCGAGAGAAAAAAACTTTTTTTTTTAATATTTGCCATATGTGTAAAACTTATTTTTTTTATACTTAATAATCGTGTAGTTACTTGATACTCGATTTTATATAGGTATTTATATATAATCAAAAAAATCTACAAATTACAAAATGAAGAAATAATACATTATGAAAATTGAATTATTTGGTTGAGGCATAATATAATAATTATTTAGGCTGTGGTTATTATTTTTATATATATATTAAAGTAAAGTTGTTATATTTAATTATGTTGGATGAGGTTTTTGTGTATATTACTTCTTTAAATAAAAAAAGTATACTTACGATGAATTTTTATTTCGTAGATTGTTCCAGACATATTCAGTTATGTTTAATAACATTGTTTAAGCTACAACATCTGTAATCCAATCAGTAGAGATTTTAGCCCTACAAAAAGTGGGGTAGAAACGATTTTGATATATGTTATTTAGGGATCCTGATCCGCCATCTTAAATAAGAGGTGTAAAAAATTGGTTTTTCGTAATAACTCCACAACGATTGATCCAACTACAAAAATGTCTTTTTTTTTAGAAGTTCATCTTTTCACCACTGTAACTCATTACATATTAGACTTATAAAAAATGTACATACAAAAAAATTTAAGGAATTTTGTCATCTTTAACTTTGTCCTTGACATTTTTGTCGGTGGATCAACCATTTCAAAGTTATTTTAAAAACATCAATTTTTTGTACCTTTAATTCAAGATGGCGACTCTCGCCTTCCCCTCCAAGGTCGAAAACTGGGATTTATCACCAGGAATCCTAAACAACATATCGACGCTTAAGAAACAATACCTCTTATCTCCAAATTAGCAGTTTTACAGGAGACGAAAAAAAACTAAGTTTTCTTATTAATAGATATGAAACCTACATGTTATTTTTATTATGGAGGTCATGGAGATACGAGTTATTTTATTATTTGCTGTTATACGAGGTATTCTTTTAAGTAGAGTTTTTGGTATCAATATTAATCTTGGAGATATAAGATATTTGGAACTGTTGGACATAGGAGTGGACATTAATTTAAAATTCTAAACCGAGTTTTGACAAAAATGGATATACGAGGTATTGTTTCTTTAGCGTCAATATATCATAATGGTTTCTACCACACCTGTACCAAGGTAAAGGCCTTTTTTTGTCTCTACTGACTGGATTATTATTCTACAAGGAATACGTAAACTTAAAAAAAAAAATTCGTATAAAAAAGTACCGAAATTAAAAATTTGCATCAAATAGATTAGCTGGCATTTATTTAGTTAAAAAAAAAACAAATTTAATCAAATTACACTAATTGGCAAATAATATATGTATACAATAATATAATTTCTTTCAAACTTTTTTCTAATTTAGCAACACCTAATAACTAGATTTGGTCCAGTTATTAAAAGCAAAATATGTGACGTTAAATATGTAATTGAGAGTTATTTAATTTTATTAAACTCGCTTAAAAGATCATCTTTTACTTTTAAGGCAGCTACTATTACAGGGTACAGATAATTTAACGTTTTTCACAATTTGACGCTAATAGAAGAAATGCCTTTTTTGTAGGCAGCATGTGTTCTTTGTTGCATTGAGTGCCAATGCTTCCCCAAAAAAAAAAAACTTAAAAGAATATGTCTCGAGTTTGTGTGGACAAAAAATATGAGTTGTGTTTCTTATAATTATTATCCACAATTTCCCCGATTTGTTTCTGTAATTTCCAAATAGCTTGACGCCATTGTACAAATCGTTAACAAATAAAAACAGTGCATCCTATATGCACCACTAATTTGAAAGAAAAAACTGTACAAATCGCACTACCGAGAATGCATCCTTTATATGCCACTACTTGAAAATTTAAAAGTTTAAATATACTTACACAAAAAATGGCTGTTAATACCCACCACGCGTGGATCTCTAATTACAATTGAATTTAGCAATTTCTGGTACCTGAAGTTGTATCTCCGCAAAAAAGGGGTCGCCACGTGTTGTACAGGTAACAACACAATCAGATGTTTATATTATATTTAGGTTGTAATTAATGTATCATTTTGTTTACTTAATTTTTATGGAAATATAATATGAATGTAAAGTTCGCCTCTGGTGGAATACCAAATCCTCAGATGGTTACTTATAATTAGAATTGGCATTTCGATCCGCAAATCATGGGCGGTGCCAGGTAGAGAAATACCCAAATACGTAAGCTAGACTTGTTTATTATTTTAGTCTACTGTTATGCGTCGAGGTGTCAATAACGTAATTTATTTCTCTCCGTTGTATTGTTGATAATTTTATTTTTTGTATTTTATTCTTGATATTAATTTAATAATAAAGTATGTCAGATCTGCCCAAGGGTAAAAAACGGCTATACTCTGACAAAGTGAATAAATTTATCAGTGAATTCCCACATTTTTTCTACAATGGTGCTATAATAATTTGTAAGGGATGCGAGACTGACTTGATGTGCTGGGACAAACGTGATTGTAAACGTTACGTAAATTCTGTGCAACATAAAACTAAAAAAAATGGCATGCCTTTGACAACACAGGTTATGTTCGATTTGCTTTTAATGCTGATTGCCTGTGATGTTCCGCTGCACATACTGGATGGGATGGGATGATGTTACCAAGTCGCAAACGTTGCGTAACTATGTATCAACAGTAAGCGAAGACATTGTAAATAAGATCAAATGTGTACTAAAAAATACACGGCTGTGGTTATGTGTTGATGAGATGACAGATTGTAAAAAAAATTCTGTTAAATGTTATAGTACGTGTACTGGACCCTCTTAAACCAACATTTCCACTGTTAATAGTTAGCAAAAGACTAACTGAGTGTACTGGCCAAACAATTACGCGGGTGGTGCCTGAGATGTTAGAAAAATTTGAACTGTCAAAAAGTCAAGTGTTGATGTTTGTGACCGATGGTGCCCCAATAATGCGTTTAGTAGGCCGTTCTCTTCAAGAACAAGGTTGTAGGTTAGTACATGTTACGTGTAAAGTGCATGCACCTTGTGGCAGAAACTATTCGACAAGATTTTCCAGAGGTAGATGCATTAATAGCAAGTACTAAAAAAGTGTTTCTTAAATCAGGAGATTTAAGATGATGAACGTTTTCACGCATTTCATAGCAAGTGTCTCGGTATTCCCGAACCACCACAGCCGATTCTTACATATTGGGAACATGGTTGAAGGCAGCTTTTTATTATGCTGAATATTTACAACAAATAAAAACTGTGATACTACAATTCAATCCAGACGAGGCCGCAGCTATTAAGGAAAGCCAGACAAAATTCGAAGATGTTTCTGTTGAAACAGCTTTAAAAACTATTCACAAGAATTATAAAGGATTACATGACGCTATACAAAACTTACAACATCGAACATTACTCTCGGACACAACGATAGAAACATACATATATGATGCTGTAAAGTTTACACATCTTTTCCAGTTTGTGATAACCAAGCTAGTTAAGAGGGTAAGTTGTGCATACATTGTTATAAATTGTAAAGGTTTATTGCTTTTATTACTAGTTAATTTCTTTTCTTACACTTATGCTGCGTACGCCTATGTCCTGCGGCGCATTTTTGCCAACTCTATTTATAATAATATAGGTCACATGGATTTAACAAATCCATAAATCATCAATAAAATTAAAACATTTATTTGGGTGTCACATTATCGAAAATTTATCATTATGCAAATAAATTAAGTGGCGGTGTAATGAAAAATGTTAACCTTTTTTGTTACTTACCTTTTGTTGTGCCAAACACCAAATTATATACTATTGTAGACTATAGCATTTGCAATCTAAATATGCTTATTTTATACAAGTTTACTATAATATTCCATTAGATTAAATCCGGCTACGAGGAACTATGTATAGTATGTGTTACTAGCAATTTTAAACATTAAATCCATTCATTCAGTAACATTTCATGTAATCAGCACAGAACATATAAAAGTAATCTGCTGAAATGTACTGTGGTAATGTACAATCATCTGAACTTTTTTTAAATGTGTATGTATAATCCATTCCAGATATTTTTTAAAATTAAAGTATGCGTTGTAGTTTTTTTTATTAGGTTGGATATTCTCGCAAAATTACTGAAGTTACAAGCCCATATGACTGATTGCCTTCTAATTTTTTATTGTCAGTTTATTTTGACTAAGGCCCGGTTTTTCTATGCATAATTAACAAAATTATCCGTCGATTAGTGTGAATAGGGTGAATTCTATTGGCCGAGATGTCACTAACTGACGGAAAATAAGCTAACCAAGCATTAATAAACTGGCCTTAAAAGCAGCTGAATTGCCAGATTTTTTTCTAGTGGAAAAAAAGGGTGACGGTATTATTTAAGCAAAACACAAAATATTAGATTATCGCATATTGACTCTTTAGTATTCTTTAACCATCAATAGGTATTATGGTAAAATATTTTTTTCTTAAAAAAAAAAAATGTCATGTCACTGACAACAATGTAAAACTACTGAATAAGATTTACAGGAAACAACTACTCAGCGGACAAAGGCTACGACCTGCATTGATTTAAACCTGCAGGTCATGTTTGGTAGCTAAGATCATATGTCAATTCCTCACTAGATATAGACGACCGGTTTCGAACTTGTTATGTTCTCATCAGTATGCCATAAGATATGGAAAAGACAAATAATAATAGCAAACCAGTCTAGCTTATAGCAGACTAAGCAAGAAGACATAGTGAGTGATAAGTGTATCCGTTTGGTGGTCAGTGCTACTAACCGTCAGACATCAGTGATGTCTTAGTGACTGATAACAACCTGCAAAGCGGGTACCAAGAGCTTATCATATTTTAGTACTGGAGCATGGGATCCAAGCGATACTTTAAAGCGTAACTATCAAGACTAAATGTAGAAGTTTTACAGAAAAAAAAACTGCGATTGAAATTTGCGAAAAAAACTTGGAAAAATTGTGAGCCTCAGGGTTATTTTTTAAACAATTTGTAAAATATTTGCGAACCATTTTTTTTTCAGAATCACGTGGAAAATATAACGACTGATTTCAAATTTCATAAAAAAATATTGATTTTTTACAAAGTTGCAACTTTTTGAAATTTGCACAGTGAAAAATGATTGTTAAATAACATTTCAAAATGGTGTAACTTTATAAAAAACCAATATTTTTTTTATGAAATTTGAAATGTGTCGTTATATATTCCACCTGATTCTGGAAAAAAATGTTTTGCAAATATTTTACAAATCGTTTAAAAAATAACCTTGGAGGCTCACAATTTTTCCAACTTTTATTCGCAAATTTCAGTTGCAATTTTTTTTCTGCAAAACTTCTTCATTTAGTCTTGATAGTTACACCTTAAAGTATCGCTTGGGTCCCATGCTCCAATACTAAGATATTACATAGCCTAAATTCCACCAGCCACCACTAGGTGGAGTACAATTCAAAAACTAACTCAAATTTAATGTTGAAATTATTCACCACAATGACATAATTATATCACGAAACCAATAAAATCGTAAATAAGCAGGTCAGAAAGTAATTTTACAGTTTGTATGCCCTCTAATCTGCAAACGGTGAACACGCCCTATAAAATTCAGAATTTCGGCAGTAAGTATATCCTAATTTAAAAACAACTGGAATGTAATATACCTACCTACACGTTTTTAGACAAGCTGTCAGATTTATAGGTTAATATCACAGATCAAACTGTGATAATACTTTATTGCTAAATGGTAATTCACTGTAAATTATTTATAAGGAATTTTTATGATCAACGATTCTCATAAATAAATGTTTACATATCATATTTGGTTTATATTCCGCGCCGTATCTTTTGTTTACAGATGCGCGAGCATGTAGAGTACCGGCGTCTGGCAAGTCAAATAGTGATCCACAGTGGATTTTCTTTCATTGAAATTCGGGCTTTCGTATGTACGGTATGGCTTCGACAGAGCAAATAGATAGTATGAGTGACGGTGTTCAATTTTTCGAAGGAGTTGAAAAGCTCCTTGAAATTTGGTTTACGACAAGTGACAGAAATAATAAAGCTCCCGATTTACGCAAAATTCCAAGGTTTGTTGCCACTGATTTCTTTAAATAAAGCCGGTGTATATTTTTAAGTATATTCTTCATTTGATGTTTAGAATGTGACAGATCATGGACTGCATTGATTTTTCACTTCCCATCTTTAAAGTAAAGAACAATCTAATTGTATCATCAGCTGATTTCATTTTGACAAATAATTTTCGTTTTTAATCTCTTTTCCGTTGATGCTCTATTGCTCCGCCGGCTTATTTTGTATTGGGGAATTTTCTATTTTAATTCTCGCCTCTGTTATTATTCGCTTTGCTTTAAGAAAATACAGTTTTGTTTCTGATTTGTTCTAGAACGAAATTGGAATCACTTCTGAAAACTGTACGCTGTGAAATTATAAGTTTTGTGAAAAACGATCAAATTGATGCTTACGTTTTAAGGTAAGGTTAATATGTTATTTAATTCAAAAGTCCGAAAATATACATAGTTATCCTCCCGGTTATATTATTGCTATACAAAATGATTTTCTGCTATAAAATAAAAAAATCAACCTTGAAATTTTTATATACATAGGTACATAGGTATTCATTTTATAATAATTCTTTATTTACTACCTCCTACGCTTCTGCTTACAATTTTAATTAAATAACCTAACCTATGCGATTTATGATTTATTTTTCAATGATGCAGTGTCCAATAATCTATAAACTTGTGTATTACATATATATGAAGTAAAATTAGTCAAATCTGTTATTTAAATAAACAATCTGTTTGAGATTTTAACGCAATTATGCGTTTTTGGCGCTCATTAACCATTTTTTTTTTTTAATCTGGAAAATTGTTTCGCAATATTCAGTCTGTCTGTGCGCAAATATCCAAACTATTGGGCTTCCGGAATTAACGTAAAGAGCGCAGTTGATTTTGGTTCCTAGTGGAATTGGTCGTTTTTTCAAATATTTTGAAAATACTGTTTTTGCAAAATAAAATTTTTAATAACTTGTTCGTTTTGTAAAAATCCTCTCAACAATATTTTAAGCCAGTGGTGTACATAATTAAGGGGAATGGATCGTCCATTTCTTGATCAATGATGATGAACTAAAAAGTGTAGCTGGGTCACGTGCGCGTGACGTACGTTTCTCAGACTGAGAGAAAACAAAACGATATTTGTTCAGGTTTTATGGAGATGATTTACGTTTTGCTGCAAAATCAATAAATCTGTTATTTTTCGTAATATCTGTGTTTTTTTAATTTATTAGATTTTCTTTTAATCTCTTAATCTTAAAAATAGCTTTATTAGGTTGTCTTCTTTCTGGATAGCGATTGAATTATATATATGTTGCAATATCACAATTGTTATTATTTTGAATAAAGCATTCTGGTTTATCATATTTCTCGTAATTTTCGTAAGACATCTTCACTTTTATGATTAAATGAGGTGTAATTGTGACGGAAACAAAATTATTAATATACAATTTACTGATAAACGGATAAACACTGTCATAGATGATACACGCCTACTTGGAGTAAATGTAAAAAGACGCAAGAAGTAATTTACTAAAAGATTATTTTCGCTATTAAATACTTACACATCAAAAGCGACCCCACATATGATGTATAGTTTGAAAGAAAAAAAATTTCCCTTTTAACTAAACCGTAGTCAACTATGACTCCCTTTTAAAAAATACAACTTTATGCCATAACTCGAGATTGCACCTTTTTTTAAATTTTCTCGACACCACTGTATTATACAGAAAAAAGTGCCTGATGAATGTAAAAGATGTTTTTTCATAACTTTACAATCAACCAAGATATTGACGTGTCTAAATGTCGAAAGTTCGAACTTTTGTTTATAACTCGAAAACAAAAGACGATAGAAAATTTTTATTTTCGCCAGTGGATTTGTCTCAAAAAAAAGAGATCGAGAATGTGTCTTCCATTTTTTTGTATCTCATACAGTTACCGAGTTACCCTATACAAATATCGAAATTCGCCCACCCTGTGCATGGTGAACCCGCGAGAATTCCCACCCCCTTTTCTCCGTTAATTTTGGAGTTAGAAAGACGTTTCAAAAAATATATTGTAGGAAATTTTATGAATTTTTATGATAACCTCTGTTTGGATTGTAAGATACAAGCTGTTAAAATATCGAATTATAATGAAGTAGAAACTATTTTAAAATGTCATATTTCTACTTTCTAGAAGCCCATGGAAAAATAAATAAAGCGTCTGAATCATTAAATATTGAAATTATTTTTTTATTACATTTCTGAAAATGAACGCAGGAATATACTTGAAGCATATTTCAACTTAAACAAATATAATTTGGGTTGGTCACACTTTTATGAAATACCATGTATATTCAATGAGATCACCGTAAAAAATTCATAAAATTCCCTACAATCTGTTTTTTTGGAACATCATTCTAACTCCAAAAATAACGGAGAAGAGGAGGGTGGGAATTCTCGCAGGTTCACCCTGTACACCCTCGCATACAAACCGGATTTAATTTAAAATAACAAAATACCATGGTACCTATTTAAATCGTTGCAAATAAAGAATCATACATATCAAGTTGGAGTGGCCGTGTCACTGAACCTGATAAAAGTTGATTATTTTTTTTGGTGACCTTGAATTCCCATTCAAAACATTCATTAGTAATTTTATTTTTAACCATTTATTATTAATGGGTTATTTTTGTACTATATTTTTCCCCAATAGTAAGGAACATTTAGCTAGGTCTCGAGCTAAGTAAAAGGCATTTTATTATATCCAGAACCGGGAATATGAATAAAAAATTCAAAATTGCCCTTTTCCCCGAAATTTTTTCCTAATTTGCCATCTTCAATAAAAGTTAAAGATTACACAGGCTTGCGATTGTAAAATTGTCTTAAATCAAATTAGTGAGTTTTGTAGTTTTTTGGGTGCTCATTACGGGAAAAATAGTGAAAAAAATCCATCACGTATGGTTTCTTCGAGGTCCGTAAAGGAGTCTCGTTGTTTCTTCATAATAAACGATTTTTATTTTGAGATTAGACATAATCCGGCAAATTTAATGGTAATTTGTTTGTATGATTATTGATTATAAATATCTATTAGACTTTTTAAAGTAGGCGATAGTGTATTTTCCATACATATCCAAAATAATGGAAAAATGTAGTGTGAACCAGTAAAAAGATATTTAACAGAAAAGATAAGAAAATAATCGCACTTGGACTATATTACCTTGGGGCAGTAAGTGAATAAAGAGCAAGGTGAAAGATTTCATCATGATATTAAAGAAATGGAAAGAAGATACGACTCATATTCACATTCCATCTTCCCTCGTATGATACGAGGGAAGATGGAATGTGAATATGATTCCTGATTACTGCTGGATGCCTTAAGAGAGACGACTCGCAGAACGTTTATAAGAGGAAAAGTACCAAGAGAAGCTTTGAAGATCAGCGAAAAAGATACCATAAAGACACAATAATTTTCAGTGAACTTGTAAATGCTTTTTGGTTCACATTTAAGTAGATTTTAGTTGCATTTCACTTGCCAAGACTTTGTATTAATAGAACTTTAATTAACAAAAATCTTATTTTGCATAATCTTTTTTTAATCGACACCTTTATTGTGAAAAAACCTTTCGTGATGAAGAAAAATGAGGGTAATATTTGATATCAGCACTAAAAAAGCAATACAAAGCTCGCCTAAAATATTTAACACAATTTTCAAAAAGTTTATTTTTGTAGGTCTGTGTTATTAATGCCATGCTGGTACTAGGGACGCGTTAAATAATAATAATAAGTAAAGTTGGCAATATGATAGTAGGTACCATATCTAATTATGGCGTTTATTATTATTGGGCCAGCACTAAGAACATTTCTTGACCGCTTGACCCTTACCAATCCGCCCCTGTTATACATTATACAAAGTCCCTGTTATTTTCGAAATTCCATTTATTTAAAAATATTTGAGCGTTTGCATAGTTCACTAAATACATATTTACTTTAAATAAAGATAATTAAAGAGTATCAAAGATCATGTCCATGAAGTTCTTGTTGGTATTGATTAAGCAACCGATACTAACTGGTATGAACAGTGTATTCACCATTTCTTTTGTTTGGCTTATTTTGGATGAAAAGTCTCGGGTCAAAGTATTAATTCTATCAATTTATAGAAATGAAATGATTAATTGAATTGTTATTTTATTTTTTACAGTATTATTGACGTAAAATCAGTTTTTTATACTATTTTGTAAAACAATGTATTCTTTTAGAAAAATATTTTTAATGCAGCATTTAAACTGATAAACTGATTTAAGGAAAATATGCAATATCTGGAAATTTGCTAGTTCTCTTTTAATGTTTAAAATTATTGTCTTTTTTTGAACATTTGTTATATACAGGGTGTCCCACCAGGAACTGCATCGATCGATATAGGGAAAAGTACGCACCAGAAAATTTTGAAAATTTAGGAAGCTACTAACGGCAGTGTGGCCGTTATACCGGAAGTCGATACCAACTTGCTTATTATAAATGGAACACCCTATATAGTTTAGGGTTTTCGAAAAGAGCATAAAAGTCTGAGTCAAAAACATGTAGGATACTCGATGCCTAAACCGAGCCGTTTCATAGATATTTGACATTTTAAAAAAAGTTGACAGGTGTAATGGTTTACAATAACCATAACTTTCTTCATGTAAAAGATACTCATTTGCTTTATGGCATGCAGAAAGACCATAAGGTGAGCTACGCTCTACAGTTTAAAGAAATTCAATAATACCTTGTTTTAATGACATCATTGGAAATGCATGAAAATATCCTAGAATTGCTATTTCTACGTTTTCGTCATTAACAATAGGCTTCCGCTTTTGAATTCTTGCCTTGACAGAGCCATAGTTTTTTTTTTAAATTATCCGGTATGCCTTTTACAGTGTTTGGTAACGGTTTCCGTTTTTTGTGGATATCTAGTAACAAATGTACTGAAAGTTCTTGATATTACTTTATTACATTCTCCATAAATAATAAACAAATTAAAAAATCCTCGTGGGTATAATTTAAACGCGGTGGCATTTTTTGACATAAGGGATTGACTGACATTACTGATTGTTTCTAATCATGGCTAATTTGATTTAATTATACATAACTTGATGTAAAAAAATACAAGGTGTTCCATTTAACTTAAGCAAGTTTTCGCGGTTTGAAGTTTACAAAATGTAACATCAAAAATGGAACACTTGGTATACTATTATTGAATTTCTTTAAACTGTAGACCTTATGGTCTTTCTGCATACCAAAAAGCAAATGAGTATCTTTTACACGAAGTGAGTTATAAAGGTTATTGTAAACCATTACACCTGTAAAATTTTTTTTAAAATGTCAAATATCTGAAACGGCTGGGTTTAGGCATAGGGTATCCTACTTGTTCTTGACTCAGCATTTTATGCTCTTTCCGATAACCCTAAATATATATCAAGTATTCAATTTAAAATAAGCAAGTTGGTATCGACTTCCGGTATAACCAGAAGTGGCAGATGCCTGTAATTATTTTAGATGGATTGGTCACACTGCCGTTAGTAGTGGAAATTATTGGACCCTATATGTGTTACTTTTTAATTTTTTTTTTGTGTACAGGATGTACCATAAATCCGGATAAAAAATTCGGACTTTTTTTTTTATTTTTTTGTTTTTAAATTATGCCTTATGTGGGCTTTACAAAGTGTTTTTGGGTGTCAGATACAACGTTGTTATCAAGTTATTCACGTTTTAATAAAATTTAATGAAAAATCGTTGACATAAAAATTCAACAAAGGACATGGCACTGGATACATACGAGAGCATAATGCCCCATTTCGAATTAAGCACACACTGTCGTTTCAAGCATGGCCCATTTTCTGGCAACCTCTGTAACCAAAACTCTTTCCCCTACTTTAATCAAAATATATTTACACAAACCTCTATTCTACCCTCAGTTCTTAATTTACCGATTTTTTTTAATTTTTTGAATTTATTCTACTGCTCAGGAGAAGCAACTTTTAATAAGAATATTTTTCTGTGTGTATACCTGATGACCCAGAATATGCACTTCAAAGTCTAGACACCCTGCTGTAATCTTAAGAACGCAATTTCTTCTACAATATGCAAAGTTTTTCTACAAAAGATTATGTTGATTGAGTGATGATTGAATGAAGCCTTAAAACTCCCTCTAAGGGTGTACTTAAATCAGTGCTTTAATGGTAAGTGAAAAGCACATATCTATTTTTTATGTTGTCGAAAAGATTACATATATATTATATTGTTTAAGTCGTAACTCATATAATAATGCCTAATTATTTTAAAAATGTTTTTGAGATACCTTTTACTAGTGGAGTACGGGGTGCACAAGATATTTGAAATTATTGCGTAAATGGTAAAATCTTTCTGTGGTGGCCTGTGATTTAAATGTTTTTTACCAATGGTGTACGTGGGGTGCACATATTTGAAATACTTGTTTAAAATGTTGAAACCTATCTGTTTTTGGCCATAGTTTGAATGTTTTGGTGGTATATTACTTTTTGTTATTTTAAAAGTGGCGCACGTGGAGTGTAAATATTAAATATACGAAATATATGAAAGTTTCTCTTATTCTTATTTTCATGTTTTCTTTTGTCGTAACGGGTTCGGATTAAACTTTATCTTTTACCCCCATAAGAAAAAAATCGCACGGTGTCATATCTAGCGACCTTATAGGCTAGTGAACTGGACCTCCTCGGCCAATCGATCTGTCCTCAAATTGCAAATTTAACCGCTGCCGAATGGGTGCTACAAAATGTACTGGTGCACCGTCCGTTTATAAATTATAACGCAGTCTAGTTATCAATAATAATACTTGGCCAAACATTTAGACACTATCATTCTTTTGATGTTCTATATAAATGCGGATTTTACTCTGAATAATAATGATAGTTATGACAGTTTTATGTTGGGTATCTAATAAAAACACCCCTTAAGTAAATAATGAGACGGAGTGGAATTTATTCATTCAAGAAAAACCTCCCTAAACACTAAAAAACTTTCTTGGATAATTCTCATAAATTCTTTTTAATTTATTACTATGAGTTATAAACTTATAACATTTAATAGTCTGCAACGCCCCTTTAAATTGTTTACATTTTTTTAACAGAACAAAAGCATTGATTAAAAAGATGAAAAAATGGGAGATTTTGATAAAATCTGTATATTAATTCTTAAAGAGCAAAACGTACTATGTTAAAAATATCTCTTGTACTTTTTAAAATAACGTACTGTTTTCGACAAGAATAAAAAAGGAAATTCATGCATAACAAGATAGAGCCACCAACGTATGTGTAAATAAGAATAAAAAATATCCAAAGTAAGCCATGCCCAATGTCTTGAAAATGCAATTGTTTCTAATGTCATTGTTATCGTATTTATATTCAACAGTTTCTGAAAAAAAAATCTTATTTCTAGCGATACTCTACACACCCTGTATCTTGGAAACCGTTAATTTTTGAACATATGTCCATAACAACTTTCTTGTTTATTTTAGCCCATAGATAGATACCCTGTAGAAGTTAAGCATAATATTTCTGAAACACCTTGTATAGAACACACACATATTTGTATATACTCTAATACGGTTACAAATATTTTAGATGGAGATTTATTTTATTAGTTGTGTTGATACCGTTCATGCATTCAAGAACAACACACTACAATCTAGGTGACATGTTCTTTTTAAACAACTTAGTTATTCACACAGGGAAATAAGTTTTCATAATATTATGTATAACGACTCGACTAACCATGAGATAACCAGCAGTAGTTATGTAATTATTGTTCATTTATTACCACAAGAATAGAATAACCCTATTGTAGTATTACTATGGGCAGCGAGCATGTGACGTCACTCTGCTAGCCTTTACTTAGTCTCGTTGCGTCGGGACAATTTTTTTTATTGTTACAGTGGTTTTTAATACAGCTAAATCTATTTTTAAGTTTTCAGTTGAAAACAAAATTTTGTGGCTTGTTTTTTTTCTTGGTTACTATCAATCTAAAATTATAACAGTGGTTTGCTTATTTACAGTTTTATGTTGGGTATCTAATGAAAACACCCCTTAAGTAAATAATGAGACGGAGTGGAATTTATTCATTCAAGAAAAACCTCCCTAAACACTAAAAAACTGGTTATATATTCAGCTAAAGAATTTTATCTATAGGATGTTCATAATTTTATGTTGAATGTAGTAATTTAAAAACATTAATAACTTTGTTTTTTTTAAGTGAACACTATAGGTACATTAATCAGATTCGATAAGAGAATTACAAGTACTTCCGATGATATTTTTTGATATTTATGGGAATATATATATTTTCTCGACATTATATTAAAAAAAAACAAATGACAGTTTTTTTATCAAATATTGTTTTTTTTTATACATTTTCTATGTCTGTTTAAATAATTTGTGGAAGAAAATTATTTCAAAGTACCTATCAACCTAATTAACCCAGTAAATAAATACTAAATAGACTACTGTTTTATTACTAAATTATAATTAATATTTGCTTTGATGCCTCTTATTGCGGTGGCGTTAAAACATTCATTCATCTTTAAGTTCTTCATAAGCACAAATGCTTCAACATTTGGTAGATTATGGCTCTAGGATTTTACAAAATCTTTTTTTACACATTTTCCGCAAGAAACGAAACCAAATAATGTTATATTGATTGTGAAATGTTAATATTAACATGGAAGTGGCAGCTCGAAACATACCCGTAAATTACACATAAATGACGAACATCAACAACTAGAATGACGTCACGATGAGATTCGTCAGTCGTCGTTTGCGCTCGGTCAGTGATCGGAAATTCGAAAATTTAATTTTCAGTGAACAAATGCTTAATAAGTATAGCATACAGTTTTAATGAAATTCAACTTTTTGTAGCATTAACTATCTTTTATAATTAATTTTACTTAAAAATCTCACAAATGCGGTACCTTATTGACCTAAATTATTAATTTTACATACCGAACGAACAATAATAAGATTCAAATTTTTTTTTAAAGCCAATTAACCGGAAAATATTTGCTTTTCTCTGTTTCCTCTGCTTTTCCAAGAAAAAAGCATCGAACATGTTTCCACTCTTCTTTGAATTTTAATTTGGTAGATATTCTTATCTTTCTAAATTTTTCACAACTATAAGCTATAGTTTGGAAAAATTATTAAAATAGGACAAATATGTTCATTTTTTTTATCATCAGTTAGTAATGAAAATGTTGCTCATTGGTTAATTACTCAAAAATAAAATATATTTGTGAAGCCCACATAAGGCAGATTCTAAAAATGAAAAAATATGCAGTGATCCATTTAAAAAAAGACCAACATTTTCGTCCTGGAATAGTAGTACACACTGTACAATCAGAAATAATTTTAAAAAGTAGCACATTTAGAGCCTAAGAACTTCAATTGATTTTTTTTCTTAATCGTCATTAGCCTTTTAGCTACTGTCCGAGCGAGGATATTTGGGCCACCCCGTATATGTTTCGTGCAAATATGACTATCGAGCTATCATTTATATAAAATTATTTACTATTAAAAAGTATATATTTATATACAAGGCGTTGAGAAAGTAATCTACCATAATTATAATTAGAGAATTGATAGGACACCTTAAAGTAACCATTTTTTTTATGGAATCCGGAAGCACTGAATCGATCATTTTCAAATTTAGTTATTATAATTATTCTTTATGTCCGTTAAAAGTTGACAAATATTTTCTGACCGGACGATCCATTGTCATGTTCTATATCAATAATATACCAACAGTTGTCACGTCTCTATTTTGACACCTTTATATTAGAAAGGCAAAATTCTTTGAGGTACTCGCTTCGATAGTTCCGAAGATATTGCAAATAAAAAAAAAACTTGCTTTTCTTAGTCGTAGTAAAAAGTAAAAAATAATTTCTTTGCAAAAAAAAAAAAAACAAAAAAGCAAGGTGTGCGCACTTTGTATGATTGTACGCAGATTGTACAAAGTGCGCACGCCTTGCTTTTTTTGGTAAGGAATTTATTTCTTACTTTTTTAGTACGACTAAGAAAAGCAAATTTAATTTTTTTTTATGTTCTACTTTTTAGTCATACTTTAATTAAATTATTATCATACTTTTGCAGATTTTTCAATTTTCACTCCCGAATGATCCCCCGCTGTATAACACTTATTTTTCTGTAAATCCACTTTGTCAAATATTTTCAACTACACTACTCCACTCTAAATTACTCTACTCTACTCCACTCTGCGTATACTTTTTTTCACTTCCGAAAGATCTGGCACTGTAAGATTTATTTTTCTGTAAAAACAATTTTTTTCAAATTTTTAAATTTGTTTGAAAACCCTGTATATATTTTGTTCACTTCCGAACGATCCGCCATTGTAATACATTTATTTTTCTACAAAAAACGTTTTTTCAGATTTTTCAATTTTTTTCAAACGCTCTGTATACTTTTTTTCCACTCTGAGATTTTCTACTTTTTAGTCATACTTTAATTATCAAATTATTATCATACATTAAATTATTTTTTATCATCATACTTTTGCAAATTTTCCAATTTTCACCCCTGCGCCCCCTACGTGGGGATATTTGCAAAAGTAACGGTGGAATATTGTATTGTCATCCGACCTTAGTAACTGTGCAAAATTTCATCAATTGATTATGTCAGGAAGTGTGTTAAATGAAGGATGCAAGATTTGAAGACAAACATTCTGGAAAATATCTGATGTGGTCAGCACATAACTTTCTTATACCAGTATATTTCATCCTGATGTAAAAAAACCATTCTATTTAATTCCTCACTTAACTCAATTTATACTTCCTTATATTAGGTATAAGAAAGTAAAAAACTAAAAAAAAAACTACATTGTGAGTTAAAGAAAAGCAAGTAAAAATATAATTCCTTCACGACATTTTTGGTACGTTCCTGAGTGCGGACAAAATTTTTGGTATACATTCACAATGGGAGAGTTCGAAAATTGTCGCTATTGATGTGTCCCTAACTAATATTACAATTTTATTTCAACCAAAGGCTAATGTTAATTTCTGTAAGTTCTCACCTCACAATTAGCTTTATAAGTTTCTATGTCTACATTTACTTTTAGAGGTATAATAGGGTAAATGGATGTAAGACTTGTTTACTTAACCCGTGGATAGAACAAAAAAACACCAGATTTCGGCCGCACGTTTGATCATCAGGACATCCGCTCTCCCTGCCTCGTCGGCCTCCCTTTTTTGCGTGAAGCAAAAAACCAGGCATTGCCACCACTCCCCAGCTCAACTTTTGTGGCAATTAAGGAAATGTGAAGAAGTCTTATATCTTTTTGCCCTATTATACCCACACAAAATTCCGCCTATTAACACAATAATAGTAAAATTTTGATTTAATTTAAAAATATCATTCGTGTAATATAAATCATAAAAACGGATTCGTACAAAATTTATAGAGTTCGCATATTCTGACACCACCAAATAGTTAAGGTCAGCTAAGGGTCGCTGTCTGTAAGTGTAATCATAATCAATGATTACACGTACTTCATGTTTAATGAATGATAACTTATCTCAATGCCCCATTTGGTTATATTGCGAGTGCCTGTAAATAATAACTGTTAGCAGCTTTTAGGAGTTCCGTCTTCAAAGCACATAATCACGTGTGTCGGTAAATTATGATAAAAACACTGTACCGGGAGGTGGTTAAATTTATTAATCGACAGAATTTTTTAAATCTAACAAGTCAGGGCAATTGTTTACTTAAGAGGACTGGCCACACTGAAAAATTATCCATTTGAGAGCGTTAAGCTCTCGACAACTAGAAGCCAAGCTAAGCAAATAAATGAATTAAGAAACAAATTTTCTTAATAAAACAATGTTCAAAGGAAGCCTATTTTTGAAATTTTCACGAAAAGTACAAAAAAAAAATCGAAAATAATATGATTTTGGATACTTTTCGAATTAAAAAAGAAACTGGACATATTTTCAAAAAAGTGCCTCCTGAGGGTAGTATATTGAACGTTTGTCAATCGAAAAAAATGTTTTTTTCAAAAAAAAGTAACCATGTTAGTCATGGGACGTCGAGGCTCGAACCTCTACCGACACCAAATTACTATGCTGATAATCTATATATCTTATTTTTGACGTTATCCGAGGAGTCCACTTAATGACCAGTTAGACTTACATCAATCTTCAGTTTTAAATGTTTTTCAAGTGTAATTCTTTTCATTGTTAACCCTAGTATAAAATACCCTTATTTATTGACTGTGTTTAAATTTTCTCATTAAAATGTATTTTATTATATGGTATCGATTTTCTGATTTATTTCTTTGACATTTAAATCTAAAAACTATTCTTGTACTCATTTTTACAATAATTTAACACACGCAAAAAACATTGGGGTGCGATGTAAGGGCTCAGTTCATGACTGGCAACCCCGTTTTTACATGAAAGCCCTTACTAAATGCTACAAATAATTTAGCGCTGTTTATTATTCGTTTTTACATTATCCACGGCAAATTACGCTAGCTCGGCTGAGACTAGCAGTTGTGACGTCACACCGTACCACTGAGACCTTGTTTTTCTTTAACCAAGTTGCCATCATCTGGAGATGAGTAAAACCCAGTTTTAATCATCTCCAGATGATGCCAGCCTGGTTGGCGAAATGCGCGTCGAGTGCAGTATATGGTGATTTGTGGAAAACCACGTCAGTGGTTGATAAAATTATTGCAAAAAATGGGGAAATAAAAAAAACTGATTATATAAAGCAATTAATCAAGAACAAAATTAAAATTGTTTACTATTAATTACATTAAAACAATAAAGGTCAATTTCATTCGGTCATTTGTTGTAGTCATAACGATTATGGATATTAATTAAAAAGTTATTATCTTTAATCAAAGATTTACAATGTGGAGCAAAGGTCTTCAGATTAACAACCTCATTGCTATAATTAGATATCTGTGGCTGAGAAGTAAAAAAGGTCACTCGGCATTTAAAATCCTGAAAATATGATTAAGAAATACACATTTCCAAATTGTGGTCTTTATATAAAGAATTAATACTACGCTGAGAGAAAAAAAACCATTAGTACAATTCAAAAAATACTTAATGTTAGAATTTCGCAGAACCCTGAATAGGCATTCATTTTGTGTCGTTTCAACAAAAGGTGGTTGGGATGATGCACGCGAAGAAAAAATGGTTTAATTTAAAAAATATGTATGTATTTAACTCAAAATAAATGTCATATATGCACAAGCAGATACATACAGGGTGTATCACCACGACCTTAAATTATCTATAGTTCCGAAACTATTAAGAGTAAGTAAATGTAAGCAGGAGGAAAAATAATTACAAAAATAATAATAGGCAACCACCAAATTTTATACCAGTTTATGATTCATCATTGAAAAATAATGCAAAACTGTATTCACTTCCCAATATCAAAAGTGTATCGTTTTCAAGATATTTACCGTTATAACAAAAATACATGGTAGATAGTTTAAGGTCGTAGTGACACACCCGGTATATATTTAGGTAAAATAAATATTTACTGAATATTAACATAAATGTTTCCTAGTCAATAAATTGTCTTTTTACTTAACAAATTATTTTAGGGGATGAGGTATGGACATCCGTTTAATTTCCGATATTCGATCAGTGAAGTTAAGCAGCACTGATCGAGTCCGGCAATTGGATGGATGAACGATAGCTCATCAAATAGTCGGTAGGCTGTCAACAGACAATCCCGGGAAGGCCGCTAGCCAACACCTCCTAAAATACAGAGTTGTTGCGCTAGCCTGATGCAGGAGGAGAGGCAAGCCCGGGTGGAGGGTCGAAGAGACCTACCCAGGAGGTTTGCCATTCTGCTAGCGGTGCAGGCGGGCAGGCCCTGGCGGTGGGTTAGTTGACAGTCGAGGACCGTGGTTCGGAGTCCACGCTAAACTGTAGGTCCCTAGGTAAAAAGGGCCCATTGTGGCCTACTTGCCTAGTAAAATAAGTAGCTACTACTACTAACAAATCCCCAGACGGGATCTTCCCAGCTCTGCTCAGAAGGGCCTGGATATTCTTCTGCCGCATTTAAGAGGAATATTTGTGGCCAGTCTGGCACTGGGATATGTTCCCCTGACCTGGAGGTCAGCTAAAGTGGTCTTCATCCCCAAAGTGGGAAAAAAGGACTACACAGCTGCCAAATCGTTTAGGGCAATCAGTCTCACGTCCTTTCTGCTAAAAGCACTGGAAAGGATAGTGGACAGATATCTGCTGGAAGGGGACCTAGCCAGGTACCCATTCCACAAGAATCAGCACGCATATAGGCGAGGGAGGTCCACGGAGACAGCCCTTCACGCCGTCGTGCATAAGGTAGAAAGGGCCCTCCTACATAAGGAGGTCACCCTAGCAATATTTTTTGATATAGAGGGTGCCTTTGATAAAGCAAGGACTACTACTATCTGCGATGCCCTTCGGACTAGAGGTACTGCTCCAGTACTGGTCAGATAGGTGAAATCTGCGCTGGAAGAGAGACGAGTTAGTGCTGCTTTAGGAGACTGCCAATTGGACGTCGGGGCGAGGGACGGCTGTCCACAAGGCAGCTGCCTATCACCCCATCTATGGTGTCTAATAATGGATGGTCTCTTGGAGCGCCTAACTTCGGAAGGATTTTATGCGCAGGCATATGCGGACGACGGGCTGGTCCTAGTGACCGGCCGCTTCTTAAATGTCGTTTGCAACAGAACGCAGGTAGCCTGTAGAATAATAGAAAGATGGTGCGGCGAAACAGGTCTCTCAGTCAATCCATCTAAGACTGAGATGACCCTATTCACCAAGAGAAGGAAAATAGAGGATTTTAGGGCACCAACCATGTACGATAAACCTCTTGCGCTTGTGCAGGAGGTTAGGTACCTGGGAGTGACCCTAGATAGCAAACTGTCATGGGGGCCGCATATCGACAACGTCATCAAAAAATCGACTGCGACCTTCTGGCAATTGCGGCGAGCGGTAGGTAGGAACTGGGGCCTCAACCCACGGATCCTACACTGGCTGTACACGGCGGTCATCAGGCCTAGGCTCCAATATGGATCCGTGGTCTGGTGGCCGAGCGTGGACTGAGCGATTACGTCCCGAAAGCTGGCAAAAGTCCAGAGACTAGCCTGCCTAGGGACGACACCGACAGTTGCTCTGGAGGTTCTGCTAGGCCTGCCAACGCTTCCCTCGTGGATAAAGAGGGAGGCTATGGCGGCCTATCTGAGAATGCGGGATTCTGGGAGCTGGTAGTGTTCAGGCAGAGCTGAAGGTCACGCAGCAATTGCTGGACTGACGGAGAGGGAAATCCCTCTCTCTGTCCTGAAGGTGAGAGAAGCGAAAGATCAGCTAAGGTTGGAAAGGAATTACACTCTCACTCTTCCTAGTAGGGAGGAGTGGAGTGAAGGAAGAATTGACTTCCGCCCGGACTCTCTGGTGTGTTACACAGACGGATCTCGGCTGGCCACTAGACCGTCTTCCGGGGCGGGAATATATCTGGAAGGCAAAGAAGTACAGGAGAGCTTTGCTCTAGGCTCGTACACCACGGTCTTCCAGGCAGAGGTTTACGCCATCCTAGCGGTGGCAGGTAGGGCTGAGGTTAGGAATGGGGCGGAACAGATAATATACATCTGCTCCGACAGCCAGGCTGCTCTAAAGGCGGTGTGCTCCCCCAGGACGAGATCAGCTCTCGTCCAGGAGTGTGGAGATGCCCTAGAAGAGCTGGCCGGGCATAAGCAGGTGAGACTGGTATGGGTCCCGGGACATATGGGAGTTCCAGGCAACGAGAAGGCCGATGAATTGGCTAGACTCGGAGCCGAGGAACCCTGTCACGGGCCTGAGCCTATGTTAGGTATTTCAAGAAGGCAGGTCACAACGGCCCTCAATGAGTGGGCCCACGAGACACTGAGGATGCACTGGAGGACCAACAGGGCCTGCAGGCAAACCCGAGATTTTGTGACGGGGCCGAACAAATCGAGATCGGCCTGGTTGCTGGGACGGAGTCGTAAAACTCTGAATCTCTTAATCGGTGTTCTGACAGGCCACTGCAGACTTAAGAGGCATCTATCATTGATAGGTATTGAGGAAGACCCTACATGTCCAGGATGCAGGAGTGATGAAGAGACATCTTACCACTTCCTGGGACAGTGTGAAGCGTTTGGGCGCCTGAGACACAGTATCTTCGGTTCTGAGGCGCTTCTAAGGGAGGAGATGAGCTCCCTCGCAATGAGTGACATCCTGACTTTCATCAGAAGGTCGGAAAGATTCGATGAGGGAGCAAGAGAAGCACATGGCTGAGGGGACAGCTGAGGGTTGGTAAAAAGGGCCCGTCTGTGGCCTACTTGCCAGGCGTCAGCCTCCCCCACCATTACCATTACCAACTAACAAATTATTTTGTTAAATTAAGAGAAATGTGATAAGTATTTATTTAATAGTATTGTTTTTGAGTTTAGAAAAGTTGCAAATGAACGATAATTTATTTAAAATAATAATTAACATTACTTAAATTAACAAATCTATTCTTGCCATATGGGCCTGTCAGCATGATAAAAGGCCCGAAATGTGTTTAACAAAATAACATTTCGTCCCAAACTAAAATTCTAAAAATGTACCAAAGAACATGGTAGCTTTTTAAGGTATTTTCGCCCTCAGTAGAAAATTCTGAAATTTTAGAAAGTTCTAAGTATACAGGGTGTATCAGAGAAATCAGACCAAAGTTAGCGACTTTGAGTTTTCGCATTATTGTTACTAGACATCGGACAATTTCCGTGCGTGCGGGACCGGCACATGGATACTTGTATACACTTTTTAGGATATTAAAACTGTTTTCGTCATGTCTTGGTCAACAAATATACTCAATGCTTTGTGTTTTGTATAAGGTAGAATTTATATCTATAAACAAAAAGTTAGGAACCAGCTGAGTACCCTTAACAAGGAACCAGTCAAATGTCTTTACAGAAGTTAGATATCTTCAGCCATTCATCAGTTATAAGGAAAATATAGTGTAACGCCACCCCCAAATTTGGCTATAAAAGCCGTTACTGGGAATCGATACCTCCGTCCGAGCACTATTTATAAGACAATTTATAAAAATCGTCACTAATAAACTACCTTTATTTTTCAAGATATGAAAAAATGCCAATAAAAAAAGTTGTTTAGAATGCAATCGCATTCTATCAAATTTCAGAAATATAAATTTACTTTGGTAGCGCTGCCCCTTTCTTCAATGAATTCGTATTTTATTTGGAATGTTTAGAAACCATTTCTGCAAGTTGAGAGTAGTTACTATGAAATCACAAATATCTTTCCTAAAGTAAATTATTATTATGAATAAGTTTTGTTCTTATTTTCAACAAAAAACTGACTACTATTGAAAAAAGGGGCAGTTCCAACAAAATAACTATACCTAAAATTGGATAAGTAGGCACAAATTTCATTCTAAACAATTTGCAACAAGGTGCTAAAACTTTGACTTCACTTTTCATATGACTTTCTGGCAATGATGAAAATATCTTCTTTTGATATAAACTACAACATATTAAAATTTCAGAATGTTCTACTGAGGGCCAAAATACCTTAAAAATCTGTCCTGTTTAAAAATCTGATATACTAAATTAAAAAGTTTCTTACGAAACTACGTAAAAATGGATGTCATTTTGTTAAAAATCATTGATTTCAGGTACCTATTGGTTACTGAAATTTATAATACACCATTAAAATTTGTCTCCAACTGTGGTTTTACGTTTAAAAAACTCAAGTTGTAATATATATTTTTTATTTAGCTCAAGCTATTTATATGTCTGCAATTGACAAATAACTTAACGTAATTAATTATTTTAAACAAAAAATGAAACATTTACATATCTTACAAACAATTTTTTACATATTCAAAAAAGAAGTCTTTTGAACGTTGTGAAGTTATTACAAATTTTTAGATGTGGTGGCATATCATTTAATATTTTTTAAACCTTTAGAGAAAAGAGAGTTATTAGTTTTGCTTCTATTAAATGTTTCAATGAAAAAATCTTTAGCATTCCTAGTTGGATATTTGGGAATATCATGATTATACTTTAATCTATCATATAGATAGGCTGGTAACATTTTGTTTTTCATTATATAGATAAAAATTAAAATTTTAAATATAACTCTTTGATGTACATTCACAAAGTTTAAAACTTGTAATATTAATTTAATAGGTGTATATTTATTACATCCTAGTATAATTCTCATTGCTCGGTTTTGTATTTTTTTGTATTTGTTGTATTTGATTTTGATCTTTATTGAATAAAACTATTGAACAAAATGCTAAATAAGGAGCAATCACTGCTTTGTATAAAATTAATTTTGTACATGATCCTATTCTACATAAATTGCGACATTTCTTTGACGTTTTATTCATAAAGAAATTTGCACGACTTTTAAAGCTCATTTTGATCTATTACACTGGCCAACAAAATAAATTTTTTTGTCGTGGTGCCTGGAAAATACGAACTGATTAAGGGTATTTCTGATGTGCTGGTTCCAAAAATAACTCGCTTTTTTCCCTAGCAGCTCTAGTTTTTGAGATACACCATGGTGAAATTTATTACTTATACGAATAATAATATCAAAATCAAAATAACTAAATATTTAGGAGAACAAAATTATATGTTCTTACCTGAAATTAGAATGTAATTATTAGTCTTTTTATAATTCTTGGTATTCCCATTACTGTACAAATCTACCTGCCTAACCGGAAACAACCCCAGTCCCCACCCTATTTCATTTACCTGTAACATAGGGTTTCCCGTATCTCTGCCTGCATCCCACAGTTCAGTGTAGTATTGTGCTTTCGTGTGATAACTGTGTACTAATTTGCTTTAAATTGTTGCGTGAATATTAAAAATTCGAATAACAATGGCTTCTACAAGCAGACGGAATTGTGTGAACCACCCAGATGTTTTTTGTTATATTTGTGGCGAGTACTCTTTCAAGGGAAGTAGAAAACCCATATCTGACTTTATAAGAAGAGCATATTTAGCGTATTTTGGCATCCAGTTAGGAGACCAGGATAAATCATGGGCACCACATTTCGTATGCAAAACGTGTAGAACATTTGCGACAGTGGACAAACGGAAAGAGAACGTGTTTAAAATTTGGAGTACCTATGGTATGGAGGGAGCCAAAAAAACCATCATGATGACTGCTATTTTTGTTCTGTCAGCATCATAGGCATTAATCGTAATAACCGGCATAAATGGACATACCCTAACATGGAGTCAGCAAGAAGACCTCTTCCTCATTCTGAAGAAATACCTATTCCAACGTTCAGTAACTTGCCTACGCTTCTGGAGGATGACTCAGATACATCGCCTGACGAGGTGCACTTCAACAAATGTGAAAGCGACAGTAATTTTGAAGGACCTTCAACAAGTCCCCAACGTTTCAGTCAACAAGAGCTCAATGACCTTGTTAGAGATATGAACCTCTCAAAGGAGTCGTCCGAATTGCTTGCTTCCAGATTAAATGAAAAGAACTTACTGTGTCCAAGTACTAATATTACATTTAATCGTACCAGTGAGAAAGATCTGCTGCCGTATTTCTCTAAAGAAAATAACTTAGTGTTTTGTAATGACATAAGAGGTCTCTTGGAGAAGATGGGGTTAACAGAATACACGTCAAGTGAATGGCGTCTTTTTATAGACAGTTCTTCCCGAAGTTTAAAATGTGTACTTTTACACAATGATAATAAACATGGTTCTATACCTATTGGACATTCCACCACTATGAAAGAGGAATACGCGACAATATCATTGGTCCTGAAAAAAATCAAGTATGAAGAGCATCAGTGGTCGATTTGTGTCGATCTAAAAATGGTAAACTTTCTCCTCGGACAACAAAGTGGATACACACAATATCCTTGTTTTTTATGCTTGTGGGACAGCAGAGCTAAGGCCCAGCATTGGATTACTAGAAATTGGCCTTTAAGAAATGCTTTAGTTCAAGGAGAACACAACGTTCTTAACGAACCGTTGGTTGACAGAAACAAAATCATCTTGCCACCATTACATATCAAGCTGGGTCTTATGAAGCAATTTGTTAAGGCTTTGCCTCGAGATGGACCTTTTGAGTATTTAACATTTAAATTTCCAAGGCTTAGCAGAGAAAAAGTGAAGGCTGGAATTTTTGATGGTCCTCAGATAAGGCAACTTGTAAAGGATCCGCATTTCACGACATCATTGAACGAGCTTGAATCTAATGCTTGGTGATCTTTTGTTAAAGTAATTAAAAATTTTCTTGAAAAACATAAAGCAGAGAATTACGTCGAATTAGTAGAACAGATGCTTTCTAACTTTCACACACTCAGATGTAACATGAGCATTACATTAAGGTCCATTACCTTCACAACTACTTGGACCATTTTCCAGAAAATTTAGGTGCTGTTAGTGAAGAACAGGGGGAAAGATTTCACCAAGACATCCGCATTATGGAAGAAAGGTACCAAGGAAGATGGGATACCCACATAATGGCCGATTACTGCTGGAATCTTCAGCGGGACTGTTCTGGTAAACCTCACGAAAGGAAATCTTATAAAAGGAAATTTTTTAAGTGATGATTGAAAGTTGCATATGTATATTTTTTTTTTTCTGTTAAATAAATACCTTCTACCCACTTTTTTTGTGTTTCAGTTGAAAGTTGTAATCAAATAGTAATATTTTAAAACTTATATAACAAAACATTATATCTAATTTTAGCAAATTGTTCCTACATAGGGCAGAAAATAGTAAATTTCGAAAAGTAGATCTGATAGAACAAATCTGAAGGCATTTTTGGATTAGGCACCCCAAAATTACTTAGTTAAACTTAACAAATCCCAGGCACCAAAATGTGTGTTGGCCAGTGTTATGACTAAATATTTCATTTCGGTAACTTTTTCCAGAGTGTTATTATTTATCGATATATTCAATGAATTATGAATGCTGTTTAATTTACAATAATTATTTCCTATGAACATATATTTAGATTTCTTAATATTTACATATAAATCATTATTACACAACCAATTGTACATATTTTTCAATTCATCATTCATTCCTATTTATCATTTCCTCAGGATTTGCATCTATTATATCATAGTATCATCAGCAAACATACTTATACTACTACACTTTTTTTACATATTTTATAATATCATTTACATATAATAGAAACAAAATAACTCATTAGATTTAGACATTTTTCATCTTTCTAATACAAATAAATTCCACTTTAAAATATCAAGAGCATAGTACATAACCGAGTCTAACATTTAACAGAATAAAAATTATTATTAATATGTGGAAGTACTCGAGATTTATTTTTTAGTGAGATCTGAATCTGTCAAATTTTTCGAAAAAGTTATTAAAATTGGCGACGTTCCAACAAAATTTCAAGAAAAATATATATTCAGAATAGCAATTAAAATACGAAAAAAAATATGTAAATCTATATAGGGTGTTCTACTTTAAACAACTTTGCTATGCCACATTCATTTATATCAAATGCCCTGTATAATTGAAAATACTTTTAAAATAGGTCCCTCTTAGTCTTCTACGTGTATCTAAACAAGTGTTATATACTGTAAATAGTAAAGGTGATATCGACGCGACCTTGTTAACTCATACTGTATGTATCGTCTACCTCCATATTTGTTTACAAATTAGTTCGATTCCCGAATAGATTTTCATTTCTTAAATTGTTTAAATCACTGTAACAGTCATTTTTATGTATAAATTATATCATACATTTTCCTACTGAAAAATAAGATATGGAGGTGTTAAACAGCTTCTTGTTTTGTAGATATTTACTACTACAAATGTTATAAAAATTTTAATGTGCCAATTTAAATAATATAACAATTTGAGTAATGCACTAGGTACATAAGTGCTGGAAAAAGCAGGTTTGAAATAATTCATAAAATGCCGTTTTATTCCTGCAACACTAATAATGAATAGCGTATCATAAATTTATTTATTTAAATGTATCGTGAAAAGTTGGCAAAGGGTATTTTAGAACTACTTGTTCATTGCACTCTGTCTCTATTCATAATACCAAAATACGTAGAAGATATCCTAAAAATAGCTCTTTCAAGCAACTGCGTCACAATATTGTAAGGATGTCATCTGGTGTTGCGCAATGACGGTTTTAAATTTTGTTACAAATAGGGTAGTTTTGATTCCCCTGCAGGTGCTGATCGATTTTAGCTCGACACAAGGGCAAGGTCGTGTATCTGAACATAGACCTAACTAGGATTAGACAAACATAAATACAGATTTAATGAGCCTATTAAAAGCCGAATTGTCTTAGATTGCTAAGCATAAAAACTATTTTCAGAAGCACTAAAACATTGGATCAGAAGTTGCATTTTTGTATAAATGCTTTGCTTCTAGTTGTTATTCACAATTAACTCACTATACCAGGTATCAACTTGAAAAGTTTTTACAGAGAACAGAGGTATAATATAGAGCGGTTTTCAAGATAAATGGGATTGAGCGGGAGTAATTAATTGCTCTAGTATGAATATCAACAAAAGAGCAACCCCTACACCCCCAGCCACACCTTCTTTATACTATAATACACGGACTGGCACAAAAAGCGGGACAACTGGGAAAATTGGTATATTTTTAATTAAAATTTTTCGTAGTGTAAACAAAACGTGTAATATTGTTTCTTGGTGTTTTTTTCTAAACCTTTTTCACTTACAAACAGTTATTATAGAAAGAACTTAAATTTTTAAGATAAAAGGACGAGAATTTGAGTACATGACATGAACAAAAAATAGGCAATTTTAAAATGTTTTTTTTTTTATTTAGTAACGAGTATGCCTCCTCTAGCTCTGATTACACTCTAAAGTCTACGTTGCATGCTTTCAATTACGTGTTGGATGGCCTCTTGAGGAATGTTATCCCACCATTCTTGTTGTGCATCCCTAAGTTGCTGCAGTGTTAATAACTGCCCACGACGTTGCCTGATCCGTGTTCCCAGCATATCCCATACGTGTTATATAGGATTTAGATAAAGACTACGTGCTGGACAGTCTAGAGCTTCAGTACCGACGTCATGGAGGTAGTTTCTAACAATTCTGGCCACGTGCTGACAAGCATTATCGTGCATTAAAAGAAATTGCACACCAATAAATCCCGCATAAACCACCACCACATGCTCTTCCAAAATATCATGAATGTACCTTCCAGCCGTTAAAGCACCTCCATCTACGAACACAAGCTCTGTGAGCCGCATAAGATATTTCAGCCCACACCATTACAGACCCACCATCGAAGCTTACCCTCTTACTAAAGTTGCATTACGTGTATCTTTCTCCCCGCCTTCCCCAGACTATCTCTTGTCCATCTGGAGACCTCAGGGCAAATCGCGACTCATCGGAGAAAAGAACATTGCTTCACTGCCAGATATTCCAATTGAGAATAGAAATCAGACGAATCGATCATCTCGAGGAGTTGTGGTTCGATTTCTTCCAGATCCCGACATTCTGCGGTATTAGCTGTTTCTCGAAAGCGAACAACTGCACTGTGGACAGTGGATCGAGGGAAAACCCAATCATTCAACGACCTCGCCGATGTTAAAGCTATAAAAGCAACTGCTCTAACGGAATCTTCCGAAGATAAGGGCATTTTCGAAAATTACAAGCACAAAACAATCGGCGGAATGTAAGCCAATACTAAAGAATGGAATAAGGAAAAAATTGGAAAGAAAAAATTAACAAAAACGCTGCGAGAATCCAAAACAAATGATTCTACATATTTTGTGTACACTAAGAAAAATTTTAATTAAAATTACCATTTTTCTTGCCGTCCCACTTTTTGTGCCGATCAGTGTATATTATATGACACCCTGGATAATCTAACAAAAATTGTTTATTCGAAATTTGCTACTGAATTTACTACAAAAACGTGCTGTTTTTGTTTTTTAATTCGAAAAGTCATTACCAAGTTTGAACTTTAAACCATAGAGAGAATACTCTAGGTATGGGTAAATTTGATTGACTAGTAGTCCATGACACTGTTCAAACTGAGACCTGTCAGTAAAGTAAGTGAAGATAATAGTAATTAAACAAACACTGAGGGTGCGTCCTCATTAGCCCAATTTGTCGGTATCCGAAGTGGTCCAAGCGATTTCATTGGCTGATGGGTGCACCGAATTCGTTCAAGGTCATTTCGGAAAATGTTGACTCCATTCTAATTTTTATCCGCAATCCAAAGCCAGATTGACGGAATAGTGGGGACGCACCCTAAGGTTGTCCCCTTATTCCTGAAATCCGGAACGGATATGTCAATTTTAAGTCATTTGATTGGTTTACGGCATCATGGGATTCGGTATAAGCAACCAAAACGCTTGAAACTGACAGTTCCGTTCCGGATTCCGTCCTTATTCTGAGTCATGGGGACTCACTCTAAGACTGCCGTTGTCTAGGTTGCACAACAATCAATCACAGTCCTATCTGTCAAATGCCTTGGAAAAGTCAGTATATCAACGTGTCATTTTCGATCGAGGACCTCATTAATAAATTGCGTCTTGTGATTTCGTCTTGCACACTAAATTGGTATCAGTAGATCGTCCTTCAATGAAACCATGTTGTTCCGGTATGATAACATTATTTACGAGGCATGATAAAAAAAATTTAAGTTGTCAAAAAGTAATTGAAGTTTCAAATATCAGGTGTCTGGAAGTTCAAGTGACATTTATTTACCAAACAAATGAATTTATCGGAAAAAGATCGAATTTAAGTGCTTATGATGATTGGTTTTGGTGATAGAGTTCGTACTCAGGTATGTAACTTATTTAATGAAAATTATCCTTACTGTCCACCGATTAGCCAATCTAGTATGAGCAAAATTGAAAAAAAATTAGAGAGTTTGGCCACGTTAGAGATTTTCGTAAAGGCCGACCGACAAAGGTACCTAAAGATGTTAAGATAAATGTCCAGTTACACGTTCAAGAGAATCCCCATGTGAAATGCACAATGAAAATTTAAATTTAATAGAACACTTTTTTTCTGATGAGACCACTTTCTGTTTAAGTGGTCATAAAAATTGCAGATACTGGGCGACAGAAAATCCTCATTGGATGCAGAGGTTCACATACAATATCCTCAGAAAATTAATGTATGGGCAGGAATTGTCAGCAACTGAATTATTGGGCCTTATTTCTTTGAAGAAACACTAAACGGAGAATGCTATTTAGAGTTTCTTCAATTCGAACTTATTCCTGCTTTAGCTGTTCTGTTTCCCAACCCACAGGACCCTGACATACCAAATGATATAATTTGGTTTCAACAAGACGTGGCACCTCCCCACTATGCAATCGCTGTTCTTCAGTTTCTAGATGCAGCCTTCTCCAATACATAGATTGGTAGGAGGGGACCTATTGAGTAGCCGCCGAAGTCACCTGATCTAACCCCTTTACATTTTCTCTTAGGGGGTTATATAAAATCCAAAGTCTATGTGAACCGACCTAACAACCTTAATGACTTAAAAGAAAGAATACTCCAGGAAATCCTACTAATTCACCAGAAATGATTCACAATGTCCAACGAGAAATAATTATTCGAATTCAAAAATGCATTGAAGTAAACGGGCAACACATTGAACATGTAATTGCAAAGCCGTTTCACATGAATGTTTACCACGAAATCCCGATTGATATGTGCATAGAATATTATTTGAATTTATGTACTTGATTACTTGATAATAAACTACTAATTCTAAGATTTTTTTTCACAAAAAGGCAACATATTTACTAGTCTTAACTGTTCCGCCATATTCGTGTTGGGCATTTTTGGTACCACTACAGATGTTTTAAAACATTCAGGCATAACACCCTTTTCCAGACTCAAATTAATCAAATTTAAAAAAAGGATACCCTATTATGTGCAAAAATTTTTTTATAATATCACGTCTAACTTCATTAGTGCTATATTTTTTTCTTTGTGTAGTCACTATTTTATTTAGATCTTATAGGGTTATAGCATTAAATGATGTTATGCTAGAATTTACACCCAGTATAGATTCATTAATTATATTAATATCGACATCATCTGTCCCAATGCTTATGATAATACTCTCAATACTACCTACATAATACTGATTCAATACATCCGCCAGTTGTTATTATATATTACTCCATTACAGTTCAAACTTTGCAGAGCGTGTTCCCCGCTTTTTTTCCCAACTCACTGCTTTAAGCTTTTCCACATTAATTTTGGATTTGACTTATTACTATCTAGGTATATTTCTATAATAAAATATTGTTTTCGCTTCCTTGATAACTTTTACAGTATTGTTTCTTGTCTGCTTGAAGTAATTCCAATCCTCATCCTCGCGTGTAAAAACAAATCTTTTGTAAGCCCTATTTCTATTTGCAATAGCTTCCCGCCACTTATCATCTAACCATCTATTTTCAGCTACCTTTACTTTTTTTTTGTGCTACTATATTTACTATATCTAATATGTTATTTACAAATGTCTGACTAACAATATTTACATCTGTGCAAGAATACTCCCATTCCTTCTCAATTAACAAATTTGTCATTTCATCAAAATTGATCCGAGATCTAATTTCCTTTGTTTAATATTTTGCTAAATGCCTACCGTTTTCTACTTTTATTATTTTTGTCAACATAATCATCTAGCCATTGCAAAAACCTATTAAGAAAAAGTGTTATATTACCACTAGGCGATCTATAAACAGCAGTCGCACTATATTTTTAACTTTTATATCAACAGAACCAAAAATTTACATCTAGAATTAATGTTTTTACATTGTCAAATTTTATGCTCTTTTTAATGAATATTAATACCCCACCTGTGTGACGGCTGCTCGAGTCGCAACGAACGGTGTTATACCCTTTTAATTCTAATTCACTGTCAATAAAATTTTCAGTAATACATGTTTCAGTGAGACAAGGGTTTATATTTAAATACATACTCTGATATTTGGTCTTTATTTTTATAGTAACTTTCAGCGTTCATGCAAAGCAGATATAGCGCACTATCATCCTGTGGTTGCTATTCGTTATAGGCTATCTTCTTTATCGAATCAACAATTTTTAAATAACACTCACATTTCCTATCAAAAGCAGCATGCTGGATATTCAAGTTAAGATTTAGTTTTTCATTTGCTCTAACACAATTCACACACTTTTTATTTTCATTTCTGCAAGCACTACTGTGGTGTTCTTCTGCACATAGTGTACACGAAACCTTTTCTTTACAGTTTTGAGCCTCGTGATTGTATCCTCCACATTTCAAACACCTTTTTTACCCTGAAATATTCATATATATTGCAGTTATTCCATCTATAAATAGATCTATTATATGAATCAACATATACATAGTTTATATTGCTCTGTTTAAACTTCAAATAATATTTTATAATAAAGTCTATTAAATCACCTTTTAGCTATACCATATGCTAACTGTATAATCTTACAATAGGGCTTTTTTCACCAACAACAATTTCATCGTATCTGGTCGACCTAGAGCCCGTGCATTTTTTTAAAGCCAGTCCGCGTCTGTTTCCCATACTTAAAAAGCTCTATTGAGCCCCCTAAAAACCGTTTCCGGGAGTGGAATCATCACAGAACTTTTTTTTTGTCGTTGTTGATAAATGTAATGCTATAAGAAGTATTCCATCTGTTTTGGAAACTAATATCGGCGACCAAATGACTAATTAATTGATTATGATTATATATTTTATAAATAATAATTGCATTATGGGGTACTAATCGCCTCCTCATGGAGTTGATACTGGTTATAATTGATTATATTCGCATGAATATAAATTATTTAGCAGTGTTTATTCAACACATCAATAACTTTTATTGCACGAATGATTTATTTTTAGCCATGTCTCTAGTTCAAGGTTGATTTTTTTTATAACATTTATTTTACATTTATCAGTATTAACAGAATTGAGTTTGATGCAAATTAGTAGTTCTGAATTATTATGTTAATATATATATATTTTTTTTTTACAGTGAGAGTTCTATGTTTGTGTCAAAGCGACGTTTTATTTTGAAAACGTGTGGTACGACTACTCCCTTGCTATGCCTTCAGCCCCTTTTACTGCTTGCAGAACAATATGCGGGGTTCACTGAAGTCGAAGATTTGTTTTATTCTAGAAAAAATTTCAAACGGCCTGACCTGCAAGTTACACCTCATCAGCACTTTGACCAAGAGGTATGTTAACGACATTATATTTTTATATACGTCATAATCAATAATTGTAAACTGTTTCCAATCAAACGTTATGGGAAAAATACATACAAAGTTCTTGAATTTTTAAGGGATTCTAATTCTTAATATGAAAAACTATGCAAAAGCGCCAAATTTATACATGTACTGTTGGTTGAACTTTAGAAATAAAGGCAAAAATTAATAAATATAAAGATCTATAAAAATTAAAATTTTCGTTAAAAAAAGAAATAAATAAAAAACAAAGAAAGATGTATACTGTTATATTCAGAATTCACCGTAGATTCCAAAAAATTTAACAATATACAGGGTGTTCCATTTAAAATAAGAAAGTTGGGGTAATTTCCGGCGAAACCCGAAGTGCATGAAAATTGAAAATACTCCCTTCTAATGCAATTTTATGTATATAACAACATATTAAGATTTCATCAATTTGTTTCTATAAACAATGAAAATAGAGGGGGTGAGCCACTTTTCATTTACACCCGGTATAACGTTTCTGTTTAGGTGCCTATGTAATATGATACCCATAAATTGTCTTACGTGAACTGCTGACACGATATATGGATAAGTTAAAGTAATTTCATTATTTTTAAGTATTTTTTAGTCTGAGTTCGATTTACACAGACATACTTTCCGAGTAAATTAATAAAAGGAATAATATTTAATCGCGACTCTTATTTTTATATACCCATTTCCAATACTAGCGTCTACAGATAGGTTGCAATTGGCGTTGATGCTCCAGAAGACATGCGCGAGATAGGGGAAGCCTAACTTAGTTCATAGATAAGTATTAATAAATCCTTTTGGAATCGTTTGTTAGCAAGAAACTCGTTAGACGATAGTAAAGGGCAAGGAAAATCTTACTAAAAAATACTTATTTAAAAAAAAAAAATTATAAGTTTGCGATTCGAACCCTGGACCTACCGCGTGCTAAGCGAGTATCTTCTCTATCGTCTAACGGGTTCCTTGGTAACAACCGATTCCAAAAGGATGACAAAATTCATGGTCGCAATCTCGCGCATGTCTTCTGGAGCATCAACGCCAATTGCAACCTATCTGTAGACGCTAATATTTCCAATATGCGTCCTATCGTATTAGACTAGTACACCAATATATGTACTAAGTCGGAATTTGTAATATCCTGCATATTTGGAAATCTAGAAGACATAGCAATATACATAGATATATAGCAACTAGATAACATTTATGATTAATATTACGAATTACGAAAGGTTTTTTAATTTTGCCGAATGTCACTACAGTACAGTGGCGGCTGGTCAGGGGAGGATGAGCCTCCTCTACAATTTTGGGAGAAGCAGAATATCTCCAAACTAATATTTTTCACAAGTAGAAATTTCTCCTTAGGTATATCTCAATTCTCAATGTTGTTAATAATTCATTAATTAATTTTCAGTGTAAAAAAATTTTTGCATTTCCTTTCCACAAACATGTAACATTGTAGTCCGGATAGTCCACTCCACGTATGCATATTTCCTGGTCTCTCATCGCGCTTTCGCGCTTGCTTGGAGGCTGAAGCTAGCGGCGAGCCAACCCCCATTTCAATACATTGTGACCTTGAATTACGACGTGTATTAGCAAACATTCTGGATCTGTAAAGTTGGGGCAGCTAGCCTCTAGCATCCCATCTCTATCTAGCGCATGTACACTTCAGTTGAGCGTTGATCCCCTCTCTCACAACAATTTATAGAACAAGGACAGTGGCAATTTGTGGTTTCGTGGAAGAACATAAAGATACATAAAATATTTAACAGGTGGTTGAAAAATGAATGCTCGAGGTGAAAATATTCCCAACGACATATCTTGTTGTCCAGACGTGGTGGAGTATTTGTTGTTAAATAGATTTAGTTCTTTTAGTTATGGTCGAAAGGTAAGAATTAAAAAAATGGTCAGACCTACACCGTCAATGCCGTCATTAGTTTTCACAAATGATAAACAAAACAGAGGGTTTAGCGATAGCAATTATCAAAAAATCGAGTGGTTAACGGCATCAGCAGTTAGAAACAAATTATATTGTTGGAAATGTTTGTTATTTACTAATGATCAATCCTCAATTTGGGGTACGGCTGGGTTTAATAATTTGCAAAATTTGCCATGAGGTTTAGACAGGCATGAAAAATCTCAGGAGCATATTTCATCTTGCATTAAATTCGAAATGTTGGGTAAACAAAATATTGTAAATTCCTTGGATTCTGCGCATAAAAGAGAAATAGAAAATTTTAATGAAAAAGTCCGTGAAAATAGGGAAATATTAAAGAGATTAATTGATGCCGTTATATATTTATCTTCACAAGAAAATTCTTTCGAAGACATGACGAAAAACGCGGTTCGTATAATAAAGGTAACTTCAAGGAGCTAATAGATTTTTTAAAAATGTATGATCCAAAATTAGAGAACTTTCTGAATAACGCCACTGTTTTTTTCCGGAACGTCTAAATCAATTCAAAATTACTTAATTGAGAGTATTAGCTTTATTATTAAAGGCAAAATTTATGAAGAACTACATAATTGCGAATTCTCCTCGTGGCAAATTGATGAGACGACGGACATTACTTGTAAGTATCAACTTTCCGTAATTTTTAGATATATAATGCACGGTGAAGTTGTTGAAAGGTTTGTTGGTTTTTTTGATGTGAGTAGTGGACAAGACGTGGACAGTTTATTTAAATTATTAATCGACGAATTTGGTAAATTTGATTTGAAAAATAAATTAGTTGCACAAACCTATGACGACGCTGCGGTTATGTCAGGACATCTTAATGGACCCCAAACTAAAATAAAAGAAATTGCTCATCAAGCTTACTTCACTCACTGTTCCGCACACAAATAAAATTTGGTTTTGAGTAAAGCCTGTAACGGAATTAAAGAAGTTAGAGTATTTTTTTTTCAAACATTACTGGTTTTTCGTCATTTTTTTAAAATCTAGTAAAAGATCTGATATTTGAAATAGAATTATGGAACATAGAATTCCGAGTAATGCTCCCACTCGTTGGAATTTTTTCATCTAGAGTTGTTTTCACTGTTGACACATAGGAAAAAACTTATCGACGTTTTTAATTTTATTTCTAAAAGTGAAGACTTTTTAAATGACGATCAGACTTTAAGAGCAGCTTACGGATTAAAATCGTTATTGTTGGATGAAAACGTCATATTTTTTCTATAGGTTTTTTTAAACGATTTTTGAGCAAACTGATGTTGTTTTCCAAATTTTACAGAATAAATTAACTGATATAACATATTCTAAAAATAGACTTAATTCACTTATGTCTAAATTAAATAATTTCGCAATAACGAAATACATTTCAATACTATATATAATGGTTTTTTAGAAAATATTTCTGAAGAATTAGATTATGAGCCACAGTTATATAACATATAACATATAACTTTGACAGGACAGACATACATTACAAACAAATTTTTACAGACATTTTGGAACCATTATAGTTCAAATTGAAATTAGATTTTCCGATTTAAATACTTTGCAATGTTTCGATTTAGTAAATCCTAATAAATAATTTTATAATGTTTTCTAAATCATTTCCTAACAGTCTAATGGACAAATTAATGGACCAGTATCCCTCTTTTAGCCGTATTTCGTTAAGAAATGAACTATGTATGTTGTATTCTGACCAGTAACTTTTAGCAAATTCAAAATCGTCTCAAGAAATGCTTACTTTTATATATAATAATAATTTAAAAAGCTGTCTCTCCGAACTGTACAAACTTTTATCTTTAGTGTCAACAATTTCGGTAGCCTCAACTTCTGTAGAACCATCGTTTTCAGCACTCAAACGCATAAAAACATTTACTAGAAACACAATAGCTCAAGACCGCCTGTCAAATATATCACTTATTTCAATAGAAAAACGTTTTTTGTCAGAGTTGAAGAAAAATGATTTTTTTTTTCATTTTATAAAGAATTAATCAACCATTTTGCTAGTTCTGAAAATCGCAAGTTACCACTGATTTATTAAAATATTTAGACTTTACACCAAAGATTAATATAGTTAGTTATTATTTTAGAAGAAATATATATTTACGTTATTTATTTTTTTAGAAAATATTTTTTATGTAACTTCTCTTTCAAAACTATTTTAATTTTTATTAAAAGTAATAATTTTACACTCTGGCAGTGATAATGAATACAATTTTTTGTTTGTAGAAAAACCCTTTTATTTATCAATTTTTTTCCAAAACTATTTTGATTTTTATTAGAAGTTATAATTTAATTATAAGTGGGATAATAAGGCTACTCTGGCGACCAACGCGCGACAAGAAAATGTAACGCGCCGTTGTACTACCTCAAGGGTGGTGGGGAAATGTGCAAATTGTAATCATATTGAAATTTAGTTGCCTTTAAAATTTCAAGCCCCCTCTGTTGATAATATCACGAGCCGCCACTGCTACAGTAAAGTGTGTCCCAAATTGCTTGATTTTGGCTATTACTCCTTCTAGGCCAGATGGCGAAAAACCGATAAAGCTGTCTCGATTTTCGTGAAACGCCGATAAGTGAAATCCGCATATCGATATCCAATCGTTTTCGACTTCAGCAAAAATTGACCTTTGGCAGATTTCAAATGTGTCAACTTTTTTATTTGTGAATATTTTTTCAAGCAACTTTCTATAGGAACGTTTCAACATAGAATAAAATACACCTTTCAAAAAAAAATTGTCATATCACCACTAAATTTTGAGATCGAGTCCAACTTTCTTATTTCAAATGGGAATCATAGTGGCTTTGACATCAAAATACCGGAAAAAAAAACGAGATTTCAATTAATATATATGTTGGAATATTTATATTATTTATCATCAGGAAAGAGATAAAAATATGTCTGTGTAAAATATATATTTAATGACATTTAACATAGTAATACCGAACCGTAGGTATATCAAAAAATACCCAACATTTTTTGGAGAAACTTCATGCAATTAATGTTCATGAATGGTGAGTTTTGATGTAGTTGGTCTTTTTACTAATGTCCCAGTAGATAAAACTTTGATAATACTTAAAATCAAATTGCTAAATGATAACAATTTGACGGAAATAACTAAACTCAGTGTAAACAGTGTAATGGAATTATTGTACAACTTATTTTCAATTAGATAACGACTTCTATCGGCAGGATTTCGGTATGGCTATGGGATCTCCATTATCTCCAATATTAAGTAATATATTTATGGGAGGATTTGGAAAATAATTATATACCAAATTATGTACATAAACCGATTATTTGGTGGATATTTTTGCAATTTGACCTCACAATAGTGAGTATTACATCATTTTTTTAGAAAGCATTAATGATAAAGAACCATCCATTAAATTCACTTTGAAAATAGAGAGTAATAATAAATTACCCTTCCTGGATATTTTGGTTAAAAAAATTGATAACACATTTGAAATTAGTATATACAGAAAAATAACTCATAGATACTTAAATTTTAAATCTAACCAGGCCATTGATTAATTAATTAATTAATTAATTTATTGTTATACACCACCCAACAGATACAAATTCCATTTACTAGGTAGGAATTACAAAATACATTTTTTATCACCTAGAGAAATCCCTAACATAATACAAAAATTGCAAGATTAAAAAGAAAATGCAGTTTTAATGATAAAACCGTAATTATAAAACTTGTAAATTAAATTTCTTTATCAAAGCAATACTGCAGTTAAGAATATCAATAAGACTGCTAAAATTATTACAATTACTGCATATTTTAAACAAGCAAATATTTCTGAACATTTGTTCTAGCACATAATCCATCCGCAGATAAAATATAATGTTTTGTCTATATGTCGATCTGGGAACATGAAAACTAAGCATGTGTAAAATTTTACCACAATCACTAATCAGTAAAGTTGGCAAGAATGCGCCACAGGACATAATCGTACGCATCATAATAAGTGTACTAAAAGAAGTTAACTAGTAATAAAAGCAATAAACTGTTACAATTTATAACAATGTATGCACAACTTACCCTCTTAATCACAAACTGGAAAAGATCTGTAAAAACTTTGCAGCATCATGTATGTATGTACTAATCAGTAGAGTTGGCAAATCGGTCCGCAAGTCATGGGCGGTGCCAGGTAGAGAAATACCCAAATACGTAAGCAAGACTTATTTACTATTTTAGCATTGACGCATTTGATTTTAGTCTATTGTTATGTCACGTAGTGTGTACTACGTAATTTATTCCTCTCCGTTGTATTGTTGATAATTTTCATTGTTCCTATTTTATATACGTTTCTAATTAGGGTTACTTTTTATTTTATTTATATTATGTATAAAACCGCTGCCAATTATTACTTGGGGATCAGAACTTCCTAGCTGCTATCGCGAACCACGCAGACAGACACAGGCAGAACATTTTTTCTGTCTGAAACTTTGTGTATCGTCATAATTCGTCGAGATTCGTCCAGAAATGCAATAAAAATTTTCTAAATTTTGTTCATGAATACGTAACTTCCTCACTTTGAGGGGTGAGGAAGTAGTATATAAAAATAAACAAACAATATAAAATGAGGGACAAAATTGACAAAACATGGTATCCAGCCAGGACGACAATACCGTCCAGGTACGGCTGGGCTCTCCTAGTTGCTGGTGTTGTGGCAGCTCATGTCATTTTTCACCTTTTATCATTCTGCATTAAGGCATTTTCCTGCACAGAAACAAACAATGCATTATAATAATTCATAAAACATAAAAAAAAATAATAACTAAAAAAGTCAGTTTACAGAGAACATGTGGGTGATTGTATGTATACAGGAAAAATTCCAAAAAACCTGCTCAAAATAATAATTTTTTTATTTTAAAAATAAACATTGACTTAACGTCCGAGGTAGGGGTTTGGAGTAGGGAAGGCGTGTCTACGCATTGTAAGGCGTGAAATCCCGGATTTATTCTACAATACATATGTGATATAATAATTTGTAAGGTGTGCGAGACAGAACTGATGTGCTGGGACAAACGTAAATGTAAATTTCACGTAAATTCTGTGCAACATAAAACTAAAAAAAATGGCGTGCCTTCAACAACACAGTTTATGTTCGATTTACTCTTAATGCTGATTGCCTGTGATGTTCCACTGCACATACTCGATAAACAACCATTTCAGAAGTTCTGGAATAAATACAATCCCAAGGTAACGTTACCAAGTCGCACAACGTTGCGTAACTATGTACCAACTGTACGCGAAAACATTGTAAATGTGATCAAATGTGTACTAAAAAATACACGACTGTAGTCATGTGTTGACGTGACGACATATTGTAAAAAAAATATATTTTAATGTTATAGTACGTATACTGGACCCTCTTAAACAGACATTTCCACTGTTACTAGCTAGCAAAAGATTAACTGAGTGTACTGGCCAAACAGTTACGCGGGTGGTACTGGAGACGTTAGAAACATTTGACCTGTCAAAAAATCAAATGTTGATGTTTGTGACCGATGGTGCCGCGATAATGCGTTTGGTAGGCCGTTCTCTTTAAGAACATGGAAGTACAAAAAAGTGTTTCTTAAATCTCCTAAATGTCTTCGCGCATTTCATAACATACATGATGCTGCAAAGTTTTTACAGATCTTCTCCAGTTTGTGATAACCAAGCTAGTTAAGAGGGTAAGTTGTGCATACATTGTTTATAAATTGTAACAGTTTATTGCTTTTATTACTAGTAAATTTGTTTTATTACACTTATTATGATCGGATCGGAATAAAGCCGACCTACTGAAGGCAGACAGTTGCTGGTTTACAGACGGCTCCAAAACTCCCGAGGGAACAGGAGCCGGAGTACATAGCTATAGACCAAGGGTGAGGATATTTCAAGCCTAGGTACTCATGCAACTGTTTTTCAGGCTGAGGTTCATGCCATTGAACTGTGTGTACGCACATCAATAAAAAATTTCTCAGATAGCCAAGAAGCTATAAAAGCTCTTGGCTCCTACCGGTGTAACTCCAAAAACGGTATGGAATTGTCAGAAAGCTCTAAATTATTTGAGCAAAAATAACAAAGTGACTCTGGTCTGGATACCCGGCCACTCTGGTATGGAAGGTAACGAAATAGCGGACTCCTTAGCCAGAGAAGGAGCGGGATCACGATTCATCGGACCAGAACCAATAATTGGCATATCCTCAAGTACTGCTAAGATGGCTATCTCAACCTGGGCTGAAAGGAAAACTCTCCAGTATTTGCAAGAGTTACCAGGATTAGTTCTTTCAAAGGCGTTTATAAAATACCCTTTGAAATCAAGAGCTAAGAAACTTTTAGAGTTAAACAGGGTAAACCTGAAAACTCTAACAGGGCAGTGCCGACTAAACTATCATCTGCATATACTCGGCCTAGCGGAAAACGCCGAGTGCCGTCTATGCCTGGAGGATGATGAGAAGGCAGACCACATCTTATGCACCTGTCCCGTTGTGGAGAGGATCCGATTCTCAATATTTGGCAAAGGGCAACTGCTGTTATCAGTTTCATTAAGAGACTGAACTTATTGGGTGAAATATAATTAGGCGTGAGCCACAATAGGCCTGCTGATGGCCGTAGTGGAGGGTCTACTGAGATCCACTCACAACAAACCTAACCTAACCTATTATGATCTGTACGCCTGGGGCGCATTTTTGACAACCACATACGAACGGCTAGTGAAAATAACTATTATGTTAAAAGAACTTTTAGGAGTAGTACACTGAAAAGTCTGTTGGAGTTGTACAGTTCAATCTTCTTCCTCACGTAATTAAGACTAGTAACACCGTTAACCAATTTAAGAGTCAACTTTTATGTTTTATAAAAGATAATGCATATCAGCCAAATTGATGTTGCTTGAGGTTTTTTTTTCTCTCATTGTATGTCTATATTATGTAAACTAGTACTAGTTTGTAACTATTATTTTTATACCTATTATTTTTTTTATGTACATACTATCTATCTATGGATAAATAAAGAATATCTTATTTTATACCTACATTTTTCTGGCTCCGCCATTTTTACGATGTTGGTAGTTAAAGTGAATCGTATATTAACTAAAAAACATCTACTTTTTAAGATGGGCATTATTTATAGAGGTTTTTGGATATATGATGTGACTGACGAACTAATATCGCATTTCAAAAATAATTTCTGTTTAATTATTTTTTCAGATAGCTATTCTGGATACATTGTTTCCCGACGGGGCGGCATATTGCCTGGGGGCCGTCAACAAAGATTGTTGGTACTTGTACACTCTCAATCCACTGCCTCACAGAAACAGAATGCCTGCACTGCCGGAGTGTGAGGAGCCAGATCAAACATTAGAAATCTTAATGACAGATCTCGATCCGGAGATTATGTCAATATTCACCAAAGAGGAGTGTTTAAATGCCACTGAAGCCACGAAGGTCAGTGAAAATAGTAAGAATAGAAATTATTATTTTGTCTATACTGTGTATTAGAATATGTAAAATGTAATATAATAGAGAAACATAAAATAGTATATTATTCAACAAGCATGTGATAAGGGCTATTATTCACGAGGGTGAAGTTTACGATACGAGCCGTAGACGAGTGTCGTAAATCATCCTAGTAATAAATGCCACAGAAATTAGACAACCCCCGAATCCAAAACCGAAGCTGCACGGGTTACACTTATGAAAAAAACGCGGACACGACCATTACCGCCGTCATTGTCAGTGCCAGTAGCGGGATACGAACCTGCAACTCAGTGGGGAGATTATCTAATCAAATATTAATTATAATTTAGTAATAAAACACTAGCCTATTTAGTATTTATTTGCCGAGTTGATTAGATTGATAGGTATTTTGAAATAATTTTTTTCCACAAATTATTTAAATAGAAATAAAAAATGTATCAAAAATAGGAAATATTTGATAAAAGAACACTATCATTCGTTTTTTTTTTTTAACAAAATGTCTGGAAAATATGAACTTGTATTGCTATAAATATCAAATATTATCGGAAGTACTTGTAATTCTATGATCGAATCTGAATAAATGTTTTTAAATTACTACGTTTAACATAAAATTATGAACACCTTGTAGATAAAATTCCTTAGCCGAATAAGAGGCCGAATATACAGGGTGTGCCAACCAAAAGTAGGCACCCTGAATAACTTTGAAGATAAAATTTTTTTTGAAAAATTGGTGAAACACGTCGACCTTGTTTCCAAGGGAGACATATTTTAATGTAATACTTGTATACCTATCATCATCCCTCTACCCTACATGGCCACCCCCCTCAAAGAATTCAAATGACAAGGGAGGTTGAGTGGTACATCTTTTGAAAGTTCTTTCAATTTCCTACATATCTGTGTTTTTTTTTTTAACTTTTATCGGTTCGCTCTTAAGGAAAATAATTTTATTTTTGATGATTACACACAGTCGAAATTGTTTAAAAAATCTAAAATACACGGCACTGGGTATTGGAATTTATAAAAAAACTACATTTTTTAGTGCTCTCAAATTAACACGAGTTTTTTCGACAAAAAACACTTTCCTTGTCCGTTTAGTTTTAGAATAATAAAAGACTCGTAAGTATTTGATAGTCCTTGAACATTAATTTGTTCACAACCAATTTTAATTCGAGATACATTTTACCAGAGTGAGTTCTCAAAATGGTTTATACCCTTCAGGAGAGAATAGAAATTGTCAGCATTTATTTTAAAAACGATAATTGTGCTAGAACTACGTAGCGCATATTCAATAGAAATCACCCAGATAGAAGGGTTGGTTCTCAGTATGTTTTACAATTATTGACAACATTTATGGAAACAGGTTCTGTAGGAAACAAAAAGCCTGAACCTCAGCGACCGATTAGGAATGAAGCAGTCGAAGTGGCAGTTCTGGGTCATTTGCAGATGGATAATACTCAATCGATCAGGAAAGTAGCTCAGGCTTCCGGTGTATCACGAAGCAGTATTCATCGAATTGTAAAGACCCACAAATTTCATCCATATAAATTTAAATTGGTACACGAATTAAACGAAGATGATCCCGATCGTCGCTTGAATTCTGTGAGATTTTTAGTGAACAATTAAACGGTAATGCCAATCTACTGTACAATACGTGTTTTTCTGATTAATCGACATTTCAGTTAAATGGGGAGGTAAACAGACACAATTGTAGGTATTGGAGTGAAACCAATCCAAATTTGTTAATGGAAACTCATACCCAAAGAAGTTAAATGTTTGGGCTGGCATCTTAGGGGATCACATTGTCGAGCCGTTTTTTATTCCTGGCAATTTAAATGGGTACCTCGATCTGTTAGAAAGTAACATCGACCCAATGATTACCCAATTCCTCGAAGAAGTCGATAATCTTTTAGAGGGCAAACTGTTTTTTCAACAGGATGGGGCACCCCCACATTTTGCTATAAGCAGTCCGTCAATTTTTGGATAATCGGCATCCTGAGCGATGGATTGGAAGAAGAGGTCCTGTGGAGTGGCCCGCTAGGTCACCCGATTTAACTCCCTTGGATTTTTTCTGTGGGGACATTTGAAATCGAAGGTATTTGCAACAAAATCCGCATCTCTGGAAGAGTTACGTGAAAGAATTGTTCGAGAATGCCGTTTATTGACTCCAGATGTGTTCAGAAATGTTCGTACAGAATTTCAAAACAGATTATACTACTGTATGGAAGTCGGTGGGGGTCATATTGAACAATACATACGATAATTTAAACTGCTTCTTTTATTTTTATTTCCCGAACCTAAAACAATGAAACAATTATTACTCGGGAACGAATCGATAAAAGTTTTAAAAAATACACAGTTATGTAGAGAATTGAAAGACCTTTCAAAAGATGTATCACTGGACTCCTTTTGCAATTTGAATTTTTTTGAGGGGGTAGCCGTGTAGGGTACAGGGGTGATGATATGTATACAAGTATTACATTAAAATATGTCCCCCTTGGAAACAAGGTCGACGTGTTTCACCAATTTTTCAAACAATTTTTATTTCCAAAGTTATTCAGGGAGCCTACTTTTGGTTGGGACACCCTGTATAAGTAATAATTTAAGAACTCATTTATAGATTAATCAGCTGCCGCAATAAAACATTTTGAATTACAGTAAATGAAAAAACTTACTATTTTTTCATGTCGAAACTGCGACACAATTTGAAATATCTCATAAAAGCCCAAAGGAACTTCATATTATGGCGGTTCATTGGAAAGCTCTTAGTGTTCCCTAACCAAATGTGTAATAATATATAACGTGTTCTATTTAACTTACTATTTGTTTACTGTCCTATCAAGCTGAAACACCCTGTATAACTAAAAATATTTCTGAATGCTGAACAACAGGTTTTCTTTGTATCTACTATAAAGACTGAAAAGTTATGAAAAAAGTACACTAGGTGGATACTCTATATAGAAAATTGCATCGTCTATGCTTACTTCAAAGTTTGTTTGGTTACCTCTTGTAGCAGTTGAGATAAGTCCTGATAGCCTGGTATATAGGTGTGAAATATTATTATTTATGTAACTTAAATTATATTTCATGAAATATTATTATTATTAACTTAAAATCTCTGGACTAGAACAATGATAAGAAGATAATTTACGGATATAGAGAAGATGACCACCTAAATTTTGTACCTTATGTTATAAAATGTAATTAATATTCACAGTCTAAATGCTTGCCATAAAGCGTTTAACTTAGATAATAATATTAGATAATATTTTGTATGTCTTTAAATATGTCACTTTTGTTTTGTTCGAAAAATGTAAACAATATTATAAAGATGCGTTGCGGACTACTATTTAAATGTTGTAAGTTTATAACTCAGTAATAAATTAAACAGAATTTATGAGAATTATCCAGGAAAGTTTTTTAGTGTTTTGGGAGGTTTTTCTTGAATGAATAAATTCCACTCCGTTCCATTATTTACTTAAGGGGTGCTTCATCAGATATCCATCATAAAACTGTAAACCGCTGTTAAACTTCTAGATTGATAGTAACCAAGAACAATGCACAAAATTTTGTTTTCAACTGAAAATTTAGATTTAATTTTATTAAAAATCACTGTAACAATAAAAAAAATTTAATCAATTTTTTCAGAAACTTAAGGCGCGTTCTCACAACGACTTTTTGCTTCCTGCGTCTCGCGTCATCTACTTCTGATTGGACATTTGACGCAAAAAAAGTTGAAAATATTCAATTTCTTGGAGCGAGTCACCAATCAAAAGCAAGAGACGTGAGACGCAGGACGCAAAAAAGTCGTTGCGAAAATTTTGCTATATTCATAAAAAGAACTTGTTCCGACGCAGCGAGGCTAGAAAAGGTTCCTCATGTAGAGGCTAGCGGAGTGACGTCACATGCTCGCTGGCGTGCCACCCATGATAATACTATAATAGGGTTATTCTATTATTGTGGTAATGTATGTTCCGTGGGACAGTGCCGTACGCGAAATTAACTAATACGAGAAACAATAAACTGTTGCAATTTATAACAATGTATGTAAAACTTACCCTCTTAACTAGCTTGATGAACTAACTTGCTTGTCACAAACTGGAGAAGATGTGTAGCCATTTTGCAGCATCAGGTATGTTTCTATGGTTGTCTCCATGAGTGATGTTCGCTTTGGTGAAAATATATTCTTATACTTTGAAAACGACCGTTTGACATCTACTGATGTGATACACGCATACGTAAAATAGTCTTTGAACGCACTTAACGGATCTGGGGCTGAACCATCACATATTTGTCTTAATTTGGTAAAACCGGTGTCTAACACACTTGCGAACTTTTCTTTAACGCGCTCATTTGTTGCGTCACCTATAACATGTAGCAGTAGATTTACTTCGTCCACTATTTGCAGTGACTCCGCTAACGACAACACACTGTTTTCTAATTTTTTTATGCCTTCATGTAATGGTTTATAGTTCTTCGCAATATTTTTTAAAACTGTTTCAACGGAAATACCTTCAAATTTTGTCTGGCTTTCCTTAATAGCTGCAGCCTCACCTGGATTGAATTGTAGTATCACAGCTTTTATTTGTTGGAAATATTCAGCATAGTAAAAAGCTGCCTGCAACCATGTTCCCCAACGTGTAAGAATCGGCTGTGGTGGTTCATGAATACCGCGACACTTGCTATGAAATGCACGGAGACGTTTAGGAGATTTAAGAAACACTTTTTTTGTACTTGCTATTAATGCATCCACCTCTGGAAAACCTTTTCGAATAGTTTCTGCCACAAGATGTAAAGCATGCACTTTACACGTAATATGTATAAACGTACAACTTTGTTCTTGCAAAGAACGGCATACCGAACGCATTGTCACGACGCCATCAGTCACAAACATCAACACTTGACTTTTTGACAGTTCAAATTTTTCTAACGTCTCCAGCACCACCCTGGTAATCGTTTCGCTAGTACACTGACTTAGTCTTTTGGTAGCTAGTAACAGTGGAACTGTCGGTTTAAGAGGGTCCAGTACTCGTACTATTACATTTAAAATAGAATTTTTTTTACAATCTGTTGTCTCATCAACAGATAACCACAGCCGTGTATTTTTTAATTCACATTTCATCTTATTTACCATGTCTACGTGTACAATTGGTAGACAGTTGCATAACGTTGTGCGACTTGGTAACTTCACCTGGGCATTGTATTTATTCCAGAACTCTCGAAATGGTTGTTTATCGAGTATGTGAAGCGGAACATCACAGGTAATCAGCATTAATAGTAAATCAAACATAAACTGTGTTGTCGAAGGCATATTTTTTTATTTTTATGGTCTACACTATTTACGTGAAGTCCACAATCACACATCCCAGCACATCAAATCTTTCTCGCACACTTTACAAATTATTTTAGCACCATCATAGAATAAATCCGGGAATTCACCTATAAAGTACATCTGTACTCTACGACCATGATACACAGAAACGATTTGCAGGTTTTTATAAATAACGGCACGACGGGCGACATTCTGCCGACGCAGTAAGTACAATAGACCTCGCGCATTGAGCTACAAGCATGTGAAGTCAGTCCAACCAGCAAGCGTTTATCAGATTCAAATAATACAAGCAGTTTCTGTGGCTCCTGTTATAGTTGTGTTGATTGTTTCTTTTGTCTCATTTTAAATAAAATGCCAATAACAGGCAAATATAAAGTCCATATCTTTTTTTATTTATACGAAATACAAATTTAGTATTTATTTTAAGAGTGGATATGCTCTCAACATTTTTGGTTTGCATAAACACCGAAAAAGCACATTTTAAAATTAAACACCACAAGTAATACAACCCCCTGTATCCCTGAAGGTACCTCAAGATACCTTGTGTGAGAGAGGGCTACACATTAGAGACAATGGAAACACGATGTCTGAGTATGCTAGGAATAATTTCTGGTTTAGAAAAAATCTAGCTTCTCGACGGGGGATCGAACCCAGGACTCCAGGGCAGAAAAACAAAAATACTACCTTAAAGACAAATAATAAATTCAGGTTTCTCACGTATTTCTTTAAAAAAAATAGTAGTAATTAATTAGACATTAGCACATTTTGCGGTAATTAGCGATTTTTTACCATTTTCGTTGTTTTTTAAAAGATTGTCAAAAAAGTAATATGAAAACAAAAAACGTTACAAATCTGCCATTTTATTATTTGCCTTTGTGGTGGTACTGTTGGTATTTTTTTTTATTTTTCCAAAAAAATTTATTCAAAAACACGATCGACGCAAATGAACTTTTTTGGTGTTTATGTGTTGTAGAGTACCAATAATGCCCGAGGCACTACGAGGTATACCCACTTTTAAAAAAAGAATAAAAAAAAATGCTGCCTTAAATAGAAATTACACCAGATGAGGTCTGATTTGTTTTTAGAAATCTGGAATCGACAAAATAATACCAAATATGGTCATTGACGACTTCCTTTTTGAACCATGTGGATATTCTATGAATGGAGTGACTAAAAATGTAAGTAATTTTAAGAACATATGAAGTAATTATAATTTATTATTAGACTGGGCCAAATTCTGTAGTAATTCAGTGGCGTGACATTTTTAAAAAGTATTATATAAAAATGACCCTCTTTTTTACACATTTCAATTAATTAAATTTTACATAATTCTATATTATAATTTTAAACTAACGTAATCCTTATTATTTTAAATAATTTCAATCTTTCTTGTACACAAATTTTTTTCAAACAATTTTTTACCAATAAGTTTTTACTAGTACATAAAAAATGGAAATAATTGTCTTCTGTATTCTTGTTTTTTAAGTTTTATTAACTTATTAACATTTATATTTATGTATGTAACCACCATACTCATTTTCTTCAATTATTGTAGTCCTGTGTCTGAAGATGTGAAGTAATTTACTTGTTCACGAAACCGGTCACACTAATAAAGGAATTTTATGAGAATTTTTCTGTTTGCCTTATCATGAATAATTACTCATATGGGATTAACCTACCTACATTTAAAAATTTGTACCATTTTATATCATTAGCAACAGTTAAAGAAAAGTGAAATTTAGGTTGAAAATCAATTCCTCCATTAGAAAATAACAAAACTAAATTAAATTTTATACCGTGTACGCAGATCTTGATAGAACGGAGCCTCGTGTAAACAGCGCTAGTTGCGCGAGTTTAAATAAATAATAGTCTTTGCTGTTTTCTGTCTGTTTCTGCTGCAACAGTAAGACCCGTTTTTTCAATGCTCAGTTAGCTAAATTAACCGTCAGTGACTTCTCGGCCACCAAAAATTTTTTTGAAATGAATCATGATTTGTTACAAAATGCCATGAAATTTATGTCTGTACCATATGAAAATCTCACACATTTGGCAACACTGCCCTATACAGACGACAAAGTCTCAGAGAACACATGACCAACACAGATTCTATATTTTCTCCCTGTCTCCTTTGTTGTATAAACACATTTGTGTACAACGAAAATGATCGTTCACATCGACGGAGGTGATATTTGCAACCTTAAAAAAAAGTTGTAAATTTTCAATTGAAAGATGTTTCCTCGAGATCGATTAATAGTCATACATAATTTTCATACCCTGGATTTTTTTGTAAAATGTCACTAAATCTCTTACTAACCCGCCTACCAGGGACATTTATCAACATTTTCAAGAGATTATGCTAGGCACAAGGAAGAACTTTCTAATTTATGGATACTGTCCAATACCACATTAGTTGTTTTAAATAACTTGTTATCATCCTCAATATCTTGATTATTAAATAATTGCTGAGCCTCAGGGATAGCTTGTGACTCACCGAGATTTAACTGAAACACAGAAGTTTTTACATCATTAAAATACTTGTGATATTAGAGAACTCCTTCTAACCATCACATTTTAAATCCTCAAATGTCGATAAATGTTTACAAATATAGTCCGCAAACCGCAAAGGCTTCTTTTCGTCTGACTGTTATTAATATTATTTATAACTAACTCGACACGCGACGTACCGATTGTGAAGTGAGACTGCCTACCTGCCTAATGCAATATTGCACTATCCCTTCGTATCTTTCACGTGTACTTAATGCATAATACACAGATGCGTTCTCTGCGACGCCACTGAATACTCATAAAATGGCTCAGTCTATTGATTATTATTGTAAAAAATTTTAAACCAATGGTGGACTGGCTATATTTTTTCAGGGTGGCGATTTACCAAGAGGGCCTCAAATATTTTGACCAATCTAGAGCCCTCAGTTATTTTGTTTCAAATATCTAGGCTCTAATTTTTTTTTTGTATCGGAAATATTACACTGAACTGATTCTGCGGTTGGCTCCTTGTGAAACATTATTAAATATTTTAAATATATGAAAGAAATTTGCTTTTTAATGTTTCAAAAATATTTTATTAGAAACTCTACACGTGTTTCGGCTTTTTAGGCCTTTATCAAGAGTATTCCCTGTACTCTTGACAAAGGCCTAAAAAGCCGAAACACGTGTAGAGTTTCTAATAAAATATTTTTGAAACATTAAAAAGCAAATTTCTTTCATATATTTAACCCATTAAATCCCAAGCATCGAAAAAATTCAAAAAACGAACATTTTTGTTTGTAAATATTTATTTTGTTACACTTAAGAATACATTCCTTGTGTCAAAAAAAATTAAAAAAATTAACGTATATAAAAAAAATACTGATGCGTAAACGAACCACTGGGAGGAACCATGAAATATTATTTTAAGGCACATAAGATATAACTAATAATTTTAACGAAAATATATCATAGAAAGTTTCAATCTTACATAAAATAACTAAGCGTAAATTATTTTCTACATAGAACTTTACTTAATAAAAAAAACATTATAATATTTCATGGTGCGTGAACGCACCACTGGTAACACCCGGTTTCATTTTTGGTGATACTGTACAAAGCATGAAGTATGTAAATGTACATTACATTTATTACAAATGTAAATTGTGTGGCTATGGCAAATTCTACACCTCCTTCGTGCTTTATTGGCATGAGAAATCATGAAGTGACCTGTATTATCATAACGCAGTTCATCTATAGCAGGAGCAAGATTCCTTTCAATTATTGTTTTATCAGTTTTTAAAAGTCGCAAGGCTACGTAAGATTTAAAATCTACCTGGGAAATTTTTTTCATTGACATTATAAATTGTCCATGCGTTGACGACTAAACTATCCAATGAATTACAAAATAAAGGCCACCACCATTTTTTCCCAAATACTTGGCATCTATAATTAGCAATTCTGTTGTCGTGTAAATCTACCCCACCCATATATTTATTGTATTGGGCAATTACATAAGGTTGGGGTATCTGTATATCTCTTCGTTCTTTTCTATTATAGCGTTTACCATTTTGAACAGGAGCTACACTGTAAACATTACTTGCCACCGTTACAACCGAATTATCGTGCCAACGGACAATAGAAACTTTTGATTCAGAATCATATGCTGAAATATGGGACTCGTGGTCTTTTTTACCAAATGATTTACAATTTTCGATTGGACACTTATTTGTCCTATTTTCGCGGATAGTACCGGTGGCAAAATAACCATTATTTTTTAAATGTACGAAGAGTTTGAATGACGAAAAAAAGTTGTCGAAAAAAATTTGGTGATTCGCTGGCTTATCCACAACAGAAAGTAGTCTCATGACAACGTCACCGCTAAGACCAAGGCTAGAATGAGTTGTATCTATAAAATATAAAAATACGTAAATACGAGTAATACGAAATTCATCATTATTCTCCAAATCCGTAACGATCTCCTCCAGAGCTGCTTCTAATTTCCTTTGAGTCAAATACCTCGAAAACGGCATATTTTACTGATTTCAATTAAATATCACGTGTACTGCACAAGAAACAAACAAATACTAAACAACACACTAATCGGCGACTGTTTACGCTACATAGGCTGACTTGTCGAGGCTGGCAATAGCTTGGTTTTATTTCATAGATAAAACCAGTGGTCCGTTCACGCACCAGTAATTATTTAATAAAAATAAACCATAATCTATATTATATTTTAAATGTATCTTTTCTACCATGTAATCTACATATTATAGACCTACCAAAAATGACAATACTTTCCAAAAATAAAATATTTTACTGTTTTAAATTCACTTCAACCTTTGACACAAAATTATGCAGCCTTTTTCTTGATTTTTGAGGTGTCATAAAATTTTTGTTTTAAAATAAAAATCAACAGTTTGTACGATACTAAGTTCTCTAATACTGATAATAATAAAATTTATAAATGGATATGCAAAAATATTTATTGAATTTAACAAAAAAAATCATAAAATATGTGGTGCGTCAGCGCACCACTGGGACAAAATGGGTTAAAACAGAAATATTAGATTAGACAATCCCCAAATGCAAAGTCGGAGCTGATAAAAAAAACGCGATACACAATCACTGCCCTCGACTTTGTCGGGGTCGATGCAGGTATTTGAACCCGGGCGTCGACAGGCAGTAAACCAGATACGTTTGCCACTTAACACTCTAGGCCACTGCGCTACCGGGCTCGGTAGCGATGTTTTAGATTAATGTTACCCCTGATGATGGCTTATTGCCGAAACAAGTTGGGATTTACACATACATGTAACAAAAATAAAAAGTACTATGCAAAACTGATTTTTCACTTTTTCTTATTATTTGCCAATAACTGTCTTTTATTCGTGCCATGAAACCAAAGGCTATATTATAAATTCACAAAAAATCCCATATATGTATACTAACATTAAAAAATACGGGGAGAGTATTTTTTAAGCAAAACACAAAATTTTTAATTATCTCATATCGACTTACTAATATTCCTTAATTAACATGTAAAATATTTTCCCTAACAAGAGAATTGTTCAGGTATTGGCAACACTGTAAAAGTAATTTGCATTTACATGTTGATTCCTTCGTCAACAGCATCATAACCACATTAAGCAAAACTCAAAACTTGTGCAACATTCATATCGAAACGGAGGTCCCTGTGTACTAAAATGAAGGTGTGGGCTTGATTTCAAACCAAAAGTTCACCTATTTGATTATTAAATACGGTTGAATGTGCGAATTCTAGCGGCGCGCTGTGTTACCGTGGCCGTTTAATGTAATTGTACAAGTAATTATACAACGACTTGCCTCTTATTTTTTGTCTACGAATGGCTGTTTGTGGTTCTCAGTATACACCTGCATCATCATATCAGTAAAGTTTCTATAGCGATACATTTGTACGCTTGGCTACAAACATCGATGTGTATTTTGAAAATGAATGTTCTACATCCAAAGATGTAAAAATCGCGTATGCAAATTATTGTTGAGAATTGTAGCACTTCCATCATTTAGGCACTCTTTAAGGTCACGCAGTTTTTTAATATCCGGATTTTTACTTAACACGTCTTGAAAATTCTTAGCATCATGACCAGGATCATCTGTTAACGTCTATAATGCCAAGTTTTCTTTGTCCACTATTTCCAAATATTGATATAAGAACAAACTACAGGATGCGGCAGAGAAACTTTCCTTTTTTCAAAGGTAAATAAAAATAAAAACCATTCTAGATAAAAAAAATCTCATTTTTTGCTGGTATTAATACAACAAGGGAAGTTTGAAATTAAGTGGTTTTAAAAAGAATATCTGGCAAGTGCCGACCGTTGCCCTTGATGCAGTGTTGTAACTGGTTTCTGAAACTTCTGTCGACTCTCCAACATAGCAACCGATATACTGGCAGTCTCGTTACGAATATTATTTTTCAAGACTCGCAGGGTTGTGGGACGGTTGTGGTAAACGATAGATTTGAGGTAGCCCCACAGGAAGATATCGCAGGGGGTTAAATCTGGCGAGTGTGCAGGCCACGCAATGTCACCACTGTTGGAGATCGGCCGCCCGGGAAAAATTTCCTTCAAACCACGCATTGATATTCGCGATGTGTGGGCCGTGGCTCCATCCTGCTGACACCATACTTCGTCTACGTCCATATTTTCACAAGATGGCACAAAAAAATTCTCAGTCATTGCCAAATAACGCTCTGAATTTACGGTTAGCATGCGATTGTCCTCGAAAAAATAAAGTCCAATGATCCCTACTGTTGACAACGCACACCAAACTGTGACCCGATCCGAATGAAGGGGCTTCTGATGAAGTTCCCTGGGATTGATACTGGTCCAATAGTGCATATTCTGCTTGTTGACACATCCTGAGAGGTAAAAGTGTGCCTCATCAGACATCACTGAAAAACACAAGTGCGTCATGAGGTAAAGTGTGAACCAACGTTGCGCATGCTGTTTGCCGTGCAACAAAATCACGTTGCATGAGTTCTTGAAAGACAGCCATTTTATACGGATGAAAGTGAAGCTCGCCTTGAAGAATTCGCCGTCCTGAACGATCTGACAAGCCAAGGGCAGCTGCGTGTTTGCAGGCGGAGCGCCTAGGAGATTGCAAAATTGACTCTCGAACTGCCTCGATGTTTTCGGGTGTTCTAACTGTCCTTGTTGCTCCTGGTCTTTTGCGGGACACATTTCCAGTTCATCTGAAGACCTCTACCCACGATAAAATTGATCCCCGGGCAGGAACAACACCTTGAGGGGAATTTCGTAACGTTAACGAAATGTACGCTGCACCGCGACGGCCTCGTGAAAAGTACGTTTTCACAGCAAACGCCCGCTGTTCTTTTAATCAAAACATTTTTATGACTGAGGGGAGTTAAAACAAACCTTCCCACCATCGCTTTATTTTGAGATCTTCCCTGTCCTCCCACTACATTTCCTCGCTTCACCACGCACCATTGAAAAGAGAAAGTCTCACTGCCACACCCTGTACTTTGGAATTTTTCGATAGCACCTGTTGATAATATAGGTACTACAGTTTTTATTTAAAGTGAGCAAGTATGGTTTGACCTGTGCATTGTTAAATTGCTGCTGACTTTCCTTTATAATATTAAAGTTTTGGAGTTAAATATGAATATTACAAATTTAACGCGTTCGAAATATTTATAGTAACTGTTTTTTTCAACCATCTATTGGCCAGCAAAAATGAGTTCAACGGATCATTTAGATTTAAAATTCGAATTAGCACATTGCCCTCTTTGTTATTTCTTGCATCAGGGGTTTCATACACAGTTAGCTATACTTGTTTATCACGTACTTAATTTTTTACTGTCCAGCCGAGGAAAGAAGGCCCGCGCGACAGGAGAATTCTTTCGTGGGTCTTCTTTCTCTGGTCAGACAGTATATTATTTTCAAGTCGTTTTTTAGCATGGGGAATTTGCGATTTTGTTGTCTCGTAAGTAATAACCACTCAGAATTATATTTTTTCCAGAATGAACGAAAATTTTCTTTCTATAATACCCATTGTGGAATACCACACGCAAATAAACACCCAGTACGGATATTTTAGTTTACTATTTTATGACTTACACTTGCGATATCACCTACAGTCATGGGTACTCCACCCATTCAAATGGTGCGGACAAACACAACAGCATCAGTGTTCCGGTATACCTATTTTAAATCGGGAAATTCAGCTATATGTAAATTTATTTATACGTGATGAGAAAGGTCATCTCATCTTATTCATCAAAATAAACTATATGCCGGGAGAAAATTAACTGAAGTAATGTGTTTATGTTAACCCGCATAACCGCAGGTTTGTGTGAAATTGCACAGGCGAGGCTCCTGCGGTCACTACACCTGAGTTTTGTACATTCAACCATTTTAATTGATATGAATATTTATGCGTATAATTGAGGGTCAAGACGCAGTAAATAAGTGTGTTGCCAATACACTGTTCGGTGTTGGAATAATAGAATGTATTATTTGTTTCTTTAGGGTATGAAGCTAATTATTTATTCACCTATTAAAATTTTAGTTTTGTAAAAACCGTTAATTTGATACCCAAAGGTCCAGAGGCCCGTGGTAGATGAGGGGCCGGGTGGCGATCGCCACCTCACCACCTGGGCTAGTCCGCCACTGTTTTAAACATTCCTAAAATAATATATAACTAACTAATACAAATTAATTATTCACTTTTAAGAGGGTTCGCTATGCTTGCCAAAATATTTTGTTTCATTAGGAATGTTTATGCTAATTCTAGCATACTGACATACGGACGGAGATTTTCTCGATTTTCGTTTTTAAAGTTATAAAAATATTGTAATTTTTCTTCAAAAAGCTGTATTTTTCATTTTAAATATAATTAGTGAACCCTCTTAATAATGCAATTGATTTTTAATGTATTAAATAATACTGGACAAGTTTGAATACATTTTAAAAAGAGCATTTTTTTTATTACTAAGGTCCGCGAGTAAATAGTACATGACGTAAAAACCAAGGGCTGACTCAGGACACCGCGCTGGCATACACATGTGAAAATATGATAAATGATATATTTACATTACCTATTAATTGGCGATTTTGTAGTATCCAAAATAACAAGACCAATAAATATTTCACTGAACACACAGAACTGTAATTTCTAGAGTTCTAATAAATTAGCAGCATCTGTTCTTAACTTTTGACGCCTGTTGCCCAAAATACATATACAAATACAATAATTCTTTAAGAGATCGAATGGTTGTCAAGCATGTGAAGTATTATAACGTGGCTTATTCGTCCTATCATTAGAATGGTGAAATCAACATTTAAAGAATAAAACAAAAGTTAATAGCCAACTACATTTACTCAGATAAAACAATTTATGACACTTTTCTTTGGGCGGGGAAGCGAGTAGTTAACTAGACGAACTCAAATAAAACATAAGATTAAACAAAATAAGAAACATAGACGGCAATCGCCGATTTGCCTACAAAAATATCAAATGACCTTAATTAATTGGTAATGGGTGCCACCATCTTTTAAATTTAGTCTTTACCAAAGTCTCTTTCTAACATAGATCACCAGCTATTATACCGTTAAAATATGGAAAAACGTGTAGCTACTTGCAACAGTCTTTCATTTCGTTACTCATTAATTACAAGAAAAGGTCAAATATAGTTTATAATTCAAGTTCAGAAACACGGACAGATTTGCAAATCATTAAAGTCAGTTAGACAATTTATTTTATACTAGCGAGCACTTCCATCTGACACAAGTTAATGTATCATCGTTGCTAGGTAACGTAATTTTAGTTGTCGTGCACGACTCAAATATAACTGTAATTTCTTACTCATTTCCTGTGCAAAATATGAACAGCTTGGGCCTTCTAACACATACATCAACTCACAAACTTTAAAACACTTGGGCATCACTCTCTTATCTCGTTTGCCAATCAATCATTTTGTTTTTAAACAATCTATTCTATATTCTATATTTTTTTGAAATTCTGCAACTTCAACAGCCTTACCTCTACGGTGTCCTTGGCTCATCTCCAGCTCTCCACCAGCCGGGCTCGTTCTCACCTCCCCGCGTTAAAGCACTCGCCGAAAATCGTCTGATAGGCACACGCACGCAATGAAGCTTCTTAATCAACAAAATTTACACGACGGGTAGTACAATAGAATTTAATGAAATTATTTTAATCGAATGTGGAATTTAATCTATAACTCAAACCATTCCATTTAATTTATGAGGAATGTGGTCCAAATTATTTATCTCCCAAAAACGGACCGTTACAGTACAAACTGACAAAACCAAAGAGGTCCTTAGTCCTTATAACTCGTGAAAGGATGTAAGTATAGAAAATATAAATGGGAAAACACTCTCCTGTCAACTTTGACAGCTCACTATCCTGTGCAAAAGTCTTAGCCTCGGACTCTCTGACGACCCGTACAGTGAAATCGAACGCCAAAAATTGTGCCACGATACGTGATACGATATGTACATAAACATTACACGAATTAGACAACCCCCGAATCCAAAGCCGAAGCTGCACTGGTGAGGATTACTCTTATGAGAAAACGTGGACACATAACCATTCCCTCCGACATTGCCAGTGCCGGTGGTGGGATTCGCACTTGCAGGATGATGGAGAGATTATCTAGTCACACTTGCTATCGCGTGTTCTAGCCAACTACTCCACCGAGCCAGTGCGGACCTGTAATGTACTATTTACTCGCGTACGTTAGTTATTACTCTCGAGAGTACTTATATAGTGTGGTGATAATGTATGGAACAAATTCAGTAGAACTTTTCAGGAAAGTTTTCGCAAAAAATCCTCACACAGGTCAATTTTGTTTTTCAAAAAGGCATCTTTTCTGATTAATGGCATTCTTTAATTGTATTTTGTTTTCAAGCTTAGACTTCATTTGCATTTTTTTTTAAGGCAACCTATATATTTTTTTAGGGATTCTTATAGAGGGCGCATTTCTGCATACGCTGATATAAAAGAAATTGGAATGTAGAAGAAGAAAGTTTTCGAGATATTTGAATTCAGTCATTTTAAAAATTGGAAAAATAAGCTTGGACAACAATGTCCATATCGCCATATTTAATATTTAATCCTCTGATCAAATCCGTCGAAAAGATGTCAGTTGACAGTTAAGAAAATGACAGCTACTTCACAACTTAAAAAAAAATGGAAATAAAAAAAGTTCTAATCAAAAAACTAAATTTTTAATTCATTCTTAAATAAAATAAAATTGTCATGATAGTAAAAAAATTACTAAATAATCTATTGCAATATTGAATTAATTAGGTAATAAATAATTAAAAACTTGTAATAAATGTTCAAAATTTTCACGACTGAAACTTTGAAGTTAAATATTGTGTGAACGTTATTTGTGACATTCTCAAAAATTTTCTTTATCTTTTTTTGGGACTTACTACCACATGAATAATTCTTCGTTATCTAAAAAATATAGTTAGTTACCAGTATGTTACTGGAAAAGTAAACCGCAACGCTTGTGACTTTACATCAAAAGATTAGTTAGAGGGTGTTTTTTGACAACTGATATGAGACAAAAATAATAATATAATTCCCTAACGTGTCGGAAAACAAATCTGTTTCCTTTTTCAAAGTTATTTATTTATGTAAGGTTAGGTGAGCATAAAAGTTACCTATATTGGAAAGGGTGAAATTGAAAAATCTAAAATTAATTTAAATTTTGACGTAAAATCACAAGCGCAGAGGTTTATTTTTCCAGTAACGTACTGGGTAACTAACTATATTTTTTAGATAACGAAGAATTATTCATGTGGTAGTAAGTCCTAAGAAAGAGAAAGAAAAATTTGAAGTTAAATATCTCGAAAGGTTTCTTCTTCAACGGACCATTTTTTTTGCCACAATACACAGAAAAGAGTCCTCATTTGTGCATCCACAAAAAATATATAGGTTGCCTGTTAAAAAAATTTCGATGACGTCATAGTTCGAAAACAAAACAATCAAGGAATGCCATTTATCAGAAAATATGCCTTTTTGACAAACAAAATTAATCTTGAACTTTCCTAAAAAGTTTTACTGAATTTGTTCCATACAATATAACCACACTGCAATAAATAAATATGTCGCACAAAGTTAAATATTATGCTAATATGTTAATAAATGAAAATAACTAATTTGAATTCAAAAATAACAGTCAGTTAATTATTTATAAGTATGTAACATACTAGTTTGCATGAATTAATTATCATCTAGTTTCAAATATAATTTGTTATGGAGGGGCATTTGAAATCTAATAGGATTATAATATGTCAAATATATATAATCAAGAGTTGAGTTTAAGCAACTTATATGACTCTCCATATAGAACTGCAAAATCTAAATATATATATTTACATTAGTTTAAAATTTAATCTCAGTCTATACAGGGTGTTACAGGTTTTAGTAGAACGAGTTTAAGAGGGTAAGATATAGTAACTTTAAGCTGGAAATATCTTATAAACATATCCCCTAAATGATTCCTGCTATAGCCTTTGAAGAAACAGTTTTTAAAAATATCTGAAGAACTGAGATAATTTTCTCAAATTTTGTATATTTACCACGTTATTTAGTATATATTTTATTACATCGTAAATTTCATTAGAAAAATATTCACAAAAACGTCTTGTTTAAGGGGATAATCCCAAATAACACAATTATACACAAAATATGATCCAATTACAATTCTAAAAGTATATACTCATGCAAAGTATATGCGAATTCATACACGTTCTCCAAAGAATGTACAACTTATTAGATGCAATTCAGTTGCAAATGTTTCCAATTCTTTAGTACTCAGTATGATCTTTTTACGTATGTAGCGCATGTAAAACATAATAAAAATGTATAGAATTTGCATAAGAATGGTATCACATATGTTTAGTATATAATTAGTACATGCGTTTGAGTGTATCAAATATTCACCATAGTATATAAATTTGATTTGTACATTGCATGTAAAAAACATAATAATAGTTGTACTAATTACATGTTTTCTATGAATATTTTTATGATTTTTTGGATATTGTGGAGGGGAAGGTTGGAGGCTAAGGGGCAATAATTGTAGCTAAAGAGATACAGCATTTATTAAAAAAAAAACCAATCTGTAGTGATAGTACTACAGATTGTTGTGGCCAAGTTTCTATTAAGGTAGTTAAATTTGTTTCCTCGAAAAGTAAGTACAAAAACTTAATATTGCAAATTACCCCCTGAAACGAGACGCCAATGAGTATTTTTCTCAACAAATTTTAAGTGTAACAAAAAAATATTTTAAATAATGTGCCAAATATAAAAAATTTAATAAAAATATTTGATTCAGTTATCGAGATATTTCTAAGAAAAATATATATTTTTTACCCGTTTAAAGGGCTGTAGCTCACTTAGGAAGCGATTTAAAGGTACAAGTTTTTAAGGCTTTTTCAAACTAAAATTCACTTTTTTCTTTGATCTGTTAAAAGTCATGATAGTAAGACCTGAAACACCCTGTATACATAACTAATTCATATACCTACAGAATTTGATAAGATTTTAGATTTACTCTTGATAAAGTTTGTTCTATTGAGGTTTCCCTAATGTGTGTAATTTTTTATTTGCATGTCTCATCAGATAAATACAGAAGTTTCAGATGTAAGTAAATATTAGATTTAACGATAAATTATTTAACTCAAAATTTAAACCCCTTTTTAAGATCTAACACAGATGAGGTAAACAAAGTTAATTATTTCTGTGGCATTTGTATAAATAACTTTTTGATTATTTTAGTGTTGTGTAAATATTTGGTTATTTGTCTTTTATTCCTTATACAATACAGGGGGCTAGTCGATTTCTTTTTATTCACTGTCGGATTGTATGCCGAGCACGGTAGCATATGGGCGCCCCAGTGATGGGCAAGAAGGGGCAGTTTCTTCCCCCCTTGGAGAATGACGAAGGGTATCAAGTATCGACATATATTTTTATTACTTTTCCTAAGTTTGTACACGGAAAAAATCTAAACTATTTTTAAGACTGCTATTCTTAAATTAAGACATTATTGTACTCATATCTCCACAAGAATAGATATTTTTCAATCAAGTAAAAACGTTATTCTTAAAAGTCATTATCTTAGTCTCTTTCTTTTAATGATAACTAATTATTAACTTTAGAATAATGGTTCTACTTCAGCCAAGAGGATGTTTCGAACAATATTGAATACTAACTTATACTTAATCTAAGATTTCATTTATTCTGTTCAAAAGTAGAGATTATTGCAATCTGTTACATTTAACAATGTAACAGTGGAACTTACTATCACATGAATAATTCTTCGTTATCTAAAAAACATAGTTGTTACCCAGTATGTTACTGGAAAAATAAACCTCTGCGCTTGTGACTTTACATTAAAAGATTAATCAGAGGGTGTTTTTTGAAACGTTAAGGATTTATATTATTTTTTTTTTGTGTCATATTGTCAAAAAACATCCTCTGACTATTCTTTTGATGTAAAGTCATAAGCGCAGAGGTTTATTTTTCCAGTAATATACTGGGTAACTTATATTTTTTAGATAACGAAGAATTATCATGTGATAGTAAGTCCCAAAAAAGAAAAGGAAAAATTTAGAAAATGCCACAAATAACGTTCAGACAATGTTTAAATAAAACTGATAAGTGATAAATTATTTGAATCAAATTTGAATTTCTGAGATTGGCTAAGGATTTTTCAGAATCAGAAGAAGATTTTATGAAGAATGCCGTTTTATTAAGAAACCAAAAACCATCAATTTTACAAGTATAAGTCCATTCGTGAACACACTGTATATGAGACTTCAAATTTACCACGGGAAGGCACATTATTTCTTTATGTGTTTTTAAATATTTTATGAATTTTATTATGTTTCCAATTTGTATAATAAGTTCAATAATCTGTTCTTCTGAAATTTCCAGTAAATTGTCCAACGTTAGTTAATTAACTTGACCTAGAAAACAATTATTTATGTTATTAAAGTATAAATAATTTAAACAAATCATTGTAGCTAACTATATGTATAATATATAAGTATTCTCGAACTTTCAAACAGGTATGGCATAACAAGTTTTGTACATATGAAACCGAAATTTTTAAGCCCATTTGATTATTCACAAAATTTCCATGCATACATACAAACTGTAAATAGGCAGCTAAAATACATAATAATTAATATGTTAGCTTAGCATTTTTGGCAAAAACAAAGAAGTTTATCCTACACTGATAATAAATTAATATCAATGACTTCTGAAAGTCATTGATTAATAATGTTATATATAGGTACACATCAGGGTGCATAACTGGTAAGTTGCCGTATTCCTTTCAAGGGATGTTAGTAGAGCTCATTTGCAACTGATTTAATTATAATATGCATAATGCAAAACCTAACAGTTTTTGAGATATTTTATTTATTTTTTTTTTCTTCCCTTGCCCTGATGTGTTTCAAATAACATGTGTCATCGCTTAGGCAGAGATTTCTCACTCAAAAATAAGACAAATAGTTACTATTAGCATGGGTCAATTGCTGTTACGTACTTGAAATGCAGAATGTTTAAATTTTATTATTATTTCAGTTAATTTTGTAAAGAAAATATATACACCACTGACTTCTTTAATTTTAGATGGCACAGTTATATAGACAGTTAATTGCTGAAAGGAAGTCACCTCGTGATTTTTGTTAGATTTAGGTTTCGTGTAGGAGATAAATGCAATTTTTTTATTTAATAGCATTATTTTATTATTATTTTTTTTTAATAGACTTAAAAGGACTTTAAAAATTGCATTTATCTTCTACACGATGCCGATATCTAAAAAACTTCAGGAGGTGACATTTTTTCGGCAGTTAACTTTCTACATAATTGGGCCATCAAAAACTAAAAAAGTCAGTGGCGTATATATTTTTTACAGTTAACGCAAAGAAAAATAAATCTTCAATATCTCAGAAACAAAGCAAAAATGGACCTATGTTGATAGGTATATTTGTCTTATTTTTGAGTGTAGAATCGCCGTTTAAGCGAGGGCACATCGAAACACCCTGTATCTCTTTAATTTGAAAACAATAGACGCTCTACCTGTACCTAGTATTTTTGTATTATTTATGGAAGTAAAATATAGTTTTTAAAACTTCATATAAACCTCATTCGAAAAGTAATATATAAAGTAGAGAAGTTTTTAAATAATTTGCACGTTTAATGCATTATCAAGTTTTAAAAATAAATTCCTATGAATGTATGATTGGGTTGATATTTTTTTTCTACAAATGTAGTTTTTTAGCTCATCTTTTTATCTTGGAGTTTATAATAAAAGTAATTTTTGACGTTTCAAAAAAGTCACTTTGACGTTTCAAAAAAAGTCACTTTGACGTTTCAAGAGTCACATTGGTGGATTGTCACTAATATTTTTTTTAGACATTGGGACCGATTTTGCTCATCAACGAACTCAGTCTCTTCCTTCTAGAATGTGGGTATCAAATTTGAAAGCTTTATCTCGAAAACTAGCTGCTATCGCGAACCACACAGACGGAACATTTTTTCTGTCTAAACTTTTGTTATTTTGAGGTGTTCCATCAATTCCTGATGTTTGATCTCTGATTACACCGGCACACAAAAAAAGAAAGTTGTTTGTACATTTGATTTCGACCCGCTGAATCCGAATATGAAGTCAGTTTGGACCGTACACCCTCAAATATCGGGTAAATTGAAAAACCGTAAAAAATAGCGAAAATTGGGTGTTTCGGTAATAAAAGAAATTTTGTGGATCTAAACCAAGCCTAATTTTTATGTATTTCGATCCGCTGAATACGAATCTAAAGTATATTTAGACCATAAGCCGTTTTAAATCTCAGTAAATTGTAAAAACCCTCGAAAATGCTAAAAATGGCAAAAAATTGTGATTATGTTGATGAAAAAAATTTTCATTCTGTTTATACATAATTTTTTATAGATTTTACAATTTTTCACATTTTCAGATTCTAAACTTGTATTTTATGCATAAAAAAATACAAGAAACGTATTTAATCGTGTTTTATAGATTTTTTCAATTTTTTCAACTGCAATTTTTTGCTATTTTATCGGTTTTTTGCGATTTTTTGAGATTTAGAGGGATTAATGGGCCAAATATATTTCAGATTCGGATTCAGCAGATCAAATGACATAAAAAATCCTCTTCGATCCGGGTCTACAAAATTTTTTTCATCAACATAATCACAATTTTTTGCCATTTTTAGCAATTTTCGAGGGTTTTTTACAATTTACTTAGATTTAAAACGGCTTATGGTCTAAATATACTTTAGATTCGTATTCAGCGGATCGAAATACATAAAAATTAGGCTTGGTTTAGATCCACAAAAATTTTTTTATTACCGAAACACCCAATTTTCGCTATTTTTTACGGTTTTTCAATTTACTCGATATTTGAGGGTGTACGGTCCAACTGACTTCATATTCGGATTCAGCGGGTCGAAATACATGTCGGGAGGTAGGTGGCGTCAAATGTACAAACAACTTTTTTTTTTGTGTGCCGGTGTTACTGATTACTTTTAGGACGCCCTGTATATAGGAATGCATAACTGCGTATTTATAATTTTTAATTTTAGGGTTTATTATTTATTATTACCATTACTAACCAGTCATGTACCATGGCGGACTGACCATGGTGGCGTGGTGGCGATCGCCACAACGCCCCCCGGTCCAAAACGCTTGATCTTAAAAAGTGTTCTTTTGTTCTTTTGCTAAAGAAAAAAGTATTCCAAGATTAGGTACATAAAAAATCTTTTTAAATATTACTCCCCTCACTATTACAGGTCCTTCGTGGATATGTACCCTCGCCTCCCCCTCAACCGCCACAATCATCAACAAGGGTCAGTCGGCCACTGGTCATATATTCATATTAATAACAATAATTGCAATGAAGTTAACAACAATTTTCTATAAATTACACCCATAAAATAGATTACATTTTCTTTTTAAAATAATGGTTTATTTATACAAATACTATAATAATTAACAAATTCTTTTGTAAAATGATTAATATTGCCATTTGTAAACCATTGTAAAAATAATTTTTGTCAAGAAGTCTTTTAAAATTGCCTAAATGCATTTCTTTATGATTAATTTCATAATTAGAACAAAAGAAACACGTTTTTATTTTTTGTGGTTTTATAAAAAAAAAAAAATCGTAAACAAAATTGGTACTAGCACCCTGTATACATATTATTTGTAGTAATTCCCTTTTTTTTTTTCGAATTATCTTAGCACATCCTATTCTAAAATATATCAATTAAAAGAGATGTAAACATTATTTTTTATATACCAAATAGACAACTGCTAATTTTTTGTCCAATAAGATATAGTCTAATAAGAGATTGTTTATAATTTACCTACTGAGTTTTTTTTGCAGCTACTGTCGTTTGAAGGGTATTATGATTTTGAGAAAAATATATTTCTGTACTGTTTGGTAATGTCTGCTTTTATTTGATAGGGTTGCTACATGACTATCCATATCACACCAGAACCCGAATTTTCCTATGTCAGTTTTGAGACAAACATTCCTTCTAGCTCTTATAGAGAAATTATCAACAAAGTTCTAGATACCTTCAATCCAGGGAAATTCACCATAACTGTTTTTGCTAACCAGGTAAGGTAACGTCACTTTATAAACGATAATTTTATAAATAAATACATATGCATTTGGAACGTTTTTAAATGTATTTTGTATTTGACACCAATCTGTGGAGTTTTCAGTAAAATTTCTTTATTTGCTTATTCAATAGAAATTTTTTTGTTTCACTTTCAACTAAAATATTTTTCCCAACATAGCTGTCAGTACGAGGTAAAATTCTTTCACAAACAGCCATTTCGTGGTCATTTTCAGCCGTTCCGTGCTACTATGTGACACACTTGCAACTATTTATTGCAATGTACTTACCATACACTATTATTTTTTTAAGGTATCCCCAACAAAAGATACATCAAAAGAGCTGCTCTTCATGAACCAAATTGGCAAATGGCAACGCCGAGATGTCCAGCAGTGCAGCTTTAAAAACTACGATCTGATCTACGCATTTTACTGTAAATTCCCAAGCTGAGGGTGTCAGGTCAAGCTGTGTGATTGCGCAGCTAACAAATCATTCTTCCTGTCCTTATTCCTAACCACAAATCCAATGTCTTCATATAATCCATTACCTTTTCCCTTAAATGTCTTCCCAACTCATATTTCCTCCAAAATCACGCTACTTAACATGTCTTCTTTATCCTCTAAGACTGTCCCTATATGTTGTCAAACTCCCCAACTAACAATCATTTTTAGAAATATTCTTTATTTATGTGGCCTTTTAGAATCAAAAGTTTTGTTGAATAATTTTGATATTTCAGGCAAGAGTGTTCTGCCAAAATTAGTTTTGTTGAATTTATTTATTTATTATGACATTTTATTTATGGTTATTAAAGTGTATTCAAAAATGGGCCTGCTGGACTCCAAAAAGTACAAATTTACTCCAAAAAATCATGATTGTCATAATGATAAGACACATAGTAAATCATTTAGGCCACAATTTAGTCCTTTTTCATTTTTTTACATATATTTTACATTATTTGCACCTGTTTTTACATTCACAGACTTCGAATCGCCATTGGTCCTGTTTTCCTGGTGGCGTAATAAAATATCGTGAGAGTTACTGAAAAAACTTTTACAGTAAGTAGTGCATAGTGACTTGTATGTTATTTGCCTTCAACCTATGAGGGTTAGGAAAGACATATATAGTTTTTAATTTTTCCAAATTACACTATGTCCTACTCCTTTAAAGGTTTTTCCCAGATTTCTTTCTTTTAAGTAGAGTGCATTTTTTGCACTGTGTCTTATTTTTCTGTAAAAAAGGGCCTTTGGAAGGAATTTTAAAAAGTATTTTTGTTTGTGATTTTTTCAAAATCAGGGTTGGAAAAGGTCCATTTAATGTAAAAAATAAGCTCTAGTATTACCTAGTATATTATAAAACACAGATATATTGTTTCTCTTACACACTGGTAGCTTATTTTTTTGGTAAATACAGAGTCTATATCTTTTATATAAATATATATCATACATATTAAATTTTTAGTCAAATTTTATTCTCGTAGATATTTTGTCATTTTATTATAGATAGCGTGGATTTTCGATTATTGTAATTCAAAGGTAGTATTAGTTTAAAACCATATATATATTTACAAAATGTTGATGTTTAAAATACTTTAAAAGTTAATAAATATAAATTCAGTAAATATGTTGTTTTTTGTATTTCCCATATTTCTTTAATTCTCCCACAACAAAAATGTTGTTTAAACTAGACAATGTTAAGTTCCTTTATGGTTGCCAATTGTACTTTAAGATTTGAACAGACATTGTTCACTACTATACTTATCTATCTCAACCAATCAACTGATTGGCTTAATATGAGTCTTTCATACAAAGTCGGCTAGCACAATAGGCAACTTTACGGCGATTGTGGTAGGTGACATTATTCAGTTCAATGTTAAACAAATGCCAATCTGTGATATTTCGAACTTCATGGCTGATAATTTTTGAGTTATGGTAGTGTAAATATGGTATCCTTTACTCCACAGGAGTATTGTGACAATCATGTACGTTGCAGTGAACGAAAATGTATGGCTATTATTCATTCCGTGACTTATTTCGGGATGTAGTGCAGTGCATTTTCAGAATGATAACCGTGTGCCTCATGGGAAGCACATCCATAAGGGTACCTCTCAGATATTCATTTTATTGCCTTCCTTTTTTGCATATTTTAAAGATTTGGATTGAGAGGGGCAAAACATGCTAATGTAAGAATATAAATAAAGTTTGTTTCAAACTTATTTGCAACATAAAAGACGTCAAATAGAATAATAGTATATCGGTATGTATATATTAATACGTAGTCGAGGTAATCGCATAAAAATAAAAGACGGTTATTTTCACTTTGTCGACGTTTCGATTAATTTTTTAATCTTCAGGACTAAAAATAATAAAAAATGACAACACAGTACTGCACGGTTACAAAACTGGTAGACACAAATTAGAAATAGGATTTTAATATAATTTAACAATTATTCACACATTAATTATTATGAATTGACTTGATTAAAATCGAATAACACAAACATTTTTTATATAAAAATTGCTTGAACATTAAATATAAAAATACGTAATATCCTTACCTTAAGCAGAGACATGTCTCTGCCTTAAGTGAAACAAACCTCCAACAGAGTCTCTGCCTTCAATAATCACATTTCATAGATGATAGTGTCGTAATTATGGAGTGTAGAGAAGGAGAAACGTCTCCGTGTTAAAAAATGTGATCGGATTTTCGATGGAAGAATAGGTGGCGCTGATTTACAGGAGGTATTCTACGTGATTTTGTTTTTACTATTTTTATTATTTTTTTACGCTGTATAATTCTTTTCAACACCTACATAATATTATGTTTTCGTTAGTTTATAGAATCTGAAGCTAGTTTCAGAGATATAGTAAGTGTTTAACTTCAGACTCAATCCCATAATACGATCAGCGCCACATCTCATACCTTACAGAATTCAGACCACATTTTGAACGTACCGTCCATAAGAGACGTTCCTCCTTCTCTACACTCCATAGTCGTAATCAAAATCAAATCATAAAACAACAGAGTTGCTTGTTCCGCGCGTAACAACTTTTTGACAACTACCTTACTCGCCAGTGGCGCCAACTAGTGAGCCTAAGAACGTTAGCTCTCATTCAAACAATGCAATTCAGGTCGTGTCGGCTTAAAATTTTATTGTAAACAAATGCATTCAACCAAATATACTTAAAACCCAATTTGCAATCGACAATCGACCAGCAGAATGCACAGAACAGCTATGCAGAATGCGTCCATACCGAATTTGTTGTAAATGTATCTAAAAATGGTTGAATTAATTTTGACCAAGGAAATTTAATGTTAAAAACGATTGTTTTCCAAAATGTTCTCTTTATTCGATGAATCATCCTCTAAAATTATTTCTTAGCAGTAAAATTCCGTCCATTCTCTAAAATCAGTAAATTGAAACTTTTTACTACTGAAAAGCTCAAAAGATATTTAACCACACAACAACCATTTATTTAAACTGTTGAAGTTAAAAAAGATGATAAAATAATTATTTGACTTCTGTCTTAACAGTTGGAGTATTTCCTGTTCAGATATAATCATTTGGTCTCTTTACCCTATGACCAAAGGATCACAATCCACTCCAACACAGTTTGTAAAACCTAAACATGTGACCCCCGAACCCACGTATTTGCGTTCTTTCTACACCAATCTCGTCTAATCTATTTTAAGATGGATTCTCACAACGACTTTTTGCTTCCTGCGTCTCGCATCGTCTGCTTCTGATTTGTGACTCGCTCCAAAAAGTTGAATTTTTATAACCTAACTTTTACGTGATTTTTTAAAACATGTCCATCTGATTTTTATAAGATTAATACTAGCAGCAACAGTTATTAAAATATAAACCTACTTGTAGCTAGTATGTATGGAATTTTCCAGAATAAAATTAAAAGAATTTTGCTTATTTCCATGTAAGACAACTAAAGTGTTGTTCTCGAACGCGGCCCTGTTTTATAGGCTGAGCAGTCTATAAATATGAGCACATTAAGCGAACACAACTGTTGGAAGCAGTTGGGAGGTTGACTGGCAGCAATTCGCTGAACCAGACGGTTGACTATGCGCATCGTCAAATTTTACGCTGTTCAGCATAGGTAATATCTTGCGTTCAACGAAATTACACCTATTAACAGCAATAATAACTAAACGGGTTCAGTTGCATTTGCCAAGCGCACCCTATGTTGTGTAATATGTAATACCTGGACACGTTCAGTGCCAAACATTAACAAATTTTTAATAATTTCTGTCACCAATGCGTTCAGTGACATAGAAAAATGACTTAAATAAAACTATGCCTACGTTCAGTGCCGGCTATGTCGTTGTTATTTTAGTTAAATTTTCAACAGTGGTCTAGGGGCGTTGCAATTTACACATGTTGTCAACTCGTGTTCGTTGACAAAATTAGTAGCCAAAAACCTCTTGCAAAAAGCAAATTTCACAATTTTTATTCCAACTTAGCTACTAATTTAATAATAGAGGAAATGTTTTATTTTGTAAAGGAAATGCTATTTTAGATTATAAACTTCGAAGAAATTAATAATTACACTCTTCGAGATGGCAACGTGGTACGTTTGCTTTTTCTCTTTGCTTTGCTTTGATGTTGAAGAGTTATCTTGTTATCTATTAACGAATTCGAAAACTAGCACTGGGGCGCACTAAGTTCGAACTTTTTGGGTGTTAAATGTTCGGGTAGTCGCCTTACGGTGGAGCAATTTAGAAAGGCAAATTCGAGATTAGCTCTACGCCGGGGTAAGGCAAATTTGTGTATTCGAAGAATCAAATCCTTTCTGCAAGTGCAATTTGCTTTTTATGTTCGAGATAACTGCGTGCCCTAGTGCACCATTTACTGCACCGACTATTTTGATAGTGCAGTTGTTTTGAACTCGTTTTATCATCAATTCATCAGTCATTTGTCAGTAACCCTTGGCTCATGCAAATCACGTGACTGTTTACACTAGTACTATTTCAACCATCTCCGTGTGGGTCATTGCAGTGCACTGATCTAAGGCAGGTCAGCACCAAGAATAGTAATCTAAGAACTTAGTTTACTAGTTTAGGCTGTGCTGACCCAAGCACAGCCTAAACCGAGCACCAAGCAAGAACTCTCCAGCACTGTTTTAATGTGATTATCTCAAATTCGTCATATATGTTTAAAAAATATGGAATGGTAACCCTCAAAATTAATATTTAACGATAGACATTTAAAAACTTCGATATTTTAAGGTTACCTACGTGTTGTGTGATTTTTTTAACATCCCACCGTTAATTTAAAATTTAGCTATGTGATATACATTACACCGACAACAGTACACAAATGTACTGAACGCACCCCCCAACTACTGTCAGAGACCTCTGCTACGGTTAAATACTGAAAGATCAATAATCAATCAGTATCACTCTAAATATCTATTTATTCTTAATTCTAGTTTATTTAACTATATTTTGTGTTCTCTTTGATATAAACATTAATAATAATAATATCTGTTTATTAAATATTTTGGCTAAAATGTTAAAAAAATAATAATAATAAAGGACAAAGCGGGAAATAAATTTTCATATCTCCATTTTTAAACAAGAAAGCTTAAGAAAACACGTACGTCTTCCGGTTGCACGCTGTGTGTTAGAAGAAAATGAAAGTGGCGTCGCTAGTGTATGCTAGCTAAATTACTCTAATCCTTTTACACGCGGTAAAAGATGGTACGGTGTCGACTTTGAGTTGTTTGAGCAAAAAAAAGTAATTTTCCAATAAAAATGGTTATTTTGTGATATTGATTTATTTCACAAAGGTAAGAAATGTTGATACTTGACTTATTTTAGCTTTTTAAAGTGTTTTTAGAGTAAGATAGGTCAAATTGCCAATTTATGGTGATCATTGTTTTGATCTTAATACACCATTTTGAACAATCTTTTTAAGGAATTTTTAAGAATTTTCGTAATTATTTTATATGTGTGGGTTTTTTGTTGGAAAATAAATCAAAGGAAGTGTATTTTGTTTATTAATATATTTTCTATATTTTTAGATGCCAAATAGGCATTATTGTGGACCAAGGGAAGAAATAAAAATGGGAGACTGCAATCTAAGTCATTATACAAGTCCTAAGAATGATGAGAAACTTTGTAAATATTCCTATTCCTCGTGGTGCTCTACATGTGAGAAAAATTCTCCTAGAAGGCGTTCAAGAAGTGAAACTAATGAGCCTTGTAGAAGAAGATGCAAAGAGATGAAGACTCTAACACCAAAAAAGTACAATCGTTGCCAAGAATATGAAAATATGGAATTTGAATATGAAACTAAAGGCCAATGGCAGGAAAAAGATATGAGATACGAGTGTTGTAGAATTAGATCAAACTTGTGTGAGTTGCCTACTTCATATATATCAAACAACTGTCAAATGTCTATTAATTTGACAAACCTTCCAAAAATATCAAATGATACAAGTGATTTTGTAGACTGTCTAAAAAGTGTCACGTCTTATGAACAGACGTTAAAATTTGTAGATTTTAATAATCAATTAGAAAATTTAGGAAATATGCAAGAAAAATCAAAGAAAGACACTTTCAATAAAATTAGTCCAAACAAATTAGAATACTTCAAAAATGGAAAAAGGCCAGAGATGAAGAGCCCTTTAAAAAATGGGTTGGTTTCATTGAAAAGCCCCGTTAAAAATTTACAAGAACCTCTCGGTTACAATCAAAATGGAATATTTAAAGACAATCATTATGTCGATAATAAAAATGCAAATAGTAGAAGCTGTGAAACACCTAAAACTAACTGTCGAGAATATTGTCCGCTAGTACATTTTAAATTACATGATTTGTCAGATCGCAGGCCAGTATGCTTCGATACCTGCACTTATTTTGATAAGAGAATTGATACAGCAAAATTAGAAGAACACTACAGTAAAGAGGTAGAATATTTAAGAGAAAAATTAAAGATGCTTAAGAATGGTACATTTAATCAGCATATTACAAATTATAAAGAAATTAGCAGGTCAGATGAGTTACTTAAAGATTTAAAAGGTAATGGGGATATGAAGAAAGAAGTTTCAACAGAAATTAAGGCAAAGTTGAAAAAAGAAAGAAAAATGAAATCTCCGCCATTAATAAAAAACGCCAAATCTAGAGTTGCATTGAAAACCAGAATAAAGGCTACTTCTACCACCAAGTTAAAAAAAGTAAACCTAAACCTCCAAGTAATGTTTTATCTGGTTCTGAAGGGTAAGTTGTAATTTTGCCATATTTCCATTTCCATATCAAAATTTATACATATGATGTGTTGTATTACTAAGTATTACATTAGCTGCTTTCTTTTTGTCGGTCGGTAGAGCACAGGTACAGTTCCAGGGTTTAGAGTATGCATAAAATGCAGTTATTTTTATCGAGAGCGTTAAATACAGGTGCTACCCAATTCTACTGTTTCCTTCCCCTCGTGCAACATCTTTTACTTGATGCATAAAACCGTTGGAGGTTAGGTTTCTGCTGTCACTTATTTTAACGGTTTCTTTGGAGCAACTCCCGAACATTAAGCTCGAGTACAGTGTAGAGGTTCAAATCCCTGAATCAAAAGCAGCTATTGTGTTGAAATCTAGTCCAGTAGATTTTAAAAATTTAATAGTAAAACATTTAAATAATGTAAATCACTTAAATTATATAAGTGCACAAAGGGAAAGAAAATTAATATATTTGTCATGAAAAATTCAGAATAGCATTTGGCATTATTTTAATTTATCTTATCTCCGTCAGGTATAGAGATGTCATTTGTTCATTGTACAAGGTCCCAATCGATCTGCAATTAGTTACCAAAATAATCTAATCTTTTGTATCTATCATTCGATCATTGCACCCGCAGTCCACCATGACACCGCACTACACTAATGTATTTATCACAAATGAAACGATAGACACACATGTTGCCCCAGGCAAGTCGGTCCTCACAGGTTGTTCTATTGTTCAGTCAATTCAGTTCAGTCATGAGTCGTCACATTCATATAATTATTACTTGCATATCACGTTCACATATCACTATTAAAATGTACAATTGACCGATTCTGCTGAAACAAGATTCTATCATTCAGTACTTTCAAGTGATCGAATCCCTAAGATTGAATCATTCACGAAAGACATCTCTAATCAGGTGCCGACAATTAATTTGGCGAATCACAATATAAATATATGTATCATATCAAAGTAAGCATTGATTAAAATAACTATTAATAATTACCTCATGAAAATATATAAAATAACTAAAAATTGCTATAAATTGAAAAAAATTAAAGTAAATAAAACACAGCAAAAACACTGTTATTTTTTAAAACAGTTAAGAATATAAAAAAAAATTATAACAATAATTACTACACAAAACAACAACAACTGAATATTAAAAAAGCCTATATCACAACAAAGAATGAAAATACAAAACATAAAAATAAATAGTGAAGCTCATAATAAAATATAATATCAGAACAAAAAAATATACATATATAGTGAGTTCGCAATAGGTGAAATTGATCACAAGTTTTAGATTTTTTTTTTGCAATTTGAGGGTGCATCCCTGGTTGTCTGAAAAGAAATTGTTGGTGTACTTTTGTTTTATTTGTAACCACGTAGGCCATGATAGTTAAGCAAAACCACTTTCTTGTTAGTCAAGTACATTTTCTGTAAAAAACAAGAGTAAGGAAAGATATTCAGATTATTAAGTTATACTCGTATGCAACATTTTAAGAATATCTGCCTACTTTGATGATTTTGACCTTTTTCTACTTTATCTGCATTTTACGTTAAAATATTTTACCTAAATAAAAAAAGTTTTTTTTCGAAATAGACATACTTAGTGATGTAAAATGACAGTTATAATACAGCAATAAAACAACAAAATATTGTTACTAAAGCTGGCAATTCGTGAGGTGGTTCAGTGAAGTGAGCTGCGAGACTATTGTGGTAATTTTAGTCCATTGTTATGTGTCGTGGTGTGTTATCGTGTTAATTTCTTTTATTACTCTTATTATGATGCGTATTCCTATGTCCCTCAGCACATTTTGGCCAGCCTTAATTATTACTAACGCCAAATTGTGCAAAAACTATTATTAATAAAAAAATATCAGTGTCTTGAAGTCTTTAAAAATGATATTAAAATAAATTTGTAGTATAAATTTTAAGGAGTTATTACTCCTTAAGGCAGTGAGAGCTCGCCCTTGCCGCCAGGATAGCCAACAGAAAACTTTAAATCACTATTAAAATTTTTGTATTGATGAGAACGAAAAATGAAAACATAGCATTCATCTTAAATTGGATTTAATATATAAAGTTACAGACAATACTGATGACTGTTTTTTATTTATTAATAAGAAATACGAATATTTTATTTGGTGTCATTTATTTTTATGAAATTAAATAATCATATTTCTGTTAATCAAAATATATGCATCAGTATTGATTGCCTATATGTTTATTAAATATGTTTGTTTTTCGATATTACCAATATAGAAAAATTTTAACAGTGATTTATAGATTTAAGTTGAATATCTGGTGAAAACGCAGCTTTAAAATACAAAAGCTGAAGTTTGTATATGGCACTGCCCTTAATAAATAATCCCTGTATGAGCTACCTAATCAAATAAACAAAACATTCTAAATTTTCAATTAAAAAAAATCAACAGTTGGGAAAACGTAACCATTTTAATTCAGTCATTAATCTGCTTCTTCTTCCAGTCACATATTAGACAAAAGCAGGATTCGACTTGTTTTGACCGTCATAATGAAAATGACGTCGGCATATTAATATTTGACACAAGTGACAATTTTGGCATTCTGTCGTCACAATGCAAAATGACATGATGGTCATTTTCATTATGACTGTGTCATATATCCAAGCTCACATCACTAGACATGCTAATGATTTTTTTAATGTAATTAATTATTTTCAAATATCTATAATATACGCCATTAGATGCCTCTTATGGCCTGGAATTCTTTCAAGGTTAATGCTACTACTGTCATGCCGGTATCACTAATTATAATAAACTATGATTTGTTTATTTGCTGGAATTGAGCAATACAGTATGGACAGAAAATTTTAGTCAGTGGTTGCTGCCTTGCCACTATAAAATACGATTGAATTAGTTCGGTAATAAATCAAAGGGGTGTAAACGTAGTCTTAAACACTTGCAAAAGTGAAATCATAAAGAAACATTTTGATGCACATGTAGAGTGAAAATGTAAAATCAGTAAACGTAAACATTTACTAATAGAATAGGCGAAGAAGCGACTGTCAGGGACCCTACCTGATGACATTTCAGGCCAAAACATAATTAAATTGATAATGCAGTGGTATATGAATAGTGTGCTAAAGATTTTTTTAAACTGATATGATTGCGAGTGCAAAAAAAATAGTCCACTTCCGGTTTGAAATTTTTTTCTTCATCTACTCTACGTGAAGGAATATCTAAATCATACTTATATAGGGAGGTAGTGGGGGAGTCAGTCATGTAATAAATAGTTGGTGTGCCATCCTTTACTCCGCTGTAAACTCATGGCACACCTGCATGAAAGGATAGTCATTGACCTATGTCATGAGCTGCCAGAAAAATATTTATACCATTCGAAATTTCAAATTATTCTTTATTCAACTGCTGAATGATATTTAAAGAAAAAGTCATGAATTTTCTAAGAAGAAAAGTCGAGGAATTTACACGACGCCTGAAAAATGTGTTAAATTTTTCATTTTAGTTATACTTTATTTCAGAAATACCTACTATGCAAAGAAAAGAGGCTACAAAAAACGGCCATAGAATCTTCAAGACCAGCACTCTTACATGCTGACAAGACCTAGTAGGTGGCTTATAGAGCCGTACTTCATTTCTGTGTATTACAGTGAACACAATAATCAGCCTTTTTTGACTGTCATTGGTGTTATACCAAGTTTCGTCTAAATAGTATACTAAAATTCTTTAATAGCTTCTAAATATTCAATACCCCACACTACAATTTTTTGCTTTCCATAATTTTTGCTCTTTTATTAACAATTTTGAACTTAAATCCTGTCTTTAAAAGCAATCGCCAAAGTGTTGGTTTTCAGTTCCATATTTATGTATCAAAAATTTGGTGAATTTTGCTATAAAACATTTCTACGGCAGCATTTATATCGGTTAGTGACTCCAAACCTCTCCAATCAGTATTCAGAAGTAATTGGTACATAAGTTGCCTTTTTGAAGTTATTATTTTTCAAATGCCCAGATGACACCTCTTTAAACACATCACCTTCCACAAAGACATTCAAATGTGGGACAGGATGGTGACTAACTTCTGCTACAAAACTAAATGTGCCATGCTCTACTGAACAGTCTAGTTTAATAATTACTAAATCATACGATTTAAACTATTAGTCACTTTATTATGTTGTTGCATACAATTAAAAAAAATTTAAAAACTAAGCAACTACTCGATATAGGGATCAAGTAATACTGATTCAAATTTGTTAAAGTCGCCAATAATGATAAAGTTGCTCTCATACAAATATAACAAGTTTTCTAGGGAACTTATAAAAATTTCAGACACTATCACAGTGCAAGTAAGTACTACATATACAGAAAAAATATACACATAACTGACATTACTTAGAGAGACTTTAACACACAAAACATATGTATTAGGATCGTTTAACTGCAGTCAATTTTGCAGGTTTTGTAGAAATTTTTAACGTCAATCAGGACACCTCCACCTCTTGTTTTCCCAATTGCATCAAAATCTCTATCCTTTCTATATACCACAAACTGATCTGGAATAAGCTCAGCATTGTAAATGCCATCATTAATCCATGTCTCACTTAACACCACAATGTCATACTCTTCTGATGTGAGACTAACTGTATTATAGAAAGTTGCGGTCTTAGAATTTAAACCTTACATTTTGGTAGAGAATATGCAATGGATTAATATTATTGCCGACGGATAGTGATCTACTTGATGCTTCGCGATGTAACTCCGGTGGAGCATCCTTCCTCAACACTAGTTGCTAGCTTGAATAATTGACTTTAGCCTTAGCTTGATTCGCAAGTTTCCGATATATTGGACATGCTCCATCAAAGGCTACATGCTGATCATTGACCGTGGTGCCCATCTTTAAATTCATGTTGGAGCAGTTAACACATTTAAAGTTGTGTGTTTGACAGTCCTTGGTGGTGTGGTCCTGACTACAACATTTACCACAACTTTCTACATTTGTACACTGACTGACTGCATGATTATACTGATTTGATTTGGAACAACACATGACGCCACCATATTCATATACTGGACACGACTTGAACCCAATAAACATATTTCTTTCGGCCATAATTCTGTTATAAGTTAGACGAATCACATTCTATTATTGCAAAGAATTTGGTTCTCATTTTTTTATGAATCTTAATAGTTAACTTACTATTAGCAATCACGATTTGATTATTTTGCTTCTGCATTGTACTAATTAGATCTTGTTGAGATTTTTTCAGGTTCGATGCCTATAAGTTTAATGCAAGGGTTTTTCTTATTTGGTATTTGCACAGTGTATTCTCCTAGATTTCTATTCAAATCCTCTGTGATTTTATCCGCATGAGATTTATCTTTGCACTGAATAATAACACTTCCATTTCTGGCTTACCTCATACCCGATATGCTCACACCCAACTCGACTGGATTCATCTTTCCTTGTATTATTTCCTTTGTTTTAGCACTGCTTTCGCCTTGTGTAGGTTTAACGACTACTATACCTCGCTTAAAGCTGCCGCATAGTTATGCACTCCATGTTCTCTTAAAGATTGTTAACCCCATTGTTCACACTTTCAAGTTCACTTTGTAAATTCTTGATTTTTGCTTAAGGTAAATTAATAATCTCTTCTTTGTCTCTGATTGTTGTATTTTTTTGTGCATTTACCTCATTTATTATCTTTATCTGTTCTTGGAAATAACTAAGAACCGGCAATTTTGGGGTTATGTTTTCATTTTCACAACACACCATTTTATTCTCACTAATTTGCACAATTAGTTTCTTCTGCTTTAAACGGTCTATACAGCTTGGATGAAAGATGCTGGAACATCTCAGACAAACAATCACAGTGTTTTTTTTTATTTCCGCAATATTTGAAAAATTTATCAGCTTCGTCCACGCGCGCGGGCGGATCGGCCATCTTGATAGAACTAGTGTTTTCATTATAAGCGTGAAAAGAAGTTTCCAAAAAATGTTGCTCAACGAAATCAATTAGGAGTTCCGCTGCTGCAAACAAAGCTTTGGATATAATTGATTATATTAAGTTGTATGTCGAACACAAAACTATCAAATCACCTATAACTGGTACAAAAAATATAAAATCTGCAGTAAAAGATAGCTCGTTAAAGTCAAAATTGGCATTTTTTTTTTCAATGGCTGGAATCACTAGAAACATCTTTGAAAAAATATCAACTGATGAACCCATGTTGCTATTGTATAATGACTTGACACATTTATTGAAAAGTATAATCAGTAGATCTATTGTGCAAGAAGTTGCTGATTTTGAATTTAACTTTTAAAGGTTAATATTTTGAAAATAAAAAAATAATGAAAAAGCTAGCAGGTATTAATATCGGATTTAAAACAATACATTTATTTTTTGTTAGAATAATGACTGATTTATTAATCATTTGGTTTTTTGTTTTTGAACATCTGTTTTTGTGTAATAATAAAATGTATAAAACATTGTTTCGAACCGTTAATAAACTGAAGTTTTATAAGATGAGTCTCCCTCACTAACCCAGATTAATACATATTTATATATTTTAAGATAAGCAGCTTCTAAAAAAATTTTTGTATGGTACATAATTTTGATAATGATAACTAATTCTTGTTATATTTAAATTAAAGTCATCACATTTACACATACTGGAGTAGTAAACAGTTAATTTTTAATGCTATTTATAGTCTCCTTAATCTATTTTTAATTACATGACAAGTGAAAAGCAGTATGTAAAGAAATAAGCCTTCACTATATAATAAATAAAAAAAGTGGGTAACACACATCAGTGGCGACGTCTTGTTTTTGGCATATTAGGACTGTTGAAAAATATGTTTATATTATTACTGAAAACTTGCGTAAGTTAATGAGAAGTGTTTCTAAATCTGATTTAAAATAGAATGGGTAGTGAACTTTAAAATATGTAGGATTGTACTATTTTCTAAAGAAGAAAAATATTAGTCATAATAAAAATGGTTTCTTTGCCAAATTTTATTCCAGTACTTACTGTTTCTAATTTTATTGAGTAGATATTAATAAATAAAAAAAAGTGGAAACATTGTAGTCTTTTATTAGGTACAGATTTTGCAACAAAGTTTATTCCTGATAAAAGTTCATGACTGACTGTGGAACCTAATACCAGCTTAAACATTTTTTTACTCTACGATGTAGGTAAAAATATATATCAATAATTCATCGCATTGATTTTGATCTATATACAGATTGTCTATTTTAAGTGGGTGATTTAAAATTGATTTTGAAAAAAAAAAAGTATAGAAAAAATTATTAGGGCTATGTGGTGGCAAAAACAAAGTTATTATACATGGCGTCCTTTCCAAGTTATTGAGAAAAAAAGTTAAGGTCTCAAACATTCATAACTTCTTTATAAGAGTTAGAGAGAAAATGATTTAATGAAAGTTGTATACCTGAAAAAAAGAAATATCTGAAATCAAAGGTTGCTATGGTACCCTCTAATAGATATTTTGTTTCTGTTTTCAATGATATAGCATGGTATATTTCAGCAATGGCCCAAAATATAGAAAATAAAAAATTTTATGTAGTCTAACACGTAACATGTAACATAAGCCATGCCAAGAAAAAAATGTTTTGGCCGTGTACGAGATGTTGATAAAGAAATTCGGATTCATTGAACCTGGAGAGCCATGCAAATAATGCAAAAAAAAAACTTAAAAAAAAACTGATGAGGAAACTCGGTTTTAAAATATTCATGAGAAATAAAGTATTATTGGGGTATTAAACTCATTAGGAAACAGAAATGTATATAACTGGCATTTGGCTCGAATAAGCCCAGTCAAATGTCAATTAATAGACGCAGACTTGACTTATGGCGAATTAGTTTGCTTACATGTAAAGTGAGAGTGGCTATGAAAATAAATATAGTGAAAAAAATTTCAGCAAAATACAGTCGAACTTCTATAACTCGAACTTGTATATCTCGAAATTTTCTGTAACCCGAATATGTTTCTGTGCCTGTGATATATACTTTGCTTTAGTAGTATTTTCTTTAACTATTCTCTAACTTAAAGAGTCGGGGGAGGGGAGGGGTTAATTAGTAGGTTCGAGTTAGAGAAGTTCGACTGTAAATTGTTTTAACCAACACTGTAGTTGTAATATTTAGAAAATATACTGGAGAAAAAAAATTCAATGCCCTTCATTAAATTTCAGTGAAGAGTGTTTACTTATTAGTATATACAGGGTGGTCCGAAGGTTACCTGACTAACTTTTTTAGGTGATAGAGGGGTTTAAAATAAGTAGAAAAATTCCTATCAACCTACATCCTTAGATGATTGCTAACAAAGATACAAGCTGTTAAAGTTTTGTGGAAAAAAAACAGTTTTGTTTTTATAAAATTGCGAAAGTTATTGAAGTTTTACGGACGGTAATACTTTTTAAGCCTATGTAACTGTAACGCCACAGCTTTCTGCAGTTGAATTTGAGATTGTTCGAATCTGTATTCAATTCGGAAGAAAAGAGGTATCTTTGAATTTTTTTCTTGCAACGCTTACTTTTCAAGTAAAACGGCTGTTTCTACTTTTAGAATATGAATAACGCATGGCATGAACGGGAAAATTGTGCTGTCCCCTATTTGGATGTTACCTCATATATTCTCGAATTGCCGCTGAACCATTACACCATGACAAAACCTATAAATAAAGTGATTATCAGCATATTTATTATTGTTAAACAATTTTCACATTTCTATATCTCTATGTAAATGATAAACTTGCAATGAAGTTTTGTCATGGTAATTCTTTTTTACTATTTTACTCCAAAACTAAACATTGTAAAAAAAATGATCAAAGATACCTTTTTTCCTCCAAATTGAGTATAGAATCGAACCATCGCAAAATCAACTGCATAAAGCAGTGGCATTACATAGTTTCGGCGAAAAATTTTACTCCCCTAGAGTTTCTGATTGTTATTTTTATTTAAGCGTATTTTATTTATTTATTTATTTATTTATTTATTTATTTATTAGATATGATATGATATGCTATGATATGATATTTATAATATAAATATAATGATATTTTCGACAGTAACTTTTAAATATAATAGTGTATATTTGTGGTATTTTAAGAACTAAAACCAACATACTTTAAATAAGTCTTCCACATTATAGAATAATGTTTTATGCAATTTGTTCAATAAATCTAGTGTTTTGTCAACTGTCAATGGGAGGAAGATAACATAACATATTTTCTGTCAGTTTTTACAATTTACTGATGTTTATGTTCGTAGTACCGAAATTAATAATACAGGTATCATTTTATAGTCTCCATGACAACCAAATACAAATTGCAGAATCCTACAACACATTTTTCGATCGGACAGACTAGTTCATTAAAAAAAAAATTTACTGAACCATGCTCTTGTATTTTATTGACTGACAGGAATAAAGAATTACCTCTTTAAAATGTATTTTTTGAGTTATCAATGGTACTAAAAATCAAATTACTCGCACAGTTCTCATTCTTGTTGATGTATTGGCAGTTAACACTAACTTAATTACTTTCTGCTTACCAAACCCACCATCATATTCATTAAAGAAATGTGATTTATATCTTTTTTATTTTTGGAATCCTTAGTCAGTTTGCAAATACCTCGCATACTTTGGCATGATTTTAAAATAGTTTTGGGAAACATTTAAAATTAGGATATCCTTCTTACAGATGATTAAACAATCAAAAACTTAGGTGTTTCATTTTATATTTGGCTGCCAAGATGTTAAAGCACATGGAGCCTATGCAGCTCGTTTCTCAGTTCAAATAAACAAATCAGATTTAATGATCAAATAAACAAGTTATCTGCAAGATTTATGTTTTTTAAATGTGTTCATATTAAATAAAGATCAAGGAAAAAATGAAGTTAGATATAATTGAAAATGAAAAGTAATTATATATTTTTAATTCCATGTAAAAATTTGTGCTACAATAATCCATTTAATGTAAAAAGTGTTTTTAATGTTTTAGTGACTGTAGCGGCTCGGATAGTGAAACCGAACCAACCTTAGATGAACTTAGTATAAGTGAAGCTTTAACTGATGACAGTAATAGAGATTCATCTGATAATACATTGTCTCTTAGTCTGCAAGAAACTGGTGAGTTTAAAAAAGAATTTTTTTTAAATATTTAACTATTTGTATGTAGTTAAAATTGTAGCCTAAGTATCACAATGCTTAGATATATCATTATGTGATGGTTTTTGTAATTATGCTGAAAATTATGCTAAAATTGTGTTTTTTTATATGTTTTGTGGTAATTTTGTTAGATTTAATCAAAGGATCCTCAAAATTAAGCAGAACAATCATTTGAAATCCTATTATAGAAAAGTATTTCATTTCTGTTATTCTTGTAAAAGCAAATGGATATATATAAATATTTAATTTGTGTACTATTATTAGTAAATATTTTTTTGTTTTTTTTTGTCACTTTTTTTTATGATAATCATTTTTTGAAGCTTGTTGATCAAGTAATAATTTTTATTTCATTATGTTTCCTGTGTCAGTTATGTTAATCCTTGATGGTATTTTTTTTTCTTTACTTTAATTTTGCATTTTTCAATAACATTAATTTGATATTCCGAATCATGACGGCAAGATACGAAACAAAGTGAATAAAAACCATTATAAAAGGAGTTTATGATCGAATTTAAGAAAAAAATTACAAGATCTTGGTATAAAATTAAATTACACACAAAAAAAGTTATAAATAAATTTCTTATTAATGTATTTTAAATTGATGGATCACAGGTTGCTATTTGATATTTTTAAATTAGAATGTGGCATGGCAGCTGATGTAAATTTCAAATGAATATATTTTGTGGCTGAAAGTTATTTGATGTAAAATTGTTATTTGGAATAATAATTTTTTTTTTATCATAACTAATAAAATAAATTTCAGATGTTGATATAAGATATAAATAATATTAAACCGTAGAAACATATTTGTAAACAAGTTACCAATATTTTAATTTGTGTTTATTATTTAGTAAGGATACACAGAGAAAAATTTGTGTTATCCCAATTGTAAAAAATTACATTCCAAATTAGTGCAAATAAATAATATATTTTTGGAGTAATTATGTACATTAACATTATTTGACATTTTTGTACAAATTTAGAAATCACCTAAATTGATTATTTTGTAAATTTGGATTACGTTGTTGCATAAAAATACATTATTATTACTTCACTTGTGGAACAAATGTCTGAACAGATCAAGTTAGTTTGTACAACTGTGAAATTTTTAATAAATTCTGAGGGTTTCTTAAACAAGCTTTTGCATCTAAACCTCTCCACTCGTAAACTAAAAGTTTGCTCTAGGATGATTTACGTAGAGCTTATAGGATTAATAATGTATTCGTTTTATTTTTTAAGATTAAGACTTGAAATTTTGCACACATTTATTAAAATACCTAATCTTTGATATCACGTTTTTAGTTTTTTGTTCTACTTGCAAACGTGATCAAAGAAAAAAAAGAAATAATCGAAAAATATGTATCTACAAAGAATAAAAACGTGCCGTCGTAGGTGATGCATTAAGAACTACATGGATGAAATATAATTTCTTAAGTTTCAAAAATAGATTAGAAATTTTCTAGATTAGTGTTATCCAAATCAATACTTATAATATCCATAATAGTGCTAGTTTCGAAAACTAAGACAAACAGTATTAAATCAGTCAAACTAAATTTGTCTTTGTACACTAACTTCATGCTTAGAATTTCGATTTACGATGGTATAACACCATCCAAACTCCTCCCGGACACTGCCCATTGTCAATTATTATGCAGTGTAGTTTTTCACAATTTCTCTGTAAAATCCACAAAAAATTATATGTATATATTTTTTGTCAATTTCATAATTCATTTTGCACAATATGTTGTATACTTAATTCAAAGAAGTTGTTATCAGTAATAATGTCATTAAGTTACCCAGTTTGTGGAAACAGTATTAATAAAATTAGGGTTTGCACAAATTGTGTAACATAAAAAATGTGATTTTATAAGTTTGTGAAATTCTGAGTCCCAAATTATTTATTTTCGCTGAACAATAAATAGATACACTATTTATAAAATCAAATTTTTTATCTTACACAAGTTGTGCAAACCCTTTAATAAACAGGTACTTATAACTAATTATAAATAGAGTAGTAATAGTAATAAAATATGTAGTTTGAAGACATGATTAACAATAAATTAAGCTTAAGTTGCTATTATTTTTTAAGTAAAAATAAATAAATTTGCCACTGAACATCAATTGAAACGAATATGCTCAAAAAACTGTATTTCTAAAATATTTTCTTTTTAATCATAGCAATGTAATTTTTTAAGCATTTTAGAACTTTGTCTTAAAAATGTTGGTCTAAATTTTAAAAATGATATCTATAGAAAAAATATCGTAACGTAATAGAATAAGTCGAAGGAATAAAAAAAATGGAGATAAAATAGTAAAATAAAAAATCAAACAAAGTAAATACTGCTAATAGCAGCAAGAGAAATTTTTATATTGTGCAATAGTAAAAACTAACTAACAACGGGTAAACAACATAGGTCAATTATTGTTAACAAATTAAATAATAATAACAGTAAATAGAGTCTGAATCCCATTATTAGATTCTAGAAACGAAATGTACTGGCAACAGGAATTATTATCTAATTTGATTCAAAATAAAGCAGGATAAATTTTTGTCAATTTAACTTTTGATGTTCTCATAAAACGAATCCACTCTTTTTACATGTCAAAAACTAAATAACACAGTTCCTACTACAACAAAGTAAACAAATAAGCAGATGAAAAGAAATAATTGTAGGTATTTAGTACATGTCCAATTCATTAGGTGTTTACAGTATAATATGTCTACGTAAAAGTCGTCCCAATCTCTACATTAAAGCACAAAATAATATTAATTTAAAAATAAGCAGATGTAGAAAATAAAAAGAGGACATTTTTGTCTAGGTTAAGTTACTAGTGCGTTTTTAAGTATCCACCTTAAATCTATAAATCGCTGTTAGTGGTTTATAGATGTTAGCTAATATCTTTAGAAACGATATCTTGCAATTTGCGAATAATTAAATATAGTACGACATTAGATATTTTTCTGGCAACACTGTCCAGTAGTCAACCTGTGGATATAATCGGAGGATATAATTGCCTGTATAATTTCCAATAAAATAAATTCAAATTATTTATGATTTAAAAAATGCAAACAAAAAAATGATTAGTTTGTATTCTCCCTTTTATACATGGGAATGAATAGAAGACAAATTATAAATGTATCCAAACTGTGTATAATTCTTCAAAATACTAGTGTTAGGTAATTCTGGGATGGCATAATATGTAAAATATAAATTTTATGTATTTATATCGATATCGAATTTGAGGCAAATATATTTTCCTGTAGCATCTGTCTTTTTTCTCAGATATAAACAAATTCCAAATTCCATCATATTTTTCACACAGAAGATAACAACATAAGGAAAAAAGTGTTTTAAAAATAGCTGTTTGTATATAAATATTCAGGTAAATATTAGTCACATCATAAGTAGTTTTTATGCTGCCTAAAGCCTTCAAGTATCTGATTTTTTTACCATATATTTTTTCTGCTTATGTGTTTTTTTTATATAATAAAATATATCAATACTTTATATCAAATCATTTATCCTAAAATGTAAACACAAATATTTTTAAAATCTGACGTAGGGAATTTAACACAAAAATAGATTATTCAAGTTCATGTTGTGGTGCTAAGAAGTAGGTCATTTGGAGAATTCAAAGTTATTTATAAGTTTTAAACCAAAGGACATGTCATAATACATATTATGTTGTAATTATGAAGCACTATTTAATTTTAGCTGCGAAGGTTAAAGCAGGTTTAAATTGCATTAAAAAAATACATTTAATTTAATGAAGGATTTTTTAAAATTATTACTAGATGCTCAATTACACTTTCTAATTTGTCTTTTTCTTAGTTTCCGTTTTATATCTCTCTTTTATTAACCAAAAATGTTTTTATACTATGTCATTGATAATTTTTGATTTATTTGGAATTGATTAGCCAATTTAGAAACTTTTTTTGTCAATTGAAGATTTTCGAAATTTTGGTCCATTTAGAAGTATTTTACATAATTCATTCAAAAACATGTCTGAAGTAAAATTAGTTATTTTTAGATTATTAAATAATCGGGGATCAGATTGAGAGACTTTTAAGTAAACAAGTTACTTTTTTTTTCAGAAGTTACTAAAGGTTACTATATTCAAGAATTTGTTACTTTTAGTTACTTTATTTTTATAAATTGTAATCAATATTTTTCTTAATATGCAACACATTTTTAATTAAATTATACATTTTGTCGCAGAATTTTTATATACCGTCATTTGTTTTACAAGTCTTACAATGCCACAGCCCTACCTCACGAATTTTGATTTCTACAATAGGGAAATAACTGCTATTGATGAGTTGTTGCCGTTGCCTAATAACTTTTACTTTTTTACGAAGAAAAATAAATCCGATTTCTGCGTAATTTTATGTCACTAGAATCACTCGAAACACTGGTCAACTGTTTTTATGTGTTTTTATTAAAATAATAATAAAAAAAGGCTTGATCCACTCTCCCATTCTTAAAGGGACTCTTCATTTTTGTTATCAATAAAATCAAATTTTGTTCTGTCCTTGTAGAAACTGGTATGAAGGTAGTTTTTACCTCTACTCGAAGTAGGTAAAATTAATAATTCTATCTAAAGTTACATTATAGAGCAAAATATGCAGTGTGTAAAACCTCTACATTTAATAGTATACCGTGTGTAAAACGGCTAATGTGGCCAACTGTTAACAAACACCGATTGAACAAGCGAGATGGACGTAACATTGTGAGTGTATTGTAGCTGGCTGGTGGGGCATATTAGCCTGTCCCTATGTTTGCTGGGTGTGTCTGATTTCATCTCATTTCATCCTAGTTGGCAGCCATCGCCGTATTCTTTTTCTAACAGTCCACACTTGGCGCTAGACATATGGTGTGAAAATTAAAGAAAAAAAAAAGCTAAAAAAAAATGGTTATATTCGTTGTAGGACATAATATTAGCATATATTTTCAGCATAAAATTCTAACATATTTCACCAATGTACCTCAATATAATTAGCACTGAAAATAATTGAAACCAAACCAAATTTGATGTGCTATAACTTAAAGGGCATCCAATGTATTAATTGAGGGTTAAAATATCTATTATGTATTATTTATTATATTCATATTATATACTTTTAAAGTCGCGATTAATGATAAAAACACACAATCACTGCCGATAAATTTCGCACGGTTTGTTTTCCCTTTGTATCTGTGGTTCTATCCAGTGGCTTGAATAACGCCATTCATTTATTAGTCATTATTTATAAGTTGCCACTGTTGTCATATGCCAGACTCTCTATCGAAATGCCAAAAATGACAAAAAGTCAAATATGCACTAAGCAAATTTGGCGAAAACCTGGTAACTTGATCAAAGATCGTGCGAAATTTTCCGGCCGCGATTATACCTCCAATGATTATTAATCCAGATGGTTTTAAACTAAGGTAATCTATGGAAAATATATGCCAGACTCTCTATCGAAATGCCAAAAATGACAAGAAGTCAAATATGCACTAAGCAAATTTGGCGAAAACCTGGTAACTGGATCAAAGATCGTGCGAAATTTTCCGGCCGCGATTATACCTCTAATAATTATGAATCCAGATGTTTTTAAACTAAGGTAATCTGTGGAAAATATATGCCAGACTCTCTATCGAAATACCAAAAATAACCAAAAGTCAAATATGCACTAGGCAAATTTGGCGAAAACCTGGTAACTTGACCAAAGATCGTGCGAAATTTTCCGGTCGTGATTGTACCTCTAATGATTATTCCAGATGGTAATTTGTGGAAAATCTAAATTTTTGAATGATACTCAATGGGCGTTTACAAAAAACCATCTTGTGCTCTCCTAGTTCAAAGATTAATTCCGAAAAGTATCTTTTACTGCTTTCGAATAGTCAATCTGTGCACCCAGGTTAAGAAAATCCAATTGCCCTTTTGACTCTAACAATTTTGTCAGAGAGTTAAGGTTGATTTCTCACACCGCCATAAACGTGCCTGGGAACAATTTTGAAAACAAAGTTTTCACCTCACCTATAATAAATCTGACTAAAATGAGTTGTGAGCTTCTTTATCAATGCACCCAATGCAGTTATAGGAAATGAAAAAGAAATAGACATTATACTTTATTCCACACTTTCAGTTTAAATGAAAACTCCTGTCATTATCCGCAAAAAGATACAAAGAAAATATTGAACCCTTTATACAACAAACAGCAAATTGCAGTAAGTTCAATTAAATTTTTCCTTCTTAATGCTTATTAAAACAGACTATCTTTAAAAGCTACAAGTTTAGTTATTTTGATTTGACGGATAAAAATTTAGGTTAGATTTTATCATAAAAATATGTTTGGAAAGTACCTAACGCTCGGAGAAAACTGTTAAAAACCAGGACTGACCTTATAGTATCCTCAAAATTCCTTTTCATAAACGCCCGTTGACAGTTTTACTTATTGAGGTTATGTTGAAAGTATCATATATTCTACAAGTTACTGCAACAAAATTGGCAACTGTCATATGACAATTCAGCTGCTTACAAATCATAATATCAGTTCAGAGTATCTTTAGAGTCAAATTTGCTTGCTTTTAGATGCATTCTGTGCCACAGTTTCATGCATTATTTTTGTATATTTGTTTATCACTGCATAAACGCCCTTTCAATTTTGGTTTGGGGTTATATGAATATTTGAAAAATGTTGATACCTGAAGTAATAATTTTTGTTCATTTACAGGTTCTGGTGACTCCGTAAGTTGGCCAATTAGACCTAGTTTATTTCCAAACATTCCACCATATATCCATTTCAATTCACACGAGTCAGAGATTGAATTTAAGGTTCCCAGTGGTAGAAGATTCATCAAGTGGAAGCTGAGCACCATAACTCCCCTTGTAGTCAGGAAAACATTAACAAATTCTGGGTTTGCGCTGGTTCGAAGTGAGTTTGCTAGAGGTGTGCGCCCCCTCCAGTTTCCCATCCTCTTACGTCCTGTTTCCCTACTCATCCTTACTTTTTTTACCAAAAATGAAACTCATTGTCCTTCCGCAGACATTTTGCCTTTTTATCTTTTAACTGAAATATTTAAATTTCAACAGTAACCAATGAACTTTTTTCACAAATATCTTTGGAGGAAATATTTCTTTCTTCATCTTTTTCGGTTGCTGGTGAAATGTCACTCAAGTTAAATTTATATAAAACTAAGTATATATTTCGGCATTTCTTTGCCATACGTCAAAAAAATTCGGTCCGCGATATCAAGTACTTAAGTTCTGAAATTGTAAAAAAAGATTAATGCAAACTTATGCGTAGCAAACAGTTTTAATGAAAACTGTTAAATATTCTTTCAAACAAGACCAGATATACTCATAAAGAAAAAGTTGACTAAAATGATGATTTGAGAACATTAATAAAAAATTAACTAAACCATGTTTTGTGAATTACATATTATTATCTGTTGTCTCCATAATAAGAAAATACATTTCTGCACAACACACTAGAAAAACGGACTTCTCTATAGATAGCCAAACTAACAACTGAATTAAACGTGCGATTGTGTTTGCAGATTTTACCCAACTTTTCAGTACCCCTTCATCTTCCAATAATTGAATAAAGTCAATTCATCCACTCATTACTCAAATAATCATATTTTTCAGCATTTTCTAGGTTAATCATAAAATTTTTACCAAAAAAAAAACTTGGTTTATTAAAATCTAGAAAAAATCTAAGAAAATTAACTAACAGTGACAAACTCAACAGCCACAATTTTGTAACCATAAGATGTAAGCAAAATATTTTGAAGTTAGAAAATTATAAAAATGCGGCAAAAACTGGTTGCCCTAAACACTATTTCCCGATTGTTTTAAGTTTTTTCTTTTATACAAACCCATTTATTTAAAGATTTACTAGAGCTTTGGTACAATATGCAATATTAGAAGATATTGATTAAAACACCTAAAATATATTTAAAAACATGTTTGATATTCATATACTTTACATACTGCAAAACCAATGAGTGAGGGCGAGCGGTGGGAATGCGCCGTTAACCAAATTTCAACGTTATCCCACTCCTCGGCTAGAGCAGAATAATAAATGTGTCATTCAGAGGCATTACTTATATCAGCTCTCTTTTTGTAATTATTTGTTATATCTTGTGTTGTTTATATATGTAAAATCAAATACTTACTCGTATTAACCGATGTTATCCTATGAAAACAATATAGTGATTGGGTAATATATATTTCTTTATGTAAGTATTTTGTTTGCATTCACATTAATTTATTATAATTTACATGCCACTATTATTCCACTTCAGTTTGTCACACCAATTATATTTGAGTAGGGCGTAAACGGATCTGTCCCCCACCGCTCGCCTACATCCGTCTGTTTTGCAATATATGAATATCATACGTATTTTTCTCTGTTCGTGGGATAAAACAGAACCATAAAATCTTTTTTTCTAGAATCTAATGAATGGCTGGGAACATGGGGCAAACATATGAAATCTCCATTGTTCAAAACCTTAAAGGAAACACAAAAATTGAATCATTTCCCTGGTACTTTCCAGCTAGGAAGAAAAGATAGGTTATGGAGAAATTTCCAAAAAAATGATCAGCAGATATGGGCATAAAGAGTAAGTTCCTTTCTTAAAAATAATTATTTAAAAGTAGCTTTACAAATTTATTAAAATAGTTTTATCTGGAGTATACAGACCATTATTTTGCATGATGAGATATTGACCCATTATCATGCAAAATATTTGTTCATATACTCCAGACACCCTGTATATAAATTCTTAAAATTTTTTATCTATTCACAGATGTGTTCAGTTTCCTATTTTTGTTAGACCATTTTTCTTACTTCAATTTCAGTATTTTTGTTTTTATGAGAAATCCTAATAGGACAAAAACTGATCTAAATATAGGTTAGTAATTATGGACTTGTCATTTACAGAGCCAAATTGTTTAAGTATGATATTATGATTTAAAATGACATGTTTATTGTCATTAAAGATTATTTTCGGATAAACTAACTTATTTGATGAAAATTCAAATTATTTTTAAAATCGCTGATCAAGTAAATGGCAAGTTTTTTGCCAAAACACTTTGTTTTAACATTATCTTGGCAGGAGTTTTCCCATTTGAATATTTTACAAACAAGTTTAATTTTAAATATGCGTAAATTAAACAACATTAATTTTGTTATAGCCAGTTCAAACTGTTTTATAAAGAAGCATGTAATGTTTTTAAATGAACAATGTGCCAAGCTGCAAAAATGTGGTTTGAGACATTTCTTTTATCATTAGAAACATTTCAAGTTCTTCCTTCCGTGGTGAGCGATAGTTGCCATAATGCGGAACGGTACATAAAATCTATTTTTGGTAATAGTTAGTTTTTTCCTTTGCATATGCCAAAAATAGTTTTATATAAAATTAAATGTTAAAGGTAATAAAATTCTCTGCAGAAATGGTCCTATACATTTTTTTAGGAACCATAATTTCACAATGCAGAAAATATCTATGTTCAAATTCCAGTTTCACTTATTGTGACGACTGTTCACTGTGTAAAAAATATAGGTCAATAAGTGGTGGCTGGTGAAATTTAGGCTATGTCATATCTTAGTGTTGGAGCATGGGACCCAAGTAGTACTTTAAGGCGTAACTATCAAGACTAAATGAAGTTTTACAGAAAAAAAATTGCTTTTGAAATTTGCGAAAAAAGTTGGAAAAATTGTGAGCCTCCAAGGTTATTTTTTAAACGATTTGTAAAATATTGGTATTCTATAAAGTTACACCGTTTTGAAATTTTATTTTAGATTCATTTTTCACTGTGCAAATTTCAAATTTTACTTTTGTAAAAAAATCAGTATTTTTTTATGAAATTTGAAAAATCTGTCGTATTTTCCACCCAGTTCTGAGAAAAAATATTTCGCAAATATTTTACAGATCGTTTAGAAAATGGATGCTCACAATTTTTCCAAAGTTTTTTCGCAAATTTCAATCGCAATTTTTTTCCTGCAAAACTTCTTCATTTAGTCTTGATATTTACGCTTTTGTCCAATGCTGCAATACTAAGATATGACGTAGCCTAAATTTCACCAGCTACCACTGGTTCAATACAACCTGCACTTGAAATCATAAAATGTTCGTCCAAATTTTTCTACACAAACTATTTTATAAGAAAAAATTTTACATTTAAATATGATAAACTCATAGAGAGGATATAGGTTTTATTATACTGATTCCGGACCTCTACTAAAATAAACACTACAGAAGAAATTAGACTACCTCCAAATCCAAAGCTAAAGCTGCACGAGCAGGGCTTACACTGATAAAAAAAACGCGGACACACAACCATTCCCACCTACATATATTGCCAGTTGCCAGTGGTAGAATTCAAACCGCAGCTACGATAGAAAGATTGCTAGTCACATCTGCTATCATGTGCTCTAGCCAACTACTCCATCGAACTGGCAAAAGATTTTATGCTACTTATACCCTTAAAAAATATGACAGTTTGCAGAAAGATATATAATTTTTGAAATAGGAATCAATTTTGATATGCTTGCGAATCAACATGCTCATTGTATTTGTATTGAAGCATGTTCGAAGTTAGGTCTACTAGATGTCTGCAGTCTATATTTAAATTTTTCTGTTTGAATTGCAGGTTTGGATTTTTACCTCATTCATACATTCTTCCACAAGAGATGAAATTGTTAAAGCAGAATTGGGAATTTAAAAATGGAAATGGTGGTGAGATGTGGATAATTAAACCTGTAAGTAATATATTAAGAACATTTTATGCAAATCTATACTTTAATTAATGCCGAAAAAAAATTAAATTTTTTTAAAAGTTCCAGACACTTCTAAGAATATTCCCGATTAAGGTTGCAATTTACACTCGCAAAATTCACCTCATTTTCTATACAAGACTTTCCATTAAACGGAATTTAATAACTGATACATCCATATTTACAAAACCATAAACCTATTGACAAAATCTTAAGTTTACTCAATCGTAATGTATCACTTAAATATTGGTCAAATATCATCACTAATAATAAAAAATTTTGTGAATTTCTTTCCAAAAGATTTCTATAATTTTGCAATTAGTTGCTTTCAGTTGTTGATTTTGTCTAGTTTTGTGCTATTTTAAGTTCAAACATGCTTCCTTGGATACTAAGATTTGATTACATCTGTATGACAAATAGCCTACATTTAGGCGATTAATCGTCAGCTAATATTCAGATTTTGGAAATATTTTCTTTTTTTTTTTTTTGCAAGTTTGATTTCGGAATATAATATGGATGTAATAAATGTGTTTTCAGCCAGCTTCCGCCAGAGGAGTGGGTATTAAAGTGATAAATAGATGGTCGCAGCTTCCAAAGAAAACGGCAATAGTTGTACAAAGGTACATTTCCAACCCCTACCTCATAAACGGCAGCAAGTTTGACCTAAGGCTGTACGTTTTAGTAACTAGTTTCCATCCTCTGAGGATATACCTGTACCCGATGGATTGGCGAGGTTTGCCAGTGGTAAGATACAATCTAGAACCATATTTTATATCTTCAATTTGTAATTAACACGTTGAACGCCACAAATCGGTACTGTCTTCTCTAGATTGTAATATTTATGTTAATTCTTATTTCCACATCTTTTTTGCCAGAATATGAGACATTCGATACCTTCTAGGTAGTAACTTTTAAGTCAGAGTATACTTAATCTCTGTAGATTTGTAGATAAACTGGATATTTTTGAACATGTGGTACCCAATGCATATTCAAGTCTGTCGCTTGATTGCGTTGTAAATAAAGAACTTTACGGCACCAAATTTGTTAGGCAATATATTATGTAATGTATATCGAGGGCATTATAGCAGAAGGGTCACCTAATACAAAAATGATATTTTGGACCTGTGGAAAGCTACGGTCATTTTACATATCATATCATAAGATCATATGAAATTTCCTTTTTAGTTTTCATAAAATAACTGAATTTGGCATAAAAACCACCATCAGCAAATCAGAATGGTATATGTTCATATGCCCATTTGATAGAATTATATGTGCACATGTATGTAATCATACTAGTTCAATTATTAGTGAAGTACCCCTTGTGTTGTTTGTTTATTCAGCATTTAACAGCATGACGACTAAACTTGCAAATGTTAGAATGGATAGGTCAGATGAAATAACGGGTTTTGTTTGGCAAAAACGAATCGTGTATGTTTCAAGGTACAGGAACTATAGTATAATAATTTGGTCTCAATTTGCAAAGGGTCGTCCATAAAGCGCGCAACGCTATCTTCGGCTATTTTTTCTTCTAAACAAAGACATCGGACTACTTATACCATATTTAAAAAATTTATCTGCTTATCTGAAAAATCAAATTTACGAAACTTTTTATCGTTTCCTGTAATATTTATGTTTTGGTTTATATGCCCTTCTGCTATGATGCCTCGATATTGTATGACAAGTTCCATTGTTTATTGAGATAGTTTAGTTTGAATAAAGATTTTGTTTAGCGCCTTCATTAATTTTACCTAGTAGTACTGATATTATTATGCAGACACCGGTACTTATACATTGAGTACAAATAAAATTTTTATGTACATAATTTCTCTTGAGTGTAAACTTGCAGATGTCGCATGACAGATACTTGATTGAAACCATTGATGCTACACAAGGCAGCCAACGTGTTAATGTTTGTTTTAAAACTTTGTAACTATTTTCTTTTAGTTAAATACAGCGATGATGCTAAAGATTTAAAGGATAGATACATGCATTTGACGAATTATAGTATTAACAAGCTCTCAAGTCAATACACTGCCAATGAAGATGCCAATGCCTGTCAAGGTCATAAATGGTAAATTTATAAAATTCTATTTTGGAAAAAAAGTAGTTTGCCTCTCGTTTTCTGTCGACGCTACAGAAAATTTTGGGGTCTTCCATTTCGTAAAGCTTTTTCATTTACTTCTCAAAACATTAAGGATTGGGAGAAATGAAATATATATTTCCGTCAGCATATTGAGAAAATGTTAACCATTGTACTTTCGTAGATAATTATGTTTTACTAATTAACGTATATTTATTTAGCGTTGCATGAATGTATGAAGTATGGAGTATGTTTCAATGAGCATATTGCTGTTATTATTTATTTTTTGAATTTTATGTGTGTCGTGGGAGTTTGGCAAATACGCTAGGTAAACGTTAAGAGTCAATTACTTGTTGGTTAGAATTTTACAAGGATAGTTGCTGCTTAACATCGAGTTTAGCTAAATACATCCATTAATTAAAATTGTGTTTATTTACTTAGGTCTCGTTTCGCAATTTTTTTACGTGACTCAACAAATGAATGGTCGACCGTAACAACGTTGTCGCAAAATCCAAAATACGTGTTTTACATGGAACAACGTTGTATGTACCGTGTATTATCCTACAACTGCCATTAGTGACATTATTATCAAATACTGCAATATATATAGCAGTTGAAATAAGATAGGTATTCATGAAAACACTATATAAACATTTTTCCTTACTTCCAAAAATTATGCTTTATGTTACTTACAGCATTGTTACGGCCGACCATTCAAATGTGGACAAAGTAAATTTTTTTAAGTTGAGCAATTAAGTGCAATTCTTAATAATGTATGGTGTATTAAGATACATTGTTATTATTATATATTTCTTTGTAGGACTATATCAAAATTAATGGAATATCTTCAGAAAACTGGAGTAGATACAAAACCATTATGGAAAAATTTACAGCAACTTGTTATTAAAACAATGATTGCATGTGAGCCTCCTATAACACAGTTATGTGAGGAAAATATGAATAATACTTATAATTGTTATGAACTTTTTGGAGTTGATGTGCTATTAGATCAAAAATTGAAGCCATGGTTATTAGAGGTAATGGATTAAATTAAAATTATACTAGAGTTCATATTTGTGTTGCATTTTTAGTTAGTTACCATATTTTTTATTATAGTATGATGCTAATTCTCCATGTCATTGTTACAGGTAAACATTTCTCCCAGTCTTCACAGTGCTTCCCCATTGGACGCCCACGTCAAAGGTCCCTTAGTTCAAACCCTGTTTGATATGGCACAATTCCATCTCCCACCAAAGTTAGCTCAATCCATCCGTCAGTCACCACAATGTTTTGACTCAAGAATATACACAACAACGTTAACTAAAAAAGAAAGGAGCAAACACATTGCCTTTACTGAGTATGAGTGTCGAGAAGACTATTTGTATGATATTTTAAAAGACTTAACTGGTGACGATGTTAGACATTTGACAAGGGCAGAGGATGAATTTGTCGTGAAAGGGAAGTTTGAAAAGATATTTCCGAACTCACAATCGCACAAGTACCTGAACTTTATGGAGCCACGATATTATAATAGGCTGTTTGACGCTTGGGAGACAAAATATGCTGGTCGAAGGGATGATGGTAAGTACATATTTTTGTTGTATATTTTACCTTACCAGTCATTCCGAATAAATCTGCCGGTTTTTAGTACACTATGATAGAGGTAAGATTTTGAACTATTGACTTTATAAAGGGATAAGCATAGTTGCACCAATAAAACTGGCAACATTTCGTTCCTGATGTTCAGCTCCCCTCTTGCCAGACAACAAAAAAAGACATAAAGAAAATGATTATTAAATTTACTGGTCTTTGTCATGATCTACCTCGCATCCGCATTAGTGCATGAATTTGAAAGGTTATTTTATATTTATAACCCAATTTTTGTCTGGTGTCAAACTGCATATCTAGACAGATTTACCTCGAAACTATCATTTTATTCTTTGGAGATTTTTTGTTCAGCTTTAAAGGGCTGAAAATTGTTTTAAAAAAATGGAGCAAGGATATACGAGTAGATGGATTAGATAAATAGATATATTTCAGATAAATTCTGTGTTGGGGCCAAATGCCCATTATTATCTCTTGTCGATTAAATAATTCACACATTCTGTTTAATGGACTGTATTTGTTATAAACATGCTAACTGTTACAAAATTAAACTACAATTCTGCTGGATGATTGATGATTACAAATCATTACAACAACGCTTGACAGCTCTCTACCGTTAATTTTATTTTTATATTGTCAAAAATCTCAGAAACAAAACATTTTTTTTACTCCCTCTTGTGGGAAATATTCACATTACATTCGAAATAATAATAAAAAAAAAACGTACATAGGCTATTCCAGCTTTCTTAACACTGAACATACATAGAAACCATTCCAGCTTGGTCGGACTCGACATTCTGATTACAAATTTTATGTTAAAGCTAGTCCTAGAACCTTGCCACGTATAGACTTTTTGTATGATAGATGAATTATATATGCCGAACTTAAATTTTATAAATGCTGAAGTGAAAAATGTAGACGAAAAGATAAAAACTATTTTGATACTTGTTCAAACTTATAGTTTTTTTTACTCATTTAATTTACTTTTCTAAAATACCTATTCCTAGCCTCAAAACAGACAAAATTTTTCGTGGAACAGTGGCGTACGCGAAATTAACTAATACGAGAAACAATAAATTGTTACAATTTATAACAATGTATGTAAAACTTACCTTCTTAATGCTTGATGAACTAGCTTGCTTATCACAAACTGGAGAAGATTTGTTGCCATTTTGCAGCATCAGGTATGTTTCTATGATTGTCTCCATGAGTGATTTTCGCTTTGGTGAAAATATATTCTTATATTTTGAAAACGACCGTTCAACATCTACTGATGTAATAGTCTTTGAACGCACCATCACATATTTGTCTTAATTTGGTAAAACCGGTGTCTCTATTTAACACAGTTGCGAGCTTTTCTTTAACGCACTCATTTGTTGCGTCACCTATAGCGTGTAGCAGTAGATTTACTTCGTCCACTATTTGCAGTGACTCCGCTAACGACAACGCACTGTTTTCTAATTTTTTTATGCTTTCATGTAAAGGTTTATAGTTCTTCGCAATATTTTTTAAAGCTCTTTCAACGGAAATATCTTCGAATTTTGTCTGGCTTTCCTTAATAGCTGCAGCCTCATCTGGATTGAATTGTAGTATCACAGGTTTTATTTGTTGGAAATATTCAGCATTATAAAAAAAGCTGCCAGCAACCATGTTCCCCAACGTGTAAGAATCGGCTGTGGCGGTTCAGGAATACCGGGACACTTGCTATGAAATGCATGGAGACGTTTAGGAGATTTAAGAAACATTTTTTTTTGTACTTGCTATTAATGCCACAAGATGTAAAGCATTTACTTTACACGTAACATGTATAAACTTACAACCTTGTTCTTGCAAAGAACAGCCTACCGAACGCATTGTCATGGCGCCATCAGTCACAAACAATAACACTTGACTTTTTGACAGTTCAAATTTTTCTAACGTCTCCAGCACCACCCTGGTAATTGTTTCGCTAGTACACTGACTTAGTCTTTTGCTAGCTAGTAACAGTGGAACTGTCGGTTTAAGAGGGTCCAGTACTCGTACTATAACATTTAAAATAGAATTTTTTTTTACAATCTGTTGTCTCATCAACAGATAACCACAGCCGTGTATTTTTTAATTCACATTTCATCTTATTTACCATGTCTACGTGTACAGTAGTTGATAGATAGTTACATAACGTTGTGCGACTTGGTAACTTCACCTGGGCATTGTATTTGTTCCAGAACTCTCGAAATGGTTGTTTATCGAGTTTGTGCAGCGGAACATCACAAGCAATCAGCATTAATAGTAAATCAAATATACACTGTGTTGTCGAAGGCACGCCATTTTTTTTATTTTTATGGTGTACACTATTTACGTGAAGTCCACAATCACGCTTATCCCAGCACATCAAATCTTTCTCGCACACTTTACAAATTATTTTAGCACCATCATAGAATAAATCCGGGAATTCACCTATGAATTTATTTACTTTGTCGGTAAATGGCCGTTTTCTACCCCTGCGTAGTCTGACATGCTTTATTATTAAATTAATATCAACAATACAGTACAACAAATAAAATAAAAATACAAAAACAATATGCAATACGCCCAAGTGACTTAACGTGTACACAACTCGAAAGCTAATAATAGACTGGACTGGAGAAAGAGCTTCGCGGTCAAGGTGAATGCCGGCGACAGTAAGTACATCTGTACTCTACACAAACACAAAATAAATACATAAATGCGCATGCGCGGAGTAGATGACGTCACATATTGGCGGGCATTTTAAATATGTTAAAAACGAGACCGGTAATTTTTTAGGCGTTAATATATTTTACTTCCTCACCCCTCAAAGTGAGGAAGTTATGTATTCGTGCAAAAAATTTTGAAAATTTTTATTGCATTTAACTAAGGAATCATGGATAAAGAACTGAAAAATATGGAACGGCATATAAATGTCATGTCAAGCGGAAGAAAGTGTGACGACCTACCAAATTCGCAGACAAAATTGCCAACTATGTTATAAAATTCCAGCAGTATGAGTTTATAATTGCATTGGCATAACTGACATTGTCTAATTACGCCATCGATGACGTGCAACGGATTTTGTTTTGTATCAACTACAATAAGTTTTTTTTTGCGAAAAAATTGTGTAACTTTTTATCTGTCAATGGTGTACTATAAATTTTTTGAGGAATGTCAGTCCGCTGCTGAAATTAATTTGCTATATGTTTTTTGTAGTGATGTATATTTTCCGGAAATTTTCCATAATGCGGAAATTTTCCGGAAAATATACATTTTTTGTATCTCAAAATAGACCGCATATTTTTTTTTTTTTTTTTTTTTTTTCCGGTTTCCCGATGCCGGTCAGTCCTCCCGTGGCCTCCGACGCCTCACGGGAGTCGCGCCGGCGCATCAACTACAGCCACTCCCCGCATCCCGCAGGGTTAGTGACTGTAGATACCAGAATCGTGTGCCCTAAGTAGACGGAGAGAACCCAGAATGACCGCCTTCTGCATTTGACCCGCCAGCCACTCGGCTGGTTTTTGGCAGGCCGGTATGATCTTCAGTTCCGAGAGCAGCGTAGGCTTTATCCCTCCGAGTACACCGATAATAAGGACGACCATTTTGACCGAGTAGCCTGGGTACAGCACTTGGAGCTCGTACCGGAGATCGCGACATTTGGTCCGTTTCTCCTCCTCCTTCAAGGTGATGTTTTTCTCAGCAGGTGCCGAGAACTCGATAACATACATCACCTTGAGTTGATGGTCGAGGAGGACTATGTCAGGCTTGTTGGCTTGGATTAGCCTGACAGTCGGGAACGAGTAGTTCCAGTAAATCCGGCATTTCTCGTTCTCGACAACGGACTCAATATCTCCGGGGACGTAAGGCAGCACTGGTGTCTGGTCTACCCCGTACGAGTGCCTTAGATGGTAGTATAGCACTCGTAAAGCCGCGTTATGTCGGTGGATGTAGGCCGAAATCGCATATATGGGACATGCAGAAAGTAAGTGCATGAGCGATTCCGGCGCCTGATGGCAGGTCCTGCAGTTGATATCAGGAACCTCTACACGCCACACGCGGCTACGGTAGACCAAGGTGTTGATAACACCATCTTGGCAGGCCATAATGAATCCCTCGGTCTCCGACTTAAGCCCTGCTGACCTTAGAAAGGCGAAGGTCAGCCTGGTCGATAAACCCAGTGTTTCTATGTTCTTATAGAAGACACCATGCTGGGGTTTATCGACGTGCTGCCGAAACAGATTTTCCTGTTCGGCAGCTCTAATTCGGGCTTTCAGACGATTTGGCTGAAGTTCGGTGACTGACTCAACATCAGCACCTCGCCTGGGAGTAAAAACTCTACCAGTCGTCTTATATTCCACCACACTCTGGATCCGAGAAGCGTGTTGTCTGGCCGACTGTATCTTGCCTTCGATTTTTTGTACACGCCGCTTGGCTTTCTCGACCCCGTGATTGGTTGACCTCTCACGGGGGGACGAGTTGCTTCGCGGCGCTGTACACGGTACAGTTGATTTGCCAGATGTCTACATCTTCCGGAATTTCCTCATCGATGACCGCGTCCATTCTAGCCAGGTCTTGTGGCTTTAGGTTAGCCCTGGTGTTAAGGCTAACCCTCGTCCTTAAGTCTACACCGGTGAACTCTAAAGGATGTTCCCCATCAGCTGGTAATTGCCGCGGTGGGACTGCGGCTGGCAGTTCTTCTAGCTGACGGGGTGCCCTTACGTAACCTGTCCTGAGCAGAAAGGATACTTGATCTCTCAGATGTTGTTGAGAGAAGGCGCGATGCTCTGGATGCATTTCGCACCAAAGTGCATGCAATCGCGCCATGTATCCCCTTCGCTCAGGTTCGCTACTCTCGCGGCAGGTCAGCAAGTCATCCCGAAGTTCTCTCGTCCACTTAAAGCGTCCTTGTCCGTTGAGACCGCATATTATTATTATTTTTTTTTTCGGTTTCCCGATGCCGGTCAGTCCTCCCGTGGCCTCCGACGCCTCACGGGAGTCGCGCCGGCGCATCAACTACAGCCACTCCCCACATCCCGCAGGGTTAGTGACTGTAGATACCAGAGTCGTGTGCCCTAAGCAGACGGAGAGAACCCAGAATGACCGCCTTCTGCATTTGACCTGCCAGCCACTCGGCTGGTTTTTGGCAGGCCGGTATGATCTTCAGTTCCGAGAGCAGCGTAGGCTTTATCCCTCCGAGTACACCGATAATAAGGACGACCATTTTGACCGAGTAGCCTGGGTACAGCACTTGGAGCTCGTACCGGAGATCGCGATATTTGGTCCGTTTCTCCTCCTCCTTCAAGGTGATGTTTTTCTCCGCAGGTGCCGAGAACTCGATGACATACATCACCTTGAGTTGATGGTCGAGGAGGACTATGTCAGGCTTGTTGGCTTGGATTAGCCTGACAGTCGGGAACGAGTAGTTCCAGTAAATCCGGCATTTCTCGTTCTCGACAACGGACTCAATATCTCCGGGGACGTAAGGCAGCACTGGTGTCTGGTCTACTCCGTACGAGTGCCTTAGATGGTAGTATAGCACTCGTAACGCCGCGTTATGCCGGTGGATGTAGGCCGAAATCGCATATATAGGGCATGCAGATAGTAAGTGCATGAGCGATTCCGGCGCCTGATGGCAGGTCCTGCAGTTGATATCAGGAACCTCTACACGCCACACGCGGCTACGGTAGACCAAGGTGTTGATAACACCATCTTGACAGGCCATAATGAATCCCTCGGTACTTGTTCGGCAGCTCTAATTCGGGATTTCAGACGATTTGGCTGAAGTTCGGTGACTGACTCAACATCAGCACCTCGCCGGCCTCCTCGCCTGATGTCAAATGCGAGACCGAGTTCATCTGCGGCTCTTTTTGCTGCCTTGAACAATCCTGCTCCCACTCCTACAGTTTCGTGATGTTTTACGAACCGCAAGAGGGGATCTGAGCTCCTGAGTATGTTACATGCCATACTCAGTACTACTCTGCCATGCGTACACTCCAAGCTCAAGAGTCCTCGGCCCCCCCGTTGACGTGGGAGGTACACACGAGGAACGGACGATCTAGGATGAATACTTCTGTGAATATTCATCATCTTGCGGGTATCCCTATCTAATTGGCGCAGCTCATCTACCCTCCACTTTACTACTCCGAAGGAGTAGAGCAGAATCGGAACGGCAAGCATATTGGTTGCAGACACCTTGTTCTTCCCCGAAAGTTCGGAAGACCAAATCTTTCGGAGGCGGTGTCTGTACTTGCCGCGGAGAGAATCCTTTATTAGTGTTACATCTTGGATGTGCCTTTGATGCACACCCAGGTATGTATAAGACCGCATATTATTATTTTTTTTTTTTTTTTTTTTTTTTTTTTTTTTTTTTTTTTTCGGAATATCCGATGCCGGTCAGTCCTCCCGTGGCCTCCGACGCCTCACGGGAGTCGCGCCGGCGCATCAACTACAGCCACTCCCCACATCCCGCAGGGTTAGTGACTGTAGATACCAGAATCGTGTGCCCTAAGCAGACGGAGAGAACCCAGAATGACCGCCTTCTGCATTTGACCTGCCAGCCACTCGGCTGGTTTTTGGCAGGCCGGTATGATCTTCAGTTCCGAGAGCAGCGTAGGCTTTATCCCTCCGAGTACACCGATAATAAGGACGACCATTTTGACCGAGTAGCCTGGGTACAGCACTTGGAGCTCGTACCGGAGATCGCGATATTTGGTCCGTTTCTCCTCCTCCTTCAAGGTGATGTTTTTCTCCGCAGGTGCCGAGAACTCGATAACATACATCACCTTGAGTTGATGGTCGAGGAGGACTATGTCAGGCTTGTTGGCTTGGATTAGCCTGACAGTCGGGAACAAGTAGTTCCAGTAAATCCGGCATTTCTCGTTCTCGACAACGGACTCAATATCTCCGGGGACGTAAGGCAGCACTGGTGTCTGGTCTACCCCGTACGAGTGCCTTAGATGGTAGTATAGCACTCGTAAAGCCGCGTTATGTCGGTGGATGTAGGCCGAAATCGCATATATGGGGCATGCAGAAAGTAAGTGCATGAGCGATTCCGGCGCCTGATGGCAGGTCCTGCAGTTGATATCAGGGACCTCTACACGCCACACGCGGCTACGGTAGACCAAGGTGTTGATAACACCATCTTGGCAGGCCATAATGAATCCTTCGGTCTCCGACTTAAGCCCTGCTGACCTTAGAAAGGCGAAGGTCAGCCTGGTCGATAAACCCAGTGTTTCTATGTTCTTATAGAAGACACCATGCTGGGGTTTATCGACGTGCTGCCGAAACAGATTTTCCTGTTCAGCAGCTCTTATTCGGGCTTTCAGACGATTTGGCTGAAGTTCGGTGACTGACTCAACATCAGCACCTCGCCGGCCTCCTCGCCTGATGTCAAATGCGAGACCGAGTTCATCTGCGGCTCTTTTTGCTGCCTTCAACAATCCTGCTCCCACTCCTACAGTTTCGTGATGTTTTACGAACCGCAAGAGGGGATCTGAGCTCCTGAGTATGTTACATGCCATACTCAGTACTACTCTGCCATGCGTACACTCCAGGCTCAAGAGTCCTCGGCCCCCCCGTTGACGTGGGAGGTACACACGAGGAACGGACGATCTAGGATGAATACTTCTGTGAATATTCATCATCTTGCGGGTATCTCTGTCTAATTGGCGCAGCTCATCTACCCTCCACTTTACTACTCCGAAGGAGTAGAGCAGAATCGGAACGGCAAGCATATTAGTTGCAGACACCTTGTTCTTCCCCGAAAGTTCGGAAGACCAAATCTTTCGGAGGCGGTGTCTGTACTTGCCGCGGAGAGAATCCTTTATTTGTGTCACATCTTGGATGTGCCTTTGTTGCACACCCAGGTATGTATAGGTCTCTCCGGCATCCAGATGTCTTAGGATGCTTCCGTCTGCGAGCTGCGCATTTTCAGAGAATTCCCCGCATCGTCCTCTCTTGAGGTGGACGACTGCACATTTGTCCAACCCGAACTCCATACCAATTGCCCGCGTATATTCTTCGACCACCCTAAGAGCGTTTTGTAGTTCGCGCTCTCCGGAGGCATAAAGTTTAAGATCATCCATATAAAACAGATGGGTGACCTTATGCCTCCGGTCGCTGGGTGGTCCACATTGATACCCGCGGGTTTGGCGGAGTCCAGCAGACAACGGTAGCAGTGAGATGCAGAAGAGGAGAGGACTCAGGGAGTCGCCCTGGAAAACTGCCCTCCTAAATGCCACCTGCTCTGTCGTGACCCGCTGTGCACCTGATGTTATGGTGAAGCGAGTCTTCCAGAGTGGCAGCAGCTGTTCTATGCATCTCACTAGTGGTGCTGGTACCGCAAGACATTCGAGCAAGTGCAACAATAGCTCGTGCGATGTTGTATCAAATGCCTTGCGGTAGTCAATCCAGGCCATCGATAGATTCCGCTTGTATTGCACAGAATCCTGTGTAATACAGCGGTCTATCAGCAGGCTGTCCTTGCAACCTGCCATGCCCTTCTTGGCACCACGCTGTTCATGTATCTGCTGGAAGACCGGATCAACAGACCTCAGTGTCCTTGCATACAAGATACGTGTAAATATCTTGTAGCAGGAGTTGAGGCAAGTGATCGGCCTATAATTCCTCGGGTCGGAAAGATCCCCCTTTTTGGGGATAAGCACAGTACGTCCCTCGACAAACCAGTCCGGAATCTGCTGCCCCTCGTTCAACCATGAGTTGAAAACTCGCGCCAGACGGCGGTGAGTGGACGGAAATTTCTTCCACCACCAGTTGTTAATGCCGTCTGGGCCCGGGGCAGCGAAGTTCTTGGTGCCAACAAGTGCTTGCTGGACTTCCTCCGTACTGATTGCCGGGCACACTTCATCTGGCTCTTCACGATGTCTGTGACACAGAGCCTCGAAGTGTGCAATTGCTGGAGTGTCGCTATTGAATGGACGCGTCGTTTCGTAGATTCCCTTCCAGAAGGTTTCGACATCTTCTACAGTCGGCGGATTATCTACAACACGCTGTGGCTCTTGAAATAGGCGGGAAGGATTCGTACGGAACAAATTGTTTTGTTCCATACTCCTCACCCGCCTCTTCAATGTTTTCTTTATCGCCATGAGCGCTCGGATCCTATCTAGACAGTGCTGCTTGATGGTAAGCATCACTGTCAGATTTAGAGTATGGTGTTGACGTCTTAATCCGGCTGCTATGCGCCGGATTCTGGGAGTAAAAACTCTACCAGTTGTCTTATATTCCACCACACTCTGGATCCGAGAAGCGTGTTGTCTGGCCGACTGTATCTTGCCCTCGATATTCTGTACACGCCGCTTGGCTTTCTCGACCCCGTGATTGGTTGACCTCTCACGGGGGACGAGTTGCTTCGCGGCGTTGTACACGGCACTGTTGATTTGCCAGATGTCGGCATCTTCCGGAATTTCCTCATCGATGACCTCGTCCATTCTAGCTAGGTCTTGTGGCTTTAGGTTAGCCCTGGTGTTAAGGCTAACCCTCGTCCTTAAGTCTACATCGGTGAACTCTAAAGGATGTTCCCCATCAGCTAATAATTGCCGCGGTGGGACTGCGGCTGGCAGTTCTTCCGGCTGACGGGGTGCCCTTACATAACCTGTCCTGAGCAGAAAGGATACTTGATCTCTCAGATGTTGTTGAGAGAAGGCGCGATGCTCTGGATGCATTTCGCACCAAAGTGCATGCAATCGCGCCATGTATCCCCTTCGCTCAGGTTCGCTACTCTCGCGGCAGGTCAGTAAGTCATCCCGAAGTTCCCTCGTCCACTTAAAGCGTCCATGTACAATCGCATTGTCATCATCGTTAGGACCGTCCGGTAAGGCCCCTCCCATCTGTCCTTGACCTCCATCCGACTGAGGTCGAATGTGAGGGGCCCTTCTAAGGTTATATGGAACCATAGCAAAAAGAGTACCAGGGTAGTTAGCCCTGGTACTCCCGGCCGGCATTAGTCAGGCAGAGTTGCCTCTGCCCGTCCAGGGTGCACCAACGTGGAGGTTGCCGGTCCTTTGCACCCCGTATTATTATTATTATTATTATTATTATTATTAAGGTTCCTCACATTATTTTTAACTATTCAAAATCATTCCTGAAATTTTTACCAGTATAAGAGTAAGACGCTACTGTATAGGTTACAAAATCAAACTTTCACTAACTATAACTTCAGAAAAACTCACATTTTGGATGTTTTCGTGAACTGTGTTGTCAATGTTTATTTAGGGGATTTGATTAAATCATTATTTTGATTTGTCTCTTTTTTTTCTTTACAGGTATCGCTCTTCTGCAGACATTGTGTTCTCAAAGAACGCATCTTAAAATTGCCCCACCAAGTGCCCTAAATAAGGTGAGCTACCTAGATTTTCAATAATTTTTACCATTTGTTAAAATTTTATATTGCCTCATTACTTACTTACTTTTAACATATTTGCATTGTCCCTTCCAAAATTGTCATTTCCACATTCTTTCAATTTTTTTCTTGTCATGGTAACAATCATTGTCACAAGGCGAGAAATTTCATGCTGGCTACCATACAGAGTGTTTGTTCACAATGTCGCAGTAAGTTGGAACTGTGGGTCATATGTGTTTAAACTAATTTTTTTTTTACTAAAAATCAATGGTCAATATTTTAGTTAATACCCACATGGATATAGGGCTTTATTAGAGTGATAGCATTTATACTTAGGTAAAAACTAATAGAATTAATTTTACTAATAGCATAGAAAAGTTAGATAGTCATGTGTTTAGGATAATAGCTTTAATTTAACTTAGGTTGTGTTTTATATTTCTTTTACCATTTTAATAGATCATATACAAGGTGTATATAAATAATAGATGTACTCGATAATCAAATAATATATCGGACAATTTTTTTTTTTTTAATATATTGTTTTGACTAAAATAATAGTGTGGAAATGATGTAGTTAACCAAGGTAAATAACTGGGGTCAAGTTAATAATGGTTTCTGTGCCCAGTGCCGTCTTAACCTGGGCCTGTGGCCTTCAGGCGACGTTTTTAGTTCTCTGAGCTCTGTCAAAATTCCAGTTTTCTATTTTTTGAGTTTCTTAAAAACAACTCGACGGATTAAAAATTACTTATAATATTTATTATTGTAAAACGTACCTGCAAGGTATCTATATTATTTTTGTATGTTCTCAGGAATAATATTCGAATCATACCATTAAATTTGCACATAAACGATAAATTTTTAAAACTTGTACAAAAATAAACATTTAAATACTGTACATACCTTTTAAATTATATAAAATCCCATAAAGAGAAAGAAAATAAATGTATTTAAACCAATAAAATGCTATTGTGACAAGTAAGTATGATATATGCAAAACTTAGAGGCAGCCGAATGTAAGATGCACACGCCGCCTATGGTGGACCCCGTCAGCATCTTGCCAGAGAATGATAAATAAACAATGAGTTGCTCATGAAATATTAAAGTAGAGCATTGATATTAAAGTCAATTTACCATTAGTTTCTGTTGGCAGTTTGAGAGCAGGGCAGGCTTTAAATCTTTTAAGGTTCCATTATTTTAACGATAGACTAGTTCTGCGAAAGAAACGAATATCTATACGAATTCCCAATATTCTCTTGGAATAAGGATATACGTAAGTTATACATATTGCATAGGTGTCACAAAATACACTATAAACAATATCTGTGAAATATAAATAAAGTATTATTTTTTCTCTACTGAAGTAAATTGAAAATAATGCGAGACGGTACTGAACAAAATGTGTCGGCCGGTTATGACGTGACTGGTGCCTTGCAGATATGCATTTTGACATGAGAGTGCAAACGAAGGAGGGATACCTCGCTGTAGGCATGTTCCTACGTAACATTTTTTTAGGTTTTTAGTTGCAATGCATTCCTGTTAGTGATTTCAACTCGTATATTATTGTAAAGTCTACCACAAAAGTCAAGTATGTAGCCAAAAAATTCCTTAAGAATATGTTCCATAATGTTCGTTTTTTATTTTTTTTTCCCACGTATTTTGAGTGTTGTAAGACACAATTCTATAAAATGTTTAAAGAATGTTATTGAAATGAAACAATAAAACACTATCGCACCACTCTATTTGCAGATGTTTTTGTAATTTGAGTGAAGGATTTTTTATAATTGCTGTTTTTATTGTGATTGGCTAATTTTTTCCCACTGATAAATGTATCGAAAGGTTAATTTAAAAATTTTATTTTTCCTAATATCTTTTCTTGGATCTAAACTTTAGGGATCATCATCCAGTCCCGTGCCATGTTAATAAATCAGTACTTTTATTTGTATACACCTTGTGCATATAGTATGTATATTTTTATTTGTTTTTTAAAATTTTGTCATCGTATTATTTAATTTTATTTAAAATTCAGTTAATGTGTCTTTTAATTAAAATTACGATGGTTATTGTTTTTTACTAGGTAACGTCAATCATTTAAAAAAAAACTGCTTTTTTATATTTAACATTTTATATTTCTTCAGAGTTCGCAGAGTACGATCCCTTTGGATATGAGGATACCATCCAGGGAAGGCCCGAGTCGTACTCTAGAAGAGATTTTGCAAGAAGCGTCAATCACAAATGACTTATTGTCTAGAAACTAGGTTAAAATTATACAGCGGGATGCACAGAAAGGTAAATGATTGTTACATTATTATTGCCTTTTGTTTATTTTATCTTGATCTAAGAATAAGACAGTTTCCTTTTATAACATTTAGGGTAGTTTGTATGTATTTTGTTGGTTTTTGATTTTTTTTTTTTTCAATTAATATGTAGAATACAATATTTTAAATGTTACGTACAACTTGAAAAAATTCTCTTGGTAAAGTTCTAATATCTTAAGTGGAGTGCTTAATATTAAAAAAAAAAAAATGTAGCATTACTTTTTTTCTGGAAACGTTTCCAATGGAAATAAATGAGTTTTTTGATAACACCTCAAGATTACTCGGTGGTTTAATCTACAAAATATTTCTATCCCCGAGAGAGGGTAGGGGATGTATGCAAAGCAGGGACTTGGACTGGTTCAATTCTGGTATTAAGTATAACTAAAATAATGGATCTGGTTTTAAGTAAAACTGAAGTAACGGTTCTGGTTCTTACAGGTTTTCAACTCCTATTTGGGCCTGCTTCCCACATTGTTCTTTCGAAGTAAAAGGCCCAAACAATAACAAAAGTATGTGTGAATAAGAAAAAAGCATTCTTCCAGTAATAGATCATGTGAAATATAGGTTTTCTTAGAGAAAGTGACAATGCACCATGTAGAACCTGCTGTGTTGAGGCCCTCGCATAACATAACCAAACTTGAAGGTCTATGCGTTTTGCCCCCGTAGTCCGATATAACATAAACAAATACATCGTGTTGAGACTGCCATACCCCCAACTGTGTACACAACCCCATGTGACAACATTGGCAAAAAAAAATTGTGTTGATAATCACTTTAAGAATCCATTTAATTCACCAGTTTCAATACTTTGACAATGATAATAACAAAAGTGACATTTGTCAAGCTGAATAAAATGGACAAGAGGCCCTACACCCCACAGGGTGATTCATTAAGAATGGGAAATCGTGTCTAGTAACTCCATAGACACCAAAATATGACGATTGAGCCAACAAATATTGCTCTTTAAGAAAAAGAAATTTTTATTTTGAAATTTCTCAATAATTCTGAAAGCTTTCATAGTATCAACTTGAAAATTGCCATTTAAAGTTTTTTGTCATGACAAATAGGAATTTACAACTAATTTTAATGTTGCTCATAAAGTTATACTCTACTGCTCTAATAAATTGAGGCATATTTTTTTTACCTATAGAATTATGGAAAAAATGAATCAACATTCTTAAATTACACCTTGTTTAATTTCGATATCTATCTGTTTTCGAGTTACTTGCATAAGTTTTAATGCAATTTTTAAACCTTAAAATCAATGACTTTTCTGAAGTCATTGCTTAAAATACTGATTTTTAGAGTAAAAGTAAAAACTAAAATTAAATTATGATTATTTATGAATGATTAAAAAATTGCGTAAAAACGAAATGTATTGAAACTTGTGTCATTTTTTTATGTAATGGACAATTTCATTTTACCCAAAAAAAAATATACCTCAATTTATAATAATAATAATATGCTTTATTTGCCCAACAGATAACACCCAATACAGGACAATTTAAAATACTCTTAAATACTACAAAACATTTTTTAATATTTTGTAACAAATCTTTATATTAAACATAAAGGTACAATAAATGTTATTGAGAGGACTGAAAATTAAATTAAAAAAAAAAAAAGATAGTGAGATGGTAATAGTGAAGAAAAACAAAATAAGAACTAATTATTGAAAAAAAATAAAATAATATAAATAACGTTGGGAAAAAATAATGTATATCTACATAACACACAAAAGAACAATCAATAAAGGAAACAGTAAGCTAAAATTATAAAATATATTTATCAAAGCAGCAGAGTATAACTAGTGCCCTCTATGAGCAACGTTAAAATTAATTAGAAATTCTATTTGTCATGCCAAAAAACATGAACCAGTTTTTAAGGTGATACTATAAAACTCAAAATTATTGAAAAATTTGAATAAAATTTGTCAAATGTGATACTTATTGTTTCAGATGTTGATTAAGTTTCTATGTTCTTTTTCGCGAATAAATCACAATTAATCGTAAATAAAAAGTCACTTAATTTATCCACGGGGGAAGGGTAGGGAATTCCTCCCAGGTAACTGCAGTTACCTCTGTGGCAATACTGTCTGTTGCCCTGTAAACACAGGGTCTTTCAATTACAGCCACAAATGAGCGACTGGCTGCCTGTCAGTAGTTTCCTCTGTATTGTTGTTCTAAGTTGTGCCATCCTTTCAACTTAGCAGCGCCGTTTCGATGAGGACCATAAAACACGTGTCCACGGTTTACATCCTTTGTGCGGGCCTCGCCCATGATGCCTTCTGATTTTTTATTAAAAAGTGTGATTTTCACCTTTTACACTGCACAAAATTTAAAATTTTCAATGTGATCATGGGGTTAGCTGAATGAAATTTGTCGAGTTAATTGCTAGTAAAGTAGAGAAGTTTTTAAGATAGTTACTAAATTTTTTTTCCATCTTTATTTTTCGCAACTCACATAAAGAAGGCATAATTTTATTTTAATAAAACTAAGATTTTTTTTTGTCCAAATTGTTTCGGTTACAATAAAAAAATTATGATGGATTATGTTCATAAAAAAAATCATGATGCTAGTACCAATAATTGCTAAGCGTTTAGCTAAAAATACACGAAAACTTAAATAACACAAACTATCACAAATTTCGGGTAACACAAATGGGGGTCAAATCAATACGTATTGAGGTCCTCTATCACCCTGCGTCCTCAGTGAAATATCCTGTATAATTGAAGAAGCTTATTAAATTTTTCCGTTTCAAGTTCCGTTGCTACATGTAAATAACTATTTTCCTAGTCTCCATGCCACAGGTTTAGTGATACAAGACAAATAGAAAGGAACCAACTGCTACACTCAAACTGCCCCTATGTTTTACATTATGCATTATAACACAGATTTTGTTTTTAGATTTGTGAATACAGTAAATAAGAAAAGAACACCAGCGTATTGACTGCCATCTTCTAACAATGTGTTAATATTATTTAATTTATATCTATCAGTATAAAAGATAATTTCATCGTAAGTTCATTTCACTTGTAAATTATGTGTACTTTTAATTTAATTAAATTTTCGTATAGAGATTTTTGCATTTACTGTATAAATACTCTTTTTTTTTATTTGTTATTTATTATGTTGTACTTTTAACCAACCAAAATAAAATATTTCAGTAAAAACATACATTTAGTATCTTCACCTCCTATACATACATATATAAAAAAATAGTAATGATAGTACGTCAGTTACATATTTAATATTAAGTTACATTTTTAAGTTACAATACTTAAATAAATCTGAAACATTGGAAGATACAATTTTCACTTCTTATAACAGTCTTAATTTTACATTCACTGAGAATATTATTCTTCATCTGTCATGCCTTCCTCAATAGTGGCCCAAGAGTCTAAAATTTTAAGAGGTTATTAAAAACATGGGAAAAATTTATATTTTATTCCATTTTCTTCATTTATTAAATGGTGCCTTACGTTCCATCTTTATTTGAAATGAGTTGCAACTTTTGATGTAATGAGACTAATTCTCAAGTAGTTACCATAAACATCATTCCATTTGGTACTGTACTCCAAGCGCGTTTCACAACTAAATTCGTGTTATCTGGAGATGATTAAAGGCGAGTTGTAGCACAGTGATTTAACTTTGATTGTGGATCAGATACCATAGGAACAATTGTTTCCATTATAATTGATCTACAATCAAAGTTAAACCACCCTAAAACTATTAACTTATTTGGTGAAACTCACTACGAGTATAGTACCAGATGTATGTGAAAACTATTTCAATGTAATTCTATTTCTCAGATAGTTTACAACCTTTGATCAAAGGAAAAGTATAAAATTGCATAAGAGGTCTACGGGGTGTCCTATTTTTAAATACCAAGACTTCGACAATCGAGAGAATCCCTATTTTAAGAAAAAAAGTTGATAAACATATTTCGTTCAGTAAGCATTTTTCATGTGAAGCGGTTGTTGTGTGATCACGTTCAATTTATTTATTCTATTCTATATTGTATTGGAATGTACTAAAGCGTCAAATGCCCAACCACTTCATTGTCTATAGATCATGATAAGTCAAGGGAATAGGCAGTGCATAACCTTATTGAATAGTTGTTTCGCACTGATTTTCGTTTGTATATCATTAGTACTGAAAGTGGTAGGTTGTCTGATTTCACAATGCTTCGGCGAACACAAGATATATATATTTATACCAACCAGGCGGTTGAATTAATTTAACGGTGAGGTGGTGCCATTAGAACAGTTGCCGTACGATTATGTAACGACCAAAAATCCCTCGTTCACAGGGCACTGGCAGCCCACGATTTTGCCCTTAACGAAAGGATTGTTAACATTACAATTGCTGTATCAAAGTTTGGTTGCACTTTGGCTAAACCACGTCAATACAACCAGCCCTTAGCACAGTTATTGAACAGTTCGTAAGCAATATAATGTGACTAATATTCAGATGATAATTAATAATTTATTAAAAGAGCCACAGATGAATACGGTCTCGGATTTGACACCAGGTGAGGTGCTGAGAGTCAGTCATTGAACTTCAGCCAAATTGGTTGAACGCCCGATCAGAGCTGCCAAACAGGAAAAACTGTTTCGCCAGCACGTCGATAAACCCTAGCATGATGTCTTCTAAAAGAACATACTGGGTGTATCGATCAGGTTGACATTCGTTTTTTTTAAGGGATGGTGTTATCAACTGCAAGACCTACCATCAGGCGTCGGAATCGCTCATGCACTTACTCTCTGTGTGCCCAATATATGCGATTTCGGCCTACATCCACCGATATAACGCGGCGTTACAGAAAATAAATAAAAAATATTATGCAGGGGATGTAAGTTTAGGATGAACACATTTCTTCTTTGTTTCAAATGTGCGCTTAGTTGATTTCTGTATATGTTGATCTTGTACAGTTTCTCATTTTAGAGACCAACAGTAATCAGCCAACATATTTACATCCCATTGCTCTTGATAACGTCTCTACATTGTTTTTATGTCTTGATGAAATCTTTTACCACACCACAGGACAACAAAACGAGACCAACCAAACTGGTAAAGTGGCATGGCCATATGGTCAAGTAAGTGTATAATAATTTTATCCTTGATGCCTCCCATAGTTTATAACTGCCGTTAGAGTGGTAATTAGTAAAAAAAACTTTCAAATATAAAGGCAATATCTGAAATTATATACACTTAGCAACTAGACTAAAATGCATTAATGGAGAATCTGTATGTGATACATAAAAACTGGTGTCATTTTTGGCTTTAGCGCATCTAATATAATAAAAATAGCAGTTTTCATATAATCCGCCAAAACTTCGCAGGCCTGTGTAATCGGTGTACTCATGGAATTGAAGAACATACCGGCCTGCCTAAAATCAGCCGAGTGGCTGGCAGGCCAAATGCAGAAGGCAGTCATTCTGGGTGTTCTATGTCTACTTTCGGCACACGATTCTGGGATTTACAACCACTAACCCTGTAGGATGTGGGAAGTGGCTGTAGGTAATTTAATGGCGCTCTACCTGTAAGGTTCGGAGGCCACGGGAGAACTGTCCAGCATCAGGCAACTGGAAAAAAAAATTATTGCACTAAATACAAATGCAATTGTACCAGTTAGTCAAAAAGTTGCATACTAAATTTTTAAAATCTATTGTTAATAAAATCAGGCTCTAGATCACAAAGAAAAGAGATAACCTCCCTTACTGTATTCCTTCTAACTTGAGGTAGGTAGATGTTCGTTTGTCATAAAGTTTTTATCCTTCCAGAGTGGATGTATAAAAATTGTCCGCAGATTGATTCTGGTACTAATGATATTTAATAAAATCAAATCTCTTAAAAGCCATACTATTAGGCCACCATGATGGCTTATATATATCGTTTTAAATTCCAGTCAATTCCAAACATAAAACATTTACTTTGAGATTCATTAGTCGGTAGGCCTTGATGGTAATATCATCATCTTTAAATTTTACTTGGTCTGTTACAATTTTTTAAATTTTTTTCACTTGTAATGTGCCTTTTAATTCTATGTAAATAAAGCCAAACCTTTCTACCAGTAGCAAATTCGTTATTTACATTTTCACCATAAAACTATGGGATGTTTTCTTGGTTTTTTATAAGTAACCATTTTAAAATCCTCCAACTCTTTTTCATTAACTAAATGTATGACATCATTCATTTACCTTAATTAAGCAGCTTCTAATTCCCTCTGCTTTGTTTACTATTAACTTTAACAGTAGATGTCAGATATACCTGGGTGCCATAGTTTTCAAATCCATCTACTGTTTAAACCCTTCACACTTTTATACTACACCACTGATCATTCTTGATTATTCATTTGAAATGACTAAGAAACTCTATGGCACCTGAAGATTTTCGATATTGTGCTCCATTTAGAAGTCATTTTGCATAATTCATGCAAAAACATGCATAAAATTACTTAATAATCTGAAAATAATTAATTTTACCTCGCGCAGGTACACTCTAAACTAAATACGTAGTATTTATAAAACGTCTATATAAATAGGTTAGGTTAGGTTTGTTGTGAGTGGGTCTCAGTAGACCCTCCACTGCGGCCATCACCAGGCCTATTGCGGCTCACGCCTAATTATATTTCACCCAATAAGTTCAGTCTCTTAATGAAACTGATAACTTTATTGGGTGAGAATGTGTCCAGATCCTCTGGCAGCAGTTGCCCTTTGCCAAATATTAAGAATCGGATCCTCTCCACAGCGGGACAGGTGCATAAGATGTGGTCTGCCTTCTCATCATCCTCCAGGCATAGACAGCACTCGGCGTTTTCAGCTAGGCCGAGTTTATGCAGATGATAGTTTAGTCGGCAGTGCCCGGTATATAGACCTGTTAGAGTTTTCAGGTTTACCCTGTTTAACTCTAAAAGTTTCTTAGCTCTTGATTTCAAAGGGTATTTTATAAACGCCTTCAAATGAACTAATCCTGGTAACTCTTGCCAATACTGGAGAGTTTTCCTTTCAGCCCAGGTTGAGATAGCCATCTTGGCAGTACTTGAGGATATGCCAAGTATTGGTTCTGGTCCGATAAATCGTGATCCCGCTCCTTCTCTGGCTAAGGAGTCCGCTATTTCGTTACCTTCCATACCAGAGTGGCCGGGTATCCAGACCAGAGTCACTTTGTTGTTCTTGCTCAAATGATTTAGAGCTTTCTGACAGTTCCATACCATTTTGGAGTTACACCGGTAGGAGCCAAGAGCTTTTATAGCTGCTTGGCTATCTGAGAAAATTTTTATTGATCTGCGTGTAAGATGCATATATTCCAGCCTTCGTACACACAGTTCAATGGCATGAACCTCAGCTTGAAAAACAGTTGCATGAGTACCTAGGCTTGAGAATATCCTCATCCTTGGTCTGTAGCTATGTACTCCTGTTCCCTCGGGAGTTTTGGAGCCGTCTGTAAACCAACAACTGTCTGCGTTCAGTAGGTCGGCTTTATTCCGATCCCACTCATCTCTTTCTGGAGAAAGGATGTTTAAGGTCAGCTCGTAGCTCTATATGAATAACACAGATGTAAACAGTGAGAAATTAAAGCAATGAACGTTAACTTTTTAAAATGTCTCATTCAATTAATTCCTTCGGAGGATAAAGTGAACTTGTGGATTTAGTGATTCCCCAGAGATGCAATTTAATTGCACAGAATTATATTGCACATGCTGTAAAAAGTGCTTTCTGCAACATCAAAGCAAACATTAAGAAACACATTTCCTCAGTCATAAAAAGTGTGTGTGTGGTAATATTACTGATAGTGATAGGCAAACAAATATAGCCAATGTTCAGGTGCTATCGGAAACGGCACTAAGAAAAAAATATTCATCACAGAGATGACAGTATATTTAACAAAAAAATTATTCTGAACTGACAAATACTATGTTAATACGCGTCAATGTCAACGTAGGATAGCGACAGCCTGCTCCAGTTTAAATTGAGGTCCTTTCTCGATTGTCGAAGTTTTGGTACTTAAAAGTGGGACACCCTGTATAACTGAACATTTTCTAAAGTTAACAAACATGAGTTTGACATTGATAACAAAAAAATCAAATATCAAAAGCAATTATTTTCTTATAATTTTGAAAACAGAATCAGATTCTGTTCCAAAACGTCCAATTTTTTAATCTAATGCCCAAAAACGAAAGTGCGAGAAGACATTGATGCCACAAATAAATAATTACACAATATATAGTATATAGGGCGTTTCAAAAAAACGTACCAACTACCAACATTTCTAGGGCAAAATATATATCAAAAGTACAGATATGAAAATTGAATTTTCGGCAAACATAATAACAATTACATGTGACTAACCATACATTTTAAAAAACAAATCGTTAACTTAAAAACAGTCAAGTTTAAGCAATTTTTCTTGTGTGATATATCTGAGAGCACAGATATATGCGCATGAACAGTGAGCATGGTAGCCGAGTGGATAAAGCGCTTATAGCTATTTACTCAGTACCAAATATCGATGGTTCGAATCCATCCCCAAGCAAGTTAGACATTTTATTTGTAATTTGTTTTGGATTAAGATGGGGGAGGTAACTGTCGATGCCATAGATGTGGTTCGGACTCCATAATAAACTGTAGGGTCTCGTCTCCCTTTACTCAACACAAAATCTTAGGATTTTCTAGGAGTTACTTCGGTGACTTGAGGGGTGGTTAAGAAAACATTTTAAGAAACTATCATACTTACATATTTATTATTGTCTCAGCCCCCAACATGACCGCCTCCTATAATATTTTATTGTCCTTTAGATCATTACATGACAGGATAAGTTAGGGTACACATATAAAAGAATGATGTCAGATAATGTAAACATTAAAACTTATTATATACAAATAAAATTAAAATCCATGTAAAAGGTGTACGGTACTATAACTATTATAAACTTACACAAGTAGAAAAAATGCATTTTCATTCATATGAATATAAAACTTCTAAAAATAGATGTAATCTATCCGCTTAAAAACGCGTCTACGCTATAGAAAGTACCGTCTACTAACATATCTTTCATTTAAATGAATTAATATTGTCAATATTTTTCACCTCCAGTGGCAAAGAATTGTAGCATTAGATAATTACTTGTACTATGATGATGATATGAACAAGTAGTTCTAAAAATATATAAATTTCGTTTTACAAAGCAAAGACATTTATTGAGGTAAATTGATGGTGATGTAAGCAATTTGTTATTTCTGAAACTTTGTAAACAACTTTCTCTTGAATCTAGATTGAATATAAGTTGTATAAGCATTTTTTTGCAAATAAATACTCTGGCACTTTCAGAAGCTGCTCCTCAGAACATAATGCTAAAATTTAGATGTGAATATGCAAGAGAATAATAAATATTTAATAAGCCTTTTATGTTCAGGATATTTTTCATTTGGATAATCGCAAAGTATGCCTGGTTTAACTTTTTGCATACTACATCAATTTGGGATTTCCAGGACAAGTCTGCATCCAATACAACTCTTAAAAATTTACTTGTATTGGCAAAATTATAGTTTTAGAAAGTGTAGGGCTTTCTATTATAAAAACTGACATACATTGTCTTAGATACATTCAATATAAGTTTGTTCCTATCACACCAAGCAGTAAAGTGATCTAGCACATCTATAATTTTAGTATTTAAATTTTCCATATTGTTATCTGTGTAACTATTATAGTGCTATCTGCAAACATGATTACTGTGCCATTGCTTATGTGATTGGGCAGATTGTTGACATACAAAATAAAAAGCAAAGGCCCAAGTACAGACCCCTGAGGTACGCCCAAAGATACAATAAATTCATCTGAAAAGTGACTACCAATTTTTACCATTATTTTCCGATCTAATAGGTATGAACGAATCCTTTGCATTTTTGTTGATATACACTAGTGAGTATAGTCCGTTAGAGCGGTCTGAACTAATTTGAAAACGCGACGTGAATTAACTCCTCTGGAGCAGTTAACCGCTAGGCGAGCAATCTCGTCTTGAGCTTCGAAAGGGTTAATAAACATATGTCCTAATATCGAAGGTGTGGCACACACGTGGTAAATGCATTTTTGGGGAAAAATGCACTCACTACGTGTGCACCACATCATCAATATGAACATTTTTCGAGATAATGTGTTTAAATTTATTTTTTTTTTTAACATTTCGTTATTACAAAATCAAAAGTTCAACAGATATCGGATTGAAATTAGGTTTAAGTACGTTTTAGAGGTCGACGAATACGACGAAGATAGTCCTACTGTGTATCTCATAGAGGGCACTACTTACACAACTGTCGTTGAAAAGTTTTGTGCCTAATTTTTGTGAGGTTAGGTTTTTTGGTATAGCTCTTGAAAAATATGAAATCTTTTAATTTTACATAAATAACGTACTCTAGTTTAAAGTCGCTAAAATGTACTCTTTTCGTGTTATTTGGAGATTAAAGATGGAACGTCATACTCGATGAGCAACAAGCCATGAGTGGAATTTTTTGACTCTCTATTAATTTGGTTTTATAGTATATTAACTAACAAACATTAATAATAAACATGTAATATTAATAGAGATGTGAGTATGTAACTTACCATTTGTAATTTACCAGAAATGGTAACTTACTGGTAAGGTAACTTATAAATTATAAGTTACATTACCACTTTAAAAATAAATTTGAATTTCCCGCCTGCCGCCGAACGTATTTTTATTTTTTATAACCTCCAAAATGTTTGGGTGTATTGCTTGACATAACTTGAAGTTTTTAATTAATCATTTATGTGTATTTATTTTGTGCAATAATATGAATTACAATATTACAACATTATGTATTATTAATTTATTAATTAATAATTATCATGCCAAAGACAGATTCCATAATATGGGGATATTTTATAACATAATACAATAATGAAAAAAAGATATGCCACCTGCAAATATTGTAAAATTAAATACAGATGTAATGCAACTCGAATGGTTAAACACATTTGTCGATGTAAAAAGAGTCCTCAAAATATTAAAGAAAAAAATCATGCTAAAACTCATTGTTTAATACTAAGTTTAACGGTTCTTTTATGTATTATGTCTACATATGACTGATCACAAATTTCCCATGTCTAGCCATGCTTGATCATATGCATTCATATTAAAATTTAATTCATTAATTCATAATTCATATGCGCCTCATTTGAGATCACTTTATTCTTCGCATCAATAAAATTACAAATATATCATTCTTTAATTTTTTGCGGCATATTTGGTCTTAAAATGTTCGCAAAAAGATTATTGTTTCAATTAAATATGTTTCGATATAGGTTGCATGTTACCTGTAAGTTACCGTAACTTATTGTTACATTACCAAAAAAATAAATTACCGGTAATTTAATATCACTAGATCCTAAAGCTACTATTTACCTGATTCAATACATTAGATGCTCAACATGTCCCTCATTTTCACGAAAATTGTTCATATTATGTTTATCAAGCAAATGTCGTTATTTTTTTATGTACTACCTGCCCTAGAAATGTTGGTACGTTTTTTTGAAACACCTTGTATATTTATTTTAAATCATTGACATTATTATGATATTGTGTCTTGCAAACAAAGTATTATATCAAAAACCAAACACTTTAGATCTCGTACATATAAAAATAAAGCTAGACATATCAACAGCTTGCAAAATTTATCAAACGATTTGCCGACCCATACTGAAGTATGGTTTTATTGTTTGGGAATTGTCGAAAGCCAGCTTTACACAACATTGAAGTAGGAGATAGAAGTAGCTCAAGAAAGATTAAAAGATTAATCCTTTACACAATCCCTCCAATCTCATCTTTCAAAAAACAAAACTGAACCGATACTCCTCCCATTCCAAAGACTCACAAAAATTTGTCAATAATTTGTTTTGGTTTTTCCTGTGTAAGTTTTATTATTTGAACACTCCTGAAATTACCCCATATTTCAAACACACCCCATATAGTCGGAATTTTTTCAGCTAAATGTAGTGGACTGAGTAATACTAGTCCGTTGATTCAAGAAAATGTGTTACAGGATTCTTACACATACATCAGTTACATTACCTGTAATTTACTGGTAAGATATCGGCAGCTTTTGGATATAAATTTCGAATATTTTTAAATCCTACTTTGTGATCCCAGAAAAAAAAATTTTAAGCCTCTTGACAACACATGCAACCTTACACAATTTTTTAAATTACCAGTAATTTCATATTGGTGTTTAAGTAAGTACTTGCAAATAAAAATTATTATACTAATATAAAGACTTAAAATAAACTAATAGGTTATATTTCACTCCTCATTTTAATTACCGTCTGATAAATTATCCTCTTCAATGTTGACGTTATTTTCTGGAAATACTCGATGACGCGGAGGAGGCCTAGGTATCCTCCTTGTTTGTACATTAATGTCTAGTTGCATTCTAATATCTAATATCATAAAGCCTACTGTTATAAGAAGTGGAAGTCGGTATCTGCAGTCCCAGGCTAACTTAATCAAAAACACCAAGGGGCTCATTATGTTCCTAAAATTAAGAATAACTGATGTATTTTTATGTACTACTCATTTGCTTTAGAAAAATGACATATTTCTATCACAATCATCGTTGGTAATGGTACCATACAGTTCTTGAATGTGAGAGCAAGAATCATGCAGGAATTGAGTTTATATTTGAATAGATAAAGTTATTATTAGCCAATATCCAAGTTTATGGGAAAAGAAGTCTAGCAACATGCAGATTATAAAAAAAAAATCCCAAATTGATACTCGAGTCAAAGAAATACTAGAAAGAAAACTTGAGTTCTTGAAACACCTATAGGAAAGGCACCTTAGGAATTAAAAATCAAGACTGAGGGTGATAATGACAGTATACAGGGTGTCCACCTAGTGCGTATTTGTTCCACCTGTAACTATTACAGATAGAAAAAAAAATGAACACAAAAGTTTCTCAGCATTCATCATTGTATACTCTAAAAATATTTTTAATCATAGAGTTTTTCGTTTCGGCTGGTTAGTAATCAACTTTGTTAAGATAACTAGAACACCCTGTATATTATTGTATATTAAGTTAGTGGACGTCAAGAGCTTTCTAATGAACTACCATAACATGTACTTTCTTTGAGTAGTTCTGGAATTATTTGAAATTATATAGAAATTTTGACGTATGTACACCATTACAAGAGATGTTGTATTCGTCTAATTTGAAATATTTTCAAATGTTACGATACGGTAATGAATACCAATAGAAAAGGGTTTTCAAACCATGTATCCGGTTTTAGATTTTTTTCTACAGAATGTCCATAATTTTGTGTCAAACTTGAAGATTTAAAAACCTCAATAACTTAGTTATTTCAAATGAAACGCTCTATATGTTATTTCATATTCGATTAGAGAGAATTTCAAGAGCTTTCTGATGACCTACCATACTTCATATTTATTTTCAATAGTTTTGAGAATATGTTCATTTATGTTAAAATTTTATGAAATAAAAAATAACTTCGTAGAATCCAAAGTTCGAATCAAGAAAACAACTGCGCTTAGCATTTAAGAAATATGACATCTTACTTTGTTTTTTTAAATAGAACACCCGTATATTTTAAAATAATTTGATTTTCCTCATTTTTCCGATTTCAAAAATACCAACATGTTTCTTGTTGTCTCAAACAGTTTTTGAGATATTTGGATTTTGGTATTAAATTATCGTTAATGATTTTGTTAAACGTATCCATTTAGGTATGAATTTCTGATGTTAAAATAAACCAATTAAACGCAATATACTCTAGTAAAATATGCCTCTTTAAGAAGTCATATTGCTTTAAAGACCGAAATTTAATATATGTTTTGAGAATATTTCACAGAATCAGATAATAAGAAATATTTCACATGAAAATCACATTTCAATGTAAATTTTGTTCTTAAAACCCCACTAAAGTAAAGCTGAGGAAAGCACTTTAAGGCACTTTTAACAGGCTTGCTAGTAGAGATGTGAGTGAGTTTTCCTGACTGTCATATCACAGTCAAATTGAAAATGATGGTCATGTCATTTACTTTTATGACATAAGTGACATTTATTCTTTTTTAACCTTATTATTTAACAGCCAAAAATAAAATAACAGACAGTCATAAAAATGGCTGACCGTCATTTTCACTTTCACAGACAAGTTACAACATGCATACGTTTATTTCATTCAAAGTTTATATCCAAGTTTTGAGTGAATCTAGACTAGAGGAACAGGGTTATTCATTATAAATTAACCACCCCTTATCATCGTTATTATTGCCTATAGAAAAAAAAAGTTTAAAATAAAAGTTGTGTGGTGTTGACTGAATTTTGTTAAAATGCTATCAAAAGTACAGTAGCGTGCAGATTTCAGGGGATCCAAAAAAATTATATTTTTTTTTAAATGGGATACCCTGTATATTACTAAATTTTTGTAATGATCCTTTGTTCCTGATTTCAAATATATACCATATATTCCCCTAGCATATACTATTTTTGAGTTATTAAACGTCGAATATCTTAGTTAAACTAGTTACTGTAAATATGGAAAAGTTAACATTATTAAAATGAGCTATGAAAATGACAACTATTATGTTTGATAAGTGACATTTCCTTAATGAAATAATCAAAATGGTTTACAGTGAGGAAGAAAAAAAACAAATATTATTGTAGATTTATACGAAATTAATTTGTAATATTTATTATTTGAAATATGTGCTTAATTTTATATTTTAATGTTAAATTTTTATCATGTTCTGAAAAATTAAATTCTAAATTGAGCACTTGACAAGTTTCACACCCACAATGAGTACTGTATTTTGATTTGTACAAGGAATCGTGCTATATCCCCCAAAAAGAAACACGACACAGCTGCATACACCCCTGACATACTCCACTCCTTAAGCTACGCTGCGCCGATGAGGAACAATAATTCCGGAAACAGCGGTGCCATTTCTGTAGCTGCATCGTGTTTCATTTTGGAGTATATGGCACAATTCTCTTGTCAAGTATTGAACCCCGAGAATTCTACATTTATTTTGATTTATATGGAACAAATAAATATTTATCTATCTGTACGGTGTCTAAGTTACAAAACCTGGATTTATGTTTTAACCATTTTTTTTTCAATGTAGAGTATGAAAAGTTGTATAATGACACAACTTTTCATGTAATACAGATAATGATCCCAGAAGCAGAAAATATTCTTTTGTAGAATTTTCCGGAAGCCGAACTTGATGATATAATTTGGGTGCATTATGGGGCCATTCCACAATTCCGTGTCCTACCCGTTCCAGATCATTTAAATAATGTATTCCCAATATGGATAGGGAATAATGGACCTATTAAATGGCCATCCAACAGTCCGGATTTGACCCCTATGGATTAATTTTTTAGGGGATTTATAAGACATTGTCCATAATAATAATAATAATCGAGTTCTCGGCACCTGCGGAGAAAAACATCACCTTGAAGGAGGAGGAGAAACGGACCAAATATCGCGATCTCCGGTACGAGCTCCAAGTGCTGTACCCAGGCTACTCGGTCAAAATGGTCGTCCTTATTATCGGTGTACTCGGAGGGATAAAGCCTACGCTGCTTTCGGAACTGAAGATCATACCGGCCTGCCAAAAATCAGCCGAGTGGCTGGCAGGCCAAATGCAGAAGGCGGTCATTCTGGGTTCTCTCCGTCTGCTTAGGGCACACGATTCTGGTATCTACAGTCACTAACCCTGCGGGATGTGGGGAGTGGCTGTAGTTGATGCGCCGGCGCGACTCCCGTGAGGCGTCGGAGGCCACGGGAGGACTGACCGGCATCGGGAAACCGAAAAAAAAAAAATAAAAAAAAATAATAGTATTCAAGTCATTAAAGGCAGGATTCGACTTGAAATAAACAATCTGAATGTAAATAATGAAGCCATTTCCGGTGCAATTATAAATATAAGAAGACGTTATCAATTATGCATTGACAATAATGGTGGACACATCGAACATCTTTTATGAGTTATCATTTATTTATATTTAAATTTCCTAAATAAATCTTTGTTATCTATTTTGTATAAATATTTTTTTTTCTTCCTCACTGTAAACCATTTTGATTATTTCATTAAAGAAATGTCACTTAATAGTTGTCATTTTCATAGCTCACTTTAATAATGTTAACTTTTCCATATTTACAGTAACTAGTTTAACTAAGATATTCGACGTTTAATAACTCAAAAATAGTATATGGTAGGGGAATATATGGTATTATTTTGAAATCAGGAACAAAGGATCATTCTAAAAATTTACCAATACAGGGTATCCCATTTAAAAAAATATATTTTTTGTATCCCCTGAAATCTGCACGCTACTGTACTTTTGATAGCATTTTAACAAAATTCAGTCATAACCACACAACTTTTATTTAAAACTTTTTTTCAATAGGCAATAATAATGATAAGGGATGGATAATTTCTAATGAATAACCCTGTACATAATTAATTAATCATATCGTTATGTTGAAGTCTATTTGTGTTTGTTCATGTCTTAATCACTATACCTAGTGATGTAAAATTTCCAGAGTTTCCATTAATTGTCAGAAATTTCGGAAATTTTACAACTATGTAACTAAAATTTATGGAAACTTTCCAACACTTGGTATAGCTAAATTAAAAATCATACATAAAAACGAGAATGAATAAAAACTACTATAAATGACATTTACTTGACTATCACAAGTCACAAAAAATAAATGACCGTCACTTTACATCCCTACTTGCTAGCACAATGAGAATATTTTGTCCAGCTCTATATTCTCTATGCATTTGAGGACATACCCTTCATATTCAAAGTGAACTTATTGTTTTGATAAATAATCTAGTAATATCTGAAATTTGGCACAATAATTGTAAATTATCCTGCATATCAAAACCAGCAAGAACAGTGAAAATGTACTAGTTTCGATTTTTGTTGTTTTATCTGCATTGCCCCACTGTGTAATGTAAATGTAGAGAGCTAAAGTTTATTTCAAACTTATTTGCAATATAAAAACGGTAGTTGCAGATGCAAACGATCATAAAAATTTGCCATGCACTAATTCATTTATTTCATTTATGCTTAACTGTGAATGGAATGGAGAAATCACACCAAGGATCTTCTTTCCCCAACCAGACAGTATTATTATTGACTAACATAAAGGAATTCTTTGCAAACTGAAAAAAAAAATACATAACTTCCTCATCCTATCATAGCTGAGGAAGTAATAATATAAAAAATTATGCTCCATTATTGCCAGAGAGTATATAAGCAAGATTTGACTTCATGTACGTTCTATACTAGGAATATTTATATTGATGAGGAAGTCATAATAATTAATATTGCGTCATCATTGTATACGAGGAACAAATATTATAAGTTATTGTAGATTTATACGAAATTAATTTGTAATATTTATTATTTGAAATATATGCATAATTTTATATTTTAATGTTAAATTTTATCATGTTCTGAAAAATTAAATTCTAACCTGAGCACTTGACAAGTTTCACACTCACAATGAGTACTGTATTTTGATATGTACAAGAGGGAATTGTGCTATATCACCCAAAAAGAAACACGCCATAGCTGCATACACCCCTGATATACTCCACTTCTTAAGCTGCGCTGCGCCGATGAGGAACAATAATTCCGAAACAGCGGTGCTATTTCTGTAGCTGCATCGTGTTTCTTTTTGGAGTATATGGCACAATTCTCTTATTAAGTATTGAACCCCGAGAATTTTACATTTATTTTGATTTATATGGAACAAATAAATATCTATCTGTATGGTGTCTCAGTTACAAAACCTGTATTTATGCTTTAACCATTTTTTTTTCAATGTAGAGCATGAAAAGTATAATGACACAACTTTTCATGTATTGAATACAGATAATGATCTGTATTCAATACGGAGACAGGCACACAGATTGTTGCATGCATAAACACTAATTCCTTCACATTCATTGAAATATCTTAATATTTTTAAAACAATGTCATAGATATTTTAGTTATAAAATTGAATCAACAGGGGCAGTTCTAGACCCCACAAAATGTAGGGGCCCAAAAAATTTCATTAGTAACCTCATTTGTAAAGTTAAGATTTTCAATAACTATTTTTTTTTTCACAATAACTATAAATGAAGTCATACAAGCATTAAAACGAATCAAACCAAAAATGACTGCAGGTCCGCACTTAATTCCAGCGTTACTATTAAAAAATAGTGCTATTGTACTTTCCAAACCATTACAAATTATATTCAATTTAATTTTTAAGACGCAAATATTTCCAGATACCTACTTGGAAAATTTCTAGAGTATGTCCTTTATACAAAATAGATAATAACAGACATTACAAATTGTAGGCCAATATTATGCAATTTCAGGAAAGCCTTTGAAATTCTTTCGTTTAATCACCTTTCATTTTATGTCAGAAGTAGTATATCTGAGCAGCATGGCTTCACTGAAGGACAATCAACAGTTACAAACCTAGCCTGTAAATCTCAATTCATTTGTGAAGCCCTTGATGAAAGAAATCAGGTACACATCATCTACACAGAGTTCTCCAAGGCATTTGATAGACAGGATCATGGTTTATTACTGATAAAGTTAAATAGGATGGGTCTGAGTTATAATGTTGATGATATTCCAATCACATTTATATCACCGTACCCAATATGTCCAGTGCCATGGATACAAATCATCCATTTTCACTCAATCCTCTGATGTTCCGCACGGCTCAGTATTGGAGCCCCCCATTGTTCTTAATTTTTATTTATGACATTGCTAATGGCTTAAATGTAAGCTATTTAATATACGCAGATGACCTAAAACTTTTTTCAAAAATTGAGACTGAAACGAATTGTGTCATACTGTAAAACAATCTAAAACATATTAAATTCTTGGTGCAAAGAAAACAAGTTACATCTTAACGCGCCTAAATACAATGTAATGTCGTACCGCCATAAGGAAGAACATAATGTAATACTATACAATTATAACATTGACAATGTAATACTTCCTTGTCCAAATACCATTAAGATTTAGGTATAATTTTTGACAGGAAGTTTACTTTTGCCTATCATATTGACACAGTGACATCTGAAGCTTACGAAAATCCCACTTTTATCATGCGAAATATGAAGGACTTTAATATTGATATACTAAAGCTACTTTTCACTACTTTTGTAAGATCACAACTAGAATATGGCTCAATAGTATGGAATCCTATATACAGTGTGGGCCAAATTTCAATAGGGAAACTTAGTGAATCGATAGAATACGCCAAAATAATATGGATGTTATATAAACTTAGTTATCAAGATAGAGGGCGCATTTCGTCTCTCCATTCGATATTATGCATTTCTAGAAAAAAGTAATAAAGTAATTATTGGGTATTACAAAAGCACTCTTTCAAACCTAACATCATAATAATAATAAATACCTATAGATCTTTTTCATAGTCATTCTTATCTGAATGTGTTAGTATAAAAGTTTTAGGCATATAATAAATCAAAAACAACACTTCCAATACATTTTATCATAGAAACTATTAAAACAACTACTCCGTCTAGGAGCAAAAGCTGCATTGATTTAAATAACAGTGTTCTTAGTATTAGAAGCAAAGCAAGAAAAAAATTGAGATTGAAAAAATATTAACTAACCAAAAAAAGGACAATATTCAGTCAAAAAGTGATTTTCTCCAGTTACAATACAAAAAACAAAAACCCCTAGTTCAATATATATCTACTTTCATTGGTCTGACCTCGTCAGAGGGAGTCTGCGTATAAATTATTTATAAAAATATTTAAATTAGATAATTCAAAATAAAAGTAGATATATATGGTTGATAGCTATTCAAATGTTGAAAGTGATTATATATTTTATTTTGTAATGTTGGTAGTTATAAACATTTTCATCAATAAACTGTGATATCTTATGGTTAACTCTGTAATACTCATTTCCATTTGTAACCTACTTAGTTTTACACATTTAAGTAATTTGAATTATATTTAATAAGCACAAATTATTGCTTCTTACTGTATTTTTTTCTTTAAAATATTGTAATTTGTGGCCTTATCCTGTAATTGGGGTCTATCCGTTGGATATTGTGATTAAATAAATAAAATAAATAAACTTAATGTTATTCTGTTGCAGAGCTTAAGTTAGCATGAGCCAGTTTTTTTGTTCAAAGATTTGTAATAATTATTTTTCTCAACATTTTTCTTATTCGACACCACACACTGATATGAAAAACTACTACCCCTATTGCCATTAAAAAATAATGACCTTGACCTTATGGTCCTGATTTTTATTCCGTTAAAATTATTAAAGAATGTGCTAGTCAATTAGCTAAACCGTTAACTGACATTATAAATCATTGTTTTTCAGAGGGCACTTTTCCGGATTTATTAAAGTTAGCCAAAATCATTCCCTTATTTAAAAAGGGTGATCGTAAACTGCTGTGTAATTATCGTCCAATAGCCATTTTATCAATTTTTTTCAAAAATTTTTGAAAAACTAATTGCAATTAGAATAACGGAATTTTTAGATATTAATTCAGTTTTTTTCAGATAAGCAACATGGCTTTAGGAAAAATAAATCAACTATGTCTGCTCTGGTAACCTTTTTGGACTTTATCTACACAAATATTGACAGTGGTAAAAAAGTTGTTGCGTTATTTATTGATCTCTCTAAAGCATTTGATTGCGTAAATCATGAAATTCTTTTAAATACTTTACAAAATTACGGGATACGTGGAAAATGTAACGACTTATTAAAATCTTATTTAAGCAACAGAAAACAATATGTTAACTTTTTTGATACTTGCTCGGAATTTCAATCAACAAACACGGGGGTACCTCAAGGTAGTGTATTAGGGCCACTACTTTTCCTTCTCTATATTAATGACTTAGATGAGTGTATATCAGACTTTTTTTGTGCGTTTGCTGATGATATCTCCATTGCTGTGTGTGACGAAAATATAGAGATTATCATTGAGAAATTAAACATTACTTTAAATAACATAAACAACTATTTTGTCAATAAAAAATTAGTAATGAACCAAGAAAAAACAGTCTCTATACAATTCCATCCTGTCCGGGCTCATTTTATCTCAAGTTTACTTTTAAAGTTAAATAGGAAATCAATACAGCAGATGGATTCTTTTAAACTTTTAGGTATCTATATAGATATAGCGCTTGACTGGAAATCTCATGTCTCCTACATTTTCAATAAGTGTGCAAGTAACTGTTTTGCGCTTAAAAGATTACGTCTCATAACTAATTTAAGTCCTGTAAAGATATTTTATTTTGCAAATTTTGAATCTAGGCTAAGATATGGCATTATGTTTTGAGGAAATTCACCTTCTGCTAATCGTTTATTTATACTGCAAAAAAAGAGCCATCCGTAATATGTTTAATTTAAGCTTTAGAGAATCATGTAAATCCACCTTTATTGAGCAAAGAATTTTAACATTACCCTGCCTTTATATATTTGAAACTTTAAAATTTGTAAAGAATAACTTTTCTACATTCAGTCTTTTAAATGCTAACCATGCTTATCCAACACGGCATGGTTATAATTTGCAGTACAAGATCCACAGACTTGAATTATTTAAACATAACCCGTATTATATGGGATGTGTACTCTATAATAAGTTAAGTAACGAATTGAAAGATGTGTCTAGTTTAAACAGGTTTTTGTCAACACTAAAAAAATTCTTATAAGTAATGCATTTTATTCTGTTGAAGAATTTTTAATGTTTTAATATATCATATGTATCTTTGTATATTACTAGCATTACTATCTAGTTGACTTGTCCTATATCATTTTATGATCTCTTGGATTAATAAAGGATTATTATTATTATTATTATTATATCCTTTGAGATAAGAGTGATGCAAATTTCAAACTAATGTCATTATATTGAACACAAATGTATAGAATTCACAATATTTATTTATAGTAGACGGACGAAGAGAGGTGATCCAGTCAGAAACATACATCATTTCATTAAATGCACAAATGATCCTGGAATTATCAGGAGGTATAATATACTTAAAATACACAAACAAAATATTAATATCAACGATAACAAGAATTCAAATAAACACACACTTTCTAATAAAATCGACAAATAAAAAAATTATATATAACAGAAAGATAAGACATAGCTTACTCATTCAGTATGTACTTTAACGACTCAGTGAGAACACTAACATCTCATTTCGATCCAAATCAAGCCCCAAAATCAGTAACAGAACAAAACATCAAATCAATGTATTTATCACCTATAGATCCCAAAGAAGTAGAAAATATATTAATTTCCGTATCAAATAAAAAATCTAGCATTTTGATGAGATACCCTGCTATCTGCTGAAAGAGTGTGTCCCATATATAATAAAACCGCTTACATACCTCATAAATGAATCCTTTAAATCTGGTCGTTTTCCTCATCAATTAAAAAAGGCGATTATTATACCCATCTACAAAAAATGAACCATGCAATATAGAAAACTACAGGCCTATAATAGCTTTACTGTCAGTTTTCTCCAAAGTTTTTGAAAAAACGTACCAGATTAGATTGTTGTCCTTTCTTAACAAATGTAATATACTGACTGCCAGGCTGTACGGTTTTCGAAAAAATCGTTTAACTCAGGGAGTCATCCTTTCGTATTATGACAATATTTTATGCAATCTTAACAACAAGTTAAAAACGGTTGGAATTTATTATGACCTTTCCAAGGCATTCGATAAATTGAATTATATAAATCGTACTAAATAAGTTTAATACCTATGGCATTCAGAGTCCCGCATTAAACTGGAAGGACACAAACAGTTACTGTAGAAGAGCTTGGGAATAAAATATTGATGCTTGCCTTGATGTAAAAACCGGGGTCCCTCAAGGTAGTGTATTGGGACCACTCCTGTTTATCATTTTCATCAACGATCTAAATGGTCATTTGAAAAACGTGTTTGTGACCCTATCGCAGAGGACACGTCCTTGATAACTAATGAAACGGTAGAAAATCTATGTCATTGTGCAAATTTGTGTTGCTCAATTATTTTCGTGGTGTCAAAATAATGGACTGGTTCTTAATACCAAAAAAAACGAACACGATATTTACTCCAATTAGTACTAAACAGGATTACAGTCTACATGTTAAGGCAGGTCAAGTTTCAATCGAGCAATATAACTTTTTAGGGTTACATATTGACGAAAATCTTTCGTGGGACATACATATCGAAGAGCTTGTAAAAAAGCTCATCACCAAAAACATATGCTACATACAGTTTAGAAACTGTAGCAATTTTAATACCATAAAACTCTTTTACTATGGCTGTGTAAATTCTTTACTGTCGTACAGACTAATATGTTGGGGAAATAGGTCGGATGTCCAAAGAATTTTTATTATGCAGAAAAGAATCTTAAGAAATATGTTGTATTTGTTTAGCATAACATCATGTCTTCAGTATTTTAAGCAACACAAAATCTCACCATATACTCTGCAGGTGTGTATGTTACATTAGAGAATTTGTACGTGTATGTTACATTAGAGAAAACACTCGAACATTAGATTATATTTATCCCAGACATAGATTAACTATAACTGAAAAAAATGCTCATTATAATTGTATTAAACTGTACGATAAACTGCCCCGCCACTTGCAAGAGAAAGATAAGTTGAGAATGTTTAAGAAACAAGTGTTTGAACTTTTAGTGAACATAGAAACATACAATGTAAACGAATTCCTTAACTACCAACTGTGATAAACAGATATGTGTGCACTGTGATAGTAACTGTAAATAATTATTGTTTTTTATATACATATGTATACAAATATTTACTTGTCATTTATTAATATTTTGTACAAATTCTCGTGACTGCTCTTTCATTTTATTGCTATTTATAACATTACCTTGAAATAATTTTTTTTTTTCGGAATATCCGATTCCGGTCAGTCCTCCCGTGACCTCCGACGCCTCACGAGAGTCGCGCCGGCGCATCAACTACAGCCACTCCCCACATCCCGCAAGGTTAGTGACTGTAGATACCAGAATCGTGTGCCCTAAGCAGACGGAGAGAACCAAAAATGACCGCCTTCTGCGTTTGGGCTACCAGCCACCTGGCTGATTTTTGGCAGGCTGGTATGATTTTCAGTTCCGAGAGAAGCGTAGGCTTTATCCCTCCGAGTACACCGATTATAAGGACGACCATTTTAACCAAGTAGCCTGGGTACATCACTTGAAGCTCGTACCGGAAATCGCGATATTTGGTCCGTTTCTCCTCCTCCTTCAAGGTGATATTTTTCTCTGCAGGTGTCGAGAACTCGTTGACATACATCACCTTGAGTTGATGGTCGAGGAGGACTATGTCAGGCTTGTTGGCTTGGATTAGCCTGACAGTCGGGAACGAGTAGTTCCAGTAAATCTGGCATTTCTCATTCTCGACAACGGATTCAATATCTCCGGGGACGTAAGGCAGCACTGGTGTCTGGTCTACTCCGTACGAGTGCCTTAGATGGTAGTATAGCACTCGTAAAGCCGCGTTGTGTCGGTGGATGTAGGCCGAAATCTCATATATGGGGCATGCAGAAAATAAGTGCATGAGCGATTCCGGCGCCTGATGGCAGGTCCTGCAGTTGATATCAGGAACCTCTACACGTCACACGCGGCTACGGTAGACCAAGGTGTTGACAACACCATCCTGGCAGGCCATAATGAATCCCTCGGTCTCCGACTTCAGCCCTGCTGACCTTAGAAAGGCGAAGGTCAGCCTAGTCGATAAACCCAGTGTATCTATGTTCTTATAGAAGACACCATGCTGGGGTTTATCGACGTGCTGCCGAAACAGATTTTCCTGTTCGGCAGCTCTAATTCGGGCTTTCAGACGATTTGGCTGAAGTTCGGTGACTGACTCAACATCAGCACCTCACCGGCCTCCTCGCCTGATGTCAAATGCGAGACCGAGTTCATCTGCGGCTCTTTTTGCTGCCTTAAACAATCCTGCTCCCACTCCTACAGTTTCGTGATGTTTCACAAATCGCAAGAGGGGATCTGAGCTCCTGAGGATGTTACATGCCATACTCAGTACTACTCTGCCATGCGTACACTCCAGGCTCAAGAGTCCTCGGCCCCCCGTTGACGTGGGAGGTACACACGAGGAACGGACGATCTAGGATGAATACTTCTGTGAATATTCATCATCTTGCGGGTATCTCTGTCTAATTGGCGCAGCTCATCTACCCTCCACTTTACTACTCCCAAGGAGTAGAGAATCGGAACGGCAAGCATATTAGTTGCAGACACCTTGTTCTTCCCCCGAAAGTTCGGAAGACCAAATCTTTCGGAGGCGGTGTCTGTACTTGCCGCGGAGAGTTTCCTTTATTTGTGTTACATCCTGGATGTGCCTTTGTTGCACACCCAGGTATGTATAGGTCTCTCCGGCATCCAGATGTCTTAGGATGCTTCCGTCTGCGAGCTGCGCATCTTCAGGGAATTCCCCGCATCGTCCTCTCTTGAGGTGGACGACTGCACATTTGTCCAACCCGAACTCCATACCAACTGCCCGCGTATATTCTTCGACCACCCTAAGAGCGTTTTGTAGTTCGCGCTCTCCAGAGGCATAAAGTTTAAGATCATCCATATAAAATAGATGGGTGACCTTATGCCTCCGGTCGCTGGGTGGTCCACATTGATACCCGCGGATTTGGCGGAGCCCAGCAGACAACGGTAGCAGTGAGATGCAGAAGAGGAGAGGACTCAGGGAGTCGCCCTGGAAAACTCCCCTCCTAAATGCCACCTGCTCTGTCGTGACCCGCTGTGCACCTGATGTTATGGTGAAGCGAGTCTTCCAGAGTGGCAGCAGCTGTTCTATGCATCTCACTAGTGGTGCTGGTACCGCAAGACATTCGAGCAAGTGCAACAATAGCTCGTGCGATGTTGTATCAAATGCCTTGCGGTAGTCAATCCAGGCCATCGATAGATTCCGCTTGTATTGCACAGAATCCTGTGTAATACAGCGGTCTATCAGCAGGCTGTCCTTGCAACCTGCCATGCCCTTCTTGGCACCACGCTGTTCATGTATCTGCTGGAAGACCGGATCAACAGACCTCAGTGTCCTAGCATACAAGATACGTGTAAATATCTTGTAGCAGGAGTTGAGGCAAGTGATCGGCCTATAATTCCTCGGGTCGGAAAGATCCCCCTTTTTGGGGATAAGCACAGTACGTCCCTCGACAAACCAGTCCGGAATCTCAAAAAAGTTTCTAACAAAATTGTTTTTACTCCTTAAGAGCATTTTAGTCAACACCTGTGACGTAATTTGATCAAGTCTGTTTTTTAAACGAATAGTTAACATCTTTATATATTTTTTGTCTTTACTATGTTTTTGTTATGTTATTGTACTATTGTACTATGTTTTATTATAACTTTAGGTTAAGAATAAATTGCCAATTCCTATACATCTAATTTTGCTAGCCAATGGAAGTAATAAAATCAATCAATCAATCCCATCAGTCTAAGCGAGAGATAATGTATTAACTCACTTTCGACCACATGTCTTACCATGGCCACCATCTACTATATTGTCTGCCGATACCATACTTAATTTATGCTCTTCAAATTTTATTTTGTTTGCCTGTTTACTTTGGATTTCACAAGAGCCAGTTCATGTACTTGGTGCACTGACATAAATCGTAACGTCCATATATAGCTCCTGGCTTGTTGCTAATGCAATTTTATTTATTTAATTTATAAATGTAGATCAAGAAGTTGGAGAGACCTGGGCACTCCTAAGCCCCCCGTAGAACCGCCCCTGGTAGCCAAAAGTGTTGTAAAAAACTTGTTTATAATATAAGGTATATATTCCTGATTGCATTGTTTGAAAACCACCGTAAGTATATGTATAAATGCTTAAAATAATTTTTGTACCTGCATATTAATCTTATCGCATTGGTCAGGAAGTTTAAAAATGGTTAAACCTTCCTGACTTTCTTATCATTCCGTTATAGTAATTTTTATATGTGAGACAGTTTTGTCCTTGTCCAATTTAATATTTTATAGATTAATTACATACAGTTCCTCAAGTTTTTAATACTATATAATTTATTAACAAGTTTCAAAGCACTTATTTTAATTAAGACCAGAACGTAAAAAAATTACATTACCATAGCTCAGTTTACTTTTACTTTTTACAAAAAAGGCGTAATAAAAGAATTTTTTTGATATAATGAGTAATTTATTTGACAAATATAGAAGTCGATATATTATTTTACAACATAAATAATGATGTAATATACAGCTAATAGAAATAAAATACTTTGTAATAGAGCTATTGTATTAAAAATAAATATTACATTTTCTTGGAAAATGGAATGTATAATAAAACGAAAGTAACTAAAACAAAGCAAGCAATATTCGAGCACAACACAATGAGTACAACATTTGCAAAACTAAATTTTAAATTCTGTCATAATAATCAACAGTATCTCCTGTTTTAAAATCACCGTTTTCCAAAATTTCCAACATTTTGTTAACAGTTTGTTCTGTAGTCAAGACAGTTGTTTCCTTAACTTCTTTGAAACTTTTTTTAAGAACTTCAGATTGGGCTTCGTTTATGATGCTATCAAACATATCTGTATCAACAGGACCAGGAGAATAATTTAAAACAATAATTTTTGGTTCTTCAATTGCCAAAACTTTGAAAAACAACTCTCGAGCAGCTTTACCCGAGCCATACATTGCTAAGTTAACAGTAGGTGAACGTCCACAAAGGGAAGTTATGTTGACAACGACTAATTGTGGAGCAATAGGCCTAATTTGTTTAATGAAAACACTGTTTAACAAAGAGACTGAAAATAAATTTAAGTCGTAATATTCACGCCATGCTTTTAAATCTGTCAAATCTGTTGTTTGCTTCAAAGTTCCAATATGACCAGCATTATGAAAAATTAATCCAAATTCTATACCTGCTGTATCTACGGAAGCTAGAATCTTTTCAAAAATATTATTGAATTCTATCGCCTCAGGTTTCAACAAGTCTAATGCGTAAGTTTGAACAGTAATAGATTTATCTACCATGAGAATTTGACTTTTAGTCTCATCAAGCCCTTTTTTCAGATCTGGCTATTAAAATAAAAATAGAATTTTGATCTATACGCCTAGAAAGTTCTACAGCAATCGTTCTACCAATGCCTCTTGAGGCTCCCGTTATAAAAATAATGGATTTTTTAATGAAATTCACAGAGCAAGCCATACTTAAAAAAATAATGAAACCGTTCTAAAGATACTAATTATCTAAGTATGGTATTACCTATTTATATTTATTTAAGGACTTCGATTTTCAATGCAATCCTTGTTTATTTCAGTATCACTTTCATCGTCTTTTAACTGATCATACTTGACTAATTCAACAATTTCACCTTGATTTAGGGCTTGCTTTTGAGGAGCAATTGTTCTTAGTATTTGGGAATGTGGAATTGATTCTTCGAGTTCGATGATTTCTTCGTCAAGATGTATTGCGCTATTTAGCAGCTGTTGCATGCAGGCCTCCTTTTTAGCTGTCAATTGAGCAAGAAGCCTAGGGTCGTTTTTAATTTTTTTTAATTTTTCTTCTAAAAAAAATTATTTATGTGAATTTAAAAAATAACATAAACTACCCATAAAACTGACGTTAAGTTTAAGTAACTAATATTAATATACAATGATACATATTTTTCAAATAAAAATTACCTAAGACAGCAAGGTATTGTTCCGAGTCTGGTAACTTGTCATTGATGGTTGGTGTAAAGTTATCTTCAAATTTTGTGATGGGTATTTCTTGAACGGTGACGTTTGTTTGACAAGTCATCCAAGGATCCATGTTTATTTGAATACGTATTACCAACGAAAAAATATATATAATTTTGCGATGTGTCGTCATTTCCTCCAAATTCACCGTTGGCAACATTGAAATATTTCCAAATAAACAGTAGTTTGGTTTCTCTATTGCGTTTTGATTTACAATATAAAAATTTCAAATCGATTAATAAAATAATTGTTATTATCGTTAAAATTATAAGTATTCCTTTGTTTACAAATTTGTGATAAAATCAATCATTTTAGTAAACCAAGGCAAAAATTTATAGTTTATTTCAAACTTATTTGCAGCATAAAAGCTGTCGGCTTCTTTGACGGGAGTAAAGAGATCAAAGAAGCCGACGCTTTTTATGCTGCAAATAAGTTTGAAATAAACTGTATAAATTTTTAAATTACCATCACAATATGCCATTGTCACAAGTCGTATAAACCCGACAAATGTGACATTTAATGAAAATTCACCATTGGCAGCATTGAAGTGTTTACAAATAAACAGACTAAGAATGTAAAAATTCTAAATAGTTAATAAAATAATTGTTGTTATTAAATATGATTTGAATGAAACAACTACTCAACGGGCAAATACCCCGACCTGCATTGGATTATACCTTCAAATCATGATACATCGGTAGCCAATATGATTTGTCAAATTCCTAACCAGACATAAACCGGTTTCGCACTTATTAGTTCTCCTCAGTATGCCATAGGTTATGGAACAGACAAATGATACTGGCCAACCTGCTAGTCATATACTGACTAAGGTAAATTGAGTAGTGGTGAGAGGTATGTGAAACTTCTCATATGGTCCAAATGCTACTATCCGACCGACATCATAGATGTCTCTGTGGCGGATAGCGACTTACAAGCAAGTACCGAGAGCGGCGACCTCTAGCCCAGGTGGACTAAACTACTGTTATTAAATATGATTTGAACGAAACAACTACTCAGCGAGCAAATACCCCGACCTGCATTAGTCAGTATATGACTAGCAGGTTGGCCACTATCATTTGTCTGTTCCATAACCTATGGCATACTGAGGAGAACTAATACATTCGAAACCGGTTTATGTCTGGTTAGGAATTGACAAATGATATTGGTTACCGATCTGTCATGATTTGAAGGTATAATCTAATGCAGGTTGGGGTATTTGCCCGCTGAGTAGTTGTTTCGTTCACATTATATTTAATAACAGTAGTTTAGTCCACCTGGGCTAGAGGTCGTCGCTCTCGGTACTTGCTTCGCAAGTCGCTATCCGCCACAGAGACATCTATGATGTCGGTCGGGTAGTAGCATTTGGACCATATGAGAAGTTTCACATACCTCTCACCACTACTCAAAATAATTATTATCGTTAAAATTTTTTCTTGTTACTTTATTTATAAATGTGATAAATGTCAATCATTTTAGAACTCGACGAAATTGTTTGGTACATTTTAAACAATAAATATAAATCATGTCATTGTCATGAGTCATATTATGGCTTTTATCTTTGCTCACAATTAAGATCGAGAGATGACGCTAGCAGAAAATATATCTCAGTTACATAAGTCTTTAAAATCCCAACCGCATTTATTTTATAATATACGTCCTAAACAGAAACTATGGTTTATTCAGAGATTACAAAACAAACAATTTCGCTGTGGTAAAGAATAAAAACGAGTCCTCCCAACCAAACTTGTGGTGTGATGGGGAGACTATCGATAAAAAATAGAAACAGCATGCCAATGCCAAAGGTAATCACAGTATTTTAACAAGCTAACATAATGACAAGGTGAGAAAACGTGAACTGGACGGAATGCTCTCAGCATTATTAGAAATAGGCGCGGGTGCGCTTGTTAGCGAGAATATTAATTCAAATATTGATATTTAATATTGAAATACAGTTAACACTGTTTCAGTGACACGTCACTGATGTCATCTCAACAGAGCCATGAGTTAACTTAACCTATAAATTGATGTAAACCTTACCGACAAATAGAAATATTTGGTTCCCAGTAACTGGATTTCTGGCACTGCTATCACTAAACAATCACTATACATAGCATGTCGGATTATTACGTATTCCTAACAGACAGGTCAGGATTTGTTATACCCGATGAAGACAGGTCACGGTGAACTATATTTTTGAAGTGTAAATCATGCATTCGAATATATCTCACCGGAAGTGTTTTATTTGGCCGTTCTTGTATTATCCACGATTTTCGCGATTTTTTCTGTAATTGACAAATGGCTTCACGCCATTATACAAATCGTTAAGTAAAAGTACAAATCGCTACCATCGAGATAGTATCCTATATGCAGTATGCACCATTACAGTTTAAAAGAAAGAACTGTACAACCAGAATTCAGAAATCCTTATTATACAGGGCCGTTTAGGCTAGTGAATTGCATCTTTAACTTACACTACTGCAGGATATTAAAAATCGAAAGTAAGTGATGTGAATGCTGTGAAAATGCGATACTTCAAATTTTACACGTTATTGCAAAAAAGAAATATTGTTTACCCACTTTTAGACCTTTCACCACGAACGAAGCAAAAATTTTACAGATGAATTTGTAATGCACAAAATTTTCTACAAAAAAAGCTCCAATATTCGACCAAATGGTCAAAGGCTCTAATATTAATAACAGTGTAGGCGTTTGAGGGCGTCGTAGGGTGTCGTGCGACCAAATTTTCCCTACCTCCCGTCCCCTGTGGCTACAAGTTTAATTAATTGAAAAAAAATCCATAATGAAAGTAGACTCCATAAAGTTTGTGTCAAATTTAAAAAAATAGTTACTTTAAATAATTCACAAGATGTCTCATCATGTTTTTGTCAGTTTAACATTTCTTAGCAATGCGATTGTTAAAATATACAAATTTAAAATAAATAAAAACTAATAAAACAATAAAAAGCTTTCTTTAGTGCAAACAGTGCAAAACACAATCACAACATTCACTTACACAAAAACAGTTAAAATAGCTCTAAAACACTAAACTTTTTAATTTTCAACTAGTGGCACATAAAGGATGTATTCTCATTCCCAGTAGTGACGATTTGTACAGGATTTTCATTTAAATTAGTGGCCCATATAGGATGCAGCATTGTAGTGACAATTTGTAGTTTTTTCCTTTATCAATGGCGCATATATTGGACGCATTGGTAGCGACCATTTGTATAGTTTTTTCTTTTAAATTAGTTATGCATATAGGACGCATTGCTTTTATTTCTTAACGATTTGTATAATGGCAAGAAGCCATTTGTCAATTACATAAAAAATCGGGGAAATCGTGGATAATGCAAGAATGAATAAATAAAAACACTAAGATGAGATATCAGAAGTTTGCATGTTGATATATTCACGCTTACATCTCTAAGCCTAGATCAAAATGTGACTTAGTCGTAAATTTGCCACAGTGGCCAGCCAACATACAGAACAGATGCAGAATCCATGTTCTTCCTTCTACTCCAAATGTTGTACAAGTTCGAACAAAGCTGCTGCCTATGTAGTGTGCAAATATAAAAACATTGTATACTGGCTGACCATCTATGGTGTAAATAATTTTATTGTAAGGAATATAAGTGATCTGCACTTATAATTTAGGTACGAACAATTAAAAGCAAATGTTTTTTTTGGTTATACCACTCTTTATTTTAATAATTTTTTTCTTTTTAATTTTTTCATAATTTAAAACACAGAGAGCAGATAAAAATCAAGATTAAACCCAATCTTAATATTGCAATCTGTCTGTCTATTATATATATCTTTTAAAGCAATCTGTGTCAAAATGACTTTTTGTAGATTTCCTGAAAAACAAAGAAAAAAGCAGCAAAAGTATTTATTTATGAAATAAAAAGTAAACAGTAAAAAAAATAAATAATAGAAAATTACAAAGACGTTAAAACGAATAAATATGGCAAATAAATAACAGATCTTGTTTCTATATAACTTGATCAAGATATTCGCATATTGGCTATTAAAACTATAGTTACAACCAATAAAGAAGTGACAAACAAAAATAGACACAAACAAAAAAGGAAACGTAAATGCAACTTCAAAAAATATTTTAAATAAAAAAATATATATATTAAGTACAATGCTTTAATAGAAATTATAATTTCCCAAATAAATAAACTATGACTTAAAGTTCAATGTTAAAACTAGACAAACTTTATTGTTAAACAATATTACAAAAATACCAAATCAAAATTCTGTCAAAGACAATGTCAAAGCAGTGTTCCTAAAAATTAACAAAATAAAATTGTATCCTAGAAAATAAAAAACTCAAAAGCTCAAATTATGTTACAAAAGTGTCTCATTGAACTTAAGAGTTATATTTTATAAATTAATATCACCACCACTATAGTTTCTCAAACTCAAATACCTAGGTGCATTAATCTATCTTCTATTATCTTTTGTTTTTTCTCATTACATGATCAAGTACGGAAAAGTAAATAAAATAAAGCATAATAATTTTCTTAGTTACTCTAGATTAGTAGCCCACCAACTGTCTTGATTTTTTTTTTACAAATCCATAGAACATAAAATTTTGTAGTCAAATCAGTTTTCAAGATATATTAGGACTAAATGTCCCAGTCACATTTTATAATTTCTTTATTTTTAAGGATCTTACCAATAGTGATTATTCAAAAACTTATATTTACTTCTATATTTAAATTCATATTTTAAAGTTAAATATACAATTTTTATACTATGCACAGACCTCATCATTAAACAATTGGTTATTACGAGGGATCGTAGCTAGCCCGAGTAGATATTCATTTTTATAATTATCCCTTACATGTCTTGGCTGTGGCTTCTTGAAGTTATCTGTTTGTTTTATTTTTGTGAACAGAGCTTCTACATCAGTCACTTGACCCTTTCAGATTTGGATAAACATAACCTATTTACATGCAAATTGTAAAACGGCAGATTTTATATGGCATATATTTATTATTTTAAAAAATCAAATCAAGAGTACCTTAAATATGCTCGTCATTAGAGAACAATGTTTTAAAATAAATTTCTAAATTTTGTTTAACCCCGAACGACTGGTTTATAGTTATTTGTCTATATTCTAAATTGAATGTGTGGTCAAGCACAGATGCTCCATTGGGCAAATTTAAATAAGAGTTAGTGACATTCAAAATTAAAATATTTTAACTTAATGTTCAATACATTAAAATTATTTTTACTTTTGCTTATAAATTATTAAAAAGTTTAACAAAACATTATACCTGTTTTGGCGGCCTTTGATTAAGAAATAAACTTTTATGTTATATTCTGATAACCATTTCGGTAACTCAAAAAATACCAGTAGAAATGTAAATTATATTTAATTTACAAATATGCATACCTAGTGTTGTAAAATTTCCGAAATTTAAAAACTCGAGGAAATTTTACGAAACGTTTCCGAAAATTTCGGAAAACATTGAAATTTATTGGAAACTTTGGCGCCACTTTTTAAAGTATAAAACTGTTAATCTAACCTAAAATTATTGTCATACTCAAAAAACTATAACCTCCATTTGTGAATTTTTCCCTAGCTCAAAAATAAAATTAGGAAATCCAGTGTCACGTATTAATAAAAATTATATCAGTTTAACTAAAAATGTTTATATTAATTTTTGTGGTAGAAAATACCTATGAAAATTACTGTAAAAAATTACGTCCTTTCTGTTAAATAAATATTTATTTTGTGTATTAGCATAAACGTTTACTTTAAATGAGGGCACTGGTATCCATTTATATTATTTGTGGTGATGAGGGACTATAAGCTTGTTATTGAAACAGGATAGCTTAGTGATATTAAAATAATATCCTATTTCTTTGAGCTAACTTGTTTGAATAATAGCTTGCTCCGTCACCGAAAGCAGACATTGATATCAGCGCCCCCGGTCATTTAAAGAAGACGTAGCTGTATTTCTAAAATTACATTTGCCATCATCAAGAGAATTAAATAACACAATTTTGTAGGAACTAAGTTATAAAGGTCATAACTATTTTTTTCACGAGAATTGTATGAAATTTTCATGAAATGTTATGAAATCCCCTCGAAATTTATGAAATTTTCAGAAATTTTGGAAAATTAAAAAATTTTAGGAAACTTTCAAAATTTCTGAAATGTTTCAATGTTTCCTACTGAAATTTTGCCCATGAAACGTTTCGAAATTTCCGTTTCGTTTCGTTTCATTTCCATGAAACGTTTCATTACTCACAACACTATGCATACCTGAATTGTACATTAATGTTAGCATACTTCTGCATCTGCTGAAAGAAGCTTTTCAGCATTTATTGTATTAATTGACAAAAAAACTTTGAGTTTGAAATCAGGCCCAGTTTGGTCCAAAACTAAAAAGCTGTACCATGTAATGAGTGAAAAATCAGTTATATACAGGATGTTTTAATTCCTTCTGTTTTTAGAAAATCGTACCAATAAGCTTCCTTTATTTTTTAAGATACAAAAAAGTATTAAGAGAAGTTGTCTTAAAAATCATGTAAAAAATTTTATGAAGATCAGCTAACTTTGATAAAAAAAGTGTTTTTTTTTTAAATAAGCAGTTTTGTCAACGAAACTGCAAAATTTTACTAAAAAATGTTTTTACAAATTAATAGTCGTATCATTTTGACAAAAAAAATTCAGAATTTTGCAGTATTTTTCACAAAAATTTATTTTATTTAAGGAAAAAAGATTAAATAATTAGAACAGTGGGAATCGGTCAATCAAAAACAAAAAAACTTTTTAATTTAGTCACTATTTCGCTAATATTTATTAGCATCCTCAGGACTACTTTAAATATTTTTCTGGTTCATAATCAGTACTAAATTAAATGAACAAGAACTGGTACAAAACATAGGTTTAATTAAATACAACATAGAACACATAAACGGTCTTTATATTCTCAACAATTGCTGTGTATTGTTGAGAAAGTAGAGACCATGTATATATTTTATGTTGTATTTAATTAAACCTGGTTCTTGTTCATACTCGGTACTAAATTAAACAAACGAGAACTGATACAAAACATAGGTTTAATTATATACAACATAGAACACATAAACGGTCTTTATTTTCTCAACAATTGCTGTGTATCATTGAGAAAGTAGAGACCGTGTATGTATTTTATGTTGTATTTAACTAAACCCATGTTTCTTGTTCATAATCAGTACTAAATTAAACAAACGAAAAGTGGTACAAAACATGGGTTTAATTAAATACAACATAGAACACATAAACGGTCTTTATTTTCTCAAACATTTCTGTGTATCGTTGAGAAAGTAAAGACACTGTGTATATATTTTATGTTGTACTTAATTAAACCTATGTTTTGTACCAGTTCTCGTTTGTTTAATTTATCACTGATTATGAACAAGAACAATTTAACTAGTCCTAAGGACACTAATAAATATTAGCAAAACGTCGACTAAATTAAAAAAGTAGTTTTTCTGTTTTTGATTGACCTATTCCCAGTTGTAATATCAATATATAGCAGGTCACTTATAAACTTTCAAGAAATTAAATAAGTAGACCTATCTTGAAATGTTATAATGACTGATGATATTCTAATCTGAACAACTTTATTTGATAGATCTTTTTTTACATCTTAATAACTACATGCTGTTTAATTTAAGATTTCTCTAAAATTTCTTTTAAAATACCTGGATAAAGTAAAATTAACAACAGAATACTCAGTTGAAAACAGGTTAACTGATTATTCTTTCCTTTTCAATATTGTGTAAAAAAAGGCTAGAATGTAAAAAAAAATTCTAGGTCAAATTTAGATCAAAATAGTTTTGTCCATAACCAACTTTAAATCATATCTTCTCTCATATCTCTCGACCTCTTTCTTTTTTTTAATAATAAGAAAATCATGCCACTTTACCAAAAAATGTTTTACTTCAGTTCGTTACATGCCTCATCTGAACTTTTTAGGTACGAGACGCCACCGTATTCTATGATCACAACTTTTGCTGACGTAATAAATGTCAAAGTTTCTTAAGACAGTCCCCACTGTACCACCTGACCAGTTCTTATTTTCAGAAAATATATACCTTCATCTGTGAAATAACTTTTGCATGTAGCTAAAGAGCTGTTATTAAGATTATAATAAATATAACATTCTATATATGTATATTTATCTAATAACATCATGATCGTAATGACCAATGATATACCTTTAAGCCTCACTCAGTATAGTTCATAAGTTTAGCAAATTTTCTATGGGCAATCAACCAACTCAAGATGTTTCACAAGCATGAGTTCAAAGGAACGCGTATAGTTGCTCACATAACGTATAATATAACCACTAATCCTTAAAACTAAAATAATAACTGACAATAGTGCAAAATGTGATGCTGGGGGTCATTAGAATAAAATATTTTTAAAACTAAAACTGATCACAAGTTTTTAGGTAAGGATTTATTGTACAGATCGAAATATGTATTTGAAAAATTATGTGTATATCAAAAAAGTTGGAAGGGAACCGATCTTGAATTATATATATATATATATTTCGCTCCTAATTATTTTGGCTTTTAGCCTTTAGGAAATACATAATCATGTGATAAAGAGCGATGTAAAATTCAATTTTATAATAAATATAGTGTACGTAAGAATAAAGCTATCATTCGTCTGCATAACACCGAAATATTATCGTAACGTTAAAATAGTACGGCAGTTATAATGCTATTAATCAAATTTGTTAATTTTGTATTTGTCTTTTGAGTTTCTTATTACATATAGTAAACAGACCAAACATATACAAGACTTTTAAAGACATTTTATTATTAACAAGATTTTAAATAAGAGTTACAGTTTAACAGAGATCATTTCAAGTCAGCCAATAGCAAGTCACTTTTCAGAAAAAAAAAATCAGTACCCTTGTGCTTAAATGTACAAAAAAAAAGGGCACGCTTCCGCCTCCAGGGTTTAGGTACCACAAATATATAAATAATTATATCACATTATTTTAAGCTAACAAACGAGATTATTACGAAGATTACGCAAAATAACGATTGACCAGTGTTGTTATTCTCCTATTAAAAAAATTAAATAACATACTTTTTTGTGGAAAGAAATTAATTTGCATTCACTGGTTACGTAATATAACCACACCAAACAAAATTTCCTGAGCCAAAGCATAACTACTACTGATAACAATAATGTGTAGACATTATTAATAAAGTACACAAGATATACATTGTAATTCGATTCATTCTATTTAATTTTGTGTTTCATTATATGAAATGTCTGAGATTGAGCAAAAATCAAAAAATTTTGGTATTTTACATTTAACACTGAGCACGAGGAAGACGATACAATGCTGGTAATTGTAAATATCAAATAAGGATAGATACTTGTAATTGTCGGCACTGTGGTGTCTTCCTTGCGTTCATTAAATGCAAGATACCAAAATGAAAATATGCTCAATCTGTATACTGTACCTTTTATTAAGAACAATATGTGGATGTAGAAGATGGTTATACATATATAGGCACATACTGACACATAGGTTATCAAATCTGATAAATAATTTTTTTATATCTTGGTATATATCAAAAACGGTAAATTTGAACTTCCATATTTCTTCAGTTACCGCAAAAACTATTAGATGTAAACTAAAACCAAAAAAGAGAAGAGAATTGAATGATACCTTAAAATATAAATCTGTGTTGCCATATCTAATTGGCGAATTTCCTATTTCTTTCAGCATATTTCAACAATACTACATCTGAACATTATTTATGCTTATGATTAAGGAAGGAACGTTAATGTGCATGTTTCTAACATATTGTAGTAGGTCAGCGATGCCACCGAAGGGAATACACATGAAATAAATAGTAATGAATAACAATCATCTCACGTTTTTGTTATTTTGAAAATATGTGGCAACTCTGAATCTTTCACGCGTATTCTGGCCGTTTGTCTTTGTTTAACTTGTTCAAAATAACGATATGTACTCCATTACGCAATTCCACCTAGTGTCATTTCTTGACATTATTTTAATACAGTAACGTTGCGTCGGTTAGGTAATTCGGGTGAGCTTACGTTAAGGATAAATTTTAGTGATTGCGCTAGTTTATTGTATTTATTTATAGGCAACAATTTTTCTGTGATTGTGATGTATTATATGCATTGTGTTGAATGTGAATAAGTGAGAGTGCAATTTAATTGTCATATTTCATCGATTATAGCCTTATCGAGAGTGTTTTAGCAATTCTATAGAATGCATTTTTACCAAACGATGGATGATATTCTGAGACCATCCTCGTCCAAAAAGGCAGGAAGGTTGACTTCTCGATCGATAAATCAGGAAAAAATGATAGTGCGTGTATTCCACTGTCTGGGAAGGGATCATCTGCTGCTTTCAAAAGATGAGTTATGAGATATGTCGTGTTCGGATTGTATGCAGGTGTGCCAAAATCAAGCATTTACAAAATTTTGAGAGAAGAAAAAATATATATACAAGTGGAAAAAGAAGAAGTGGTTGAAAAAAAAAAATAAATTGATGAAGATATTAAATATGCTATATGAGGAACTGTTCATAATTTTTTCATGAGAAACGAATTGCCAACGTTTAAAAAAATTGAATATTGTCAGTGAGGACAATTATTCATCCCTAAAATAGGTAAGGAAAAATTTTATAGGACATGAAATTTAAATATGGAAAAATATACACAGTATTCTCATTGAAAGAAACTAAATAATAGTATTGAGAAGAAATTATCTCAAGAAAATCGAGGTTTCGAAAGCAAGGAAGAAAACTTTATTATATGGATGAAACATGGTTGAACAAGGGATATACAGTGACAAAAGCATGGCACTCGTATAAAAATGTCATCTGGAAAAGGTCGCTGTTTGATTGTGGTACATACAGGGAGTGATAGCGGATTTTTGGCTAATGGTGAACTGATATTTCAATTCAAGAGATTACCACAAAGAACTGAATGCAGTTAGAAAAAAGGTTTGAAGGCATTATTGAAAATCTGGAACCAGAGTCAGTCGTTGTCATGCACAATGCCCCATATCATAGTCGAAAATATGAAACAACGCCACAACAGTTATGGAGAAATGCAAAAATTCAAGAATGGTTTCAATAAATGCAATAACTTTAGTTGCAATGAAATAAGGATATATTTTTCTATACTGAATGAAAACCCTAAAATTATTAAATAGATTTGTAATAAAGTTAATCGTAGAAATTATAATATATATGCATAAATTTTGAAAAAAGCCATTTGAAAAAAGTGTTTTATTTAATGCAGCATATTCTTCTTGTCGCCGCCAGAACCAAACACGCATGCCCCTGTTCTGAACTAAAGCCTCAACATGTGGAGGATATTGAACTCTCATCACTTCTTGGTTTTAGTGTAGACATAAAGTCAAATAATAAACTTGAACGACTTTCGCAATACAAATCGAATTATTTAAAAAAATTTTGAAACGACACGAGAAGTTGGAGAATTATCACGGTAAACATTCCCATCCGCACTTATGTAGCAGTTGGTTCAATATTTTCCTCACAGTCAAATTTCCAATAAAAAATTAAAAATATGCAAAATATTTGAGGTAAAAACGAAGGAAAAAATTGTTAGTTCTACAAAAGGTAATATAATAAATGCAGCAAAATTATTGTCTCGATAAATTCTGCATGTCAGATATGGACTTTATCCTGGTAACATTACGGTAATAATCAGAAAAAATAAGTTACGGGCCATCAAAAATCCAAGAAAAACTACAAACTTACACCATTCGTAAAAAATAATGTACACGTATAAAAAATTAATATGTAAAAAAAGAGTATATGATGTCGATCCTAACCAACACGATCAATGAAATTTTTTGTTGTTCACAAATCACAACCAATGGTCATGTTACTCTGGATTCGGCTTTATTTAATAAAATACATGAATAAAAACAGTAAGTCATCTAAGAAGGTGGCCAGTTAAATGTCCAAACATTAACTCATTGGATTTGCCCACCAAGGATGTTTGAAAAACTAACCTTTTTAATAAATTTGGCAAGAAATTTAGTCTAGCAAAACCAACTAAATAATGTATACATTTTGACACATTCAGATATATCAACTATTGATATTTTAAAGAATCACGAAGAAGTTTATGCATAATTTTTTTAAATTTAGACGTTTACAAAGAAAAAAAACATGATTCCACCAAAAATGAACTCTCTTGGACCAACTGCAACATTTTTGGACTTTATTTGGTCAGTCTGATCGTTTTATTAATTTACTGTGAAAGAAACATAAATTCAGAATTTTCGCTTCCTCAAGATATTTTAAGCAATGAAAAGTTTTCATGTTTAAAAAAATGCATTATAAAAATGCAACTTTTAACCGATGTTACATCTCTTACCACCTTTGACATTCCCATATTGGCCTGATTAATAAAAAGTGTGTATATAATAAATATTAATAAGTGTTTATATAAACATTTTTTAACACGAAACTTGTAAATAATTGATTAAAAATGATTTTTAATTTAAAATTATTTTTTACTAATAATAGTTTTTATCATGATGAAAAAAATATATACAAAAATTTTGCGTACCTGCAACACATTTAAAAGGATAATTGTAACAGGAGAACAACACTGGTGTAAACGTAACAATAAACAGCATCAGCAGATGACACCGAGGGCTCAGTACGGGGACAAACTAGGCTTCCGTGGAAGCAATTAGGGAGCTTTTGGGGGTATAGGCCGTTGCATTGGGGTCAAGGTTGGATGGAGGACTTTCGGCTAAACGTACTCTGGAAATATTGCTTGTGGATGTTGGGCCCCCAAATGTGTCATTCGGCATCACAGCTAGGACCTGTGCGATTTTACTTTTCAGCTCTTCTATTTCTTTTTCTTGAACTCTGTTGGCATCTGAAAATTCGTAAAGATAACATTTAAAAAATGCGAGTAAAAGATATCAAATAATTTTTAACTAAAAATATTTGCTATGATATACAAGGTGCCTGACTTTCGTAGCCAAAACTCTTAACCTCACTTATCTGAGAAAATACAATGTACCATACATGAAGATTTGTTTCATTCAATTTTAAGTAACATTCCCTGTTGCCCTTATTTACAAAAAGATCAGATATGGCTTAGTTGCATTCAAAATATTCTTATAGGATAGAAAAATTGTTATAAATAAGGAAGTTATGAGAAATTTCTAGATAATTTTTTATTTTTCATATCAATAAGTGTTGACAAAGGGAAGAATTCTCTTGGCACATATTATCAGGCATCATAACAGAGATCCAGTAGGCAATGGAAAGTCAAACCTTTTGCATATATGACTGTTAAAATAATTAACAAATATGGACATATTATTTCATTATTATATGTTCTAATTTTAAAACACTTACTGTCTCTAAGCTCTAATTGTCGCTTAGCTTCGCCAAGAGCACTGAACAGATCGAGTTTAATACGATTCTCGGCTGACAGTGAGTTCTCCAAATGTGAATTTTTCTCTTGCATCGCCGATAAGGCAGACATTAGTATGTCTGTGTCTCGTAGTTGTTCAACATAGGAGGCATTTTCTCTTTCTAACGCTTGAAGTCGTTCTTCTTGCCAATGTTTAGCTGAACGACAGTCGGATAATTCTGCCTCGAGCTCCCTTCTTCGAGATTTACATGCTTCTGTGCACTCACCCCTCGACGATTGTTGCGCTGCAACCTAAAAATGTTTTGCTTTTATCAGACAGCTAAAAAATGAAACAACAAAAAAGATAAAATCATATTTATATCAGAACATCACAATTAGTATGTAACCATATGCAAGACAATTTAAATGAAAATCTCTAAATAAATTTCTGGTTAATGAAGAGAAAAACAAGTAATTTCTATAATTTACAAAACAACTTACCTGGGCAGCTCTGGCTTCTTCTTGTTTTCGACTTTTTCTTTCTTGATTTAATTGCGACTCTAAATTAGATCTTAGTCGCCTTTCTTCTGCTATGCGTCTCTCTAAATTACCTATAGTTTGTTTGTCCGAAGATTTTGTACTTAAGGCGCTCTGCAACCTTTGTTGTAACTCCTCTATTTCTCTCTGCATAGCAGAGAGTTCACCTTTTGACACTTTGTCAGTTGTTGTCAATGAGGCTACCTGCAATAAAAATGATTTTCGAATATTTTTGAAGTGGGGCTCCGTTTTATTTAATTAACATAAAAATCACTATTATTCTTTTGAACTATTTTAAGTAAATGAACTTGAAGTAATGAAACTTATTATAAACTACTACTTGACAAACATATCTTGGCAGTGAATAAAAATGTGCAAAGGGTTAGGGTATTTGGAATGGGGACGATCATACCAATAATGTTTGTATCAGTGTTTATGTTGCAAAAAGTAACTTTCAGAAAATTGTTGTATTTTGTAGTTGTGTTTTGTGAATTATGGTGCAATAAATTTTGGCGCCTTGCACATATCTGTGCATTGTAATGTTTGTCAAGTAGTACAATAAGACGGCTAATACTAAAAGCCATATACAAACACATAGAACTACATGCAAAAATGATGAAAAGGTAATATTCCATAGCTCTGTAGAAGGAAAGATTTAATGATTAAGGTTCTCTCACCAATGATAAGAAGTCAACCAAGTTCTTGAACGATCTTAAACATTTTCACAGGATGTATATTGAAATCAACTAAGCAAACTTCATTTCATATTTCATCAAAAACACTGACAAGTCAATGATCTGTGAGCCATAACACAACTATTACATGTTCACGTAAACACTTTATGCGTTATAAGAAATTTTATTACAAATTACACACTTTTACAGTGTAAATTGTACAAAGATATTCAAGCACAGCAAATGCACCCATGTTTAAACATATTACATTTATTCAAAGTCCAGGGTACAAATTAAAACTTTACTAACAGCGTACATAACACTTGCTAATCTCCATTTAACTTACCTGTAACCTCAATTCTTGCTCACTAGCTCTACTGCTTTGAAGATCTGCCCTGAGCTTTTTAGCATCGCTCTCCAACCTCTGCAGATACTCCGCAGCTTCTCTCTCTTTATCTTGCTCTTTCTTCTCCCGTCTTCTTGTTGGTTTGGGTTCAGATTCTTGTGGCGCTAGATCCTCTGTTCCCGCACCCACTGCAGACCCATTACTATGTGAATGGTTGACTTTTTGTTTGTCTACCTGCTTTTCTGTGTGTTTGTGATCGTGTTGATCATTGTGGTCTTTACATTTATCGACCGATTTTCTATGATGCGATTTTGTACTGTGGGTGTTGGGGACACCCCCATTGGCTATCGTTCCATTGGGGATATGTCCATTCTTTTCGTGGGATTGTCTATAAAAAGAAAAAAATACGAGTCTCAATAATAAAGAAAATGACAAGGCGAGACTCAATACAAAATCTCCATTTGAATATAAGAAACAATTACAATAATGAAAAATTTGTTTATTTTGAAATACAGTAATTTGATTTGATCTCTTCAAAATGTGAATGCATTTGATATCAAATAAATAGATGTAAACCGAGCTCAGTAGAGCAGTGGGTCAGAGCATTAAGTGACAAACGTAGATGGTTTACTGCCTATCGACTCCCGAGTTCAAATCCCGATTTTGATTCTAGCAAAGTCATGTTTGGTTGTGTGTGTCCTCATTTTTTTCAACTGTGTAACCCCTGCCCGTGCAGCTTTGGCTTTGGTTTGGGGGTTGTCTAATTTATGTGGTGGTGTGTTTTTAAATTAAATCTTAATCATTCATATTTAAAAAACAATTTTTATTCAACATTTTTATATTTGATAGACAAAAATTATATATAATATATAATATTTGATGGCGTCGTTTTTTTGTACTACAATAATTTTTTTTTGTACATTTGCACATTTAACACCGTATAAAGCTCAGATGTTGATCATGAAATACGTCAACTTAGAAGTCAGAAATTTAGAGAGGGGAATACAAATTTATATTCCAAAAACTGATTTTTGGCTAAACCGATTCTTCACATTTTTGCTCGTCAATTAACCAGGTAAAAATGTCACTTACAACTGAAAAATATCAAAATATTGCAAAACTCATGTGGAAACTGGACCTAACATCTTGTCACTACTTAAGGTGAAGTCCATAAAATCACATTATGTAATTATGATTTTTCTTAAAAACAGTTAAATGCAAAAAAAAGTAATGTATTTGGGCAGGCTCTTGCTTCTCACCCAGACATATTAAGTTAATTTCCTGTGGAACTGGGATATTTGGGAAAAAGAAATTGGTTCTAGATTATGAGTGTGTCCTTTGTCTGTAAATGTGTAGCCGTCTCAGGTTCAAGAATAACTCTACGGATATAAGGAGTTTTAATTACCTGTGGTTTTTAATTTTAATTAAATTTTAACAGATTGGTCAAAAGCTGCATCCCTTGGCATTTGTCTTGATTTCTAAAAAAACAAAGAATAAAAATTTTGACTATATAATATAACGCCAAAGGACTTTCTATTCGAGACTGAGCTACATATGGTGAGTTTTCATAATCTGCACAGGACTGATTTTATGTAGATGCAATAAGTGCGGCTACAGAGGGCGCCGCTGAGGTGGAGACCCACACACAAAGGGCGTGTTGTTTTATTCTGCAGCGAAACATCTTTCAATGTGACTGCGCAGTTTTCTGTTCTTTTATTTCAGTATGTAGTTACATTACTGCAGCCTGCACACATAAATGCAAACCGTCTTGAGTATACCTGCAAAATATGCAAGCATGCGAGTTGTGTCTTTTTTGTTGTTTATATTAAAATGAAGTCCTGGAGTGGGTTGGAACCTTTGATGACATAATTTTCCATTCATTTTTAATCATCTCCAGATGATGCCAACTTAGTTGGCGAAACGCGCGTCGAGTGCAGTATATAGTGTTTTGGTGTTTCGTGCAAAACTACGTCAGTGTTATTAAAATGAAGTAGTTATTCTAATTTCTGCAGCTATTTTTTCACAATGAATAATAATAATGTTTAAAATCACATATTTTCCTTATTGGAGATTTATGGAAAAGATATGTTAGTACACAGAACAATGAAAGGACAAATAACACACCGAGTTTTTATTTGACATGAAAATGGTTCTTTGAATTTAACATGGATCTTCTGATAGCTGCCTGCAACCATGACGTTATGCAGAGCACAACAGCACTGCATTGTAGATTTATTGCCGAATAAAAAAACATGCCCAAACATGCATGTGTGTGACGTTAGCCAACATTTTAATAGGAAATAATAATTCAAAGTTGTATTAGATTGTACTTGCAATGTACTGTTTTGTACCGTATAAACTTTTTTAAAATACCAATCTTCAGCAATAAGAAAATGCATTATGCTGCGAATGATTCATATTCAGTTATTATTCATAACCAAAGCCCATATCTCGGATGACACTTGGGAACGTTTATTGAGATGTTTACATTTTTCAACAGATAAAAAAAGGGTCCCTGAATCTTGAGACAGATAATTATATCTCGAAAACCAAGCATTTTTAGCTATAAGTTTATACGACAAATCCATATTATTTTGACATATTCTATCGATTCTCTAAGTTCACAGATTAAAGTCTGGCTCACCCTGTACATATAATTATCTTTCACTGTCTCTAGGGTCAGGGATCCTTTCTTTATCTGTTGAGAAACGAAAACATCTCAATAAACGTTCGCAAATGTCATCCATGATACGGGCTCTATTTATAACAGTTATTTGAATTATTAGTCAACATATTTTGAAGAAAAGTTGGGTCACACTAATTTTGCAAACCAAATGGCCTTCAGTAACTAGTCGTAAATGGAGCAAAATGAAGACACTTCCTTTATGCAGTGAGGAACAATGCTATTAGTCAGGGAAGGGAGCTTCGACATATCTAATGATGTCAAGAAAAGTGGCCAGGTCTGAGACTGCTTAAAAAGTGAAAAAGATATTTGCAAGTGTGCAATGGGACTTTAGATATTTTAGAGCCTGTCTAATAAATATTCCTTTCTTATTGGTTGGAAATGGTCTTAATAATATAAATCTAATAATAAAATAACTCACCTGTTATTTTGTAATTTATTATTATTCTGTACAGGTTGTGCTGGAACTATTGTATTTACGGGCGCCTCTTTCTGCTTTTCTGTAGATTCAGTTTCAACAGGTAACGCAGCTTGCATTAATTGTGTATAAAGCAGATTTTCTTTGGCCACAAACTGTTGTCTGCGTTGCCTCATCCTATATCCAACGTAAGACTTAAACCCAAAGCCTAAAGTCACTACAGGATACCCTATGCAATGTGCAGCAAACGGTCTGCATAAATCCAGGTGACCTGGCATATGTTTTATGTCACGCAATCTCACTGCTGCTTCTAGATACACAAATAATATCCAAAGTATTATCGTTGGAGCACATATTCCTTTGTCCGTATGCCATACATACTGTACCCATACATATGTACTTGCCGCAAAGAACAACCAATGCACTGGTATGAAGAAGAAGCATAGCATGTCTGATGTTAATGCTATGCACACAAAAAAATTGAGAAGGCTAAGCCTTGATATTTAAAGGAATCGTACACAGAACGGAGAAGAAGGTAGAACGGCCATAAGAATTCGAAGCGAAATTCCAAAATGAAGTCTGCTAAGATTACCAAGACCCAAAGGATGACGAATTTCAGGTAAAGGAGTGTGCTGAAAAAAAAAGTTACATAAGTGAACTTTAAGGATACGTGTATTGTATATTATATATTTAAGGATACACAGTAAGATTCTTTTTTAAGTAACAATTCGGTACAGAGCACCGTCAATTATAAAAACGTGACTCTATCTCACATATTACAATAAACTGAATGCAGACTAATTGCAGAGGCCACGCACCAATTGAAAGTGGGTCCAAGTTGATTTCGGACTGAAGCTCTGACTAATGAGAAGCATTGCGTTCACGTGTGCAGTATCTTGTTAAGTTTAACCAAAGTTCCAAGCAAAAAAAATTGAGTCAGCATGCCTATTAAGCGAATTGTGACATATTTTGAATCTTATTTTACTTTATTTATGATCCTGTTGCACTAGATTATATTTAGAGAAATTACAGATATCACTAGAGATAGGCAGGTAGCAATAAATTCCAAAGACGACTTTTACTTGCGTACGTATGTTGATAGAATATTATATTGTAAACACCTAATGAAACCTATTCCCAACCAATATTTAATGATAAAATATTCTTACATATATAGGTATTATGCAATAAATCTGTTTTCTTTTTTTTTATACGCAAAAATGATTAGGCCGCCAGTTCCATACTTTTGAGGATTCATGAAACTTTAAAGCGACATTGGAGACATAAAGACCTTTAATTGGATACACCTGTACCACGCTGTAGGAAAATCCAATATGGCGGCTAGACGCCATATTGAAATATCGATCGAGTTTATGCTCAAAAAGTACCTAATCTGCCTGGAAACATCGCCTCCAAATTTCAATAAAAAAATTTCAGACGGTTTAAAAAACAGCAGAGAGGTGACTAGGACCTCACTGTATGATACAATATCATACCTTGTGGTTATTTTGGCGATTTCGGTAATATGCAAAGTTAATACGAAGAGGAATGAAAGTATTGGTGAATGTAACACTAATACAGACATATTGTAAATTTAAGATCTGTTCATTACATATGAAAATACACAACCAAACCTTTCTTTTTTGATTATTAAAGCAAGTATCATAATATTTATAAAAAAAGTCGTCAGAAAAGCTAAAGAGAATCATTATAACTCCAGAATTAAACAAACAGACAATAAGGCAAAGGAGAGTTGGGCAATCATAAATGAGCTTAGGGGCAAAGGTCAAATGCTGAATCCTAATGTTATAAACAACTATTATTGCTCAACTGCAGGTAAACTAACAGAAAAAATAATTCCTCCAAATGATCCCATGAGTTACATGAATGAAATTTATAACTGCAGTAGCTTATGTTTGCGTAGTACAAACATATCTGAATTAAAAGAAACTATTATGGAAATTAAAAATAAAAAATCTACTGGACTTGATGAAATATCGATAAAAATATTTGAAAATTTACCAGACTCTGCTCTTCACGTTTTAATGTCAATAATAATCAATACATCTTTTGAATCAGGAATATTTCCATCTTTTTTAAAAACATCTATAGTGATTCCTCTTTACAAAGGTGGTGATTTAGATAATCCATCTAACTTTCGTCCCATATCACTAATATCCACATTGGCCAAAATTATTGAAAAATTAGTTAAAAAAAGGGTTATTAATTTGTTGTCTTCCTGCAAGTTACTCAGTAATCACCAATTTGGCTTTCAAAGAAATAAAAGTACTAATGATGCCATGTTCTCATTTTTAAAGACAGTTTACACCGAAATTAACAGTGGAGAGTCCGCTGCGGCAATATTTGTGATCTGTCGAAAGCCTTTGATTGGGTCCATCATGAAATACTGTTGCACACTATGGCTTCAGAAGTACTACCTTGAACTGGTTTCGGTCTTATTTGTCAGATCGTAACCAAATAGTTAGGAATTCTACTTACTCGGACAAACTCAATATAAGTCATGGAGTGTCTCAAGGTTCTGTTCTTGGTCCAATTCTGTTCTTATTGTATATTAAGGACCTGACTAAAATGGATATTAAAGGAAACTTTACCCTATTTACTGATGACACTACGATACTGTGACATAATAAAGATAGTAATACCCTTTGGGTATTACTATCATCGAGATCGCTTTGATACAAAAAGCCAGGACGGCCACATACGTGCTCGGCAAAAGATTTAAGGAAGAGCAAATCGACATCGTTCTCTTCCAGGAACCCTGGACAAGTAACACAGGCCGAGTAAGCGGCCTGGGAAATACCTCTGGCAAGGTAATAGAAATCGGCTCTGATGAAAGACCCAGGGCATGTATCTTGATCAGAAATAACAATAACCATTTTGTACTTGCAGGTTACTGCACCCAGGACGTTGTAACCGTCCAGGTATCGATCTCGGAGGGAGGAAGCAAGACGGAAATAATCGTCTGCTCAGCCTACTTCCCGGGTGATAGAGATGCAGGCCAACCTCCTCCAGCTGTAGTGCGGGATTTAATCGCCTACAGCAAAAGGAACAATATCTACCAGGTTATTGGATGCGACGCGAATTCCCACCATACAGCGTGGGGAAGCACGAACATTTACCAAAGGGGTGAGTCACTTTTTGAATATTTATTAGGTGAAGGACTAACTGTGAATAACATTGGTTCCGAACCAACCTTTGTCACCAGAAATAGGAAGGAGGTATTAGATATCACAATCAGCTCAAACTACTTGAGCAACAAAATATCCGATTGGAAAGTATCTTCTGAACCCTCGTGTTCAGATCATAAACATATTCTATTCAATATAGAAGTTGGTCCAAGACCTGTGGTGACATATCAGGATCCGAAGTGCACGGACTGGGAAGGGTATAAACATTCCCTCCAGTCTCACCTCCAATCCTCTATCACCACAATCAGGAATCGTGATGAGACTGAAATTGCGGCGGAACAGATCCGCAACGCAATGGTCTCAGCATATAACGAAAACTGTCCACTGAAGACAAAAAGGGACAATAGAGGCACGTCTTGGTGGAACAAAAATTTGGATAAAATGAGAAAAGAAGTTCGATGCCTCTTTAATCGAGCTAAAGCTTCGGGCGACTGGGACCAATATAGATCCGCTCTAACGGACTATAACAAAGAAATAAGGAAAGCAAAAAGGGGAGTATAACTGACCTACCTCACAGTACTAGAATCCACAAGATTCTTTCTAGAGAGCCGACAAGGGAATTCGGTTCGTTAAGGCGACCAGATGGCTCATATACGGACTCTGGAAAAGAAACCTTACAGCTTCTAGCACAAAACCACTTCCCAGGGTGCTTGAATGCGGATGACCAACAGCCGTCACCATCAGAAGGCCGATAAAAACGACCTGATAAAAAAGATTGGCTGACGGCTAAAAAAGGTGATCACAATACCGGCAATTGAGTGGGCCATCAGATCATTCCAACCATTCAAATCGCCAGGAGAGGATGGAGTTTTTCCAGCTCTACTACAAAATGGACTGGAAATATTGCTCCCACTCCTCAATAAACTATTCAGAGCTAGTCTGGTATGGAACTATATCCCATCCAGTTGGTCGGCGGTTAAGGTAGTATATATGCCAAAAATGGATAGGAAAGAACCAAGCCCTAAATCGCTTAGACCAATTAGCCTGACATTTTTTCTGTTGAAAGGCTTGGAGAAGGTGCTGGATGAATATATCAGGGGGGAACATCCTGAATCATCACCCCCTCAATATCCATCAGTACGCCTATCACACAGGAAAATCAACAGAACTAGCACTCAATAACCTAGTCGAGAACATCACCCAATCCCTTCAAATGAAGGAAATTGCGGTGGGAGCCTTTCTCGACATTGAGGGAGCATTTAATAATGCACTGCCCGACTCCTTATATGCAGCAGTGTCTGCTAGAGGAATTGAGCCTACTATAGGCGACTGGATCCGTGCTATGCTATCAAACATAACCATAACGTCTCTACAGAGAGAAACAGTTAGGTTTAGAGCCACGAGAGGGTGTCCGCAGGGGTGGGGTTCTCTCCCCCCTTTTGTAGTCACTTCTTGTGGACGACCTACTGGCTATTCTCACACTGTGGGAGGTTGAGGTTCTGGCATATGCAGATGATCTAGTCATACTAGTCAGAGGAAACTCTGAATGAGTAATATCAAATACCCTTCAAGAGACACTGGATGCAGTGAGTACCTGCTGTGACAGGGAACAGATTTCTGTAAACCCTCAAAAAAAAGTAATAGTACCATTCACCCGGAAAAGGAAGCTGGAGGACTTAAGACCTCCCACTTTAATGGGTGAAACTATTCCATTAGCGGAGGAGGTGAAATATCTAGGAATCACTCTGGATAAACCACTTAATTGGAACTCCCATCTGGAAAAGGTAATCCACAAAGCAAAGCTGTCCCTATGGACATGCCGTCGTATTTGTGGCAAATCCTGGGGCATGGGTCCCCCAATAAATTTACTGGATCTATATCACGGTCATCAGACCAATGATAACATACGGATCCATAGTTTGGTGGCCGAAAGGATTACAACGGACGGCCAAATCCAAACTCTCTGGACTGCAGAGATTAGCATGCATGACCGTAACGGGAGCAATTAGCACCACACCGTCAGCTGCAATGGAAATTCTCCTGGATTTACCCCCCTCTTCATATATATCTGGAGAGAGAGGCCAGGTGGGCAACCTACAGCCTGCAACAAGCGGCCATTAATATGCCGCAGTCTAGTATCATGGAGCGGAACAGGTTGTTGGATGACATAGAGAATCACAGCATCCTGGGTATGCCCTCGGATACTATGCCTACCATGACCAACTACGAGCTGACCTTCAACATCCTTTCTCCAGAAAGAGATGAGTGGGATCGGAATAAAGCCGACCTACTGAAGGCAGACAGTTGTTGGTTTACAGACGGCTCCAAAACTCCCGAGGGAACAGGAGCTGGAGTACACAGCTACAGACCAACGGTGAGGATAGTCTCAAACCTAGGTACTCATGCAACTGTTTTTCAGGCTGAGGTTCATGCCATTGAACTGTGTGTACGAAGGCTGGAATATATGCATCTTACACGCAGATCAATAAAAATTTTCTCAGATAGCCAAGCAGCTATAAAAGATCTTGGCTCCTACCGGTGTAACTCTAAAACGGTATGGAACTGTCAGAAAGCTCTAAATCATTTGAGCAAGAACAACAAAGTGACTCTGGTCTGGATACCCGGTCACTCTGGTATGGAAGGTAACGAAATAGCAGACTCCTTAGCCAGAGAAGGAGCGGGATCTCGATTCATCAGACCAGAACCAATACTTGGCATATCCTCAAGTACTGCCAAGATGGCTATCTCAACCTGGGCTGAAAGGCAAACTCTCCAGTATTGGCAAGAGTTACCAGGATTAGTTCATTCGAAGGCATTTATAAAATACCCTTTGAAATCAAGAGCTAAGAAACTTTTAGAGTTAAACAGGGTAAACCTGAAAACTCTAACAGGCCTATACACCGGGCAGTGCCGACTAAACTATCATCTGCATAAACTCGGCCTAGCGGAAAACGCCGAGTGCCGTCTATGCCTGGAGAATGATGAGAAGGCAGACCACATCTTATGCACCTGTCGCACTGTGGAGAGGATCCGATTCTCAATATTTGGCAAAGGGCAACTGCTGCCAGAGGATCTGGACACATTCTCACCCAATAAAGTTATCAGTTTCATTAAAAGACTGAACTTATTGGGTGAAATATAATTAGGCGTGAGCCACAATAGGCCTGCTGATGGCCGCAGTGGAGGGTCTACTGAGACCCACTCACAACAAACCTAACCTAACCTAACTCCTAGGTTGTACCTGTAGTATTAATTTAAAATTAATATTGCAACTCTGCCAAGCAAGTAATCAAGCTTTGATTGCAAATTTCAAATAAAAAAAGTATACTTAAAACTTTTTTATTTAACTATTAAGATAAGTAATTGGAAAAATTAGAACACACTGTAAGTATAGTTATTAGCTGTTACTGTTTAATTTTCTTTTAAAAATGTCCAAATGAAGATCCAGATATAAAATAACAAGTAGTAACATAGAATCTGATCAGGTTACATGCTAACTACATCAGATATTCTCTTATTACGATTAATGATTGGGCATGTTTAGTCAAACTACATGCTAAGATGTAATCGGCATTTAGTTGTCAACTCACAAATTGAATACTAAGCAAGAAGAGTTTCTTGTGTTTAGTTTATCAAAACCAATGATCATGGATTTCCAACTATTTATAGACAAAAATGTACACAATTTCTTTACGTGAATAATAGCCTGAAAACTAAATAATTATGTATTTATTCCTCATGTCCTAATGTAAAGAAATTAGATACAGCCATGGTATATATTCAAATATAAGGGAATGCTTGCATTACTTTTAAGCATAAATGAAAAACTATACTTATGTGTCTGACATAAATAACAGTTTTACTGCTGTTTCAAATTAAAACTCAGGTGATGATCTTTATCGCAAAAAACTTTTAGAGATTTTAGGCATTTTTAATAGAGCAGCAACATGTGCCACGTTAAAAGATTTAAATGAAAATTGTTATTACATGGCTATTAGAACACTGTCATAAAGACGGTCAAAATGTGATAATCCACTAATTTAAACATTAATAGATTATTATGGGATACAGAGCTAAAAATAAATTTGTTTTGACAGCTGGTATTCTAACCTATGAAGACGTTTTATCAATTACGTATTAATCAAAATTGAAAAAAACATAAAAAGAATTATTCGGCATATGTGTTACTATCAGAAAATTATTAAAAATCCCTCGTCAACATAGCAAAAATATAAATTTGTTTAGTGAAACCAGCCATTTTGAAAGACATATGGGATGAAAGTGTTTAGAATATGAATATTTACATTTAATCATACGTAAACTGTCACCGTCTCAACGCGGAAACGTACCTTCCATAAAATCCTTCGGTAATTTTATTCTTTTTCATGGGCCTTCTCATTTTAGCGATCTCAGCATTTCGCCTCTTCATAATTTCACTCAAAACCTATACACTAAAATGATTATTTTACTCACTCCACACGAGGATTTGCAAAAATACGCGTTTGTCTCATGGATTTTTCGTCACAAAAACCTTACTTTTGCGGTAAACGTCTTTTGTTGTCAACTTGTGCTCCGTTTCTATCTCGCAACTTAAGAGGGCACCACTTTTGTTCTACTTTTTTTTAGTTGTTATCTGGAATCACTCTGGAATAAATAAAAAATAATCATAAATGTACTTTAACAATTTTTTTTTGTGTTATGCAATACTAACTTTTTGATATTAGGTGCAAACACTTCCCCACGGGCTCGCAAAGAATTTGAGCCCAAAATTTTAATTCAAAGTTTTAAGTACATAAGTAGGTATTTTTATTGAGCCTTTTCTGAAAATATGTTTTTCGCGTTTGTTTATAAAGAATTTATACTGAAAAAGTACAATTTTAAATAACTGCCTTGAAAAGAAAAAAACAGAAAGGGCAAATTTTAAGTCAAGCCTGAACTCCAGGTAACAGTTCGTGAACTTGACAGGTTAAGTCATAAACTCATAAGTATGTCATCTATTATGTACAATCTACGAGTAACATGCCCGAATGCCTGCTTAATCAACTACAAAAATTTACAGGTTTTTTCTAATTGATAATTAAATGAAAAATAATAAAGTATAGAATAAATTTACAGTGGGCCCGAAAAGTCGATCGATCATCGTCACGAAAGATTTCGGCAACATTGAAAAGTTTCCAAACAAATAATATGATTCTATTACAATATAATATGTCAGTGTCAGATTTTGTTGATATTTGTTCATTTTTGTGTTGTAAGGATAATATCCTAGTATACACAGTACACACCGCTACTCTTTCAGTAGTCCTAACTATAGATAGATTTCTGCGTTAAAGCTGGGTTCTCATAAAGACTTTCTGCGTCTTGCGTCGTCTGCTTCTGATTGGACATTTCGAAAAGAAGTTGAATATATTCAACTTCTTGGAGCGAGTCACTAATCAGAAACTGACGATGCGAGACGGAGGAAGCAAAAGTTTTTGTGTGAACCCAGTTTGATTAGACATTTGACACAAAGAAGTTGAAAATATTCAACTTCCTGGAGTCACCAAACAGAATCAGATGACGCAAAAAGCCGTTGTGGTGAGAACTCAGCTTACTGTTACGATACATCCACACGGTCCGATAGCTTACGCCGAATTCCATAATGCAGAAAACCAATCAACTTACTTAAAATTGACAGTTCTGTTTCGGATTTCTTATAGCGCCCTAGGATTTCCGGATCATACTTACATAACGTACCATCCACAGAACAGGCACAGTATACCACAGAACTAGAGATGTGTCATTCGTGAATGATTCGATCTTCACGATTCGATCATCTGAAAGTATTGAATGATAGAATCTTTTTGCGGCGAACGATTCGGTCAATCGCGGATTTTAACATCGTTCGCTTTCGTCTCACCTAGGTGAATGCTAGGTTCTTGGTTCATTTGCGTATTGAGTGAATGAGAATAGTGAATATGAACGACGACCGAAGATCGAACCAACTCGACTAACAAATGAATGGTACAGGCACAGCCTACCAAACAATGTTTGGTAGGCTGTGGTACAGGGCTTTCATAAATGACTATGTCGTTTGAGTGCGAAAACATATGCAACCAACTATACACGATGGTATTATAGTAAACAGAAATTCCCTAAACCCATTGGTGTCCCAGGTAAAACAAACGAATCATTCAATATGGTATTCCATCATTGTTTATGTCTTGTATAAATGCTTAATTAATTTACTTGAAAATATTTATGCCATATTTATTATTTCGCTTAGTTTAATAGTAATAACAACATAATGAATTTAAAGTTACCAAAATATAAACTTACTTTAGACAGCATAAATCCCTTTTTATAGAAGTACATATGTTTTAAAAGACGTGAATTATTGCAAAATGTGAGGGTGTTCTATTATTTTTTTATTTAATTATTGCAGGAATTTTTTGGAATCAAATTATTTTTTATATCATATTTAAATTTTAATTGGTAACTCGATAATATAATTATTATTTGCCCAGTTCAATCAATGAAAATAATTTGAAATAAACAATTTTTTTCATTGCCACAGCAAGAACCACTGGGAAAGAAAATTAATTGCATTAAGTTATACAGAAGATTTGAACGGAATACGGTCCCAATGATTTCTCTACTAACAAAAAACACGACACTTTTAAGGAACAAACCGCCGAACGCCAGCTCCAACATTTGTGATAATTAAGAAAATAACATAAACAAGTCTATAATATATTATTCTCCGTTGTATATACCAACATAATTGATAGACATAATATTCATAATAAAAAGAATGGTGGATTCAGCATTCGGCGACAACAAAATAAACAATAATTGTACTCGGGCTATCGCCCCTGTCAGACTTGCACGGCCGAGTTGAGCAAATGATTGAATTGTATATTGAATGATGAAAGCTAACCAGTCAGAGAGTGAGTTAAGGCAAAGGCGCACAAAACTGCGCATTCAATCATTTCAATATTGTTCAGTTAACGACTGACTAGAACGATCGAATGATAGATACAAAAGATTCGATCTTTTTGATTATCAATCACTGATCGATCGAATCCTTATAAAATGAACGAATGACACATCACTACACAGAACAGAAAAAGCAGTATACATTTGTTTTGTATACTGTGCCCTTGTACCGTCTGTCAGTCATAATATTTCATTCATTACTGCCAACTTAACAACACAAAAATCTACCTTTGTACTTATGTATGACTATTTAAGTCTGGATATTAACATTTGTTGTATTTGTAGCATTTTAAAAACTAAAACCTGCGTAAAGCCGACTTCAGAGAACTAAAACATGTCGCGGCGACACATGCCCTCCAACTGTCGCTTTACTTTGGTCACAGCATATATATCTGCTGTGCTTTGGTCTTGAAGTTGCAAAAAAGAATCGTTCTCACAACGACTTTTTGCTTCCTGCGTCTCACATCGTCTGCTTCTAATTGGACATTGGACACAAAGACGTCAAAAAATATTCAACTTATTGGAGCGAGTCATCATCATCATCAATCAAAAATAGACGACGATATGCGCAGGAAGCAAAAAGTTGTTGTGAGAACCATAGCCAAATTGAACTACACAGAGACACAGATAGTAATATTGTTGGGAATACACAATGCTAGATCTTGATGTGTATTGGCTAACGGGCTGTCGCTAGTGACACGTTTCGGTTCTTTGAACCCAGCTTAAGTGATCCCTAATACAGTGTAGGTATTACTCTTTTTCTGTTCTGTGGGTATTACCAAATATTAAATATACAATACCTATGTAATATATTTAATCTTTGGTAATATAGGCTTCTAATAAGAAAACAAAAAAACGTTTTAAAATTTCTGAGAACTCGTAGGGAACTGTTGTTTTGTAGGTTATGATATATTATTGTTTTGATTGTTCGTATATACAAAACTGAAAGTTTAACAACGCAGATATTGCAAAGATAGTCACATACCGCAATTTACCCGATATGTCGCGAAAAAGTCCTTAATGTTTAAATGTTTGTACTTGAACTCGGGGAATTTTAAAGCTTTTTTCTGTTCTGTGCTTTTAGCTCTTTCAGCCTTTCAACTTCTTTCTGTTCTGTGCTTTTCAGTAGATCCAGTAGATGTTCAGCAGTTTCGTGTTTCGTATGGTCGAAGGCTTCAGCATCGTATAGATATAACATTAGTTTAGAAATGGATTTATTTAAAGACTTGGGTTTAAGTAAAAATGACGGTGAACAAATTATTTATAATTATGTGAATGTATTCAAAGTAAGTAGAAGGTAACTAACCTATAAGTAATGATCGAGGATAATGTATTATTTTTTATTTTAGAATAGAAATAATTTGCCTATTAATCGAATTCACTTGGAGAGGAGTTGGTATGAATTACGGAAAGATTTGCCAAAAGATTTTGTAATTATATAAATATTTATATTATTTTCAATGGAATATGGTACCTACACGTAGTTATGCAGTCATTTTAGTCTTAGTATTAGTTTTAAGTTTTAATTTTCGAAAATTAAAACAGCTCGCATTTCTGTTTATATAGTCTTATCAACAGGTGTTCGGTAAAATAATGACTAATGTCTATACCACAGTCTAAAGCATATATACTGTGCTAGGACTAAGATTGATTCATAATAACAATAACAATGATAACACTGCCCTAAGCTAAAAGGCAGTATCTCTCATTTTTGCGGGTTTGTAGTTACTGCACATACTTGTAGTTTTATATAAAAATAATGCATAATGTGGAAGTATTGAAAGTATTAACAATAGTGTAATTATTAATAAATATTTGTGATATGTCGATTTCTCATTGGTGGCTCAGCCACAAAAAGCAAAAAGATGCATTTTCTCAAAACTCGCATAACTGGTGATCCTGTCTTAATTTAGGACGGCAGAATTATTCCATCCTTTAAAAAATAAAATATGTTTTAGGACTTTTTTGAACTGTCAGATAAAGAATTTGAGAAAAACATTTTATGAAAAGAAAACTGAGATAATACCTGCATTGGTAAGATGAAATATATTTTCGTTAGATCTTATTTTGATTTTTTTGTTTTTCAGGACAAAAGATGGCTTCCAAAATGCATATTGTTCAAATTTGAACCCTATGGGTTTACTATATCTAGAGAAGAAAATGTATCATTTATAACTTGAACAATATAAAATTCTTAGAAAGTCTAGAATATTTGTTAAAATGCAATTATCACCAATTTTGGTGTACAATTATATTTGACCCATCGGCTATTTTAGCATTGAGAAGTTTTATCCTAAATCCAATACCTTGGTTTCAGTCTACATATTTGGAAGATGAATATGCCGATATATACAAAGCAGTATTTAATAAGTTTTTACATGTGTATGAAAGACTGTTAAAATTTAAGAATTCCCAGGTAAAGTGACCATATTAAAAATAATTATTAATTGTATCATGTTGGGCAGGTTAGTTAAAGGAGAACTAATCTTATTGGTTTTCTGCTGTACTCGATGCTCCTTCTTCATCCTTATTGTTGGTGTGTTGTACACAACCTTAAAAAATTTTTTTTTGCTTTGTTGAAAAAACTTAGTCAAATAGATGAGGGATAGTATATCGTCATTATCTACGCTGTATCAAATCGTAATAGTACAAACTGAGCTCATGAGTGGTATTAATAAAATAATACTACTTGGTGGATATTTTTAAAATTGCACAATTTGTGTAATGTATGCAGTTATTAGATAATTACTATTTTTTATATATCAAAGAAAAATTAGGTGGTTTAAATAAATAAATACAGCTTTAAATTGAAATTGTAAATTTGTTTCCTAAGTAATAGATGCCCAACTAGCTATTGCTGTAGTCGGCTTTAGAGTAAAAGTGAGGTTATGATTGCATATGTGGTTCAGAAATTCTTGTGTATAACAGGATAATTCAGTAAAATGTACTATAGAATAGAGTTTTTTGTATTCCAAAATTTTTTTTGGTTTTATTTCATTCATAAGTTGGTGATAAATTTTAATTGAATAAATGATTTATTTGCCTGGAAATTATCATAGTGTTAAACAAAATTTAGATTTATTTCAACTGAAAAAAGAACTAGATAAAGAAATTCTTAATGGGGGTGAATTATATCTGCTAAACGAAAAAGCATAGTAAGTTAACCATCATTCGCTACCGTATGTAGGAGCCCAACCTCTAAATTAAAAAAAAAAGAGAAAATATTGCATATTTATTCCACTAAATTAACGATAAATTTGGTAGCGCGTTACTCATAGATAACAACTGAAAAGATTCTTCTGCTTGTCTATCTGCTTTTTTTTCTTTTTTTTTTTAGAGTGAATATATGCCCGAGGATTATGGTTTCAAACAATTAATAGACACGAAACTAATAAATCTACCTATTGTGATAACTTTGGCTTTTTTTGTATAAAAATTCAAATTTAGATTTTGTTAACAAGTTGACCAGTTTATATTTTAATGATACATCTCAATTAGATTTTCAAATAAAAGAAGTAGAGGAGATTATTAACCAAACATTGATTGTAAGTATACGTTGCAGCAAAATATTAAATATTGAGTAGGTTTCATAAAGCAAATAGATCTTGTGTTTATTGTGGGTGACGATAGGTTAGTTTCCATGTGAATTAATTTTTTGCGTTGCTATTTTTGATTTGATTTTATTGTAATTTAGTAGAGAACAATTAAAACAAAGAAACCGGCGTGGCTTAACATGCACCTGGAATTTACACCAAGGGTGATCCTTAAGTACAGGGTGATCATTTTAAGTACCTCACTCAATTTCATTGTTTGATTATTTATTTAGGGAAAAAATTACAAAATTATACTTGTATGTTTTTTTCTGAGGAATCTGAATTCAAAAAGAGAACACAATTGAACTTCAAATAAAAAAAGTGATTGCCAAAAAACTCAAATATACAAAAAATTAATGTGGAAATGGGCTTGTGACATTCCAATGAGCTCTTTGTGCAATTGTGTTTTATTCTCTCCCTGCTATTATTGGCATTATTATATTATTATGTTATCTACCAAAGATTAGTTTCGAAACTGTAAATACGTTATAATTTACCATCTGTACTGATTTACTATTTCAAAATTAACAATATCATAAACAGACACTGTTAATTTTGATATAAACATTTTGGAGTCTAGGATTTGGAGCGATAAATATGTACGTAAGGATAGACTATCTATGTATATTTAATCTATGTATCTACTTATATTAAAATTTTGCAATAGATAGTGTTACATTCATGATATTTTAGGTGTGTGTGAATGCTCAGGGTTTTTTTGCGAATATCCATTAATTTTGGAATAAACATGTAACTATTATATATCATTCATACTTCAGTGTAATTGGAAGGAAGCAACGAATTAAAAATATACAGGATGTCACACTTAAAAATAAAACTTTGTTTTGCCCCCTGTATATTTTCAGGGGTTAAAAAAAATGTAATCGCATATTTGAGAATTACAAAAAATTGTACATAAGGCTGTTTTTTCGAAAAATTTAAATCGCTAATATTAACAAAAATAAGGGGAGTTCAATTTTAAATAAACTCCCAGTACTTAAGGGTCAAATTGTCATTTTTTCAAATATTCTCAGCTATATAAAGGTTACTCTAAAAATGTATATTTTTTAGAACCACCCTGTATACCAAATAAGATTATACTTTTTAGGTTCTAGAAATGATAGGAGGTCATGTGTGTGGATTTGATAAGGACGCAGTAATAGTTCCCATCTCCATTAATGAAAGACCGCCAGTCTTTAATCTCCCATGGGTATATTCCATTGTAAACTATTTGTTAAATACACTTGCCTTATTAAATACCCTTCTGCAGTTTTATAAACCTTCCATTGAGGTGTGCCTAAATAAAGAATTGCCTTTCAGGTAAAATATTTTAAAATCGTTAATTATTTCCATATTTGAAAATTTCAAATTGACTTTGGTTGTTCACATTAATGAATTAAGTTGGATGTTGAACACTTAAGGGCCTTATTTGTGACAATTTTGTACACCAACGAAGTTAGAAAACATGTTGGAGAAATATTTCGGTAAAAACTAAAACGTGATTTATAACATACATTTTAACACCATAGATAATATAACCCCTTGTACTTGAGGTACCCTGTGCAGAAGATGGCTATGCATTTAGTTAGAGACAATGAACACACACCCAATATCCAGGTATGCTAGGATTAATTTTGCTGTAGAAATAATCCCAGCTCCTTAACTGGGGATCGGAACTGTGGTATATAATGGGTGGTGTTCCAATATTAAATTGAAATTGATAAGGAAAAAAGTGTCAAAATTCGGTAAAATTTATATTATAAGAAAGAAAAAAATGTGTACAATAAATACATGAAATAAGTTTAATTATTTCTTACTACTGTAAAGGGAAAAATCAGTTTGAATTAATTTCAATTCTAAAGTGCTTATCTAACAGGTGATTATAAAGTAAGGGATATATTTCAACTTATTATATATTCTTAACAAATCAAATTAATAACAAAAAGTAAATGGAATCTAGTTGCTTACATAATGCGATTTCTGATGTCAAATACTAGTTACCGCAAATGCTCGATATGACCTCCATTTTGTTGTTGAACAATTACCAACCGTTCCTCCAAATTGTATACAGCACTATTCAACATTTCTGGTTGAATTGCACGAATTTGCTCTCTAATACTGTCCTTTATTTCCTCCAGCGTTGTTGGCCGTGTTCTAAACACCAAATTTTTTAAATAACCCCACAGCCAGTAATCCGCTGGGTTAATATCAGGCGATCTTGGTGGCCATGAATTTGCAAAATGTCTGCTTATAACGAATTCTTTAGCTGGTCGGTAAATGTGCGGAGGTGCTCCATCCTGTATAAAAATGATGTTTTCAATTCCTTCATGCTCATTTTGCAACTGTGGAATTGCATAATCCCTTAACATTTGCAGGTATCATTCACCAGTAACAGTTACAGATACAGCCTCCCCATTCTGTATTTCCTCGAAAAAGTATGGACCAATGATGAAATTAGCTGTGAAACCGCACCAAACGATGACTTTTTTGTCACGAAGGCCTTGCTGAACGATTTCATGTGGATTTTCTGTTGACCATATTCGACAGTTTTGAATATTAATTCCACCATTAAGAGAGAAATGGGCCTCATCTGTCCATAAAATATGGGATAACCATTCGGGTTCAATTTCCATCTGAGCCAATACGTGTAATGAAAAATTGTACCTGAGAGCAAAATCTGCGCCCTTTAATTCAAACAGCAGTTGCAGTTTATAGGGATACAATTTTAGGATTTTCCGTAAAATTTTCCAAACCGTAGTGTATGGCATTTGTAATCGTTTTGATATCGCATTCACACTACTGATTGCTAGCGGATTAGTATTGGCTACGTTTTGATTTTCCTGAAGAACTTCTGCAAATTGGACATCACTAATCATGGGTCTTCCTGACCTCGGAAGGTCTTTTACAGACCCTGTTCTTTCAAATTTGCTAATCAAATTACGATACGCCTTCATTTTGCACGACCCTGCTCTCAAACCCATTTTCGTACGAAATCTTCGTAATCCAGTAGTGTAATTTTTACCGCCTTCATAATAACATTGCACTAAACCAATTCTTGTTTGCAGATCCATATTGAAATTGTTACAATTTACGTTACGCGAGTTTTATTTTGAGAACAATTCTGTAAATTACGATTATTTCGTTTGACACTTGTCTCAATAGTTGTCACGACAATTATTTTGTTTTCCATAGATACACTAAAATCCAATTATCGAGGCAACTAGATTCTGTTTACTTTCTGCTACTAGCATAATTTCTTAAAACTATATAAGAATTTAAAATAGACCCCTTACTTTATGATAACCCCATATAAAGAACAAAAACATTCTACAAAAATAAAAACTATAAACATAAAAATAGGCAATGATCATTAAATGTTCTTTTCATTTTTGATATGGACTGGACTGGTCTATAGATTTTAACTTTAAAGTAAAATGAGTTGTTCAAAATGCAAAAATGCCAACTTGGATCAAAAATTACTATACCAATGCGATATGAGTCGAAAAAATATATACATTGAATGTGCATCGTTAACATCAACAGAAGATCGCTGTTTGGCATTATCCAAGCAACGAAAACTAAATTTTTTTTTTGTCCAGAACATGATGAAAAAACAATGGTATACGTGGAACAAATAGGAAATTACAAAAAACTGCTTTAAAAAAATCAACAATTAAACAAACAACTTTTAGAGGCTCAGGCTAAATCGACATCATCACCACCCACAAATACTTCAATATAAAAAATGAGATTACTGAAGTAACACAAGAAGTAACCTTCGAGAAAGTAATAAGGGCCTAGTAAAACTCTTCTATGAAGATACGTTTAAAAAATCACAAGCAGATATATCAGCAATTGCTAAAAACTAATTAAAAATGAAATTTCTGAAGTAAGACAAGAAATATATAACCTTCGAGAAAGTAACAAGGACCTAGTAAAACTTTTCTCTGAAGCTCCCTCAAATAATGCTGTAAAACCTCGCCCTCTTTTCAAAGACATAGTTACACAACAAAATAAAGTAAACAATGAATTAATAAGCAATATTACAAGCAAAAAATAAAACTTAATATTACAGAACTGAACACTAAAATTAATATGAAAAATAGTCTAAATAAAAAACCTGAAGAAATCACAAATGATAAAAAAATAGAAGTTGTTAGTGAAAGTGAGGAAGGAAATGATGACTTCATATTTCAGAGGAGGAAATATCAGAAATGATAGAAACAATAAGAATTCTGCTAGAAGAGGAAATAGACAAATGGCTAGAAGGCAATTTAGTAAAGCAAAAAGTGAAAGAAATCAGGTGTTTCAAGGTGTACAGCCAAAAGTATGGCTTTACTTATATAGGATGATACCTACAGTGTCAGAAAAAATATTCAGAAGTATATTAAAGACAAACTTGGAGAGGAAGACCAGAACATTTCAGTTAGAAAACTGAAGAATGGCAATGGCAGACGTCAATGTTTCAAGGTATCTGCCAAATTAGAGCACAAAGATAAAATGTATGACCCAGAATTCTGGCCAACAGGCGTAGGATTTTTCGCAGATTTGACTTCAACAAACCGGAATATGAGAAAAGCAAAATAGTACCCAGAACTCTTTTTTTAGTATAAATATAGATCAAAATACCCCGTCAGTCCATGCAAAAAATGTAACACATACAAAGTTTTTTACCAAAATATTGGATATCTCACAAATAAACTTGACGAAATCACAATATTCCCAAACAACTCGACTTACAACCTCAATGCATTAGCATTCACAGAACATTGGATAATAAAAAATGAACAAAACTATAAATTAAAGAATTTTATTATAGCTTCCTGCTACATGAGGACATTAACTATATATAGAGGCTCCTATATATTTCTACGAAATAACTTAAGGTATAAAAAATTAGAAAATCTGAAACAAAAAAAGTCAAATTGGAGCAGGCCTAAAAAGGGTGTGCCACAAGGGTCTATCCTGGGAGCGATGCCATTTCTACACAAACGATCTACCTGAAATAACAAACCATCTGTTAAATCTATTCGTAGTACTAAGATCTAAATGGAAGAATGAATTAATACCCGAAATAACCAAATCCATCAAGGCAACGGAGGAATGGTATACTTGCAATGATTTAAAACTCAATATCGAAAAAACGTATTTATTAAAATTTAGTTTAAAACAAGATGCACTGCTAGTTACCTATAAAGATCAGACCCTAACACCCTCAAGTCGCATTAAATTTCTTGGAATTATCATCGATTTTCAATTAAACTGGAAAGAGCACATACTGTCTCTAGCAAAATGAGCTCGTTTATATTTGCTTTACGTACTGAATAAAGAATATTGATTGATTGAACTGGGACTCCACTCGACCATGAAGCCACATTAGAATATTGTACCGCCAAGTTTCGTAATTATTTTTTTTATCCCTGCTTACGATCACCATCATTTTCGGCATTTTCTAATCATTAATTGGAATGACCATGTAATTTTTTTTATATGATCTTTTGTTGTGAATATAATACAAAAAAAAGTTCTTTTTTTATAAATATTGAGGTGTTACACTTCCTGACAAAACATCCGGCATTTGCCGCTACAACACTGCCTGCTTCAGGATAGAATCTCAGGATAGTCACATTTAGAGGCTACCGATTACTGTGCACAGCAACAAGCCGAGATAACCTTACTGGTCGCTGGAACCCAATGATATGCGTAATTCTTGGCGCATGTTATATGTCCATCCTCTATCTGCATTAAAACAGGCCGGCTTTACTAATAATATATCATTATACACTTGTTTACAACCATTTCGTTATATTTTATTTTAACTCGGGACAGGAATATAAAAAGCAATAATAATTGTGGAAAGGACTTTTGGAGTCAGTTTAAAATTTTCATTTGAAATAGTCAATGATGTGTTAAAACTAAACTTTTTTTTAGGATGCCTTTCACATATGTTCATGTTTATCGTGAATTATACGAAATGTTAAATGATAGGGAAGAGTTAAAACTACAAAAGGAACTTACCGATAAAATTTTCGATGAAATAAATTTAGGACGAACAGAATTCATTGATGTTTATCATGTGTTTGTTTCACATTGTTTGGATAAAACGCTTGAAAATATGTAAGTAAGGATGTGGTACAAAATCTTTAGTGGGTCATTTCTTATTTTCTTTTTCAGTGGTGACACAAAACAGCAGGAACAAGTAGTTGAAATTTATTTAAGCTTATTAACGACTGCTTTAGAAGATGATTATTTTATCTGTGATTATAATATGAAGTATAATGTGGCTGCCCAAAATGAGATGTTTGAGAGTTGTTTTCCGATGTATGTTACTGCCTTATTATTTGTTATTAATCAGATAATTTAAGGCAAATTAACTTTTCCCATATTTACCTTAACAAATTTTACAGAGACACAACTAGGACAGAATTTATAGAATCCTGTATAAACAAATTTCCCAGGCAAAAAAGGCTTCAGCAATTATCGAAATTAAAGAAGCAAACAATAGAAGATGTGTTTAAATTGTTTAAACCACCTGAAATAGAAAGCAAAGAAGTTATTGAGCCACAACCAAGTTCGTCCAGAGATCTTGAGGGTCCTGGAGAAAGTAAAATTGAAAGTATGATTGAATATATCATAGATATGTTCCCTCATTTAGGTGATGGTAAGTTATTTTTTTTAATTATTAAGTAGCATTACATCTGACCAAACATTTTTTACACCTTATCTATTGGTTGTGGTACATGTGGTATGTGCTGTAGCGTTGTCCTGTTGGAAATACCCTCAAGTTAGCTCATCATTTGTATTCTTGAATAATCAGACACTTTAATTTTTAGACCCGTTTCTAAAGTAAGATTTCAGTAAAAATGTTTTTTGTTATAAGGAAAGCAAATTTAGAATTCGAAAAGTTCAACTGAAACTTTTACAACACCTGATATTTCAATTTGATATAAGTAACAATGAAATCACAGTATTAATAGTCTAATCAACGACATGCATTCGAAAATTCATAGGTGTCCTCGTTTTTTGTTGACCTCACAGTATAAGAAACTTTTGACAGTTTTCATCGGTGGAAAAAATTCTTAAACTAATTTTTTTTTTAGGGTTTGTTCTGAAATGCCTAGACGCTTACAATTATGACTCTAGCGATGTAATTAACGCAATTTTAGAAGAAAATCTGCCACCTCATTTATATGACATTCCGTTTGATTCAATTAGGATTCCACCTGAGCCCGAACCTGAAAAACCTGTTTTAGCATATAGGGGTAAGAAACCGGATTATGATGATACCTTGAAATTGCTGAATGACAAAAAGGACTTTACAAAATTAAAAACATTTGTTTTGGAGGGAGTGTAAGTAATAAACTCGACACATTCATTTTGTATTTTTCTTTGCGTTTTGTTATTTTTTAGACAATATAGTACCGACTATTTGTACGACGATGAATATGACGATAGATATGACGATGATGTCCCTATAAAAGTGGCAGATAATCCATTGGAGGTGGAAACTCTTACTTTTAACCCCAATCATGAAGAACTAGCAAGTGACACCAGCTATTCTTCAGATGACGAGTACGATGATTATGGGGCACCCATTAGTAAGACTGAAGTTAATGGAACATCCAATGGCAGACCGAATGACAGGTTTGTTTTTAATTTTCTGAACTCTAAAAAAGGAGCAGTTCTGCATAATCAACAACCATGATTTACTCATAAATGGATATAAACAATTAGGAACATTTTTTAATTGATCCACAAATAAAAAGTTGGGCTTTTTTAAAAATGGTGATATTGGCTTTTTCTTAGACAAAATCTGCGCCAATCAGAATTCAGTTGTCTTCTGGACGCCATGTCAATGGGTATAAAATATAATATGCCATTTTGATTTTTCTAAAAAATCTGTTTTTCGGCTATAACCTTTGTTTGATATTCAATTGTTTCTTTCTTGACCAAATCGCATTTTTCAGAAAAAATTACATATCATTAGTATCTGAACTACGAATGTGTCTTGAAAATTATCGAGAAAATCCCGAGTGACATCTTAGCTGGGACACCCTGTACCTCATTCAGTAACCCATTTTTATATTTGATTTTATATTATTTGTTTTCAAATTCACAAGGTTAGCGAATAATGTAAATGGCACATAGCCATCATTCAACTAAAAATGGCTGGGTATTGTCGCCACTGTGTTCATCCAGTCCTTTGAGTAAAAAGAGAAAAGGCGATAACATTTAGGTGGTGGGGGTAAAAAAATCAACAGAAGGAAGTCGCTATTACGAGAGGCCACTTTGTGATAGGTTACGGTCATTGAAGGCAGAAGCCATTTTTATATTTTCGGTTTTACTTTAGGTTTATTTATTATTTTAATGAATATATTGTGCAGTGAGTTTTAGAAACATATTTACAACATTTTTGGAAGTGTACATTTTTTAAATATGCGTGTTAATTTAAACCTCACAAAAAAAACCAGTTAGTTGTGTATCTTGTGGAATTTCCTATAAGGCAATGTAACTAACTAAGCACTTTCTTTCATCGGTAAGTATCTGTTGTTTAGATTACCAACCATTTAACGACACTCAGTTTTAGTTTTTTGTATATTTTTGTATAGGTTTTTTTTGTATACTTTAATCAGTGACATTTTTATTATAATAAACATTTTACTGTAAAATGTTTTGTTTTACTTTATATACTTATGATTTAGTAATATAATAATAAAAAAATATATCTAGTGTTTTATTAAATCAAAATGTAACAATACAAAAATATTGTATTATTTCCCCAACTTGAATATTATAGATGTTACGCCTCTGTACCCAAAGTTGGCCATTACGGGAGGCCACTTTTGTCTATAGCCTCACTTCCATTACATTATCTCCTTATCTCGTTTTACTCAAAGAATCAATCACTATACCTTAAACCTAACAAATAAATATCATGGTCAACTCTAATCCAAAAAATATGAATGAAAATTTGCATTTAAAGTCATTAATTTTTAGATCCAAAGCGAATTTTTGCGAGGATCCCGCTTTAATTAGAGAAAGGAGGGAAGCCAAATATAGGTCGAGGAATCCACAGCCTCAAAATTCTAAGAAAAAACCAGATGTAGTGGGCAAGGCAAAAGGGCAAGGTCAAGACAAGAGTGTGTTGAATGCTAGGGATAAGAAGAATGTGAATAAATCTAGTAGGGCGAATCATAATAGGAAGGGTGGTGCCCAGTGGAAAAGGAATAAAGGGATGATACCCTCTTAACTGAATGGAAAAAGAATATTTGTCAACCATTTGTTGGAATTATTTCGTTTATTTAACTATGTTTATAGTTGTTTTTGTTTTTGATTTCTATATGAATAAACATTAATATTTTTGAGTAATTTTTTATTTTGTCGAGACACAATGTAAATATGCAATTTAGATTTATCTAAAGTGATATTGAGGATGTTTCTATTGTTGCAATTATATATACACTGATAGTACATGATTTAAGTTGCGGTTAAAAATGCCTAATGACTAGAGTTGGCAATTCATGCGGCTATTCAGTGATGCAACAGCAGGTAGATGGATATCTGGTGAGGCAATGACCTGCTGGCAGACAAATCGAAGCAAGCTGTGAGACTAGTCCATTGTTGTATGTTGTAGTGTTTACACGCTAATTTATTCCTCTCCGTTGTATTGTTGATAATTTTATTTGTTGTATTTTATTGTTGCTATTAATTTAAAAATATGTTGGATGTGTGCAAGGGTAAAAAACTGTCATATGTTGGAAAAAGTGATTAAATTTATCAGTGAATTCCCGGATTTATTCTATAATGGTGCCACAATAACTTGTAAGGTGTGCGAGACAGACCTGATGTGCTGGGATAAATATGATTGAAAACATCATGTAAATACTGTGTAGCAAGAACTAAACTAAATAACAGATATTAGTGGGCAGTATAGCAATACTCGTGCCATTGGAAACGATATTAAGAAAAAAATATGTATCACAGAGATGTGATAGTTTTAAATAGAAAATTTATTCTGAACTGAATGACAAATACATCTCGATTAAAGTGGATGTGAAGCCACCAATGCTTGCTGCTGGTAGGTGGCAAATGTTTTAGTGGGTGCATTAATATTAATAGTGTTCTACAGGTTGAAATTGTCGGAACCAGGACAATAGTGTTACGCCACTGGACTGTGCAGACTGGTTAGATTAGGCTGGAATTGTACACGAACGGCCGGGAATATTCTGGAGTGCTCTAGACCGGGAGAATGGATGTATAAATAAGACGTACGGTGGGCCGAGATTTAATCTTAAGTCGAACGTGAACGAGTAAAGTAGAAATAAGAAAGAGACTTATAAGTGTTCAAGTGTAATTATAGTTAAGACAGTAATTAGTCTATTGTTGTTAATTGTTATTTAATAAATAAAGTAGTGAATAAGTGTTACCTGGACTTTCAATCAACGAATCTACGAGTATAGGTGTTTGTGTGGATAGCAAACACGTAACAATTTGGTGTCGGAAGTGGATTGGAAGAGAAATTTCTGGAATATTCGAAAAGGTTCTACAGTGTTCTTCTCAGAAATTAGTGGTAACACGGAGAATTAAGCTACTGGACAGTGTTTGGAGGACTATTTCTGGACTGAATAGTGACTTTAAAGTGAATTTTCGAGAAGTTTCTAGAACATTCGATTTAGAAATAGCTGCAAATACGTGAGTGCCGCTAGTAATAACGTGTTGTAGACTGAGAAAAAGGGCTACTGGTGCAATTTCGGGAAAATTCTAGAACATTCTATTTGGAAACTACAGGGGATACGTAAATTGTGTAGACGGGAACGTGTTGTAGACTCAAAACAAGACTTATTAGTGATATTTCGTGAAAATTCTCGAACATTCCATTGGACAATTAGTGGAGATAAGTGAATTTTGTCAACACAAAAGAGGTATAGACTCTAAATAAGACTTTCTAGTGCTGTTTAGAGATTTTTCTGGAACATTCCATTATTAAAATAGACGTGATATCAACATTTTACGGATTTTATAGTGTAGTAAACTTTATTTTGAATTGATTTACGTGTCGTGAATTAATGCCAACAACAAGAAGCATGGCGGAGAAACAAACACAAGACTTACTTGCAGCATTGGTGCAACAAATGCAAGAACAAAGAAAAATTATGGAAGAACAAGAGAGAAGACGACAAGAAGAAAAAGAAGAACAAGAGAGAAGACGACAAGAAGAAAAAGAAGAACAAGAGTGAAGACGACAGGAAGAAAAAGAAGAGCAAAGAAAGGAACGCCAGGAAGAATTAAGACAAATTATGGAGGGACAGCATCAAGTCATACTCTCGGTCACTGAACAATTGAAGGAAGATGTACAGGCTGAAGTCATGGAAGTTAAAGAAGAAGTTAGTGAAGTTAGAGGAGAAATAACTGAAGTTAAGGAAGAAGTAGCCCGACTCAAACAACAATTAAGAGAGAAGGGTGGCCAGTTAGTACTGTCGTCTGGTACTAGGTTACAACCACCTTCCTTCGACGGTCAAAGTTCATGGTCAACTTATAAGAGACAGTTTGAGGCAGCTGCACGTTCAAATAACTGGAACGATGAGGAAAAGGCAACAGCATTGGTATTAGCACTAAGGGGCCAAGCATTAGACCTGCTCCAAACAATTCCTGCCGCACAGCAACAAAACTTTAGTATTTTGGAGGCAGCGTTAGAACTAAGATATGGTGACCAACATCTCGCCCAAGTATATCAGGCTCAGCTCAAATCACGCAGACAACGAGGTGGAGAAAGCCTCCAGGAGTTCGAAGCTGCGGTAGAAAGATTAGCCCATCTAGCCTATCCTGATGCACCAATGGAATTTCAACAACAGTTAGCAGTTGGTACATTTATTGATGGAGTAAGGGACCAGGAAGTTAGGCGAATTCTTAAGTTAGCCAGGCATAAGCTTAGTAGTGAGGCTTTAGTACATGCACTGGAGATTGAGGCTGCCTATAAGGATACCACCCAATCAAATCAGAGAGTACGAGCTGTGAGTGTGGAGGAAGACAAGCCAGACAACACAACACAAAATCTGATATCTGATATACACAAGATGATCACCCAACTACTCACAAAATCGAACTCCCAGCAAAGACAAGACCAACAACAAAATAGTGGGAGACCGAATGGAAGCATCCGTTATAGGTGTGGCAAAGTGGGCCATATCAAGAGGAACTGTCGTCAACGCAGCCCAGAAAGGGTAAATGCTGCTGTGGTTGAGGAGCTACAGGAAAACTAAAGATGGCTGGCAATTTGGGGGCTGCGCTGGCCAAGAAATGTTGTGACCCCCGAGAAATAAAAGTTTCCCAACTTCGGAGAGTTCAAAGTAGTCTGTTGTTGGAGGGTTATGTAAATAAGAAGAAATGTGTGTTCACAATCGACACAGGAGCTACGTCATCAATAGTACGGGCAGGATTCATAACGGGTTTCAAAGTAAATAAAGGACAGAATGGATTAGTCATCCGGACAGCTACGGGAGATAGGGCGGCGGTTCATGGGGAAGTCGACATGGAACTGCAGATTGGCCGCTTATGTTTTAAACACCAAGTTATCGTAGCTGACATTACAGATGACTTCATTTTAGGATTAGACGTTATGGAAAAATATGGATTTGTACTTGACGTTGGAGAACGAGTTCTCAGGATTGGAAATGAAGAAATTATTTTGTCAACGACAGATGAAAAATTCCATAATATTAGGCTACTAACTTCGAGGACAGTAAAAATTCCTGCACGAACAGAGAAGGTAATTGAGGCAGTCCTGGAGGAAAATTCTGTGGGATACCACTTTGGCCTCGTTGAGAAGGATGACTCAATTAAAATGACAGACAATGTAATTCTGGCAAGGACGTTAACACAGACTACAGACAAGATACCGATTAGAATGGTTAACCTAAATTCACACTCAGTGACGTTCAAGGAAGGCGAAGCAGTTGGCACCTACGAACCAGTCACATGGATTGCGAGATGTGAAGAACAAATCATTGGAGCTTCGTCTACAGATATGGACCAAGAAATTGTGAAGATGTTAAATGCCCAGTTAGACCATTTAACTCCTGATGAACATAGAGAAGCTTTAAAATTTTTGAAGAAAGAAAGTACAGTATTTGCAAAGGACACAGAAGCTCTTACAAAGACCAACATAGTGCAACATCGGATAAATACTGGTGAATCAGCTCCTATTCGTCAACCACCTAGGAGGCTCCCATTAGCAAAACAAGAAGAGGCTTCTGCAATGGTACAGAAGATGCTTAAAGACGGAGTTATTGAGGAATCAACCAGTCCTTGGTCGTCTCCAGTAGTTTTGGTTGCTAAGAAAGATGGAACTTTAAGATTCTGTGTTGACTACAGGAAGCTGAATGACGTCACTAGAAAAGACAGCTATCCGTTACCCGAATTGATGACACACTAAGTACGCTGGCAGGTTCACAGTGGTTTTCCACTCTAGATCTTCGAAGTGGATATTGGCAAGTGGGACTTCATCCAGATGACAAAGACAAGACAGCCTTTTCGACAGGAAGTGGCCTTTATCAATTCACTGTGATGCCTTTCGGCCTGTGCAATGCACCAGCAACTTTTGAAAGACTGATGGAACTGGTACTACGAGGACTAACTTGGAAGACATGTCTAGTTTATCTTGATGATGTGATGGTTATGGAACGGGATTTTAAGGAGCATTTGAAGAACCTTCAAGAAGTGTTTGGAAGAATTAAAAATGCACACCTGAAATTGAATCCCAAAAAGTGCCTAATGTTCCAGAAAGAGGTAAAATTCCTAGGACATGTCGTGTCTTCGGAGGGGATAAGAACAGACCCAGATAAGATTTCCTCAGTACGAGATTGGCCGAGGCCTTCAAATGTTCACGAAGTACGAAGCTTCCTTGGCCTATGCACTTATTACAGACGATTTGTGGAACGATTTGCCGATATTGCGAAGCCACTACACCGGCTGACAGAAGAGAAGGTTCAGTACCAATGGACACAAGAGTGTGAAACATCGTTCAGAACACTAAAATCAGCACTGTGTTCGAGTCCGGTTCTATCATACCCAGAACGGAAAGGTCTGTACGTATTAGACACGGATGCCAGTAATTCTGGACTTGGATGTGTTCTTTCCCAAATTCAAAATGGACAGGAAAAAGTAATTGAGTACTTCAGCAAGACGTTGTCGAAGCCAGAACGTAACTATTGTGTGACACGGAAGGAACTATTGGCCATTGTCAAGTCCATAGACCATTTTCACAAGTACCTATATGGACAACACTTTAAGGTTCGGACCGACCATGCTGCATTAAAGTGGTTATTGCAATTGAAGACTCCGGAAGGCCAACTAGCTCGCTGGATAGAAAAACTGCAGCAGTACGATTTTAAAATCGAACATCGTCCTGGAAAATCCCATAAAAATGCAGACGCTCTCTCCAGAAGACCCTGTCGGGAAGACTGCAAGCACTGCCACCGGGTAGAAAAACAACAAGGGATAATAATTGTGAACACCGTTAAAATTGATGTTCCTGACGACTGGACAAGAGAGACATTAAGAGAAGAGCAGTTAAAAGATCAAGAAACTGGTCCTATTCTGGAATGGAAAGAAAGAGGAGCCCGACCAGGCTGGAAGGACATTTCAGACAAGGCAGTGGGACTGAAGGTTTTGTGGGCACAATGGGATTCCCTTAGAGTAGAGGATGGACTGTTGAAAAGAGCTTGGGAAAGTCCAGACGGGAAGGAAATTACTTTGAGATTGGTAATTCCCAGGTGTCGCATACCAAAAGTACTCCAGGAAGTGCATAATGGAACATCTGGCGGACATTTTGGCATCAACAAAACTCTCACTAAAGTACGCGAACGATTCTACTGGGTGAACAGCCGCCAAGATGTGGAGGCTTGGTGCCGCAAATGTGAAGTTTGTGCGGCAAGTAAGGGGCCACGGACAAGAAGTAAGGGCCAAATGAAACAATATAACGTAGGGGCTCCTTTTGAGCGAATTGCGATCGACGTAGCTGGTCCATTCCCCGTGACAGATGATGGGAACAAATACATCTTAGTTGCCATGGATTATTTCAGTAAGTGGCCTGAAGCTTATGCCATACCCAACCAAGAAGCAGCCACTGTCGCTCAAGCTCTGGTAGATAATCTAGTATGTCGATTTGGCGTGCCCCTAGAATTGCATTCGGATCAAGGAAGAAACTTTGAATCGGGGGTGTTTCAGAAGATGTGTCGCCTACTGGGAATTCATAAGACAAGAACAACAGCCCTACATCCACAATCAGACGGAATGGTGGAGAGATATAATAAAACCATGGAGGAGCACCTATCCAAAGTGGTTGAGAAACATCAGAGAGATTGGGACCGTCACTTACCTCTTTTCCTTATGGCATACAGGGCCTCCATTCATGAAACAACAAAACAGACACCAGCTCGCGTGATGTTTGGACGTGAGATTAGACTGCCATGTGACTTGGTGTTTGGCACACCGGATGAGGAGCGACTTTCCGTAAATGACTACGCCGATGAAGTTGGTGAACGGCTAAGGAACATTCATGAGCTGGTACGAGACCGAATTGCCATAGCAAGTGATCGCATGAAGGCTCGTTATGATCTTAAGGCGAATTCAGGAGGGTTCCAGGCTGGAGATTTGGTTTGGCTATATAACCCGCAACGAAAGAAAGGCAGGTCCCCGAAGCTTCACCCGCCCTGGGAAGGTCCTTACACTGTGGTCACCAGACTAAACGACGTTGTATATAGAATTCAGCAAAGTCCAAAATCCAAGATGAAGGTGGTGCACATAGAGAGACTAGCCAAGTATGCAGGGAATAATGAATTGCCTGATCGGGACGTTCAGGCTTAAGGAGGGGGCAGTGTTACGCCACTGGACTGTGCAGACTGGTTAGATTAGGCTGGAATTGTACACGAACGGCCGGGAATATTCTGGAGTGCTCTAGACCGGGAGAATAGATGTATAAATAAGACGCACGGTGGGCCGAGATTTAATCTTAAGTTGAACGTGAGCGAGTAAAGAAGTAATAAGAAAGAGACTTATAAGTGTTCAAGTGTAATTATAGTTAAGACAGTAATTAGTCTATTGTTGTTAATTGTTATTTAATAAATAAAGTAGTGAATAAGTGTTACCTGGACTTTCAATCAACGAATCTACGAGTATAGGTGTTTGTGTGGATAGCAAACACGTAACAATAGGTTAAAATAAAACGCTACCTTGCCTACGTTTTCGTTTAATATGCTTAAACTTCTTCAGGGCTCAATAGCCAAATAATTATGTAAAGTTCCACAACAGAAAACTTTTTTTAAAACCAAGTCTGTAGGCATAACAATTATAATACCAATCGATTTAAAAGTCAATAAAATATACATATATGTAGACATTCGACACACAACAGATTAAAATTTATCAGTGTTCTTGGCCAAGGACCGAAATCAAAAAAAATTTTTTTTGATTTCGGTCCTTGGCCAAGAACACTGATAAATTTTAATCTGTTGTGTGTCGAATGTCTACATATATGTATATTTTATTGACTTTTAAATCGATTGGTATTATAATTGTTATGCCTACAGACTTGGTTTTAAAAAAGGTTTTCTGTTGTGGAATTTTACATAATTATTTGGCTATTGAGCCCTGAAGAAGTTTAAGCATATTAAACGAAACGTAGGCAAGGTAGCGTTTTATTTTAACCTATTGTCCTGGTTCCGACAATTTCAACCTGTAGAAGATTTTTCAAGGACACAAAATTCACTTTTTAATTAATAGTGTTCTTTTACTCTTGTGATCGCTGGTTTAAAATACATACATCTGTGTGTTAGTTATTACATTCACCAATATCTTCAACCCTCTTTGTATTAACTTTGGATGTTACTGAACTCGCCAACATAACCACAAAGTAGGATATTGTGATACATCACCCAGCATCAACCCTGTAATGGCCACCTGTCGTATTTCATTTGTTAAAAATATATTTCAATGTGTAATTATTTGTTGAAATAGGTAATACGCGGTTGATGGAGGGAGAAGTATAGTGACGGTATACGGTATAGTAAATGACGGCTGTGGTAAGATGTGTTCGTGTCAACACATCATCTTTTTCGCTTTAACCGATGGGACCATGGATGTTTCTATTATAGTTTCAATTTGTACCCGTGAAAACTAAAAACAAACTTGTCAGCAATTACTCAAAATTGAAAAGGATTAGATGACAGAAGGTGGAGTTATAATAAAAAAAAAGTTCATTAAAAAACAGATCAATTTTAATCAAATTTATTTAAAGTAATTTATTCACACAGTTCAAAAAATTGTTTGCTTTATTTTTAATTGCTATTAAAATATACAGGGAAAAAAAACTTAAAAAAATGTTAGATTCTCTTGGGCCTCAGCAGGCTTTAGGTACAGAAAAAAAATACAAACCTACCTCATTGTCTTTTGATTTTAAAATTGTTGCATATAAAAGCAGGTAACAATGAAATCTGTGAAAATTTGGCAATTTAGTTGTCTATATTCCCGGCATCTATTAAGAGAGGTTTATCCATATGAGCAAAATCACACAACATCCATTTTCAGCAATATAATTACATTATATAAACTTATATTATTAGAAAATAATTACATTTATTTTTTTAATTAGGAAAATATATGTACCGTTTTTCGATTTAGAGAACAAATTAATGGTACTTTTCACGGGTTTTATGTGTTTGAAATAGCATAGACGCCAAATATACAGGGTATTTTTAAAAACGTGCCATTGCTTAAGCGGAGATTCCTCACCCAAAAATAAGACAAATAGTTCCTATCAACATGGGTCCACTTGCTTTGTTTCTGAGATACATGGTGTTAGTTTTCCTTTAATTTTTTAAAAAATATCAAATAGTTCCTATCAACATGGGTCCACTTGCTTTGTTTCTGAGATACATGGTGTTAGTTTTCCTTTAATTTTTTAAAAAAATATCTCCGAAACGACTTTAGCAATTTGAATGATATTTAGACTGTGAAAAGTTCTTAAATACTACATATTTTAGTGTTAAAATGGTGTGGAGAGCTTCATCAGTGGCTTGCAATAATTTGGTTAAAAAAATATGTACACTTTGACTTTTTTACTATTTAATTGCACAATTATGTAAACAGGTAAATGCCTAAAAAAGTTACTTTTTGATATTTTACCTAAGAATTTTTTTTAAAGAATTTACGATTTATTTGAAGCTCGATATTTAATAGATTAAAAATTGCAATTCTCCTAAACAAAGCCGAAATAGAAAAAAATATCTACAGGTAACTTTTTTTAGGCACTTCCCTGTCTACATAACTGCATTCAAAAAGTAAAAATATACATATTTTTTAACAAAATTATTAAATTGCAAGCCTGTACATGATGAAGCTATCCATTTTAATACTAAAATATGCATTTCGGAGATATTTTGAGAAAACTGAAAAAAATACATTTTTTAAAACAGCGTATTTCAGAAACGAAGCAAGAGTGGACTCATGTTGATAGGAACTATTTGTCTTATTTTTGGGTGAGGAATCTCCGCTTAAGTGATGGCGCATGTTTTTGAAACACCCTGTATAAACATTTATAAAAAAAAATTATTGCGATTTAATTTACTAATAAAAGTAAATAAACAATCATTGACAATTTTGGATGCAATTGTGGGCACAATATATAGGCTCTAGCCGAGTCTAACCTGGTGAGTTCGCAACACATTCTCGGTGTGTGACGATGTCTCGTTGTGCTAAGTATATGAATTAAACCAAATTGATCATTTATTACAGATGGGAATACTGTATACCGTACTAACTGTAAGCAGCGCTTAGTAGTGCGAACTTCGTGGCAGTGTAAACAACATATAAATACATCTCGACATTGTTAAAATCGCGATAACAGAATTCCATACCCTACTGGTTGTTTGTACATAAACTAATCTTGCCTTTAGTACCCTTCAGTTTTAGACAACCCTGTATTGTGATAGTTTTGGAGTAGGTCCAAATTGTATATTACCGATGATACGTCAAGTACGGTGGCAATTGCCTACTGTCGTAGAATTAGTGGTACAAAATATTAGCAGCATATCAAAAATTGATAGCTACATCTAGCAAGCTAGTGTACCAAAAAATCATTCCTTTGATGCATGAAAATATCGATTCTACGATTTTACAATGTTAAATGATCCTTCTCCTGTGAAGATACTTGACCAAGAAAACCTTGAAAAGCTTGCCCATGTTGGAACTTTAAAACTTCCATGCCGTTCCCAAGATGTTTCCCTTTTGTAAGGTAAGTTTGCATGCACGGTACTAAGTCCATCAAAACTGTCAATGACAATTAATAAATAAAGTTATAATTTTCTTATTCTTAATAATTTCTCCAAGAAAATATTTTTCATTTCGTCAAAAACTGTATAACATAATAATTGCAAGAAACATACATAACTGCTAATGATTTTACTTATACGGATGGAATATTATTAAAACTTTCCATGAAGACTCACTGGCACTGTAACTGCAGTGGAAAAATAAATACTTCAATTTTTTTTAGATGGTAAGAAACATTTTTCAAATGATTTTCAAAACATCAAAAACTAGAAAAAGCAAACAATTGAAAAAAAATCGACGTTGAACGTCCTTAAAGATTATCCAAATTCCAAACTTTCATCAAATAATTACACCTAAACTTTTCGAGAATATAAATAAAAACATTTATTTAAAATAAAATTAGAAAGAAAAGTTACAATATTCTTTCATAAAAGAGTAAATATGCTTGCGCACCTAAAACTTTAGATTCTTGAACTTCAGACACGAAAGAGTCACTAATATAATACCATTTACCTGGTGGCCCATCTGGCTCACCTTGGGCACCTTTTGCGGCACTAGCAATCTTGTCTTTTTGGTTTTTCGGCAAAAACTGCCATCGGTAGCTATTCTCTTCTAACGGAGGACGCACTTTAATATAAGCTACATAATGGCCTCCATGTATGGAACCACTATGTTCGACAACACCATACAAAGAGTAAAGCACCTTTGACTGACCTGTCTCAAAAGTTGGAAGATTTTGTGACCGTTTTGAGCAGAATGGGGCCAAGTCTAATAATGTTGAGAATTTTACAAATTTTGACACTTTTGCTGATCGGAATCTGTAAACCTGCAAATAAATCTTAAATTATTTTTGTACCAAGAGGATTGTACAGGGTGTTCCAAAATTACGCAAACAAACTTTGATGGCTTGTTTACGGCCAAAAAAATAATAGGAAAATGTTCCCATACCATAATATGAGCTAAAGAATGCTTCCTAACTGAGCTACAGACTCTCGAGCACGCTCTATGGGAAAACATTTTTCTTAAGTAACACTGTCCTTTGGATCTTATTAAAATTCAAAACATATTTAGACAATGTTAATTGACTAATAATTTACGATATAAACTCAGTCGCTTGTATGTAAGTGGTGCCTGTCACAGCATTTTGATTAATAATTTTCCAGCTAAATTTGTTTGACAGTCTTATAGAATATTAAATTTTACATAAAGGAATAAATATTTTTTTTAATATCGATATATGCACCATTTTCGAGAAAACCAACTGTAAAGGTAAAATTGATATCACTGAAATCAATACTAATCTTTGAATGAAATGAAATTTCATGGCTAAGTTAATTATATGTCAAAAATCAACAAAAATTTTTTGTTTGCATAGGATTTTCGAATAATTAGAACTACTAGCGAAAGCTGGTGCCTCCCAAGGAGGTGCCTCGGAGGTGCTGCAGTTCTGCACTACCAAATACAAATAACACACATTTATATAATTAACAAACTTTGATTTTGGCCAAAATTTGAGGTTATATCGGCAATTGTAAATAACAGGTTTTAATGTCTCTGTGAGAGTGAGATAACAAATCCTCCAATAGAACCATTGATTAATTTATAAACTAGTCCTTGTTTATTTGTCTGTTTATAACATTACAGTAGCAGCGGCTGCCATGCCATATCTTAGTATTGGAGTATGGGACCCAAGCGATACTATCAAGACTAAATGAAGAAGTTTTGCAGAAAAAAATTGTAATTGAAATTTGCGAAAAAAAGTTGGGAAAATTGCGAGCCCCCCAGATTATTTTTTAAATGATTTGTAAAATATTTGCGAAACATCTTTTTTTCAGAATCAGGTAGAAAATATAACGAAAAAATTTCAAATATCCTCAAAAAATATTGGTTTTCTATAAAGTTACATAGTTTTGAAATTTTATTTTAGATTCATTTTTCACCGTGTAAATTTCAAAAAGGTGCAACGTTGAAAAAAATCAATATTTTTTTTATGAAATTTAAAATCCATCTGATTCTGGAAAAAAAATGTTTCGCAAATATTTTACAAATAGTTTAAAAAATAACTTCCAATTTTTTTTTCGCAAATTTCAGCAGCAATTTTTTTTCTGCAAAACATCATCATTTAGTCTTGATAGTTACGTCTTAAAGTATCGCTTGGGCCTCATGCTACACTAAGATATGACAGCCTAAATTTCACCAGCCGCCGCTGCATCACAGACAGATGGAACGAGATGGCATGAACACAAAGTTAAAGAAATAAATTGTTCTAAACTACCACGGGCAGAACAAATAAATAAACCAACTAATGAAATATTTGATAGTCACAAAATTTAGGACATATACAAACGAGACAGGTAAATTTTCTATTTTGAACAATCAAATTAGCATTATCTGGAGATAATCAAAACTATTTCAAATTAAAGCTTCCAACCCAGCCCAGAATTAAAAATGCCAGTCAATTTGTGTGGATATTTTAAGATGTCCTACCACCACAATACATATTAAAACCAAAGAGCGAAAAATGTACATACCTGAAACCGTTTTAGGTGCAAAATAAGTACGGCAGGTGGATTATAGATAAGCAATTGTTTAGAAGCATCTGTATATATGGTTTTCTTATCGGATCCTCCATGACGTTTTGTACATAATTCACAGCTAACTTTGTTGTTACCCGCCATCAATTCACATTCCGTAAACTGATTAAGACAGGACTGCACAGAACATTCTCCTTCTTCACACTGGTATCTTGCAGATATCGTACCTGACCACATACTAACGTCATCATCGTAATCATCTTGCTCCATCTGGAAAATTGATTACACATCAAAATTTAAGTATTCACAATTCAGTAACAAAATTTCTAAAATATCATAAAGGTTCTTGTTTAAGCGATTGCAATTTATATAAAATGTTAGTGTTTTCCATTGAAAATGGAGGCTGATAATCTCTGATGCAAGTTTTTAATTAGCCCATGCACAACAAATACAAACATAAAATTTATGCACAAAACTGTGGGGGTAAAAACTATTTGTTGCCTTTTTATAACGAAAATATATATACATATTATATATATGTATATATATATATATATATATATACGTATATTTACTACTTGGTGCCCTCCGGGTAGCAACTATGACGGACCAACCTCCATGGTAGGGATTCTTTAGGGTGCAATAATTTTTTACATATATAATACAAAGGGACCCTAAAAAATTCCATTTTCAATAGAGGGGTAAATATTTCTAATAAAATATTTTTAGTATATATTTGTTACAAAATTACATCGTTTTTCCCTCCAAACCATATATGCGTTGGTAGAAATGTTCAAACTTTCATACCTCCAGCCATGTTGCCAGATCTTTTGAGGGTAGTCAATGCAGCAATTATTGTTAATATCTGTTTGATATACTATGCTACTACAATATCTAATTTTATTGCTTTCTTAAGACAAGAAAAAGCGTTTTGGATGTTTACAATTTATTGTTTAATGTAGTAATAATTGAAACAACTAGATTTGTTCATGGAAGTTTTTTTATTAGTTAATAAGTATAAAAAATAATACCTAAAGCCATACTTTAGTAACTTATAACGTATGATTTATTGTAGTTTGAAATTTAAATATACAAAAAAGTAATTAAAAAAAATATAATACAAAATACTATTTTTTATTTTTTAATTTCATAAGATGTTGAATTTTCGATTTTATAACCGGAATACTCCGTGTACTGTTAGTTGATTTGAAAAATTTTTTGTATCTATATCTATACTAGATGGGTAAGTACTTTTCGTTATAAAGCTTTTAAAATATCTTTAACTATATTTATTTCGTCAGTTGTCCAAGCTAAAAAAAAGAAATATATTATTAAAAAGTAAATAATTGTACCTCTTGTTACATTTAGTTTGGTAAATAATATACTTACCTCTTTTTTTATTAGTGCCCAATTTTATTTTTTTATGTTGAATCCAGTTATCCTCAAATTTGCCCAAGAGTTTACTATCATTTCCATCGGAGTCTAAAAAATCAAGAATATGTTAACTCATTCTGGAGTCCGGGAGCAACAATTTTTATAGCATAAATATTAGAACACATAATTTTCTGGTAATTAGAAATATATATATTTTTTTCAAAATTCTGACGTAATTTTTTTTTAAGCTTATCAAATGTTTGAACATTTTATGAACTTTACATACCCAACTCACTATTTTTATTTACTTCATCACACTCTACCAAAGGAGCTCTGTCTTCATATTTATCAATGGGCGACTGTCTCTAAAAAAAAAAACAATGAACACAATTTTTAACTATAAAATGTAATAGTTCATCCATAAAATATTGCACAAACTAAAATTCAGCTTTTAAATTTGAAAAAAACGCCTATACAGACCAAGTATTTCAATGGCGTAATTTTTGGTGTCGACATTTATTGTTTTTGATGGAATTTCCTTCAGTCTCTATAATTTTTCCAAAGATTTTTTTTGACTATTTTAAATAATTTTTTTTGATAAAATAGCATAATGGTTAGGTCAATTTTCTAGTTTTTTTTTTTTATTAACAGACTAACATTTAAACTACATCATCTTTTCTATAATAAAATGGTTTGAATTTTTTTCCAATTTTCTAAGGTCCCATTTTTCTCATAAGAGTTTTCAATTTTTGACTGTATCTTTTGTCAAATTTTGGCAATATACAAAAAATTAATCGACACCAATAAATGGCTCTTAGAAAATCAGGAGAGGAAAGTGTAAAACTATTTTCTAAGAGGGGTTTAATTGCTAAGTCTAAACAATCAATTTTCAATTGTCATATATCTTGAAAACAAATGAACTTTGATATGATAGAGAAACACTAATCCATAGATTAACTAATAGATTTCAAAAGTCAATTAGATGTGGAAGATTCGATTAAAAAAAATCACCGATGACTTATGCAATATAGGATACCCTGTAATTATAAATTGTATCGACAAGTCCGATTGTTTTTTCCGAAATGTAATCACCTAATTTTATTCGAATTCGGAGACTTGATGGTCATTCTGTATTTTAGATCCGTATCTTACCTGGGTTATCATTCTCTACATATTCATTGATATTAACTTCAATCTCCGACAGAGATATTCCTTTAAATTCTGATTGAACCCCGTTTTCCATCATGAGAAGAACTTTTACAACTCTGGCCATCTGGTATATATCAATTGGTAATCTAAAATTATAAAAGATATTTTGTTTAACAAAAACATAGCGTAAATACATTCAATTACAAACTAAATCAACATTTAGCAAAAAATCTGTTATGGTAAATATACAGTGCGCGAGAAAAGTAACGCATAAATTCGTTTATTTCTTTAGTAATAACTTAATCAAAAAAATCTCGAAGGGGTATAGCGATTTCCTTTAATCCACACTGCCTGATACCATTTCTGTCAATTTTCCACTAGATTTGTGGAAGTTATGACGTCATCGACATTTTTTTAAAATAGTAACCTATATTTTTTTTGCATCTTTTGTGTAGTTTTTTATTTTGTTTTCAGTAATGTAAACATGTGTATGGGTTACATAACACAATTCTTCAAAAAAAAATTTTATCATGAACACCAAATTTGTCAGAAAATTTAAAATTAATTTTAAACTAAAATTTAATTGACAAAATTGTCAGATAGTGAATGGTTCCATTTTGAACATTTACTCTAATTTTTTTGTCAATTAAATTTTAGTTTAAAATTCATTTTAAATTTTCTGACAAATTTGGTGTTCATGAATAAATTTTTTTTTTTCAAGAATTTTGTTATGTAACCCATACAAATGTTTACATTACTGAAAACAAAATAAAAAACCACAAAAAAAATGCAAAAAAATATAGGTTGCTATTTAAAAAAAATGTCAACTTCCACAAATCTAGTGGATAATTGACGGAAATGGTATCAAGCAGTGTGGATTAAAGGAAATCGCTATACCCCTTCGAGATTTTTTTGATTAAGTTATTACTAAAGAAATAAATGAATTTATGCGTTACTTTTTTCTCGCATTGTATAATTTGATATGCATTGCCTAGTTGCATAAAAGATTAAATAATATAGGTAAATTAAACAAAGTTTTTCCATTCTTTTACATAAATATTCCATATAAATGCCGACTGTTTTTTACTTTTGGGTTTTTAATTTATTATCTATTTTTTATTATTCAAAATTTAATAATATGTACTTAATAAACCTGTCGGTTAATGCATTCCAAGTCGATTCGATCTAATCGATCATATTCAAAGCTTAGTGTTTTTTGTTCTTCTAATAAAGCTTTATCTAATGAACCTGAAGAATAGAATATACCCATATTGTATTGCAAATTGCAAATATTTTTACAACAAATAAAACAATTGGTATGGCAACATACAGTGTCTGGTTATAGATGGACACTTCCTAGCGTTTTTTATTTGACGTATAAAAAATTATAAATATTGAACTTGATAAAATATTTAAGCACCAAATTTCTAAAAAACAGTACAAACTTATAATTTTAGAGTTATACAGCTTACTTTTGATCAATTTTTAATAAACAAATGCGCTATGTGTTGATTTATAAACAAACACCTTGTACGTCTTTACATTCTCTACAACAAATTACTATATCAATATTTATCTAATCTAATAAACTTACCTTTTTCTTTAGCCATTTTTAACATCAATAAGCTTCTAGAACTCATAGTAAACTCAAAAATAAACCACAAACACAACAGCTTAGTCAGATAATGAAATACTTAAGACTTTTCTTTATCTATGCTTAAGACAATCTAAAAGCATAACCATAATTTTACTAAATTACGCGGAAATTTTCGCGGGCATTTCTACATGCGTTGTTGCCAATACGCTAACACAAAACAAGGGAACAAAGTAGTATATTTAACCACATTTAACTTATATATAGAGAGAGGGAACTACACACGGCAAATCTCCGATATTGTAGACAACGCTAGCGCCAGCGGTGAGAAGCCGAACTTATTGACTAAAACTATGGGCATATATAGTACAAATGACCTCCTTCAAATTTTTTGCACAGAGATAGGACACGACCTCTAGTAGCCGGTGGTAAAAGAAAATAGGCGAAACGTAGTGCCCTCCAAAGTTGGAGGGAAGTTGGTTATATATGAGGGAGCAACGATTAGTATATATGTATTTTGGAGGGAATAAAGTATACATTATATGTATATATATATATATATATATATATATATATATATATATATATATATATATATATATATATATATATATATATATAAAAAAAAAAGAAAAAGTACCTTATCGTCTTCTACACAAGGACCACAAGCACCACAGGCTGCTTCCATGTTATTTTCATCAAAGCTGAATGAATTTCTAACTTTATTTGAATCACTTTCATTTAGTAAACTAAGTCTTTCTAAGTCGACTTTGAGATCTGTGTTTTTATTCGTGACAAATGCTAATCTTGATTCCGGTCTATCAAATTCTTCTGTAACACTAAAATATTTAAAAATAATAATTAAATTCACATATTAAACCGACAGGCAACTGGACCAAAAGAATTAAATATTATAAAATATACATTGGACAGGCAGGAAGAGCTTTTCGAAATATAATTTCAGAGCATAAAAGAAGTCATATTTAACTAGAATCAATTTTTTAATAATTTTTATTTTTTTATGATGTACACAGGATTATTGAAAACCATATTAGTAAACAGTCCTTTTTTTTTTTGTAGTGAGATTATCTTTGTTAATCCAATTTTGGGACGCCTCACGTAAAAATAACTTACTCTTCACTAGGGCTATTGTTTCCACATAATGGGCTACTCATATCTATGTTCGTTTCACTTGAAGCAGGACTATTTTCAGGACTACCAGGACAAATGCTCAACATTCCAATAATGGGGCTAGGAACGCCACTGTCATCCACTCGCATTTCTGGCGATCCAGCTCTATTATTTGAGTCGGGACTACTATTGTCTACCTTATCTGAATTATAACCTGATTCCATTCCTTTAGGAATATCATCCGATTGAACATGATTGGAAGAAGAATCCTAAAATAACGATATCAATATTCTGTTTCCCATAGCAAAATTGAAACAAATTACAAAACTTATATAGTCGGCACTAACCTCTACATTATCTTCCACATCGGCATCAGATTCGCTATCTGATTTGTTTTCCACACCATCGGTAACTGAGGTTTGGCTGATCAGCATATTATTGTTTAAACTCCTGTGACTCTTTTGTTTCTTGTTCTTCTTTCTCTCTACTCTCTTCTCCTTTTTAATCTGATGTTTTGAAGGCTTGTTGTCCTCTATCTCTTCAGCTTTCCGCCTCAGCACTGGAGGCAATTGTTTTTCGGATATCGGTAAACTATACAACCAAATGGTAAATAAACAGAAATTTCTAAAAAATTCGATTTTATTACCTTAAATCTAAGAAAAATTCATCACGGTGTGAGGTATGATCACAAACTTGGCATTGCAGGGTGCTTACCAAGACACCTCTAAACACTTGCTCAGTGGGTAACAACATCTCAGACGCCTGCTGTCCATAAAACTTGATTATTCTGACTTTGTGTCCTTCGACGGTTGAGGGATCTGTTTTACAATTGAAACCTGTTAAACAATGTTTAGTAAATAAAAGACGCACCACACTGTTAATAACCAGATACACATTTAAAAAACCATGAACACTTGTGGTATTAAAATATAAAAAAAAAAATTAAATCTAAAAATACACCAATCCGAGGATAATTCTAAAATGATTTAGAAACTATGAAATCAAATTTGATACAATTATAATATCAGTACAAATAGGAAATTTGGATGACATCCCAGAGACAGATTACAATGCCAATACTATATTTCGCAAAATAGGCGAAATAACAGTAATAAAATAAATTGTAAATTCCGACAGTATACTTGCAAATGTATAAGTGCACGCAAAAAGAGTCAAAATAGATTAATTAATGTTTTTGCATGTAAAAACTGCCGATGATGACTAGTCATTGACTGCCAAGATTTTTATTTATATAAGTAATTAAGAACGAATATTGTTTAGGTCCATTAGCAAAGCACAGCTGTTAAGGGACTAGCCTCATTATTGACCTTTGCTTTGTAAGAGCCCAGAGAAAATTATTTTGTTTACATCATAATTTTGTTCAGTTCGAGAACTTTGTGTGTATGGTGAGTATAGACATTTTTCATTTACTCGATATTTTCAGTTTAGTGTAGTGCGTTAGTTTACGTAAAAAATGGCGAGACAATCAGCGCCTTCAGAAACTGATATGTTGTTATATAAAGCGTGAAACGTTGGACTATTATATTATAAATCCGTTGTAACAAAACATGTCGTCGAAAAAACACCAAATATTGATTAGAGGACACAAACAAAAGCGGTGAAACAGTGAGGTGTTATGTAAAGAAGTTTAAAAGGTAAGATACTGTTTACTGTCTGCCTCTGTTATTTACGTTATGTTATCCAAATTCTCTTGTATAGAGGCATTAATGGGAGTTAAAAAGTACAGACAACTAAATTAAATTCATCTAAATATATAAAGTTGTGTCAAAAATTGTCCATTAAGAAGGATTTTTTGAAAGCTCCCATTACAGCAGTTAAACCCAAGCAAAAGCAGGTAATTCTTTCTACAGAAGTAATTAAGATAAATTTTCTGTATTTTTTAATATATTATCATTTCATGGCAACACTGGACCTTTAGAAACATTTTTTTTGCAGGTTTCCCTTTGCTTGAGAAAAATATTTGTACATTCACTAGTGTCGTAATAAATTGACATACTCATCAATTAGAATAGGTGTTCTAACAAAAAAATAAATAAATAAATAAACCAATATATTCTGAGAAAACGAAATGTAAGCATAGTAAATAAAATATGAGAAAAAACCAAAATTTACTTCAGTTTTTCTTTTTACAGATACTAAAAAATAGATTAGCCAGAGGTATTCTTTTTTGAAAAATGTCATTAAAAAAAAAAGAATTTGCAAAAATCTTGGAAAAGAAAGTACTAATAACTAGAGTCCGGATCTGATTATTAGATTCCAGGAATGGATGTACTCGCACAAGAATTATCGCGTATTTTAAATCAAAATAAAGCGGTAAAAATTTAATTTAACTTGATGTTCACATCAAGGCCTTTGTCAAGAGTACAGAGTACAGTATTCCCTTTACTCTTGACAAAGGCCTAAAAAGCTGAAACATATGTAGTTTTTAATAAAAAAAATTTGAAACATTAAAAAGCAAATTTCCTTCATATATTTAAAATATGATATGATTGACACATTTAGTGTAGGGGGAGTTTCTGGAAATAGAGTATTAAAAGATAATCAAGTTTGACTTTGAGGGGTTGAGGTTGTCTCCATTTATTAAACCATAAGGATGTGGCATGGACAAGATTTTGAAGATTTTCCATTGCAACATTTAATAATTTATCATGTGATATATAATATTATATATGCATAAAATAGTAGTCAACTTGTGAACGCTGCGGGTGTAGAATGTATACATTTTAAATTAGAGAATATTGTCGTGGAACATTTTGAAAATGTCACATTCACTTCCCCTTCGAAGAGTTGGCACTTTTATTTTTCATTTTGAAAAATGATCAGTCAAGATGATCCGGTCAGTCACGGAAACATCGTGACAGGTCAACTACCCATCACTAGATTTAGTTAAAATGATGGCAGCCTGTAACATTCCGTGGAACTAGATAACCCTCATTTTAACAGTTTCTGCAAAATTGTGTTAGTGGAAAGTACAATAACCTTACTGTGCCTGCAGAATCCACATTAAGAAAAAATATATCGCCAATGTGCAACGAAATTAAAGCAGAAATTGATTCTCATTTGCAAGACAGACACGTACGGGTTAGTGAAGAGTGAAGAAACGTGTTCACAATAATAATGTTATTAATTTACAACATATATTTCATTGATTTCACTGTTTCTTGCCTTACAATAATAATTTCCTTAATTTTGCTGATGTCGCACTCTCTCACATATGCTGTGTAATACACAATTGAAAGTGCGGGATCGAGCTGTAGATGCTTGTGTGTTAGAACACACATATGCAGAAATGATATTTGAATGTGTGCAGTCCTTATGGGGCGAGAACTATGAAAAATAATAAAGAACGTGTCTTATTGTTTATAATGGATGCAGCTTGGTATAGAAAGGCAACAGGACAGCGCTTAAAATACACCTATTTTAATCTGGTACATGTAGCATGTTTATCATCTCTATGCATGTGTTTACACCAGTATCGTGAATATGCCCCTGATACAGACCTCATGTAATAATCGAATCCAGACTCTAATAATAACACAAGGAAACTTAAAGAACCCGCTATTATTAAATGGCAATAAATGTGTATCTAATTATTCTGCATATTTTTGTAGTAACTTAATAATCTTTAAAAATGAGATAAGTAGAAACAACATTAATATAGGTAACATATAGTGTTTCGTGTCTATGGAAATATACAAATAAAACCACGAAGATGCGAACACGGTCAATAGTATGTGCAATTTACTTTTATCAGTTGAATATTGGCCGACGGTGTATTACACACCCGAGAATTACTAAACCACTTGACTACAATAGCCAGTTAGACTCCCATACCCTGAGAAGGTAGTGGCTAGATCAGCAGTAGAAGATAGTGGATGCAGTCAGTATCGCATCAGCTGTGCTGAACCGCGCAATGCGATTCGCGACTCTGGATCCCCCTCCGCTGCTAACGTTCAAACGTAAATTGCACTTACTAATGGCCATGTTCGCCCCTTTACGGTTTTATCTGTATAAACAGAAGGCAAGAACACTTGTTCAAAAACCAACTTCTGACTGATCCCTTTATGGCAGAAGTTTAATTAACGTTTTTAAATAATTTGGGGGCATGGCTTTATACCTCAAAAAAATGTTTCATATCATTATTTTATAATTATGTTAAAAAAAAATAGTTTGTGCTAATATGGTATACTATAATTCTGTTTCTATTTGAAAATGTTGTGTTTTTGTAGTTTTCACACGTTTTTATTATAATATGCTTTAACAAGTATTTTGTTTTTAGGTAAAACACCAGTCAGTCCTACTACTTTTATAACGTCCTCAACATCACTTTCATTTAAAATATCTTAAATCTACTTTTGAATAAGCAATATCTCTGTCTTCGTCCTATAAGGGTGATTTACCTTAAGATGCAGAAAATAAAAGGGTGTACTATTCTACCCAGTGGGAAAGCCCCTGCAAAATTCTAGAGCAATCCAAGGTAATTTATTATATTTTTTATGGTAAAACCTGCAATGATACGCCACTGAGTTGCGAATTTAAAACAGCAGACAAGTACGTAAACATGTAAGTGCATCACGCTGGGCACTGGGTCGCCTGAGGTGATCCTCCCCTTCACTCTTAACCAGTTCCTTCTGTTCTCAGTCAGTCTCTTTGCGACATTAGTTGAGTGTGTTTCAAATTGGATTTATTTTCTTAGATCAATACGGTTCAATAATGCCAGTGTTTGCGTCGCAGGAATATTGTGATATGATATCGACATATGGTGAAGTGAATGAAAATCTTGCGGAGTGTGTACGGGAGTACATGAGAAAATTTCATGACAGGCATCAGCCAAACAAAAGAACGATTTTAGGCGCAGTGCAACGTCTCCGTGACACCGGATCTTGTTTACCAGGCCACAGAGAACGTGCAGTAAACCGTCCTGTTAGAGCTGATGAAGAAGTTCTGCATCTACTGGAAGAAAATCCCTCAATAAGTATTCGTGTTATTAGTCATTGGTTGGGGTTAACACAGAGGCGTATTATCCATGGCGCATTGCTACAAAATAAATGAGGTACATTTTTTTTGACAATTTTTTTTTTATTTTACCTTTTTTTAACTACTTTTGGTGGGGACAAACTATTGAATGATTATCCGCATGTTAAGGTAAACTACCCTGTATTACGTAAACAGAAAAACTATAATTTGGTACACAGTTACGAGTAGTTTTAGGGGACTGAAACCAATTTGCCGGAAGTTTAATAAGTATTATTTCTTTTTACTCCATTTTGCCTATAATTTGCCTTAATAAAATCGCTTTTTAGATAAAACCCACATTGGTATAATATCTAATTAGACTACTATCAATTAAAAAAAGAAGTTGTACACAAAATACCTATCTAAAAATGATAGATAACAGCTTGCTTAGGATGCAAAAAATTGTCTCAAAAAGCATAAATACATGTTTTATGTAGTTTTATTTAATTAATAATTTTGTTGCATTTCTTTCTGATTTATTATATTTAGTCATTGGTATACATTACTATAACTTGCATCTGACATTTGCTACTATTGGATTTGTCAATATATTTATATTAAATATTTTCATTTTCAAATAAATCTAAATTAATAACACATCAATAATTATCATTTCAGTTGTAGGAGATATTTTAATGTCACTGATTACTTTCATGTTAAATTTTAGGTAAATATTATACAGAAAATGCATGATTTTACTATTATTTTAATTTCTAAACATGTATATGTTTGTTTGGTTGTTATGTGACCGCTTTCCACGATACCTAAGTCATTATTCAAATCTAGAAAACTAGATTTTGTTTTAAGAAAATGGAGTATATTCCATCCTTCCAGTAACTAAAGTATATCATCTGGTAAGTTTGTCCTTCAACAATATTCGTTTGTTCATAACATAACTCGAATTTAAACAAGCATTCCATGTACTGTTTCAGTTGTTAAAATGTAAAGATATGTTTAGCTAAAGCATATACAGTATGGAAGCCAATTGCGTGCCCCAGTCCAAGTTAAGGATGGAATAATAAGATAGATATACAACGCAACGTATTGGTTGTGGTAATAAAATTTATTCTACATTCCTCCTCTCTTCGAGACTTACTGACAAAATCACACAACGCTCTATGCAAAAGTTCATGAGCGCTCCCCCACTAGGTTAACCGTATATATATGTATATACATATATATCACTATTCCACCCTTTGCCCGGACTGGGGTGCACAATTGGCTTCCATACGGTATATTCCTTAATGATAAAATTTAATTTATTTAATATAAAATTAAGAGGAAAACAAGTTTCGTGACTTTCATTCATCTAGTAGTCCTGCTTACACTTTATCCTAAAAGGTCAAACAAGCAAAAATACTCATTATTACTAACCTAACTTTTCCAAAATAACAGTTTTATATCTTTTCAAGTCTTCTTCTCGTACAGCTTCTAAGAGATGTCGTAAGAGTTCATGGGAATCGTGCTGATCACCACCTCCAAATTGAGGCATTTTAGAAATCAGCCTCGAAAGTAACATCCTGGGATTGTAAACTTCTGCTCTACCACTTTGAAGTTCCCTTAAAGTTTCTGATAGAGTTGCAGTTAAAGGTTTCCACTTTTCCAAAATGCCTATAGATTTTTACAAGTGTTATTTTTGTGTAATTCCAAATACAATGGAAAATAGTTTCATACTAACATATTAATAGAACTTTCAACGAAATTAGATAGGTGAATTTTTATATTGTCAAATTATAGATCATTAATAAAAACTCCCAGATGTTTTCTTACCATCCAATGGTGGTAATTCAATAACTTCTTTATTTTCCTTAATCATTTTGCCTCCTGGAAGCTGAAAATACTGTCCAGGTTCTGAAGTTTCCTCAAGTAATTGTAATAAATAAGGTGTCTGACCGAGGCACTGCATTACTGAATTAAAAAAACAAGTATTTCCTAAATTTGTCAGTCCCCTAGCTCTTGGAAGGCTTGAACTGAAAGAGTTCGAAATTTTTGGCATCGTTCCTGTACTACTAGATATTGTTAAACTTGATGAATTGTCTAAAACCTATGAACAGATTGTTTTAAATAGTTAAGATTTTTATTAAATTTCATATCCTTACTCGATCAGCAATTTGCTGTGTACTAGGTTGTTGTTTAATCTTATTGGATTCGGCCTGCTTCCTAAGAAATTCCACAGCCTCCTGTAACTTCCTTCTGCAAGTCAAATTGACTTCGTCATCACAATCATAACACCAAACGCTCCACACTGTTGTGTTGACACACATCGCGTGAGAATCTGAATGAGGGGTATTAAAGTGTTTAAGAGCATGCATATTTCTCCCTCTTCCACATGCTTGATTTCCACATTTCAAGCACAACCATAATGATAAGTCGAATTCCATATCACCCATATCATTGTCGGCTGGCAATTTTTTACATTCATCACAATCTGTAAGAAATCCAGTACGAATTAATGATTTTTTTATTCTCTGCAGGTCCACCGCTTTGTTAATGTGGGCACATTCTACGTTATTCTGATTTTCGTCTCCAGATTCCGACGATTCATCTCCATTTGGATCACCTTGGTGCTTTTTTTATTCATTTTATTGTTTGAGGTTGATTTTTATGCTAATTGAACATTACACGCTGTAACCTTCACTAACGTGATAGTTTTTAAAACGATCTAAAAGAAATAAGTATTATTCAAACATGTGCCCTATTAAATGATTGTGTAATCGATTAATCACATACGTTAAAAATGCATTTAAGTACACAAAATTCTATTAAATCGACACAATTTTCTTGCTCTTTTGACAATGAACCTATTATTTTCTAGTAACTTCCAGTCTAGTTATTTTGCTTTCGCACGTAAAAAATCCCCTAGGATTTTTTGTTGGATCAATTATTAATAAACTAACGAGAAGTACTCTTTCTGAATAAAAGTAACACACGTAGCAATATATTGATTACGGTAAAAATCATGAGAATGATGACATTGCAACAGGAAAACAGTATACGTGAATGGAAATATTTATAAATCTGAAAATTTAAATTTGGCGCTTTTTAATTATATCACTTTTATGTTGGATTCTTGATAAAAAATAAAATTGGTACGTTTCTTTTTTATTAATTATGAAAGTTACTTTTCATCGGTACGTTATTAACTTGTTTATATTTATAAACGAGGCTTGTTGTAATAACTAATAAAATTTACAACTTCGTAATGTAATAAAATTATTTTCATCCAATATCCATCCAATCGGACTGAAAATCGAATCATAAATAACCACACTTATGTACCTAAAAAGCCATAGACCTGTTCAACATTTGCACTATTCTGTCACCATCAATGACTTCAGAATAGATTTTTGAAGTCATTGGTCACCATAGAAAATATACATTATATTATAATCTTTTATCTATGTCTGTCACTGTGCTCTCACAGAACAACGGTTATTCTGTGGAACAACTATGCTGGGGCACGTTCAGTGCCAAACATTATTTAACAATTTTTAACAAGGATTAATCTGCAGAGTACTTTATTTGCGATCTATAGAGGTTATTTGAACCGAAAACAAATCCTATTTAACGTAGGTTCACGAAACCGGTCACATTAATAAAGGAATTTTATGAGAATTTTTCTGTTTCCTTTATCATGAAATCCTATTTATTCTTCTTCATAAAGTGTTTTGATCGAAGTTACACACCTTCGACGTTGAACAATCCATGTTGTCAACTCGTGTTCTCTGCCAAAATTAGTAACCAAAAACCTTTTTGCAAAAATCAAATTTCCAATTTTCATTTCAACTTAACTATTAATTTAATAGAGGAGGTATTTTCAGTTTGTAAAGGAAATGCTATTTTAGATGAAATTAATTTCAGTCTTCGAGTTGGTACGTTAACTCTTTCTCTTTGCTTTTGGGATGTTGAGGTTATCTACATATAAGTTTAAAAAACATGGAATGGTAATCTTCAAAATTAACATTTGTCGATAGATGTCTTTATATTTAAAAACTTTGATATTTTAAGATTACGTGTTGTGTGACATTTTAGCATCGCACCGTTCAGTGAATTTAATATTTAGCGATGCGATATACAACCATCGACAACACCGAGGAGGTCACTGAACGCGCCTCTGAACAAGTGAAAAATATGTTTCACTTCAACATTGCTAATTTGCGTTGACATCTCTGTTTTCAACAATCTGTTAATAGTGGTAATTCTGTATAGGATATGTTAAATTTTAATGCATGTTAAAAATTTAAATCCTGTTAAAGAAGTAAATCAAATCTGTAACAAATATGTTTTAAATTTTAACACATTAGTTCAAATAAATCAACAGGTTATATTCTATAACCAAATTCTCATGTTAAATTTTAACTAATCCTGTTAAATTTCGGCGTTAAATCATAATATTTAAAGGATAGTTTATAGTACACTTTAAAATAATTGTATCTTTAAAATCATGGCATTTGATGGATTAATCCATTTGATGATAGAAGAAAATGATAATAATAGACAACAGATGTAAGTACAATACACGGAGTACATTTCAATATCAAAATGCAGATTTTTAAAAATGTATTTCAAATGATCGTAGGAGAGAAACGAGGATTCTACAAAGGAACTTAAGAGATGCAAGTGATCCTTTTAACATGCCAGATGCAATGTTCAGCAAAATATTTCGACTAAATAAATTTACATGTCAGCAGTTAATAAATAATTTGACGCCCCATTTAAGTAGGTTCGCTAGAATCACTAGAGTACCTATTCATTTAAGAGTATTGGCTACCTTACACTTTTTTGGTCAAGGTAATTATCAAACTGGTGGTAGTCATGGATACTCCTTTGCATTAAGCCAACCTATGATGAGTAGGTGTGTTGCTGAAGTTAGCGATGCCATCACTAATGTTCTCCTACACGAATGGATTAAATTCCCCGTATCCGAAGAAGGAAGATTATCTATAAAGAGGGGTTTTCAAATGATGGGTCGGGGATATTTTTCAAATGCTGTGGGAATAATAGATGGGACTCTAATACGAATTGTATCACCACCTGCAAATCACCCAATACATCCTGGCCCCCTTATTATTGCAGGAAAAACTTCTATGCTCTCAACGTTCAAATTATATGTGATCACCATAAGCGAATTCTAAGTATTAATGCCCGTTACCCAGGATCAGTACATGACTCTGCTATATGGACAATGTCAGGAATTAGAAGGTTATTACAGACTTTATATAGAAAATGAAACGGAAGATTATCTTATTGGTGACAGCGGATACCCTCTGGAACCATGGTTAATAGTTCCCTTTGTGAACCCAATAGAACATTCACCTGAAGCACTTTTTAATACTGCTTTATCTTCTGTAAGAATTTTTGGTGAGCACACTATCGGATTATTGAAAAATAGATTTCGTTGTTTACATGGGCACAGAGCTTTGCATTATAATCCCCTTAGAGTAGCTAAAATTATTTATAGCTGTGCTGTTTTACATAATATGTGTAGAACTTTCAATGTCCCCATGCCACCAGACGATGATCAGCTTCAAAATGTCCGACTTCCAAGGCGTTTCAATCAGGAGAATTTACATGTTCAACCTAATTGGTTTAATATAGGTGAAACACGTAGAGAGCAAATAGTAACAAGATATTTTAGATAGTTTCGTAAACTTTATATTTTCATTAAAATTATTACCCTTTCTACGATTTTTTGAGTTAACAATTACCTTCTTACAAACCTATTATACACACTTTTAAACAGGTATATGACATCATTGAGGTTTACATTTAATTCAGAATTACCTACATGAAATGTTTTAAATAAAAATTATATCCATATCTTCAAAAATGTTTATTTGTTATAAAACTCACTATTTTTAATAAACAAAATAAATAAAAACTATTCTATTTGTACTTAACAATCAAAAAATAAAGAGGTTTCTCTTTGGTTGTAGTCAATATTCATCATTAATGTATACTTCTGTGCAATAAAATTGGGGACATGACATATTAAAATATATAATAATATATATATATTTATGAAAATGTCAACATGGTATGTAGTCATTGTATATTGAAAAACCGTTGTTATTCAATATAAATTAAACCCGATTTACAGTTAAAATATTGCAAAAATTTAAACTATACAATATGTCATGTCCCCAATTTTATTGCACGGAAGTGTACATGTAAATTGCAGAAGTTAACTTGTAGCCAAAAATGTTGCAAGCGTGTTCAACAATTTGAAAATGTTTCTTTTAAACGTAGTTCTAAAACCAGTGTTCAGAATCAATTTAAAAAGCTATATAATAACTAAAGAAAAAGGAATTTTTCTGACTGAATGAATATTGCCTTTCATATTTTTTTATTAAATAAGGTACACGAGTATAAATCAAATATTGAAAATTCCAACAGAATGTTTAAAACCTAAGGTTGAATACAGAACATTTTGTTTCTCGTCTTTTTTAGTGTTTTCGACAAATTATGACAAGCAGCAGCCACATTATTATTGGAATTTGCCAAATATTTTAAACATTCCTCGTGGTTTTTAGCTATTAGTTCCACACCACTAGTTTTCATATATTTCTTTGAATTTCTCATTGCTTGTTTAGTTTTCATTGGTGAATCCTTAGGTATCGTTCCCATTTTTGAAGCATCCTAACAACAAAATATCATGTCTAAACCAAGTCAAAAATGTTTAGTCAGAAGATAAATCACTAAAAATTTGTAAATATTTTTATCACATCCTCAATTTAGACTAATATCTATCTATATAATTCATTCAATTTAAAATTAGCCTTAAAATGCTCATCAACATCAGTTTTCTCACTGTCATTTTTAAAATTCCTTGACAAAAGATTTTAATAAACTTACCGATACCACTTTAAAACTAGTAGATGGCCAAGTCTGGTCATTGCTTGGAATTGGACTGTCCATCGTTTCATTAGAGGGTATATACTCTTCTATTCCTATTTCAACCTATAATTATTAATTTATTTATTTCGGTAAAATATCCATATTTAATATAAATAAATATTTGATAAACATCAATTACTAACTAGGTAAACATACATTTTCATTATCATCTTCAAAATAAAATTCTTCGTATATTGTTTCCTCAATGGGCTCCTCAGGTTTGTCCAAGATACCGGCTTCTGGGATAGAGGGTGCTCCAAGTATTACAATTTTGGATAGCAGAGCTAGGAGCCGTTCTTCTAGATTAGTTAAATCTTTTTCTGTTTTGGGACCTCCCCCTGTTCCTGTATGCTGAATGTGTATCAATCTAGCCTTACGCCTTGTGTTTGCTTTAAATTCGTTCAATGCCTAAAATTAAGTAATTGTTATTTTGTGTGAACAACAAAAAATACTTCTACCTATAATTTACATTTGAAATATTTCTTACCTGTTTCCACTGTGGAATACTTTTATTAGCACCTGGCAATTTATTTAGTTCATTAGCCAATAATTTCCAAGAATTGTTATATTTATCTAATTCAAATGGATTAATTTTGGTTTCAAGTAGAAATTTGTTTTTCTCCAAGAAATTCACCATAAAATCTTTTTGACTTTTTGTCATCCTGTTCGACCTGTTTCCTCTTGTACCTGTAATTTTCTGGGACATTGCGAGATTGATCTTGAACAACAAAACAATATAAAACTCAAGATATTTGAGTTTAAATATCTTGATCGAAACGAAACGATAACGCACTATAACCTCAAACATTGAGAATTTCAGTAAAACAACAGGAAAATGACAGAAATTCTTCTTCTTTTGACTAATTTCCATACCGCTCACATGCGGCCCACATACAGTTGACCTACCTTTAGAAAAAATTTAACAGGCTGGTTAAATTAAATGTTTTTAACGTATACGCTAATTCTTATTTTGTAGAATACCATTTAATGTTAATTTACAATAATTTAACGCATAGTTAATTTTAACATGTGCAGTTACAGAATTACACCTAATCTACATTAAAGTAAAATAGGAAGTAAAATGTTTTGAAACAGAGTACTAAAAGAGCATTTTATAGAAAAGGAACGCGGAAATTGGCATTTAAATTATAACTACTTCTGTCAACTGTAATTTAATGTCAACAACTTACAAGTCAGAAATAACTATTATTTTAACAGCAAGAATGATGAATAGATTATTAACCTATTATGTACTGTGCATATAATGTTTTTTGAAAATGAAGATGACTCTGACAATGACAAATCAAATAACGTGAAAAGCATAGAAACATAAAAAAACAAATATAGGTAATAAAACGTTTTTAGGTTAGGACGAGCGGTGAAGTGAAGAGCCACGACCATAAAACTTTTATTGTCGAAGGTGAAGAGTTGCAATTTTAACTCCACCATCAAGTATGGTGCGTTAAGACACAAACACTATTCACTCCATTGTACAATGCAAACCGCTAAACAGAGTTGTATTAACCCTACTCTGTGACATAAAAAACTGTTCAGAGTAAAAAGTGCCAAAGGGTAACACTTTCCGTATTTATGGTTACCGAACTCAACTTTGAACCAACAATCATTGAGGTCACAGAACATTGAGGTGAGAAGTGCCAACTTTCTGTTCTGTGGTGCCAACAATGAACGTATCGGCTGTGTTCTATGCACACAAAATATAAATATTTCTGTAGTGTAATTCTGTTCTGTATCTTTTTTGTTAACCTGGCCTAACCTGAAAACCGATTTTTCATTTAATAAAAAAAGGTTTGTACCAATTTCGAGTATAATAATCAATTCAAATCCAGTGTTTTACAAATATCTCATGGAGATCTAAATGGAATACGTTTTTGTATTTTTAGAATGAGACACACACGTTTCATTGCTCGAACAGTATTTGTCCAAAATAATGATGTAGAAGCAGCTTGTAGAGTCTTAAACAGAATTTTAGGTCGAGAAGATATACTAGATCAGTTCCGTAGAACCCGTTATTTTGAGAAACCGTTTCAGGTATGTAGATACTTCAAATTAATGTACAAATTTCCTACCTCAAGTTTTAGTTCAGGAGACGTATCAATTTTGAAAGATGTAAAGCAATTTACAATGAAGATATGGATAGAAAAATACAATTTGTTTTAAGGAAAAACAGGACTGATCCTTTTCCAGGTGCCTCTTAAATAAAATTGATGTAGCGTTACTTAGGTTTTCTTTTTTATTATTATTGAATGTATATAATACAAATAAACATATAGATTTGGTGACTTAGTGTATAATTAATTTGTTTTCTACAATAATAAATTTTATCTTTACGAGAAGGGGTTTAAATTTTTATCACAATCATTATAGTCTTCCCTAAATGGGTTATTTGTATCCAAGTCATCATTGTCATCACCAAATGGATTTTTAGACTCGTCATAATCGTCTTCAAATGGATTGGAGGAAGCCGCAGAAACTTTTTGCTCATAACTTTTTGGGATAAATCGAGTCATATTTGCCTCTAATGATGAACTATACCTAAAAAAAAATTCTTATATTAAATGATCGTTTATGCGTTACCAAAAAAAATAGTCAAACACTCCAAAAACAAGTACTTTAGTAGGAGTAATCGCTTTAGTGACGGGACATGTGGGGTAAGACGTGACATGAGGGCGGAAAATATCTAGGTTTGTTGTGAGTGGGTCTCAGTAGACCCTCCACTGCGGCCATCAGCAGGCCTATTGTGGCTCACGCCTAATTGGAAAATATCTAACACATAACATCTTCCATCTTTTACACCGCTTATGTTATAGCGAAAGAGATTGTTTTTGTTGGCACGCAACCGAGGCAGAGTTTCACTTACATTCTGTGGTACTTCAGGTCCGTACATAGTTTTGTTACCGATTTGTTTAGCAGTGAGTTTTAGGAGAAAGTATAATATTATAAATAATAATTGTTTTACATCTGTTTATTTGCTGGTATGTTTTTGAAAATAACTTAAGAAGGTTATCGGTATTTAATGTAAAAATGTTTCGACTGTGGGAGGCCTCTACGTCTACATCTTATTGTGTTTGTGAAAATGAAAGTGATAGTGGTTACAGTGATAAAGAAAATCAAAGGTCATCAGTGTTTTCAGTAAGAAAATATTGGTTACATTTGAACGAGCAAACGAAACAAATTTGTTTTAATGTTTAAAATAATCTTTTGAAGCAATGAGCTAATGACCCTAATTTGTATGATTTAGATGTACTAGGTGAAACAGCATCTCTGACTAACTATTGACGTGGTAGACAGAAAACTAAAAGAAATGGATTATCATCCAAAATATACCAAAAGAACTTTAGGAACTTGGCTGAGAAAAATTAGATTTAAATATCAAACTATTAATAAACGCATGGCGCTTATGGAAAACAGACGAATAGTGGATTGACGAGATTCATATCAAGAAGAGATAAAAGAACTCAGAAGAGTAGATAGACCAATTTATTATCTAGATGAAACTTGGTATGATACTCATGACACTGTAAATATGATGGATCTCGAAAATGTCAACCAATCTCATTGCCCCCTAAAGTGCCCATAAAGGGACTCTGTTGATTATATTACATTATGGATCAATTGATGGATGGGTTGATAATGCATTGAAACTGTGTGGAAAAAACATGGAAGATTGTAATTTGTATTACCATAAGAACAAGGAGGAAGAAATATTTGAGGAATGGTTTGAAAATACCCTAATTCCAAAATTAAAACCGAATAGCATTATTGTTCTTGACAATGAGAAGTACCATTCAAGACAACTATAAAATTCCTAACAAGAGTTACAATTTTTTTTTAATGGAACATGATCTCTATTATGAGGAAAATTATAATAAAGCACAACTCTTGGAAGTCCTGCAAACGAAAAACTATGAAAAGAAGTATATTATAGATACTGTAGTGGAGAGATATGGCCTCAAAGAGTTGAGATTACTGTCATATTTCTGTATTTTCAACCCGATTGAATTAATTTGGTGTAAATTGAAGAAAAATGTCAGAAAAGAAAATATTTTTTCCGAAATTCGATAAAAAAGTCGTAGAGTTAATTCAATATGAAGTGTCGAAAATTAACAAGGAAGATTGGAAAAAAAATAATTAGGAAAGTACTTACAATTGAAGATGATTATTTAAAAATTGCTGAATGTCATATAAAGGGTGGAAATAAATTTATTATAAATTTGAACGAGGACAGTAGTTCATCTAAAAATGAAGAAGAGTGTGAGAAGGGCGAGGATTCAGAGGAAAAAGCGATGTGAGGTGAGGTAAAGTGAAGTGATGTGAAGTGAATTTTATGATATCAACTATATTATTTATTTTCGTTTTTGTGCTTTCATAGTTGAAATTGAGAAAAATTCTTTTTTCAGGATGTTATTATTTTTTAGTAATATTATTTTTTTTCATTTTGACAAAAATAAGTCTTCCTGTTTTTATTATAGTAACAACTTTACTATTAGAATTTATTTTTAGTTTACTTATTGAGACAAATATTTGTTTCTGTTACTATTTTGAGAGTATATTTTTTGTTTTTATTTTGTTTTTAAAAGTTTCTTGTTACTTTTTAAATAATTTCCTTATTCTATAATAATATTCCATACCCATCCTTTCCTGGCAAGAAATGCTCATACCTCCTCACGGTTTTTGCTGGGTGGTAACAATTTATATTATACATTGTACTGATTCGGCGGTTGGCTCCTTGTGAAACATTATTAAATAGTTAAAATAAACAAAGAACTTTTTTTTTTTAAATGTTAAAAAAAAAAAATTATAAAGCGAACTTGAATACTGCAACTACTTGTGTAGTCAATACTTTAAATTCAATACTTTTTTCAAGTTAATACTTTGTTAAATTGTTGCTAGCTTAACTGAGCACAAAAACCTACATTGAAAATGTAAACGAGCAGGCAATACAGATAAATCCGGCTCTGCGTTCTGTAGCGTGTTACCCCGCAAGTTCCGTCATTAAAGCGATTTCTCCTACTATACAAATATGTACTAAATAAAGCATTTCAGTCAGTCAAATGATCCTTTCAGTTTGGAATATAAACACAAACTATTTATGTACAAATTGTTAAACTGACAGTAAGTTTTACTATCCAGCCGGTGAAAAAATGCTCGTACAGTAAGGGAGAGTAATGTCGCCAGCTTTCTGCTAAACCATATACTAGGAATATAATATCTCTCCCAATGAGTAGGTACGGAAACATTAAAAAAAATTACTTATTTCATATACGCTTAAGTTTTCTTTCCCCGGTCAGACAGTAAATGGTGTATATTTATGGCATTTTAAAAACTGAAGCCAGTGTACTTGTTAAAACAAAATTATACAGATAATACCACGAAGGGGCAAACATGGCATTGGTATGCACAATTTACATTTTACCGTTAGCGATGGAGAGGGTTTCACAGTCGCGAATCGGTGAGCGTGGATTAGCACAACTGATGCGATACTGCTCTAGCTGGCTTTACACATTATTGTAGTCAAGTGGTATGGTAATTCTCAGGTGTGTAATACACCGTCAACTAATAATCAACAGAAAAAAATAAATTGTGTGTACTTTGATTGTGTTTGCCCCTTCGTGGTTTTATCTGTATATTATGCTATGCTTTGCTTACTTTTGTTCCTGAATTCTGACTCTTCCTTCTGCAATAGGAACAACTTTGGAAGTGTTTTTAACTTCTGTCTGTCTTAATCTTGCTTCGGCACCACTACCATAATTTATTACTGGTTCAAATTTTCGAGTTGTAGGTTTGTTACTGCTACTTTTCTCAGGTATACTAAAATTTTTCTCCATTGCTTGGTCCGTAATAACCTGGAATGTCAATAAGCATAAACATCTATAAGTGCAGGAAAATCAATTTTGTTAGCGGGTCTAGTTTAAAGGTAAAATTTGACTGTACTATGTGAGAAAATGCTGTTCGATTTTGAATATTAATCCTTTCAACCTCTCATCTTTCCCTGAAAGAACTACTGTACAAATACTTTTATATAATGAAATATCATAAGAGTGGCAAGCAAGTAAAATAACCAACTCGTATGGCATTTTTGGATCATGACAGTAGATTTTTAGAATTTTGTCATATTCATAAAATTGACAAAATATTAGCTTCGCCGGAATTAATTTCATTACATACCAAATGTTATTTTGTAGGTATTGTCATTGTCATTTTATTACCTTGTATTTATTAAAAACTCCTCTACCGAAATATTCCGCGGCCACAGTAAAACCATCATTTGCTTTTTCCAGCTGTGAATGAAATGTTTCGTGCAAGTCTTTGTTGTATTCTCTCGCCTTTAGAAGCTCGAGAAGGTTTTTATTCTCTGGCTGACATGTGGGACATTCATTTTCATCATCAGAGAAACTTTGAAAGCAGTGTTGATGGAAACTGTGCTGACACAAGAAGTGAATTGTTGGCAGTTCAAGAGGATGATGGCAAGCTGCACATCTATGAGTAAAACAGAATACACAAGAAGTTCATCCGTTACCATTGAATATTGTTTATCATAAAAATTTATATGAACTATCGTGTTTGTAACCCATTTTTTTTTACATAAAAACTGTTTTGTATAATAAGGAATTTAATTTTAATATATTTTTTTAAAATTTATTATATAAATTTAAGTTCTTACCCGTTGGTCAATTTATCATCAATATTGATATAAATTGATTGATTATTGACAAATCATTTCATAACAAATATTTGACTGGTCATTATCACCTCATTGTCATATGTGATTTATCTGAATTAGGCCAAATGGTAATGATAGATTAGTCTGTCATGTAATAGCTCACCTGTAAAATATTGATGCGATCTGAACTCATTAATTCTATGTTTTTATCCTAACTCTAAATCCTATGGAGTAATCGTCCCGACATGTGGATGGCAACCTGACAAGCACAATAGTTTTGCGCATAGGTAACATGACCATTCAGTATTAAACGCTAATATGTGCGTGACGTTTCCAGCTTTGTGGCTGATAATTGGGTTATGGCAGCCTATCTCTATAGGAGTATTCTGACAATAATCACGTATAGTGCAGTGAATAGAAATGTGAGAGACTATTATTAATTCCATAACTTATTTTGGGGTGTAAAGCAGTGAATTTTTGAGATGGTAACTATGTAATTTTAATTTTGTTGCCTTTTTTTAGCATCTCTGTGGGGACAGCTCACCATTTTATTTTGGCCTAATCCAGATGAATCAACCTGTATATTTGAACATAAGAGTTCTCAATTATACAGGGTATTTTTTTCTGCAAAACTCAAAAATCGATTGAACAAGTCGAAATCGCAGTTTACTGAAGAAATTTCACGGTTTTTGAATTTTCAATTTATTTTTGGTTTATTTTTTGTATCACCGACATTTATTGTGTATATAAAAACTGAATGTTAGAATAATATGACACACTAATTTAATAACTCCAACATTAAATACCTGTGAATATATTTTAAATTACGTTATACTGTATAAAAACCTCTCAACACACCTAGATCCTTGGATAACTGTAACTCCACTTTTAAGAGTTTCTAGATGTTGTTTCAATTTATCAGTGTCCTTGCGATAGTTGGACGTCAATTCAGATACTTCCTTTGTTTTCTTCTGTTCTTGTCTTAGTTCGTTGGTGATGTACGATCGAATGTGCCCCAAGCTGACCTCGGCATTGCCAGAACCTATTGCATCTATTACTAGTTGGGGAGAAAACAGCTTTTCCTTGGCTATGACTGTAAGAATCTAAAGAATACCACTGGAAGTTAGTTTGTACTTCTTCATTTAATGATAATAATAATAATAATAATTAATAATTTATTGGTGTTCTCAACAAAAATGTTTTACACAAGTCAGATATACGAGATAAAATAAAAACAGTGATACAACTACAAACAATATATGTACACAATGAATACCTCTTATGAAGTACGTATTAAAAGTAATATATTAAAACACATTAAAATATTACAGTTCAATGATATCAGATACATTGCAGTCTAGAAATTCATTTATAGTGTAAAAAGCCTGATTCATTAAGAATATTTTTATACTTTTCTTGAAAGTATTAATTGGCAGTGATCTAACACAATGAGGCAATTTGTTAAAAAACTTAAGCCCATAGTAATTGCAGCCATTTCTACTAGATTTCAATCTTAAATAAGTCACTTATATCATCTGCGTTATGATTATTATAATTATGAACTAATTTTTGGGCTATATACTGTTCCAGATTATTTTTAACGTACATAAGACAGACGTATACATATAAACAAGGAAAAGTAAATAATTGTAGATCTATAAATATCTGTTTACCCTAATCTTGTTCAGAAAATGGTTGAATATAAATATTTTGATTCAAAATGAATAAAATTATAATTGTACATTTAATCGTATATAACATTATAATTGTACATTTTTAATTTCTGCTTAAAAAACTGGATTTCAACATGGATTTACCTCATTTAACAAATCCATAGAAGGATGTTTTGTATTTCTAACACAGGACCAAAGAGCTTGAACCCACAGGGTTGGTTCTTGATGACCAAATCTTCTACAACATGCTAGGACTGAATTCGCATCATTCTTAGAAATGTGATATCTACAAAAATTATGAATTAGAGACAATGTACAAGTTTTATCTTGAAAAATAAAATGAATGATTCTACCATACTTTTTCTGGCTCTTCCCCAAAATTATCCTTCCATAACCACACACTCAAACCAGAAGTTTCAACCAAATATTTGGAAATATTATAAGACAATAAAATAAACTTCAATTTATATACTGCATAAGCAAAGAAGAATATAACAGCAAGAGCTTTTAACTTTAGCAGTCCACACAGCTAGCAAGATATATAAATTAATATGCAGACCTATCATCAAGTATGACCACATTCTCTTTTTGAACTGCAGAAACCCAGCTACCAAAAACCTTAAAAGTTGCAGAAACATCAGATTGATCACAAAAATTCGACATCCCAACAATCTAATTCATAACCCTCCGAATCCCCTTTTATACAACCTAACCCAGATCCAACCTATACAAGAAAGATTCGAACAGCTGTCCAAAAAATTTTGTCAACAGGAAGACAACCTCATCCTTCTGGATAAATTTTGTTAAAAAAAAAACTACATTAGAACTCGCATAAATATCCTCAAAACACCTTATGGGAAAGAATCGATATGCTACAAAATTTATAATTACGTAAATGTACCTATGCAATTGTATATTTTATTATTTGATATGTATTTATATATACAGGATGTTTCACTGAGGACGGACCAACCGGCGCAGAGTGATAGAGGACCTCAATATGTATAAATTTGACCCCCATTTGTGTTATGCGAAATTTGTAAGTTTACGAGTTATTTAGGTTTTTGTTTTTAGCTAAATTCCGGTTTGGCCCACAAAATTTCGTCATTCTGGATTAACTATTACTAATACTATCAAAATTTTTTTTATGAATGTAGACCAACAGTGGGCCTATCATTCTGAGAAATAATTTTTTTATTGGAACCGAATTTGGACAAAAAAAAATCTTAAAATTTTATTAAAACAAACATATTCCTTAACTTTACAAGACTCTAGCGAAAAATACAAAGATTGAAAAAAAATTTTAGTAACCATCTTAAAAATATCTCTACTGGCGAATTAAACACAGCTCTACAACAAAAAATTTTTTTTTGTGTTGCCCTGGATATCTTTGCAAATTTTTATGTTTTCAAGTGCCCAAATTACAAATATATTCATGAAAGTACTGAATGTGCTCTTGTTTTTATGATTTTTACATATCTTATATTTTGAATAATTATCGGCTTGTTAGTAATAAAACTTATTTTCCCAGTCATGATTAGGCTTCTGCGCAACTTTTTCGCGCATACAAACATCACGTGATCCCCACTCTCAGACCCCTTGCTCCGCAGAACAGCTGAGATCTCAGTTATTTGATAATATTAAAGTACTTACACGTGAATCTGGATAAGTTGTCATGTGTTAATATTTTGTTTCAATTGCTGAATGTCCATTATAATATATTTGTCTTGTCTTTTAAAACATGAGTTCGTCACGAAGAAAGTGTAAATATAGTAGTGATTTATTTTGTTATATTTGCGGTGTTTATATAACAAAAAAACAAAAGAGAAATATCACAGACTTTGATGGTCCTCAAATACGGCAATTGATGAAAGACACAGATTTTATTAAAGTTATGACTGTTTCGGAAAGTAAAGCTTGGAAAAGTTTTGTGTTGGTAGTCGAAAATTTCCTAGGTAACCATAAAGCACCAAATTATGAAGAAATTGTACAAAATATGCTGACAAATTTTCACTCTAGGAGCAAATATGAGTATCAAGTTACACTATCTCCGCAATCATCTGGATAAATTTCCGGATAATTTAGGAAATTATAGTGAGGAACAGGGAGAGCGGTTCCACCAGGATCTAAAAGTGATGGAGGAAAGGTATCAGGGTCGATGAGATTGTCACATGATGGCAGATTACTGCTGGTCTTTAAAAAGAGATTGTCCCCTGAAGAATTATAAAAGAAAAGCTCATAAAAGGCGTTTTATGGAAATATAACATATGTTTTCGACATTTTTCTCTCTATTTACTTCGATGTATCCTAATTTTTCAAAACAAAACTGACATTATAAATATATTTGTTATTTTGTTTCTTGTTTTCCGATTTTTGTAATGTAAAATGAAAATAAAGATTTAAAAGAAAACGAGAGCAAATCTTACAAAATCATTGATAGTTTCATGAATTGTGAGCATAAATATATCCAAAATCAATCTTATTTCTAGGGCAACAAAACCACTGTAGACCAGTGAATCAACCCCACAAATTTCTTTCAGTTGGTCCCAGGACTTCACATTGAAAATTTAAAATTTTGTGGTGTAAAAGGTGAAATTCGCACTTTTTAATTAAGAAGCAGAAGGTATCACAGATGAGGCCCGCACAAAGGATGCAAACCATGGACACATGTGTTTTAAACTATTGGTCTACATCACAATGTATTAAGTTGTAAGAATGGGCACAACCTAGGTTCTACAACACAAAGGACACCACTGACAGGAAGCCAGTCACTCATTTGTGGTTGCAATTGAAAGACCCCGTGTTTACAGGGTGACAGAAAATACTGCTATGGAGGCAACTATATCTACCTAGAATGTAAAATAATAGTGGATATTTCTTCCTGCAGTAACATTTTCTATCCTCTATTATTTTACATTGCTTGGGTAGGGAATTTTACGCAGGTATCTATAGTTGTCTCCATAGCAATATTGTCTGTCGCCCTGTAAACACGAGGTCTTTCGATTGCAGCTACAAATGAGTGAATGGCTGCTTATCAGTGGTTTCCTTTGTGTGGTTATCTTAAGTTGTGCCCATCCTTTCAACTTAGCAGCACCATGCCGATGAGGATCATAAGTCCGAAACACACGTGTCCACAGTTTGCAACCTTTGCATGGACCTCACCCATGATATCCTCTGCTTCTTAATTAAAAAGTGGGATTTCCGCCTTTTACGCCATGCAAAATTTAAAATTTTCGATGTGAAGTCATGGGGCTAGCTGAATGGAATTTGTCGGGTTGATTGCCAGTAAAGAAGTTTTTAAGATGATTACTTCACTATCTATCTTTTTATTTTTGCTAGATTCCTGTAAACTTAAGGAATAATGTTTGTTTTAGTAACATTTTAAAAACTTTTTTTGTCCAAATAGTTTCGGTTCAAATAAAAAATTGTTTCTCAGGATGATAGACCCATTATTGGACTACATTGTTAAAAAAAATCATGATACTAGTACTAAAAAGTTAAGCCAGCATGATGAATTTGTGGGCAAAACCAGAGTTTAGTTAAAAAAAATATATAAACACCTGAATAACTCCTAAACTAACAAATTTCGTAAAGCACAAATATAGGTCAAATCGATGTGTATTGAGGTCCTCTATCACCCTCCGCCGGTTGGTCCGTCTTCAGTAAAACACCCTATATATGTATTTTTTATTTTTGATTTTAGATAAGTATGGAATTATTTAAATTATATACCAGAATTTATTCTTAATAATAATCTACTATACTTAATGCCATAATATGAATTATGTGAAAAAAATTTGCAATGAAAGGGCAGAAGGACCTGGATCAATAGCCTTTTGATCTTTTATTATTAAAACGAATTAGGTCGGTTGGTCAGGGAACATAATGAAACAGAACTATTAGCTACAAATTAAAACCTTCATGAATCGATGGTGTTGGTGACCATCAATTACCTACTTCGAATAATAATCTACTATACTAAATTTTATACACTTTTTTCATAAAAACAAAATGTTCGGTATCATTCATAAAACATGGCCATAAAATTTACCTTAAAATCTGTTGATATAGCTTCTGTTCTTCATATAAATACAAAATTCCTTCCCTAAAAGAATGCATGTGGCAAACTACCAGAGCTTGAGATTTATCATACTTCACATCAGGATTCTGTAGTAGCTTCAAAGTCTTCTGTGCCAGTTTATTCTTATCTGCTATATTCTCTAAATTCGACCAAACATGTAAATAATGTTCAAGTAACGTATTATATACTGGTGTGCTTAACACACATCCCTCGCTTATAAGGTGTTCCAAAAATTCGACTAACCGCTCTGAATTGTTTAAAAACAAGTGGATGTAGTCTTCAGGATCAGCCCTTAATATTACATCAAAATTACCGGAGATCATATCTTCAGAGATTAGTGGAGCGTTGTTGGGTTTATAATTAGTACACAGCTTTTTTAGAAGTTGCGTGCTCTCATAAGGAACATTTTCTACAAGAATATTTCCATATATCTTCATATAGTGCTCTGCATCTTCAAAGTTGAGATTAGCGATGTAATCTATAACATCAGAGTATTTCTGGTGGTCTTCTATTTGAAGTTTGATGTACCAGTCATGTTTTTCATGTTTTTTGGCTAACATCAGTGCTTCAGCGGGACTCCCTTGCCTAAGAACATAGCATCTGTTAACATTTGTTTTGTTTTTTTTTTACTTAAAAATGTTAAAATATTACGAAGGATCAAACACTCATCGACGGTTATTTGACATAATCACTTGTAACGAAGTGATTTTATTTTATTAAGTTAAGTTAGGTGGCTAGGTTTTGAAAAATATTTTACCCATTATGGTGCTACGCTTTTAATTAATAACAGTTAAATTGTTAATTATAGATAGGTAGTATTGATATGTTTTTATGAACATTCCACGTAGGCCAAGTGGCCGGCAGTAAGCGAAACGCGACGCACGCATTGTGTCCCCGGCACCCTTATGCCCGCGCTAACATGAGGGAGGCCGAGACTGAAAATAATTAAATTAGTCTCCGTCCGACCGCTACTCGAAGCACCACGCCGATTTGGATAGTAAGTAAATTCGTGAGTATAAAGAAATAGGTAATTAAATTTAATGCGGAATTTTTCTAAGTCCACAAACGGGTGACGTAGCTGTAATAAACCGCGCATGACTACCGTATCTCATCCTACTTCTGCGTTTTAGCAGTGTTTAGTAGCATGAGGATTTTATCATTAAATTAGTTCCCGTCTGAGCTCCAACCGAAGCACCACGCCGACTTGGATAGTAAGTAAACTTGTGAGTATAGAGGTACATAGGTATCCAAAGGTAATTGCGAATTATTCTAAGTCGATAAACGGTGACGTAGTTGCAATATTTCGCGCATGACTACCGCGCTCCTCCTACTTCTGCTTTTTGGCAGAGTTTAGTAGCTTGGAGGATTTTGCAGAGTATCCGAGAAAGTCCGTTGCTGCCGCCCGTACCGTCCAGACGTGCCGACCCCGACCGCTCCAGAGAGGAAGCCAGCACAGGATCCGGAAGTAGGTAGCAAGGTTTGATAAAGGTTTGGTAAATAATCGGTATTACTTGGCTGGTGAGTACTTTCCGGGCTTTATTTAGAGTTTGCTGCTTATACCGTTTCACCGCTTCATTCACCGGCGTACCGTATCGCACCGCTTGACCGACCGCTTACTGCCCCGCTTGTCCGTAGTATAAGACCGCTTGTAGTATAAGACCGCTCGTAGTATAAGACCGCTTGTAGAATAAGTTGTAAATATGAAGATGTATATAGTGTAAATAATTAGTGTGTAGAATAAATGTAAATATATTGAATAAGAGTCTGTTCATTAACTGTAGTGTGTAAGTTGCCTTTTTTCTCGACCCCCTGGCTTAGCCGTATCTTCACTGCAGTTGCCCGGCCTCTATCGTCCCGCCGATAGAGTAAAGTGGTGTTTCTGCACTCTAAACAGAAACTGGCGCCCGAGATATCCGTACCGTGTGCACCGCCGTAGTGTTGGGCGTCAAAGTGACACTTCCGCTCTTGGGTAGAGCAGCGAAGTACGTCACACACTAAGAAACAGTGTTACATGAATTTTTCAATTTTCAAATACAAATTTTATAAATCTGTCTTTTTTTAGGAACTTTATTGCCATTAAATAATCACTTACCGACAAACTTTTATTGCAATATCTATGTCATAATTTAAATCTCCCTCCTTCATTAAAATGAACTCTTTCAAACTGTCAGTTTGACCCACAGAATTATTTAGTTTTGTGTAACAGTTCAAAAGTAAGGTTGTGTGATCTTCGGTAGCGTGTCCCTGTTTATGCAGAGCCTGTAGATACATTGTTAATTTTTCAATATGTTGAGAATCTAGGAATTTTCTTATAACATAACTTGGTTCTAGTTTACCAATTGTCTTTATATACTGTTCGATGGCGCCAGAAAAGTCACCTGCAAAAAGATTCCACAAATTATATTTTTGTTTATAACTAAGTATAAATTAGAGGTTATTAATCATATAATGCGAAACATATTTGAGTGTTACCAATTTTACAAAATATTAATTATTATTGTAAATTGTTATTTTATATATTTTACATGATTATTTTATACGTAACTGATCATTATTAATAGAACAAAAATATCTAATTTATTACTTTAGACATACCTATAGAAATAATATCCATTACCTTTATCACATAAATGATCTCCATATTGCTTAAAAATATTCACCAACCCGTCAGAGTCATACTGTTGTGACTTAGCTATACGTATAGCAACATCATACAAGTTCTTTTTAAATAACAGGGATAATTTTGACTGTAGGTCCTTCTCATCCAAATGGTACATATTATTATCCTGGTCAAGAATATAGAAAGCTCCCCACTCACTTAAAATAGCCTTTATCTTTGGCATGCTAGCAGAAAAAACAATAAACTTATTGTGTATATCGAGAACAGTTATCAGATCTCCTTGAGTGGCATTAGTTTCCACTTCATTTGGCATTGTTGTCAAAGCAGTAGGTCGACTGGTTTTGGAAATAATGATAAGGTATGTTCTGAACCACTCTAGCATTACTTTATCTCCATCTACGGCATAACAGGGACCTCTGCCATCTGAGGTATAACAATATATTGCCTAAAATATTGAATATGTGAGTATATGTGTTTTCTCACACCTTCTTGGGGTGTTAAGCCACTGTCTTATAAATTATTCTAAAATATCTGGCTTTGAGGGTACACAAAATCTAAACTGTTAACTTTTCAAGTGATAATTTTCACCTTTGGCTAACTATTCACAGCATGAGCACCACAATATAATATTTTTACAATTAGTTTAACAACATTTGTATGGACAATCAAAAACTACCAGTAACCTGAAATATGTTTGCGCTGTATAAAACAACAAATAAAAAAAATGTAAAAAAAAACAAAGGGCTACTTATGAAATGCCAGAACTGTCTATACGATGGTTCAAAGGACTAAGGACGTACGTGGTGAAGTAAGGAAAGTTTACCACTGTCCTTGTAAATTTTAAAAGAATTTTTTTTTGAATAATGATTATTAATAAACAGTCAACTTTAAATATCTAAACTTTTGAGAAGACAAAATAAAAGAAAGTTCTATTCACAATTTGAGAAGCTGAGGTTCCGCAGAGGTACGTAATAATATATCAATATATTATTAATTCAATTAAATTGACACGACTTGAATAAAAAAATACCCCATACATTTATTACATATATTTTTGTATATTAGACAAATAAAAAGTAAAATTTTCCTTACTTTATATAAATTTAATCACCATGATTTTTGTGTGTAAATGACCATCTGTCTTATCATCTTGAAACATTTTTATTAATATTATACTTTTATTTATTACGGTGTTTCCTCTTACACAAATTTGTTGTAAAATCTTATTAAATTTTCTCGACTTTAAATTTCAGAAAAACTGCATAACTAATAATTACATTTAAAAATATCAGTTGTGATTGTTTTAAAGTGTTGTTAAAAAAATGACTTGCTACACCTCATATTCCAGAAGTTTTATAACGTAATCAGTCGATCTCCTGTATTGTTCTTTTAGTTTCCCATCTACCTTGTTGAAATTTTCTACTACACGAACAACTTTTGAGGTGCAATGAAATAAAAAAATTGGATTCCACAGCATATCACTAGGAAAATGAATCTCTGCAGAGTGATTTTATATTACAAACAATTAAATTAAAAAATTTAAAATTTCTAAACATGCTTGGAAAGATTGACATAGGTATAGGATAAAGAGATTATATAAATAAAAACTGATATGTATCACACACTACACTTCATAAAAGTTAAATACATTTTTTTCTTTATCAACAAGCACCTGACAATCCCCTCGACAGAGTTATGGGCATGGTGGTTTCTTTTCCAGTAATCTACTGGGTAACCTTCTTTTTTTTTTTAGATGTTTATCAAATTAATATATTCAAATTGTTCCTGTAAGAAAAATTAAATTTCTTGCATAATCAATAGTCATGGATACAATAATTTTTTTAAATTTTATTTCTCCTGCTTAAAAGTTTAACAAAAATAATTCTAACTATAAATAGTTTGCAGTTTTACATAAACTAATTTATATGTCATAGGTACCTAACATATGCCTATATATTGTTATGCCACTAGACTGTGTAGACTGGTTAGATGAGACTGGAATTGTACGCTAACGGCCGGGAATATTCTGGACTGCTCTAGATCGTGTGAATGGATGTATAAATAAGACACACGGTGGGCCGACTCTCAATCTTAAGTGAACGAGTAAAGAAGAAATAAGAAAGAGACTTATAAGTGTTCAAGTGTAATTATAGTTAAGACAGTAATTAATCTACTGTTGTTAATTGTTAATTAGTAAATAAAGTAGTGAATAAGTGTTACCTGGACTTTCAATCAACGAATCTACGAGTAGAGGTGTTTGTGTGGATAGCAAACACGTAACAATTTGGTGTCGGAAGTGGATTGGAAGAGAAATTTCTGGAATATTCGAAAAGGTTCTATAGTGTTCTTCTCAGAAATTACTGGTAACACGAAGAATTAAACTACTGAACAGTGTTTGAGGACTATTTCTGGACTGAATAGTGACTTGTGGATTTTCGGGAAGTTTCTAGAACATTCGATTTAGGAATAGCTGCAAAAACGCGAGTGCCGCTAGTAATAACGTGTTGTAGACTGAGAAAAAGGGCTACTAGTGCAAATTCGGGAAAATTCTAGAACATTCTATTTGAAAACAACAGGAGATACGTGAATTGTGTCGACGGGAACGTGTTGTACACTTGAAAACAAGACTTATAAGTGATTTTTAGTGACAATTCTAGAACATTCGATTTAGAAACCACAGAATATACGTAAATTGTGTTAACGGGAACGTGTTATAGACTCAAAACAAGACTTATTAGAGACATTTCGTGAAAATTCTCGAACATTCCATTGCACAATTAGTGGAGAGAAGCGAATTTTGCCAACACAAAAGAAGTATAGACTCTAAATAAGACTTCTAATGCTGTTTCGAGATTTTTTCTGGAACATACCATTATTAAAATGACGTAATATCAACATTTTACGGACTTTATAGTGTAATAAACTTTATTCTGAAATTGAATTACGTGTCGTGGGTTAATTCCAACAACAAGAAGTATGGCGGAGAAGCAAACACAAGACATGCTTGCAGCATTGTTACAACGGATGGACGAACAAGAGAGAAGATGACAGGAAGAAAAAGAACAAGAGAGAATACGACAGGAAGAGAAAGACGAACAAAGGAAGATTATGGAAGATCAAGAGAGAAGACGTCAAGCCGAAAACGACGAACAAGAAAGAAAACGGCAGGAAGAATAAAGAAAAGGATCAAGAAAAGTGGCGACTCGAGGAAAAAGAAGACTTCAAAAGAAGCCTAGATGAGCAGCAGGCAGCCATTTTCTCCCTCACTGAAAAATTTAAAGGAGATGTTATCGAAAAAGTCACTGAAGTCGCAGGGAAAGTCTGTGAAGTCGAAGGACAAGTTAATGAAGTTAAAGGAGAGGTCAGTGAAGTTAAAGAAAAAGTCAGTATTGTTGAAGGAGAAGTAGCCAGGCTCAAGCAACAATTAAGGGAGAGGAGTGGCCAATTGGTCCTGTCGTCTGGTGCTAGGTTACAACCACCTTCCTTCGACGGTCAAAGTTCATGGTCAACTTACGAGACAATTTCCGTTCCAGTTATTTGAACGTGCAGCTGGCATGTTCAAATAACTGGAACGATGAAGAAAAAACAACAGCATTGGTATTAGCACTAAGGGGCCAAGCATTGGATCTGCTTCAAACAATTCCTGCCGCACAGCAACAAAACTTTAGCATTTTGGAGGCAGCGTTAGAACTAAGATATGGCGACTTACATCTCACCCAAGTATATCAGGCTCAGCTCAAATCACGCAGATAATGAGGTGGAGAAAGCCTCCAGGAGTTCGAGGCTGCGGTAGAAAGATTAGCCCATCTAGCTTATCCTGAAGCACCAATGGAATTTCAACAACAGTTAGCAGTTGGTACATTTATTGATGGAATAAGGGACCAGGAAGTTAGGCGAATTGTTAAGTTGGCCAGGCATAAGCTTAGTAGTGAGGCTTTAGTACATGCACTGGAGATTGAGGCTGCCTATAAGGATACCACACAATCAAATCAGAGAGTACGAGCTGTGAGTGTGGAGGAAGACAAAGCATACAACACAACACAAAACCTGATATCTGATCTACACAAGATAATGACCCAATTACTGACAAAATCGAACTCCCAGCAGAGACAAGACCAACAACAAAGTAGTGGGAGGCCGAATGGAGGCATCCGTTGTTATAAGTGTGGCAAATTGGGCCATATTAAGATGAACTGTCATGAGCTCAACATTCAAGATCTGAGACAAAACCAACAGCAAAGTAGTGGGAGACAGAGTAGAGGAGGCATGCGCTGTTATAAGTGTGGCAGAGTGGGCCATATTCAGAGTAACTGTCGTCAGCGCAGCTCTGAGGGTCGCAGTAATGGAGAAGCCGCAGGAAAACTGGCGAGCTGGTACTTCGCAGAATGTGGCACATGGCCTTTCCAAAAGACCGTGTCAGGAAAACTGCAAGCCTTACCACCGTGAGGAAAAACAGCGCAAGGTACAAATAAAGAAAACCGTTAAGATTGATGTTCCGGAGTATTGGACAAAAGAATCGTTAAGGGAAGCGCAGTTAAACGATAAGGAAACTGGTCCTGTTCTGAAATGGAAAGAAAGAGGAACCCGGCCCGATTGGAAGGACATTTCAAATAAATCAGTGGAGCTGAAGGCTCTATGGGCACAATGGGACTCTTTTATAGTAGAGGATAGACTGCTAAAGAGAGAGCGTGGGAAAGTCCAGATGGGAGGAAAGTTACTTTGAAATTGTTAATCCCGAGGTGTCATGTAGCAAATGTACTTCAGCAAGTGGATAATGGAACGTCTGGCGGACATTTTAGCATCAACAAAACCTTGACTTAAGTAAGAGAACGTTTCTACTGGGTAAACAGTCGTCAAGATGTGGAGGCTTGGTGCCGCCGATGTGATGTTTGCGCGGCAAGAATGGGGCCACAAATAAGAAATAAGCAATATAACGCCAAGGCTCCTTTTGAGCGAATTGCCATAGCAAGCGACTGTATGAAGGCTCGTTATGATCTTAAGGCTAATTCAGGAGGTTACCAGGTGGGAGAGTTGGTTTGGCTATATAACCCACAACGAAAGAAAGGCAGGTCCCCGAAACTTCACCACCCTTGGGAAGGACCTTACACTGTCGACACCAGATTAAACGACGTTGTATATAGAATTCAGCAAAGTCCAAAATCCAAGATGAAGGTGGTGCATATAGAGAGACTAGCCAAGTATGCAGGGAACAATGAAGTGCCTGATCGTGACGTTCAGGTTTAAGGAGGGGGCAGTGTTACGCCACTGGACTGTGTAGACTGATTAGATGAGACTGGAATTGTACGCTAACGGCCGGGAATATTCTGGACTGCTCTAGATCGTGTGAATGGATGTATAAATAAGACACACGGTGGGCCGACTCTCAATCTTAAGTTGAACGTGAACGAGTAAAGAAGAAATAAGAAAGAGACTTGTAAGTGTTCAAGTGTAATTATAGTTGACAGTAATTAATCTATTGTTGTTAATTGTTAATTAGTAAATAAAGTAGTGAATAAGTGTTACCTGGACTTTCAATCAATGAATCTACGAGTAGAGGTGTTTGTGTGGATAGCAAACACATAACAATATAAAAGCAATACAATGTATACCTACTATGTATAAATGCATTATTTCTATTTTACACAATTTTCTTAATATTCCCGGAGCAGCTAATACACCTGGGAAAAAAAGGTTGTTGAAGTAAATTTATTACGGATATATTTAAAAATTAGTAATTGCACATACACATACAGAACTAAAATTTTCTATATTGATGTACTTTTCTGTGCTAAATAATAAAACCCTAATGTTAAATAGTTAAATAAACATTTGTTCTTCATTCACTTGGCTAAAATAATTAAAGCTTGCGTAGACTGCAAATATTTTCTAAATGAATGCATTCAGCCTTTCGTTGGTACTTACAGAAATTTATAATTACAATTAATTCTAAACAGAATTATATATGTATCCTGACATAATATATGCTAAACAATGTTTTGAAAGGTGCTATAACTTTATGAAAAGATGTCTTGTCCTAGTTCCTTTCTGCTGAAAAAATTGGATGATTATGGATATTGTTTTGCAGTGGGTAGGTAGCTCATTTTTTTGTAAAATAAAAAATAAAGTTTATTGAAAAAAACACAACTATTTAGATGACTTTCATATTTTTAAGTTAGAACAGGTAGGTATGTGTATAAAAAGACTTCATTTAAAATTTAGCAACCTGTTTGGAAAAATTATTCTAACTAATAATTAGGTATATCTATTCGGTTCAGTAATTTATGAAATTTAAATTTAGAGAAACATAGTAAATTTCTAATAAATAAAACTGATGTGGATAGAATATATGAACTTGTTCAACTCACCTAGAGGTCTTTCCCAATAAAATTTAATAATATTATTTCACAATTCACAGTAAAACCTCCATAACCTCAACTTATCTTCATATTGATACGTAAATACATCAATAATTACATTTTTGAAATATGAATCCATATTGTATATTTTTCTAGATATACATAAGCATATAACAAGTTTTCCGATGGATATCCTAATTACGAATTAAATCATGTTCAGCTTTATTAATTAATACATTTATAGCAGTAAACAAACAAATTTGTCACTCTAGTTCTAAATCATTATAAACAGGTGTATAAACATATTTATGGATAAATAAATCAGCTTTAAAGATATACACGATATTTATAAATAGTTAATCCGACTATTTGAGCAGGATCAAATTTTGGTATTAAGTTTTCAATTCAAAACAAAAAATTGTTGAGACATGATTAGTTGAATAATTTCTAATAAAATGTTTGTAATTGGAGAAATTGTAATTTGAATTATTCCCATTGGATTAAATAGTAAATCTGCGTGTGGATTAATCTACACGCTACGTTTTTAAAAAGCAGATTTAGACTTAAGTCTAATTCTGCTTTGTGATTCCGGCATTAAATGAGCAGTATTTCTACTGGCATCTCTTGTACAGGTATTAGCAAAATAAAAACTGTATCAATTATTGTATACTATACGCCATCTAATACAAAATAAACGGAAAATTTATTTGATTTTAAACGACTACAACGCCCTCGGCGAAGATGATAGTACTACACATAACCAACTGCGCTCTTAAGAAAATTAACAACGAAAGAAAGAATATACTAAAACTACATATTATATAAATTATTTAAACTACAAATACAAATTATTATCTATGACAATATATGTGTCATGTAAATTAACAGAGAAATCGCTGAAAAAGTTACATCTCCTTGTACGTGATTGGGGGAAAAATTCCAATTAATATATAATGTATATAAACTTCCTTTTTTTTTTTCTTTCACTTTTCCTTTCCTTTTTTTTTGCAGTTGTTTTTCTTATTAAGCGAGGTTGTATCAAATCAGGTTAATGAAAGTCATTTTTAGTGAATTAAGCGTCAAATCAGGCTTTAAGAAGAGTCACCAGTCACCATTGAATAAAACTGTATAACAATATTACTATATTTTGCATAAAATTAAAAGTTTTTAATTCTGTAATAATAATATAAGGCAAAATTAAAATATACCAGCACTAAAGTTAATTAGATTAAAAAGGCACTCACATCATTCCTTCCAATCATAAAATGACTCTCCTGCATAGATTCTGCTAACACACTGCATTTTTTTTTACATCCTATATTATCAAGTTGGAACTAAAAATATTTGAAAAAATAAATACTTTAAATTCCTCGTTTAAAAATAATTACTTACTTTCTGTTCTTTGTCTTTCTGAGTAATATTATACACATTAACAGAAGTTTCTGTGGCCACAAATAAAAACACATTTGCAGCAGTCGATTTAAAAGCTAGTCCTGTTATCGCTGAGCTTGAATTTCTAAGAATTTTCTGTTTGGAGCTTCGATCTCGTGTTATATCCCCTCTGTTGAAAATTAATATGAATGATAAAAATATTATTCTATGTTTTATACAGGGTGGGGCAATAGTGCGTCGGACCTTGATATCTCGAATTCTACGATAGCTAGAAATTAAAAAAAAAAAATTCAAGTAAACTAGATAAAAAAGTCTATAACCGGAAATTATTTTTGAAAATACAGGGCGAGTCAAGACGAAATTACTGGTTCAGTGTCTTTTTTTTAAATAGAATGCTATGTATACCAGTACATTTTTTGAAGCCTTTTTCTAGACTCTATTCATTGCTATATTATTATTGACTATCTCCCAATCACTTATATGCAATGAATTTTTTTTGTTGAAATAATGCCATCTGCAGATGCGTATTGAAAAAAACACCAGTCACAATTATGGGTATTAAGAAGAACTTATGTGAATACTAGTTACGAGACATCTAATTAATGTTTTTGAATCATTTTTCCTTTCTAAAAAAGTACAGCGTGGCCAAAAATTATTTTTCAATTAAGAACTTTTTGAATTGAATTTTCTCAAATGAAGTAGAAATGAAAAAAACTTGTATAGGTACTTCTCTACAGCTAATTGCAACCATTTTCGTTTTATTGTGCAATAAGTACAATTTTCAAGAATAACCTTAAAAAATAGAGGTTTCTTCAAATAATTCATTGGAAAAATTATAATAAGTGCTCCACATGTTGCTCATTTTGATTGACACACGTCTCTATATGCTTTTGAAATGAATTTTCTACTGTTCCTAAAATTGCCGGTGTGATAGATCTAAAAGCAGTTATTATCCTTTCCTTCATATTTTGTACTGTTGTTGGTGTGTCTTTATAAACAATTTCCTTCACGTATTCCCATAAAAAGAAATCCATTTTTGTAAGATCTGGGGATCTAGCAATCCATTTAGTGGGTCCATTTCTTCCAATCCTTTGAAGTGGGTAGGTATTATTAAGTGGTCTCTAACTGCATTTAAATAATGTGGTGGAGCACCATCTTGCTGAAACCACATCCTATTTCAAATCCTTTCAGGAAGATTCACCAATAATTGTGGCAGATAGTTTTCCAGAAAATGGAGATAAATAGCTCCAGTCAATGTACCATCAAGGAAATGTGGCCCTATTACATGTTCTCCAATAATTCCTCCCCAAACATTTATAGACCATCTGTGCTGGTTGGTTATCAATTTGCCTAAAAAGGTGAGGATTTTCCAAAGCATAATAATGGAAATTGTGCCTATTAACAAATCCAATTTTATGAAAAGCTGCCTCATCAGTGAATAAAATATTACTAAAGAAGGTGACATCTATTATTTTATCTCTGACCCAATTACAAAACTGTAGACGCCTTTGAAAATAATCAACGTCAGTTCCTGGTGTATTTGAATATGATATGCATGAAACTTATTTGTTTTTAAGATTTGACTTATTCCTACTAATGAGATCACTTCTCTCTGAGTAATATGGGAATTCTCAACCGTTGCCAGCACCACAGAAAACTCATTTTCTTCGTTCACAACACGTTTTATTTTTCACTTTTTTATATTCAACATTTCCAGTTTCCACAAATCTATCGAGAAGGTTTTGGAAGCTGCTAACATCAGAGGAATCCTTCTTTCAGGATATCTTTGCTTATAAATTCTATTGGCACGCAAACAATTTCTGTCTGACTCGCCCAAAACAAGTCATGTCTACAAGTTCTGCTTTATTAAAATTCATTTTGTAAAACTCAAAATATTTTAAATTTATTACAAATGATAACTGACGACCGATAAGTGCGATAAATGTCCGTTTGTACAAGATAATTTATACTAAACTGAGGTTTTATTGCTTGTCGAATAACGAAAACAGCAAAAAAAATTTACAAAAAAACTATTACAGTAAGGGACCAATTAAATACTATTTACCCACTTCAATGGATTGGAAGAAATGGTTCCATTAAATGGCCTCATTTCAAAAGCGCATAGAGACGTGTGTCAATTAAAATGGGCAACATGTGAAGCACTTATTATAATTTTTTCTAATCAATTATTTGAAGATACCTCTATTTTTTAAGTTTATTCTTGAATGTTGTACTTATTGCTCAATAAAACGAAAATGGTTGCAATTAGCCATAGGGAAGTACTTACAAAAATACAAAAAATGTTCGTTTTTCTTTTCTACATCACATCGTTGAAAAATATACAGGGTGTTCCATTTGAAAAAATTGAATACAATTTAAAAAGTTCTTAATTGAAAAATAATTTTTGGCCACCCTGTACATTGTTAGGAAGTAAAAATGACTCAAAAACATTAATTAGATATTCGAAACTAGTACTCACATAAGTTTTTCTTAAAATCCATAATTGTGACTTTGGTGATTTTTTCAATATGCATCTGCAGATGGCATTATTTCAACAAAAAAAATTCATTATATCCAAGTGGTTGGGATATAGTTAATAATAATATAGGAATGAATAGAGCCTAGAAAGAGGCTTCAAAAAATGTACTAATATACATAGCGTTCCATTAAAAAAAAAAGGCACTTGAACCTATAATTTTGTCTCGACTCGCCCTGTATATTTGAAAATAATTTCTGGTTATAGACTTTTTTATCTAGTTTACTTGTATTTTTTATTTTAATTTCTAGCTATCATAGAACTCGAGATATCGAAGTCCGACACACTATTGCCACACCCTGTATAACATACCGATAAAGAATAAGAGAACCATCTACAAATCCTACGGCCATTAACTGAAGATTATCATGTACACATAATGCACTGGCTTGAACAACTTTATTATTAGGAACAGCTCTTGTTATTCTATAGCAATATGGCATTCCATTTTTATCAATTCTGCTGGTATCCCAGACTTTGATTAATGGATTTATACCAGGCTCATCTTGCTAAAATAATCAAATGGAATTGGCCATCATACTAATGTAAGAGTATTATAACTGTATTTACCCCAATTGTAACCAATAATGGAGAATTTCTCAGTTGGTATGAAAAATCTACGCTAATTTCATATCCTCTGAAGCTTGTAACATACCATGAACGTGAAATTATATAAATCTGACCCAAAGAATCACCTAATATCAGATGATTGTTACCATTGGAAGTTGTGGTTACATGACTTTCCTATAAATAAAAAATATAAAATTATTGAATTAAACAGCAAAATTATGTATATATTTGCATATGATATATGGAATTTACAAATTGATATTAAAGTATTACCTTGAATAATTCCGCTATTTTCCCATCATCCACATTTTTCTTTAAATCAAAGAAATGAAACTTTCGCCACTAAAAATAATTAAAAATAATAAATAGGTAGGTGCATACACAAAATATACTAATTATTACCTCCAAAAATGCCATTCTTACAATAATTGGTTAGTCTAATCTGTGATAATACTGGTTTAACTGTTTATCTAACGCTTATTTGATTTGTTTTACGATATACGATATAAACTTTTTCTTTTCTAAGTTTTTGGTTATGACCAGAGACAACGACAACTCCTATTTTATTATTATTAAAAAGTTTTAATGACCTTTCTGTCATATTTTCAAAGCTAAACTTTTGACCTACTACTGATCCCAATGGTATGTCTAAGCATTCATTAATGTTTTCTTTTAATTTAAATAATTATGATTACAATAATTTTGTCACTTCAATTTTAAGCAATTCGACAATTAAATCTTAATCCAAATAAGCTTATTAATGTTTAAAATGAGACCATACACATGAAATGTATTTGATGGGTCATTAGATCTACTTCTCATTAGATAAACAATTAAATTGCAATATTCAAAATCTCTCAAATTGTGATAGAACCTGTAGAATCAGGTAATATACCTTATTTCAAAATATGTGACTGACACAAAATTTGGTGATTTGTAAATTCGTAACAACTGGGAATTAAAATCACCCTGGTGCATATGGCGCTGCGATCAGACGAGTAACGATAAGTTCTTTTTTTGGTTAATTTGATTTTGTGGGTAGAAAATTATGTACTGTTTGTATTAATCCAGAGTTGATAAGTAAATTCAGTGTTTAACCTAAAAATGTCACTATTACAACTTTATATTTTTTTTGTATTATAGTCCTTTGGCTTAAAATGAACACGCATTGCCGAAGTTAATACTTTTCCCATCATATAAGCTTCTCTTAAAAAATGCAAATAAATTTAAAATAAAGTATATACAAGTAGTGTTATTTGTGTAAAATTTTAATTGAAGTAATTATAATGATTTAAATTATCATCATATTACTGGTGCATTATACCAGTATGTGAAAATACTTCAATAAAAACGCCAGAAAAACTTTTGTCCAAGTTCGAAGAAACGGAAAACGCAGAAAAGTGTAGTTAAAGATGGTTAAACCGGATCCAAAGGAATTTTTAAAAACAAGTTGCGTTTTTGCATGCATGGATCTTTTTGATGTAATTAAAGCAATAATACTAAAAAATAAATAAAAAAAATAATTAAATAAAAAATAATGTGTACAGTATATGGCACGGTAAAACAGGGATCCAGCATTTTGAATTATTTTTTTCATTTTCTTATGTTATCTTGGGGCACTAACGAAGATAGTTCCCACCATGGATTTTGTGTGAGCTTACTGGGTGTTACTGAAAATAATCAGACACAAAGTTGTCCCCATTATCCCTTTTGCGGTGAGATTTATTTTTAGTAAATTTTATTATTTAAATAGATTTCAATCACAAACTCACAATTTATGCTTGAAAACGATAAAGAGATATCCAAAAATATATTTTCTAAAGGTACATACATACAGTGTGTATATAAAATTCTTACTTAACAAAGGTAATTTTATATATAAAAAAAAAACATTTAAATGTATAAATTTTGGGGGTTTTAATTCTATCTATAAATAACAATTTAGGAACCAGAATGGCATTAGATATTACTAGCTGTTCACGAGTTAAATATAAAATACCTAAATAAAATTATGCTCAAACTGTATCCATGTTAATGTTCAATTTAAATTTCCTTTCATACGGCTTTATGATCACATCCATGTTAAATTTATTTCAACTTCAGTTTATTCTGATATAAACATTTTAACAATAGAAGTAAAATAAAAAAAAATTGTTTGTACGTTTATTAATTTTAAAATACAGTCTCGCTATATAGCTACACAAAAAATATATATCTGTCTACTTTTAGAACATATAACAAATTTCAACAACTAAATTATAACCAAATATAAAGATTCACAGTTTTATAATAATTTAGTTCTTTTTTTTTTGATTTAATCATTATCATAGACATATCACTTTTCAAATAATTTTTTATATACAATATTGTTATTTTTACAAATACTATTTAAAAATAAAATAAGTTATGTAATATTGAATATGTTTTCAGTTTTGTAGGCAGTTATGGCACGTCAGGCCTTACAGTAAAAAAAATCTTTACTTTTAGAAAATCATCAATAAACGAATAAAATATGAGTGAATTCCTAACATTAATATAATGTACAATGTACATCAGCATTTCTTTTACCAAGAAAAATTATGTTTTACAAGTACATTGCAATGCAATGTAAAACATTGTTATACTCGAGTTATCCACCATAAAAAATGATCCTAATTAATCATGTGACCTAGTGTATTTGAAATAATTGTAGCTTCGATGACTTCCTGTGCTATGAACAATAATAGATATCGGGTAACGCTGCCATTCCTTTACCAATTATCATTATAATTTGTCACAGCATAGCTCGAACTTAATGCATGTCCTAGGTGGAACGATTCATCGGACCAGAACCAATACTTGGCATATCCTCAAGTACTGCCAAGATGGCTATCTCAACCTTGGCTGAAAGGCAAACTCTCCAGTATTGGCAAGAGTTACCAGGATTAGTTCATTCGAAGGCGTTTATAAAATACCCTTTGAAATCAAGCGCTAAGAAACTTTTAGAGTTAAACAGGGTAAACCTGAAAACTCTAACAGGCCTATATACCGGGCACTGCCGACTAAACTATCATCTGCATAAACTCGGCCTAGCGGAAAACGCCGTGTGCCGTCTATGCCTGGAGGATGATGAGAAGGCAGACCACATCTTATGCACCTGTCCCGCTGTGGAGAGGATCCGATTCTCAATATTTGGCAAAAGGCAACTGCTGCCAGAGGATCTGGACACATTCTCACCCAATAAAGTTATCAGTTTCATTAAGAGACTGGGTTGGGTGAAAAATAATTAGGCGTGAGCCACAATAGGTCTGCTGTTGGCGGCAGTGGAGGGTCTACTGAGACCCACTCACAACAAACCTAACCTAACCTAACCTAGGTGGAACACCCCATATAAGGAATAATGTTTCACAAAGAAAAACCTAGTTGGAAGCATATAACGAACTGATTCTGTAACTAATTTTTTTTTATTTGTTAAACAATATTTAGACTAATTAATAATATGGCAAAAACTTTAATGGCTTTTAATTCATACAAATAAATTGGTGTATTCAATTGGCATACCACTTTAAATCAGCACTGAATGCTAAAAAAAATATATGGTAAAAAACAAAATAACAAAAATATAATAGTTTTTAAATAAACTTGTTTAGAACGAAAAAATTTGAAATGCTAAGTAGAGCTGAGGTTGAAAACTCAATAGCTTTGTCACAAAATGAAACTAATAACATCTCATGAAAAACGAAGGAGCTAAATGCTGTCACAAATCTATTTGCCCTGTAAATCTCAAAGTTACAGAAACACCATACTGTAGAAATTTTATAGAAAGTTACTATGTTCAAAAATACAAATTATGGTCAAATTAATTATTCGCCATTGAGAGTTCCCACTTCTGATAGGAATATTTGATTTATGTACCAGCTATAAATGTTGAGGACATTTTCCCATTTAAACTCATTCAGCCATTATCTTATTTAAATGACATCATATCACTAGTTTCTACACACTGAACTCAGTGTTTTTCAAATTGGTGTCGTTTTCGATTTACTGGACAAGTGAAAAATTTATTGCCCTGAGTATATTTTTATTTTTTATTAACACAATGATATAAATAAGGATAATCAATTAAAAACTATATGCAAGCTTTTTATAAATTACATTTAAGTTATTTAACAGGTAAAATAGATTTGGTATAGTATTGTTTATAGCATTTTTTATATTTCTGTATCTCTATGCTATATATACTGTAGGTTCTGTTTTAAACATTCTGTTATATTTCAATTGAAGTGTCACTGTTCTTAGTATACAATGTGAAATGTGTCAAAAGATCATGGATCGGCAATATTTATTGTCTGAAAAATTATTTAAAAAAATTGCTGATAGTCTACTATTAATAAAAAAAAAGTAAATATAAACAAAAATTATTAAAAAAATACAGAATTCACTCATAAGTTATCATTATCAGCCATATATTCTATTCATTGTAAAACATTAAAAAGCAAAATTTATTTGTCGTATCTCTCTTATAGGTGCTAGTGGTACAAATATTAGAGGAAAAGTTTATAAACATATTTTAAGGGCTTTTTTGACCCCCAATCAGAAGACATCATGTTGCAGTTATAAGTAATGAAAATGCCTCCATTTAAGATTTTTGGGGAAAGCTGTTATGTCAATATTTATCATAAAAGAGAAAAAAATAGAAACTGGTGTTTATATCCCTTAATTAAAGATAAATCTAGATTAAATTAAATAATTCCTTATAAGTGCAACATTCAATCTTGAGTTCTTTTTGAGATAGTATAATGAACTCAGAATTAGTTCCTCCTATATCAAATTTTGTGCATTATCACAACTATTATACAAAAATAATCTTATATAATTTTAATTCATATTTAATTGGAAATAGCTAAAACATTAAAATACTTAATACTGAAAATTACACAATCAGTCACGGTATCGTTTCTAGTTTATTCAAAACAGTATCTAGTATTATGGTGCACCCTTGTATGATTATTTAAAAAAAAAATAATAAATTTAATGAATGTCTAACATTAAAAAATTTATTTGCTCCTTTCTAACTTCCACGGTTACAGTATCAACAGCTTTTTGGTTCTACTGATAAGTGCCCATCATAATAAGGTTATCTAACTATCATATATTTTACTCTATAAAATACACTGAACATCGCACAGTGCAGGCTGCATAAACTAAACCTGGTGTGCTCTAATCGAACCCAAATAATATCGCTAAATGGGGATTTAAACATGAGGTTACATTTGAGGTTATCTCATAAAAACTATCAGGTTACCTTATCAAAAATTTTAGTGTACCAAATCTTAGATAAAGTTTACTACACATATATTCAGGTATAATAATAATGACTTTTGATTTAATAGACATTATTAAAATTATATGTTTTATTTCCCGCATTATTCTTACAGAGCTTTATATATATAGAATTAAAATTCCACTTAAAAAATATATTGGCTCCTCAAACATAAGGGCAGAACTTGCACCTCTCCATATTAGACCAGAATGTCAGACACAGGTAGCTGGGTTACATATAGAGGGTGTCCAAAAAGTACACAACACCCTTATAAAATGCCAATTAACTTAGGAAAAAGTTATAGAAAAGGAAATTTTCGTTTTGATCATCTCTTGGCTTTTAATCTTTTTGTCAATTCAAATATACAGGATGTGCAAAAATAATTTTTCGTCTTGATAAACAGTACTTTTCACACACATAAAAAATTAAAAACCAAGAAACGGTCAAAACAGACATTTTCTTTTCCATCACTGTTTTTAAAGTTAATATTTGTCATTTTATAAGGGTGTTACGCACTTTTTGGGACACCCTGTAAATTTGATGGAATAGTTTTAAAATAAATTAAAAATGATAAATTTTTAAATATATTTTATGTGTATAAAACTAATCAATAAATTGGACGGATAATGATGCTGTATAGACAGCAATTTGTTGCTCTAAAATTATATTTTTATTACATTTAGAGCTCCGAATTTAGGTATTGATGCCATCAAAACCAAGATTGGCTGTAGGTTATGTGTCAGCTTGTAAATATGTTCATGTATGACACAATAGGTTGGTTCCAGAAGAAAATCACAAGTGGTTTGCTGCATTTTTTTGAATGCCCATGCGTGAACTCTGACTAATTTCAAACCAGTTGGCAATTAGTTCTGTTGGAACGAATTGTTTCATATTGACAGTATGTTGTAAATAATTTTCATTTCTTGTGATTAGTCTTTCCTGGAGCAGATCTAAATATTCTTCATCATCCGATGAAGTTGATGATTCTCGATTGCCGGAATCCTAAATTTTTTATACTGTTTTTACCAATTGACAAATACAATACTAATAAACAGTTCTTACAAAATGTATAAAAATTGAACATAAATGTGTATAAAATTACATAAAATTCGCAAATACGTAAACTACTCAAACCATCTCAAATCGGTTGCACACTAATCAAACAATTTGCTGGAACACTATAATCTTCTGTGTGCATGTCTGTGACAGTTTAAAACCATTTCTAATTGCTGCTGGAACAAACTTAATATATCTTGTCTAAAAAGTGAATTATCTAAAGTATACTCACGGAGACCAATCAGGAGACATAAAAAAAACTGTCTGTGTTGTGCATGTGCATGTGGCTGTAAGTGCAGTGATTGGCTAAGACAATTCAGTAACATTTTGGTTTAGTTCGTGTGAGGTCCTTTTGCACAAAATTTAAAATGTCTAGTTCTAAACATTATTTATAATTTTGGATAAAGTTATATTGGCTATCAAAATGTAAAAAATTCATATTTCTCCTTTTAAATGTGCATCACAAATAGTTTTTGTGGAGAAATACTAAATTTTAAACAAAAGTGTCTTGCCTGAAGTGTGGTTAGTCATGTGTATTTGCTTACAGCTCCTGGCAGCTTTCCGTGAATATACTATGGTTTTGACCACAATATGTTGCATACAACCAACACTTCCACTAAATCTAAGTTAAAATCTATCAGTTACGCCATTCACACTCCTTTTATGGTTTTCTGAGGAAACGTGTTTATTAATATTTGTGTTACATACTCAAGAAAGTGCTTTGTCACAGCTACTGCAATATAATCGTGCACTGTTAAATTGCAATTCCGGGATATCGCGAATCCACAAATTAACTATAACCTGTGATGATTTACAATGAAGCATTTGAAAAAGACCGATCGGTTCTATACAATTTCATGCTGTTGTTACACATGACTTGCCATTATGCAATGTACTGACAAACTGCATGTGTTCTCCCCCTTCCCGTTATACTCAATTGACCCACAGGTAACTACGTAAATTCCCAGAATTACCAAGGTGTAGTGCAATTGTAAAACAATCTATTATGTTTTTATTTAATATGTGTTTTCCAATAAAAACTAGTTTATGGATTAACATTTTAAAATGAAATAAAATTCATACGGAACGTTTCAGTAGTTGTTTACAATATAATATTATATCTGTATAAAAGCCGTCACTGGGAACTTATACCTCCGTCAGAGCTCTACTTATCAATAATCCATCATGCACTCCAATAAGAAGTAACTACGACCACATTCAAAGCTTTTTTAGTTAAAATACTTCAATTACGTATACAAATAGATTACGCTACCTAACCTAAATTATCAAATTTATCAAATCACACATTGTTTATTTTTAAAACCTTATCCTTCCAGATAAATTGCTATTATATAACATGTCAAATAAATTCGGACGTCATTTGTTACTTTATTTAATTTTGTAGTTGTCATAAATATATTAATACAGATTTGGCACCATTAGTGAAAACAACCATATTTACTCTATTTAGGAATGAAATCACATTTGATTAATATGTTCAATAAAATACAACTAAAAAAAAATAATAAAGCAGAAGTTGCCCATTATGATCGAAAAACGAAAAATTTGGGAAATCCTTTTCTCTCAGTATATTCGTTGCAGATTGGCAATGTCAACATATCCCCATTGCAGAGGACTTTTGATCCTCAATAAACATTTTGCATATTGGCATAATTTATTTAATATATGCGATCGATGTGGATACATATCAATGTCAATTTTGTTTATAGTAATATATACATATGTCAAAGTTCATTTCAAATATATGAGATTTGTCCAAAGAATATCCAATTATATACTGAATATAGATCCACAACGATTGCAAACAAGTAGTTTGAAAGTCAGATCTGCGTTACTTGCAGCAAACATGTTACTATTTTTATTTCTACAATCGTTATTTCGAATAAATGATATTTGTCTACATTAATTTTGCTTAATGCCAAAGGTGCACTAGAATACATTAGAAAGAATATTTTCCAACTGCCAGGAGTCATTCTAAGAAACAAAAATCATTTTTTGTCTAAATAAAAACTAATGAGTCTTAAAAATTAATAATAGCTTAACTAAATTTCTATAATTGGATCTGGAGGCACTAAATCAAAGTACATTTCATATTTTATCTACAATAAAAGATTTCCTGTACCTACAATCGATTTTTTTTTTTTGTAAAATAATGCCCAATCAAGCCTGATAAAATGTACTAGTAATCGCAGAGGAAGATATCAGTACTGAGAAAAAGAGGAGAATTAAAAAATTATGCTGAAGTTCACTACCTGACCTTTTTCCCAACTATCCACCATTCATTTGCTTTTCTAACCTAACTTTCAGCGTCAATTTTTCTTCTTTCAAATCTGCTAGTTCTTGACTCAATTCTTGACAAATCCTCAGCAAAACAGTATTCTCCTCCTGCAATTGCTTGAATAATTGCCACTTGGCTTTATCTTCTAAAGTTACAGGGGTATCTCTACCCTTCACCGGTTTTCTATAAATTTCAAATGCTCCATGTTTTCTAGGCGCCTCTTCACTAGCTTCCGAAGCACAAAACTGCGCAAACAACTTTTTTCTTTCAGCCTCATATACATCGCCAGGAAATATACCCTCTGAAACATTTTCGTACTTTTCAAATTGGTCAAAATTGGCAAACGGAGTGTCAGTTTCATGAGATACACAATCTCCTTCAGATCTTTGATTAATAAGTTTCTTCGAGCCTTGAATATTGGGACTGACTCTTGGTGGTACCATAGGTGGAGCACCTAACTTACTCAACCTGTTCAAGTCCAGTGATGAGCTGCGTCCATGTGTTTTAAAGGGTCGGGGAGGTGGAGGGGGAGGTTTTTCTTTTTTGGGAGGAGGAAATGCAGGGAGACTAACTGGGCCCTCTTCACTATTATTCTGATTTGTTGGAGGTGGAGGTATAGCACCTGGTCCAGGTATATTAATTTTCTTGGGTTGAGGACGCTGTATAGCACTGTTTTGTGCGCTAATCGACAAACTTTGCATGTTTTGTGTCATTTGCAAGGTGTTTGTTGCATCTATGAATTTTTTAGGACTATGCAGATCAATATTATCAGATTGGTCTTCCGTCTGGTTATTAGATACTTCGGGCGTTAGTCGTAAAGGTACAGGATGTAGTATTTTTGGATCCTTGTCCAAGGTGACTTTCTGAAAATCAAAATTGACTGGTTTAGGCCCTGGAGAGGAAACAGAACTTGTAGGACTATCTACAAACTTGGTCCATTCTTTAGCAGTATCCTTAGTTTGTGGCGATAGGATAGGCTCTGTTTCTGGACTAACTGACACAGGAGTTTCACTTCCTGGCAATAATGTTGGCGGTAGGACGTCTGGAAGTTCTATGTGGTTTCGTCGTAGTACTACAAGATGCATGGCAGTATTAAATTCTTGTAAAGATAAAGCGCCATCTTTAGTAACATCAGCTAGTTGCCATATTTTTCTAAGTTCGTGTACAGGAAGGCGGGACTTCTCAAAGAACATTCTTGCTACAGGGCCAGCTAATAAGGCATTAGTATCAGGTTGGAGGGATCTAAATTGATTTGTGTAGTATTCACGTTGCTCAGAAGTAATCGTCCATACTTCGTTCGATACCTCAGTATCTTCTTCACTACTGTGCTTATCTGATGACTCCTCTTCAGTTCCTAAATAATAACATTTCATCTTTTACACAATTTTTATAAAAAAATTATACTATCTAACCACATAGAATAACATGTTTCATTAAGTTATTAAAAAAGTAAATACAATAAAACTTTCTACTAATGATCTGATAACATGTTTCGGAACGTTTGTGACCTGTCAGGCATTCTTTGGTGTTATATTTAAAACAGCAATATCAAAATTACGCACAACTTTGGCAAACTCTATGTATCGAGAAATTTAATCATAGAAAATAATTTTTTCAAGTTTTATATAAATATTAAATTATTATAACAGGTCTGGTTAAAAATTATCTCTCACCTAATAACTGTCTTTGTTCTTCAGAAACTAGACCTTGCCAAGCACCTGTTACTACCCAGCTCCTATCTTGTACGCTATTGGTAGGAGTTGGACTATCCGATGCCGTACTGGAGGCATCTGGCGATCCATTTCTCACCGTTTCACTATCTGCCTCTGAATCTGTGCTTGCTGTGTCGACCTGAAATAGCAGTTTTGAGGGTTATCATAATTTATGAAGTTTATATAAAAAAGTTATTGCCTAAAATGTCTGTAGAACTAATCCCTTCAGTTTGATGAAAATTATAGATCAGACTTTAGGTTGTATAGCAGGAACGTACTTAGGAGTGCTGCTGTAATCTTTACATAACTTCAAATAGTATTTATTTTATTATAACTATTTCTTGTTGCCACACAAATAAAAATGGGATAAATATACTAGTAGAATATTTTTAGTAGGTGAAAAATATAAAGGGTGCAATGCATGTCAAAAATTTAATGATGTTTTGGGCAATATGGTGACAACTCAATCTATCTTTGCTCTAAAATTCTTCCTTAAAGAGTTAAAGACTTTCAAACTTGAAAATAAAAGAGAATATTTGCTGTATCTAAATTTGTTATCACTGTTATTACTTTGTATTTGTTTGTGGTCTGTATGGCATAAGTAATTTCCTACTGTTTCCATCCTACAAAGATTACATTTCTTTTTTTGTTTAATATGAGGTAAGAACCCTAATTTATGAAAATTCTAAAGTTTCTAGAAATCATGCATAATTTATTTATTTATCACTTAAGTATTTTATAATTTTAAAGTTTTTGCCTTATCTTGAAACAAATACATGTGTTATAAAAAATGATTATAATAGACACAAATTATGCCAACAGCAGTAATATCAAATAAATGCAAATAATCTATGTTTATTACTTATGACGTTTTTTCCATGCTATTTTATTACCTGTTCGGTGTAATCATTTACATCATGTCGTAATTCTATTAAGTCAGGAACAGGGCTTTCACTCTCTATATTGGTCCATGTAAATCGAGGAAGTGGGAGATCAATTTTTGAAGAAACTACTTCACTTCTAATGGGTATATTGGCTTGATAAGCTGCCACTAATTTTAGAGCAGAAAAGAATTGCTTTCTATTAAGATAGTTAGATGACTGATTCCAACAAATATCTGAAATCTAAAAAGAGTATACATATATCTGTCTCTCTTATACATACCAAAACTTTGACAATCGAGAGAGGACCCTATTTTAGGAAGAAAAGTTTCAAGAACCATGCATCATAATTTGTTCAGCTTGGGCGTTGAAATATATTTTTTTAAGTTCATTTTTTAATGATCTTAAATAGATTGAGATATCAATATAAAATTTAGTACACTTATTGAACAGTTCATAAGCAATATTCAGTAACTAGTTTAATAAATCAGATATACCGGGTTTTTTAGTTTTCGAATCCATCTACCGTTTAAACTCATCAATCCCTTTTATATTACACCCCTGGTAATTATTCATTTGGAATGGCTAACTAATTGGACATATTTTTGTCAATTGAGGATATTCAATATATTGCTCCGTTTAGAAGTTATTTTGCATAATTCATTACATAAGATTACTTAATAATCTAAAAATAATGAATTTTACCTCAGGCAGGTGCTTTGTCAATGGACCGCATTAGTGTGACTTACTATGTTTTTGAATGAGTAATGCAAAATAACTTCTAATGGGAACACAACATCGAAAATCCTCAACTGATAAAAAAGTTTCTAAATTGATTGGCCATTCCAAACGATGTATGTTTACTGAAACTTTTTTCTTAAAATGATTGTTGAAGGTTTGATACTTAAAAGTGGGACACCCTGTATAGACAGATAATAAGTAGGTATGGTTGTTCCAAAAATACAGGGCATAAATTCAAGAGATGAAATTTACCAATACTTTACCTTTCACTAGATAAAATTAAGGCATAAAGAGGATTATGGTGTGGGCATACACAAACATGCACATCACATGTCCCAATTTCCACTGAATGATGTAAATGGTATTATTATCTCATCCTCCCTCCTTTAGATTTCTAATCAAATCTTCTGCCAGGTGACGTAATACACGCTTTGAACAGAATACATGGTCAGATGCCCACATCACATTCCTGTTTACACCATGGATGCAAAATAAGTATAAAAATGCTTGTCAATTTGATACAGGATTATTTAATTTATTAATTAGGAAAAAAACGGGTTTTTTTTTTTGGTAAACATTTACAAAAATAATATAAGAACATTATAAAAATTTGTTAAGACTTTAGATTTTTGGTTAATGTTTAATAAAGGTTAGTGTGGGTGTAATTGTAATGTAGTTTTTTTTTAAATCTTTTTTAACTCCCAATTAGGAAATATTTAAGAACATGCCCATTGAAGCTTTTATTGTTTTATTAAGAGACTCAGTTCTTGAATCTATACAATCCATTTTTTGAACAAAAAAACGAGTAATTCAAGAGTAAGGCAAAACGAACTGTTGCAATTTTGCTTTTGATATACAACTTGAGCCCTTCATATTCAAAGAAAATGAGAGTTTCCAAGTCAGAAAATGAAGTAGTTATATACAAACATAGATGAATGCGGCAGTATATATAACTAAGTAAAAATTATTACAATTACTCAGATTTCCTTGAAGCTAAAAAAAGATTTTAAATAAATTGATACATGTTTTTACTTTTTTACTTAAAAACTCTTCACATTATATCTATTATAACTATATAAACAGGACACGGTTAAAAAGTGATTCATTCATGCTTCTTGGACTGACAATTGGAGGTATTTAAATTTACTGTCAAAGTTTTGTTCTAAGTCTATGTTGAATAATTTATTCTATTATAAATAACATTTACATAGGTAAGGACTTATATTTAGCTAATCCCAATCATAAAATGCAATTATTTAAGTAAGGAGCCGATAACATGTTTGCACAAATCTAACCATATTTAAATAATAATAATAAACATTTTTCCATTACAATAACGATAATATTAAACAAGTATGTTCAAAAACTATCATTTTTAATAATAAAATTCTATGTACAAACTATGTTAACATTATTAAAGAACAGAAACAAATTACCTGAGAAATTACATCTTCGGGTACATTTCCAGATTTTATTAATTCAATAGTTTTCGTTAAAGTTGCTTTTCCAGATTTTTCTTCATCACAGCATAGAAAAACATCAGAAAAATATCTTTGTAAAGTATCTGACAGATGCAGTTCGTCCATTTTTATATTTTATGACTTTGACAGCTGATAAATAAATTACACTCTACCGATAAAAATCGGCCTGTTTTTCTATGTACGATGTAAAGACAGAGATGTCTCTGTATAGAAACTATAAGAATGTTTTAATTAGAATTTTGATTCCTAGGTGCCGCCTGATTAAACAGCATTTTAAAAATCAAATATTTCTGTCATTTGACTCATTTGTGTATATATTATAGTTAGACACCCAAAAGATCTGATTATAATAAATAATAATAATAAATAATGAATGTTTTATTTACAAGATTATAATTTTTAAAACTGTCTTGTTCTCAATTTTATCGTTAGAGGGCGGAGGGTGAGAGCTATTTTTGCTTTTGAATAGGTACCGTCATAGCTCTTTTTCTGTTCTGTGGTCATAGCTTTTGAAACTGAGGGAAAATAAACAGTGTGATCTGCTAACTGAACGTGTTGTTTTAAGTGTATTTTGCAGTTTTAAGAACCAATATTGGTTATTTAACATCTAAAATAATTCTTATTGTTTATTTCGTTAATTTTCTGTGCTCAAGATGTGTAGAGTTGAGTTTGTATTTTACAGAATTTTGTCGTGGTGGTTTATATGCTTATACTTTGAAAAAACCAGTACAAATATTGATGTATTTCCGAATGTTACACATGGGAATATTTAGTTTTTGAGCTTGAGCGTAGTGCCTTTCACAAACCAAGTTAACATTTTACTTCTATAAGTATTGTTGAAGTTTTTTTGACAGTTAAAACTTTCTTTGTGACTTCTTGTTTGAGGATTATTAACTTCCATTAAATTTATGAATGTCAGCCACAAAATAACTCTTAGATATGACCTGTTCATTTCTAAAATAATGGTGTTATGTCAGTCCACTTAAGCAGATTTTAAGAGGTTGAATATTACCTCTTATAGATTTCACAATGAATACTTTTTTTATACATTCTTTATGGTGGTGTACAGTATATGCAACATGTATTTCTTGATAATCTGTTGCAGCTTTTGCTCCTTATGTTGTCCTGATACTCCTGGGGCGGGGAGTTTCGCTGCCTGGAACTGCCGCCACGACATGGTTTTTAATGAGGGCTACCGTTTTTAGGGTTAGGCTCACCAGTTGGCGCCACTGGCAAGTAAGGTAGCTGTCAAAAGTTATTGTTAGGCGTGGATTAAGTGCATAGGATTTTATTATAATTATTTCGTACCCAGTAAATAAAAAAACTTGTTAATTATGCCTCAGTGTTGTGCAGTTCCATGTTGTTCGGAAGCAAAAGACGGACATATGTTTTGAGAGATAAAACTCGCCAAAAACAGTGGTTGGAAGCGATTCGCAGGGATAACTATACTCCTTCGAAACATTCGCGTGTTTGTAAGAAACGTTTTAATCCTGACGATTATGCGTTACCAAAGGAGCCTACTACAGAAAATCGTAAGTAATAATAATCATGCCTGATATAACTTAACCTTAATGACATATAAGACACCTCTGATAGGTACAATAATTTCCCTACTGAGCAAGTAAATTACTGCTTTCCCCTTCTGCCATGTTAAGTAAATGTTTTTCAGCTACATCTTTGCTAAAAAAAAGAAGCAGTGCCTAGTCGATTTCCCTGGAATGGTGAAAACGAAGATAAGATGGGAATGAAAAAAAAAACGTGCGGAGAGAGCTCTTCAACGCCAAAAAAGGCGTATGGAAAAAGAAACAGCACCACTTTATTTGAATACAGACAAAAATAAACCTGAAAAATATTTTGTAAGTACATGAATAGGTATTGGAAATACTATACTGATGAGTGAGTAAAAAAAGAAAGAAAACTGGCGCCACTGGCGGTCAGTTTTACAGCGTCTACGTAAGACCGTTGCAAATAATAATAATAATAATATAATAATATTACTTTATTCATCCAATAGATCATTTACATGATATAGGACAGGTACGGGGATCAAAACAATTTATACATGTTCACTAAATAAGAAGTCAGCAGTTACTTCAGAACTGACAATTATACACAAAACATAAAATCTAAAATAACTTTACATATTAAAATGAGATTTATTGTATTGATAATAAAAGATTGTCATTAAAATTTTACTTTTAATAAAAGATTGTCACAAAATTTTTAATTTTAATTAAAAGTCGTCACTCATATATTCATCTAAAGAGTAGTAGCTTTTACTTCTTAGCTCAGATTTAATTTTAGTTTTAAACTCTCTATCACTGAGTTCTTTATATGAATTTGACAGTTTATTAAATACCTTTATAGCCAAAAATTTACAAAGCAGCACTAACTCGTCTCTCTTCCAGCGAAGATTTTACCCATCTGACCAGTACTGGAGCAGTACCTCTAGTCCAAAGAGCATCGCAGATAGATGCTTTATCAAAGGCTCCCTCTATATAAAAAAATACTGCTAGGGTGACCTCCTTATGCAGGAGGGCCCTTTCTACCTTATGCACGACGGCGTGAAGGGCTGTCTCCGTGGACCCCCTCGCCTATATGCGTGCTGATTCTTGTGGAATGGGTACCTGGCTAGGTCCCCTTCCAACAGATATCTGTCCACTATACTTTCCAGTGCTTTTAGCAGGAAGGACGTGAGACTGATCGCCCTAAACGATTTGGCAGCTGTCTAGTCCTTTTTCCCACTTTGGGGATGAAGATCACTTTAGCTGACCTCCAGGTCAGGGGAACATATCCCAGTGCCAGACTGGCCACAAATATTCCTTTTAAATGCGGTAGAAGAATATCCAGGCCCTTCTGAAGCAGAGCTGGGAAGATCCCGTCTGGCCCCGCTGCTTTAAAGGGCTCGAACTCATTCACTGCCCAGACTACGGCTCCGTCCTTTACAATCTCCTCGGCAAGCCGCCAATCAACTGGTGGCATCGGCCCCTCCGAGGGTACTGCAACGGTAGGGCATTCGCCCGGGAAGTGAACCTCTAAGAGGTGTGTTAATGACTCCTCCATAGAAGTAGTCCAAGTCCTTTCTTGCCTTCGTAGTGATCCTATTGTCTCCCTTGTCTCACAGCTGAGTATTTTCATCAGTCTGGCGGTTTCCGGTAGGGAGTTCATTTCCCCACAATACTGCCGCCAGCTTTCTCTCTTGTTACGCCTTAGTTCTTTTTAAAATTTCTCCTAGCCTCCTTAAAGTCGTCCCATGAGGAATCCGTCCCTCTCTTGATAGCCCGATTATTAGCACGTCTGGCCGTCCGGTGCAGGTCATCAAGCGACCTACTCCATCATCTGGCCCTACCTACTCCCACCACCTTGAGTGGGCAGGCTTCCTCATATGCTGAGACTATATGACTTTCTAGGCTGGCTACCTTTATGTCCAATTCCTCAGGGGAGATAATCCTCCCCCCCCCCCCGGTTCGTCTTGAAGACTTGCCAGAGTAAGGAGATACCTCTCCCAGTCAGTTTTCCTTAGATTTCTTCGGAGGGTGTCCTCTGCCCTATTGGACCCAATCTTGAATCTAATCATCCTGTGATCGGACATCGAGATATCCTGAGTTACCCTCCAGTCAGAAATTTTTTCCTTCAAAGTTTGAGAGACCAGCGTAATATCTATCACCTCCTGGCGGATACGGTTGATAAACGTTGGCTCTTTTCCTCTGTTCATAACCTGTAGGTTCGTCGACACCAGGTACTCTAGTAGAGCTTCACCCCGGGTGTTGACGTCGGAGCTGCCCCACGCTATATGATGAGCATTGGCGTCGCATCCAATTATTAATGGAAGACCTTCATTCCTTGCAAATGCGACTATATCTTCTAATTCCTGAGTAGGCGGTAGTCGCGCGTTATCATATGGAAGATAAATACTGCTAACTACTACCTTATATTTCATATTTCTTACCTTATATTCTAGGACGACTCTTGTAGCATCCTTGGTTCCAAGTCGGGGCAGTGGCACCAACTGCAGATCTTTGGAGGCTACTATACAAGTTCTTGGTCGGTCGTCCCCTCCTTTCTTTCCGACTATCACCTGGTAGCCGGACATTCCTAATCCCCTCACTCGATTCCTAAAAACGTAGGGTTCCTGAATTAGTACAATTTCTCCAGTTTTACCTGTCAAGAGGTTCACCAGTTCCCCAGTGGCATCCTGACTGTGCTGGAGATTTATTTGACTCACCCGCAATAGGTCCATGGGATATGCATGGTGCGGGTTTAGGTGACCTATTTCCCTTTCACCTCGGTCGGCCTCGACATGTCGACCCCGGAAGGCCCCTGGCGAGTGGCTCCACCCCAAGCCGATAACCTGCGCACTGTCAAAGTTACCAGCTCATAGTAGAGCACCCACCCGGCGCCCTCCAAGTGTCTGATCGTGTCTTGGCCAACCATGAAGATCAGGTGCCACCCACCAGGACCACCTGTTGTCTCCAGATGCCACCATGTCCCAATGTTGAGGGAGCGGTTCTGGAGGGCCAACACTCTAAGGACTCGGCTAAGGTCGACCTCTTGGCTTCTCAGCCAGAAGCCAACCCTCTCCGGCCATGGGGCATCAGCCGCTCGCAAAGCGCGGAAGCTGACGTCTCCCTCGACCAGAGTTGCCAGTCCTCTAGGAGCCAACGTCTGGAGGTTTAATCCTCGGCAGATATCAGTAACCAGCCCGGTTCTACCCGGCCCGAGTTCCTGAAATGAAGTTTCGGACCCTGAGGACCCCCTTCGGGGCCCGCCATGGTCCGCAACATCTCCTCCACAAGATGTCCTCTCAGACGCTCTGCCTCTTCAGGTGTGATAATACCAGCCTCACGGCTAGACATTATAACGACCTGATTTTCTCTCCTGGCAGCAGAACTATAGCTGGCCAGTTGTGGCCCGGCCCCTGAAGCCCGCAGGTTTGCAGCCCCTGTGCTCCCCCTAAGTAAGGGAGACACATGGACCGCATTACCTGCTGGCCTCAAGTGTGTCCGGACCGCCCTGGCCCGCTTGTTCCGCCGCTCTGGAGGGGTGGTCTTCTCCGCAACCCTCTGCCGCTTGGAGCCCTTGGTCGGAGGCTGAGTAGTTGGAGGTCTTTGCCGACTCCCAGGTTCCTTTACTCCCCTCACCGAAGCTGGAGCAGAAGGGAGTGAGATGGGTTGCCTTTTGGCTTCCCTTCTTTCCTCCCTTCTTGCCCACCTTGCCTTAGGGCCCCTCATGTTAAAGGGTCGGTCTCTGTACGCCTGCCTAAAAGTCCGGTGCTCCTGGTTTTCCTTGACAGTAAGCCTAGAACTCGGGGCCGGTTGGTTGGCGCTCGCCGAAGCAGAAGAGGCTAGAACAGAGCCCTCCAGCTCTACCGGTCGAGGTGAATCGCACGGCACTGAACTTTTGGCCTTCTGCTCCTTCCTCCTGCTTCTGACTTTCTTCTTATATGCCTTTCTCCTTTCCCTCTTTTTTTTGAGGGCATCTTCGGTGACTTCTTCCGTGGTAGAACCTTTCGGTCCCTCCTCAGACTCGTCACTAGGAGACCTCAGAAGATCTTCCTCCTGGTGAGGTAGCGGCTCGGTGGCCACCACCTCCACTTCTGAGCTAGGGAGCTCTGATTCAACGGGTTCGTTGACTTTTTCTTCTTTTTTTGTTTCCATGGGTTTTGGGGAGGGGCATTACCAATATTTCACATTCAATAAGTGGTTCTGAATAGAACTAAAATAAGCTAGTAAAAGGAAATATCAAATTTACAGATTTCCTAGTAATATCATGGCTTCTATAATTTATATTATTTACTTTATCACATAAAGCATTTTTGTAGTAATTGTTTGTTTATTTGTTTTAAATTTTCAGGAGTAGTGACTTATAAACACAGCCAAAATTTGTTTAGACATGGCTGCCATTGTCGGCACTGTCTTTAATGTAGTTACTGTATATATTCCACTGGTCTATTTCACTCAGTTTCATTACAAAATTATATGCGCTGTTATCGTGCGTGTGCGTGTGCGTGTGCGTGTGCGTGTGCGTGTGCGTGTGCGTGTGCGTGTGCGTGTGCGTGTGCGTGTGCGTGTGTGTGTGTGTGTGTGTGTGTGTGTGGGCGCGCGCGCGGCTAGATTTTAAGATTAGCTTTTCTTAATCGTTTGAAAACTTCTGTTAATCTGGATATGTCATTGTGTTCGTGGATTGTGAGGAAATATATTATAATATCGTCCATGTAGACGAGGCAACGCTCGTTTTGAATGCCTAAGAGGATGTTATCCATTACGCGCTGGAAGGTTGAAGGTGTGTTTTTTAGGAAGAATAACATATGAACGAACTCGTAATGGCCATTCTCTACCGAGAACGCTGTTTTTTGGATGTCTTTTTGATCTATTTCGATCTGGTGGAACCTCGACGCGAGGTGTCATTGCTAGTTAACTCGTTGAGTTTCCTGTCATATTACTACTCTCCACTTTCGTTTGCCTGAGGCGTCAAGCTTTTTTGGCACTACCCACACTGGGGAGGACCAAGGTGGGATAGAGTGTTGGATTATGCACTGGTCGAACATTTTGGGTTTTTATCTCCTCTTCATGGACTTGAGAATATCGATATCATTTAGTGAAGATGGGCTTGGCATCGTTGGTATCTATAGCGTGTTTTATTTCGTTAATGAATGTTAAAGAGTCACCCTCTGTAATGTTCCAAAAAAAGACGAACCAAGTAATCCGTCAAATCCTATATCAAGATTATAAATGTATACTTTATGTGGGTCGCCTGGTTTAAATGAAATAAGTTTGGATTCATTTATACAAATTTTTTCATTAGTTATAACCTGAATAATGCCATTTTCAGAAGTTTTATTTAAATATTTTTCCGCAGTTTTTTTCTTTAAAGATCGAAATTCCTGCACCGGTATCGATTAGAATTTTATACCTGTTTGTAATATCCTTGATATAATACAGGTTTTTGAATTTAACAGTAAGCAATGGATTTAGATGAAAGTTTGTTCGGGGAAGTTCAGATTAGGGTGGAAATCGTCTAAGTTTATCGATTGGATTTGAGATTCAAGATCTGAAATTGGATTGAGAGTTTGTTGGGGCATCAGAGAAAATGTGGGGTTCTCCTGCGTGAAATAATCGGTGTTGGTTCTGAAAATTCGGCGGATCGCTCTGATGGTCTATCTGAAAATCCTGAACATACCAGAATATTGGTACTATTCTGAAAAATCTTCCTGTGTATTAAATGGAAATTCCTGTAATTCTTCGTTTGTTGGTTCTTGATACTCCTTGTTGAAATACGCGTAATTTGGCGTTTGTTAATTTAAATGATGTGTCCTTGGTTGGTTTGAGGTATGATTAAAACTTGGGTTTGGCTGAATTACGGATGGTCGAGATTGGTATTGAGGTATTGGTTAAGCCTGTTAAAGAATTGATTTGGTTTCTGATTTTGATATGAGAAGTTTTGTTGTGGATATTGCCGTTGTAAATTATGATATGAATTTTGTTGAGGAAAATTAGGAAAATTGAGCGGTGGCGAAAATTGTTGACGAGAGCGACATTCATTTATGAGATGTCCGTTGCGCTTACAATATGTGTAAATATTCTGGAAACCGTTTGGTACTCTGGGTTTTTTTAACTGGCATTTGAACATTGCAAGAGGGATTAGATTTGCTAATTTCTGATTTTCGAAGTAAGACAATTGAAGTTTGTAGGGTTCTACAATTGCCTGTGCTTCTTTCATTTTGATTATTTAATTGGGATTATTGGATAATTGAACTTTAGTTCGCGTTAAAATTAGCGAAATAATAACCACAAAAATAAAATATAACAGTAAGATGATTCAATGTAAAAATGCACTTACCAAAGTATTTTTATTGTGGGATGAGTTGTATGTTTTTTCGCTGGCTTTGTTGATTGTTGTTTGAATTGCTTGTTGTTTGAGTTGGTTTCTGCTTGAATTGTTGAGTGCTTATGTTATTTATTTCTTAAAATAGTTGTTTGCTTGAGTGACTGTGTGAAGTCGTTGGCTCGTTTGACCGTTCAAAGGATGATGATCCACCACTGCCAGTTAGGCTCTTGGTTCCGTGTTTAAGCAGTCTTTTCGGATCCTACCGACTGCGTCAATTTGTTGTATTCGAGACTCACTTACTCACTTTTTAAAAACAATATTATTTATTAAATATAAAATTATTTTTGCTTGGTTATAATTGATACACATAAAACTACTAAGATTAACAAGAGAGCATTAGCTATAAAGAATATTGTCAACTGAACTGCAAGTGGCTTGCCAGTCGTATTTATATTAGTTGGTTTTGATGAATCAGCACGTATGATATTTCTACAGCAGTAGCAAATTTAAACGTGACTGATAATATCGAAGATATAAAATTACAGTGGGAATTATTTTACTCTTATCAATAACGGTGTTAAATTACTGTCTGATAATGATATGGACTTAAACTAATATACAATAATTATAATTTTGATATAATATGTATACAAACGATTAGGGCCATAATGTATATTTATTATGAAATAAAGCCCTCCTAAAATACACGGCACTATTGAAAAGTACTTTGTTTATAATTTTTAAACCCTCTACACCTCGTATATGTCTTGGTAGCGCCATCGCACTACCGAAAACAGTCCATTTGTATTTAGATACGAACACCGGTAGTCGCATTTAATAAAATTATGGTGGGGGAAACGTCAATGACGTCACAAAGGGAATTTTCGCTTTTTGTTCGATTTTTTATTTTTGCATTTGTGTTATTTTAAGTTTTTATATTGGTTCTTCTTCGATTCCTGCTTTGTTTCGACTTTTATTTGTTTCGCCAAAATATAAGATAAGCGATTATTACATTTTAACGAATAATCCCGTGTGAATTTCAGTGAATAAGACACTAGTACTTAACTTATAAAATTTGTGTATGTACGTACATACATATATTAATTTATAAAATCAGAGATGAGTATTTTACTGTTTTCTGAGAGTGAATATGTTACCACGAGGTTGGGTTTCGGCTGCACGATTTTTTGTGCCTCATATTAATGATTAATTAGTCCTTCTTGTTTTATTAATTTAGGTATTGTAGCAAAACCAAGCCTAGTTTGCAACTTCATTTATTTAAATTTACCTAATTTTTTCCAACAGAATAAAAATGACTGGGGCCAGATGTGCAGTAGCTGTATGTAACAACAGCTATCAAAAAAGGCAGGAAACATGGTTTAGATATTTCATTTCACTATTTACAACTTTCCAAAGGATGAAAATAGAAATGATTGGATAAAAGCTTGCCACTGTAAAGACATTTAGGATCCTAAAACTGGTGTTACTATTTGATGAATGTCAAAATAAAAAAAGGAAGCTAAAACCGTCAGGTAATAAGTCATGCAACTAATTTGAGGAATAATATAAATAAACATTTATTCTTTATAGCCACTGTGCCCTCAAAATTCCTAAAAACAATTAAAGTTGACTGTAGGTCTGAAAAAGAAAATAGAACTAGACGTGCAGAAGTGTAAAGCAAAAAAGAATTAGGGGATGATATACCACTGGCTGACTGGCACAATCAACTATCAATATTAATTAAATGGAGTTAGCCGTTGGTTCTTGATGAATCATTTTTAAATAAAGTGAGATTGTCAATACAGTGAAATGATCAGGAATTACAAAACAGTCGTAAAAAACAACGAGATGCTGCCGAAATTCGAAAGAAACTAGAGGAGGCAAATATTTCTATCGAGTTATAAAAAAAAAGACGTTAAAAAATATTTTCTCTATTTTGTGTTTGTCTTATTTGTTCCTGTTTACCTTGTCTAAATGTGTAATACTATCTAATACATATACAATGATTACTACGAAGCCAGGGTAGCTAGTAGTAAGAAGAATTTTGTTCATTGTTATTATTTAAATAATAAATAATTTGTTGTGTTAAATAGTTTATAATTTAATGATACTTTTTAAATTATATTGTATGCATGAGGAATATTTTTATTAAACTTTCAAAATATTAACTTGTCTATATTTATTTTAATATAAATGCCACGTCAAAATATTATTTCTTGGGTTTAGTTTCATAAATAATTATTGAAATACCTATAATTACTACATACCTACGTTAATTCAAAATGACTGAAAAAATTGTTGCACAATTGCTGAATAAGTTAATATTAGTTTTTGTAGCCTAATGATAACGGGGTGTAGTTTTTAGTGCTAAGTTAGTTAGACATCAAATTTCAAACCTGAACCTATATTATTTATTATTATGATGGTGTTAAATGTTTAAATTGTAATCATTAATCAATCAATCAGTTCTTTCTTTGCTCTAAATATTAATGGACTTGGGAAGTTAATGAAAGTGAGATGGAGAGAGCCTTTTGTGACGTTTCGCGACCTGATAGGCTAGAGCGTGAATGAGGTTCAGTTTTGTTTATAAGCCGTGCACCGGGTCTAGCATAAAGTTTTATGATCGAAGACCTTACCCTACACTAGCGCCTCTCGCGAATTCAAGCGTGGTAGCCCTCATTGCTTAGGAAACAAAATATCTTTAGCATAGTTCGATTTGTCTCTTCTGTTAGTAAATTTGCATATATTGGCAACATGGGAACCAATTACCCTTAGACTCTAATCAATATGCCAAATTTTAATTCGTGATTGTTGCCTTGTTTGATGCTCAATTAAATTCAGTTTTTCTGAAGATACCTGTATTATAAAAATATATTACGCCTAACGATCAAATACTACTTTAAATAATAGAATAACCTCTTTAAATTGAAAGTAGTATAGGTTGAGAACTCACAGTTATTCTATTCAGGATATATTGGTCAAGGATAGGTAATTTAAGATAATCATGGTCATTAGCCATTCCATTAAATAGAAGCTACTTTGAACGAACTGTTAATACCGAACCGTATTTTCTCTAAGGAGCAATAGTTTATTACACGATTTCTTACAGAATCATTACATTGTACAGGGCTACAAGCGTTGGCCGGACGTGGATCAAAACACATATTACCACGTTTTCGTTTCGTGACGTTGTATTTTTGAATCTCAAATGTGAGATTTTCAGCTTTCTTAGGAGAAGAATTCAGTTTCATCTTTTTCGGCTCATGCCACTTCTGTTTGTTTTCTGTAGGTGTCTTTAAGAAGCCATTCAGAATAAATCGTAAAATTTCTTAGCATACACAAGCCGTATGCTTACAAACTGCCATTGGCCCTTTACCAGCAGCATACTCGCACATAGACTGAACAATTCTTCCATTTGGTTCAAAAGCAATACTCGTGAAATATGTTAATGCTTGTATATTTTCAGAATGCGCTTGTCCTCTATAAAAATGCAAATTATTTTGTGTACTTGTCACTAGAGCCACTAACTATTTATTTATCATCATATTATAGCCCTTTCTGTGAACTGCGACATACTCAGTAATTCCCACATTATCTTTGTAAACCTCTGTGTTAATATTCACTACATCCAAGTCAGACGATACACATTTAGAAGTTACACTACTGTACAAACTGTCTGAAGGCCATTCGACAGTAAACAATAAATCGCGCGCCAATATCCATTTGGCATGATGACGGTCTCGGATGCTAGGGCCAGGCAGGACTATTGCCTTTTTTACCCTAGTCATCGCTGTAGACCTGGACCGGCCTCGTGCAGGGCGGGTTAACTTACTTTACGAACGGCCCCACTCACAAATGTGAGCGGTGTCGAAGATTTCGGTCAACCTCCCTGGGTCCTGGCTGATGAACCCTGCTGGCTAGGGCCTCTTCTGGCGCTCTTCTGTCTTCGTCTTCTTTCTTCGCCAGCTTGTCACCCCCGGGGTAGTCATCTGTCTGTCAGGGACTGTGTGGATATTCTGTGACTTGGGATTGACTGCCAGTACACAAAGTGTCAATTGACACATTGTCATCTGGATCATCGGACAAGGTGAGGATGAACTGTGTAGCTCTAGGAGGTGAAGGCCTAAGTGCTTTCTTAGCACTTTCGTCCTTCACGGAGCCAGGGGGACAACGGGCACTGGTCGGTTTACTGACCGGCGCCCGCAAGGTTTGTGGGAGGGTGGTTGGTCGTGTCATGTCTTTTCAGTGGGTTTGGTCCATCTGTAAGGAAAGGATTAGTTATACTTACCCGTTATCCAGTAACTGTACCTTCGGCCTCTTGTGCCTCGGTGCGTCGGCCGGATCATAGGAGGTGGCCTCCCTGATCAGCGGGTTCCTGTGCTCCTCAGCTAAGGTGTACAGTTTCTTCGCTCTATCCCGGATGATTTCGGTGACTGGTGTGTACTCCAGGTCCCTGAAGATGTCAGCGTTTCTAACGTACCATGGTGCGCCCACCGCTGTCCTGATGGCCACGTTTTCCACGGCTTGGATCTTCTTCAGATAGGTCTTCGCTTGGTATCCCCATGCTACGGAGGCGTAGGTCAGCTGTGGTCTGATGAGTGTTTTGACTAGCAGAAGCTTGTTCCTCAGACTGAGCCTGCTCTGGTTCCCTACCATCGGGTAGATGAGAGCTCTCGTCCGCTTGGCCTTTACCACGATGGCTTCGGTGTTCTGTTTCCATGTCAGACCTTTATCCATGATTACGCCAAGGTACTTGACGGAATCGTGCCATTGGATGTCCTCGCCGAACATGGAGACGTGTCCTGTGGGGGTTTCCTTGCGTCCTTTCCTGAAGAGAATCGTCTGGCTTTTCTCCGCGTTGACTGCGACTTTCCACTTGATACACCATTCTTCCAGAAGGGAGGCTGCCTCTTGGAGTCTTCTGGTGGCTGTTCCAGCTCTCCAGGATCTGGCCGTGACGGCCGTGTCGTCCGCGTAGAGTGCCATTGCGGTGCCTTCGGCCCTTGGGAGATCAGAGGTGAAGACAGCGAACAGATGGGGTGACAGCACAGAGCCTTGGGGGACTCCGGCTTCCATCGGTCGATACGTGGACACACAGTCCCTGATCTTCACTCGCATCTGTCTCCCGTGCAGGTATGATCTAACTAGTTTGGCGAGTGCAATGGGATAACCCATACTCATCATTTTAGCTAGTAGACCATCGTGCCAGACCCTGTCGAAAGCCTTCGCAACGTCCAGGAGTAGTGCCGCCGTGACCTGTCTTTGGTTGAAACCTTTGGTGACTTCTTCGGTGATCCTGAGCACTTGGAGTTCCGTACTATGTCCTGTCCTGTACGCGAACTGTTCATCCGGGATGATTTGGAGCTCTTCGGTTTCCTCTTCTATTCTTCTCAAGATGACGCGCTCGGCTACCTTGCTCACAGCTGAGAGTAGGCTGATGGGCCTGTAAGAGGAGGGAAAGAGTAGTTCCTTACCTGGCTTCGGGATGACTATGACGTCGGCCTTCTTCCACCTGTCCGGAAAGTATCTGAGCCTCAAGATCCCGTTGATGATATTCACCAGGGCTGCCACCCCTTTGCTGGGTAGCTTCTTGAGGGCGATGTTTCCGATCTTGTCACATCCAGGAGCTTTCCTCGGCTTTAAGCTCCTTAGAATCTCCTTGACCTCCTCTGGAGTGGTCGGACGGATGTGATCATCGTCTGGCAGGCGGAGCATCCGACGCACTCTGCGTTCCACGTCATCAACCCAGTCCTCGTCCTCATCATCGAGTTGGTTTTCCCTACACTGCAGTTCCAAGCTGTCCGCGAATGCTTCGGCTTTTTCCTGGCAAGTGTAGACAATCCCATTCTCTCCGTGGATTGGGGACATTGGTTTCAGCCTGTTCCGCAGAGCACGCTGGGTGTTCCAGATGCTCCTGTCCTGTGGGTCCAGTGATGCCAGGTGACGCTGCCATCCTTCTTGACGGTGTTCCTGGAGGGCAGCTTTGACTCTCCTGTTCAGCGTGTTATACGCGTGCCTGTCCTCAGGGAGTCTAGTCCTTTGGGCCCTTTTCTTCGTCCTTCGTCTGTCCCGAATCAGCTGCCTGAGGTCCTCCGTGAGGTTTGCCATCGGCGTTGGTGCCCTTCTGGTCTCTGTCTCTGTAGTGCTTTCCACCATCGCCTCCTGGATCTGGTTTTCCAGGGAGGTGATGGCCCTCTCCACATCTTCCTCGGATTCAATCCTGGGAATATGTGCAATGTTCCTTTGCAGTGCTGCACGGAACAATTCCCAGTCTGTCCTCCTTTTGACGAAGGTCCTAGTGTCCACATCATCCTTCTCTCCTAGGTCCAAGAAGATCGGATTATGCTCGGTGGAACCTTCCGTCCTGGTAGAGATTTCCGCATTGAGGGTCATCTCCTTCATTATAGCGATGTCCAGCACATCCGGTCGGTGGATCCCATTGTCGTGCGTCGGCTCGTCCGGTCCTAGTGCCTGCATGTTGCCAGCGTGTCGTCCCAGGAATCTCAGCAGATCTCGTCCTAGAGTGTTGGTGACTCTGCTGTTCCATTCCTGTGACTTGGCGTTCAGGTCCCCTATGGCAAGCACCTGAGTCTGGTCCTGGAATATTGCATCCAGGTCCGTGTCCAGGATCCGGCATCGGGGCGGCTGATAACAGGATACCACTTGAATGTCGCCATTTCGTGCCGTTAACACTACTACGGCGGTGGCTTCCAGGTTTTCCATGTCCGGCAGCACGATTGGATGGTGGTCGATCGACTTCTTTAACAATAAATCATCTTGTGGTATTTCATCTTGAATGTTTCCAGTGAAATTATTATTTCTATCATGGTTTTAAAGTCTGTGAACAGAAATACAGAAATACATAATAATGCATACTTTTGACAAATCTGTTCTAGTAAACACACTTACCTCTAAATTAGCTGTTCTTTAGGCCTGCTTAATTTCGCACATCATTTTCTGAGCTCTGGTTTTAAAGCATTTACATTCATCGACCCGTATCGTATATCCCTCATATTTCATCAGAAATATCACATTTTTATAAAAATCACTAAAAAGAAACTCGCGTTAAAAAGCCATAATAAACATTAATGTTCAGTGACATTTGAAATTTCTCTACCTTACCCAACACAGGCGCCTCTCGTGGTGAATTCAAGCGCAGTAGCCCTCAGTCTCATGCACTTTGCAACGTGACATAATATTTATACAAGTGGTCTGTCAGGCTTTCACACTTTACTTTTTTTAAAATTGTGTGACATTTCAATAAATTTTAAGGGCATTGTGGTACCAAAATTTGTCAACGCAAACAAGTTCATGGTAAAATATGGACATTGTAGGCCGAAAAAACAAGCGCCCTCAAAAATGATGTTTTTAGATACACAAATTTGAGTGATTTAACCTGTCAACACATAAGTAATTACATTATTAGTAGTTTTAAACTTAAAGTAGCATAATTGGATTGACCAAAATCTAAATTCAAATTTTTATTCAGTTTACTTTTATCAGCATCACAGGCGGGGACAGCAAGTACATTCATCTAAAAAATAGCTAAGCTGGTCTTGGCTTGTTGAGGCACCCACAATTTATGAGATTTTTTTGTAACCTCTTAAACATAGCTTTATTAGGTTGTCTTCTTTCTGGATAGCGAATGAAATATATTTCGAATGCAATATCACAATTGTTATTACTATGAATAAAGCATTCTGGCATATCATGTTTCTCATAATTTTCGTTAGACATCTTCACTTTTACGATTAAATGGGGTGTAATTATGACGGAAACAAACTTATTAATATGCAATTTACTGACAAACAGATAAGCACTGTCATATATGACACACGCCTACTTGAAATAAATATAAAAAAAAACGCAAAAAGTAATCTACTAAAAGATTATTTTCGCTATTAAATACTAACACATCAAAAACGACCCCACATATGATATATAGTTTGAAAGGAGGAAAAAAATGTCGTTTTTAACTAAACATAGCCAACTATGATTCCCATTTAAAAAAATTCAACTCCATAATTCGAAATTGCACTTTTTTTTAATTATCTCGACGCCATTGTATTATACAGAAAAAAAGAGTTTCAGGAATGTAAAAGTTGTTTTTTCATAACTTTACAAACAACCGGTATTGACATGTCTGAAAGTTGAAAAATCGACCTTTTGTTTATAACCCGAAAACAAAAGACCATAGCAAATTTTTGTTTTCGCCAGTGAATTTGTCTCAAAAAAGAGATCGAGAACGTGTCTTCCATTTTTTGTATCTCTTACAGTTACCGAGTTATCCTATACAAACATCGAAATTTGCCCACCCTGTACAATAACTGCAGCTCTCCCAGACTAGTAAGAAAATAATAGAAATTCATTCAGTTATAAAAATATTTGGTAAATAAAAATACAAATTGATCTTAAATATGAATTTCAAAAACAAAACATAATTATTGCAGGGGCGTGCGGTGAGTTTTGATACAGGGGAAGCAGTTTGTGATATAAAGTGATGGGTAGCGCGAGGCCCCGAGCGAAGCGAGGCAAAAATTATTTTAAGAAAAAGGACGTGGCTTCCGTATACTCATTTTAAAACAAATGTCGAAAGCTGCAAAGTTATGACATCTAGAAAAAAGTACACTTGTAGGACCGCCACTCCTCAATAAACATAAAACATAAAAACACCACAAAAATTTGACAACCCCCGATTCCAAAGCCGAAGCTGCACGGGCGAGGGTTACACTTATGAAAAAAACGCAGACACACAACCATATCCACCTACATTGCCAGCGCCGGTGGCGAAAATTGAACCCGCAGCGAAATAGAGAGTTTGTTAAGTAGTTAACATGCACATACCTACCTATTTACAATGTAGTTTAATCCGCCTCTCCTTTTTTGCGATGTCGGAAATAACTTCGTCGTAAAAGTTTGAATTTTTTGACATCTTCACAAAGTCACTTTCTATTGTTAACAGGGACAATTTTAAAAGCCGCTCTTCACTGGTTAAATTTCTTGAAAAAGTTTTTATTCTCGTGTCCGTTTTGATAATTTTGAAAAAAAAGGCAGCCATTCCACTAATACTTGAAAAAAACACTTTACACTCTTTAAGACACGCTGCAGATTGAGCTAGAACTAAATTTAATCGATGCGCAAAACAATGTACAAATATTGCATTCTGAAAAGTCTCTTTTACTTTGGCCTGCAGGCCCCCCAATTCACCAGCCATTACAGCGGCCCCATCATAACTTTGGGCGATAAGTTTGGCACCACACTGTAGATCATCGACTATCTGACAAACTATAGTATATAAAGCTGCGGCCGTTCATGGCGTTGCTACGTCTAAAAATCCTAAAAAAGCGCTCTTGGAATTTCCCATTTGGATTTATGTAGCGTACTACGATTGACAACTGACTAATATTCGTAATATCGGTTGTTTCATCTAACATAACTGCAACAAAAGGAGCTTTTTTATTTCTTGCTTGATCTTTTCTAAAACAATATTGCTTATCGACTGAATCAAATCATTTTGAATATGATTTGATGTACCGCGAAATATCGTGGAGTGTTCCAGATGGTTGCCCCTATTAGCAACGCTTCGAGATTCAGTATGACCTCTAAAACTAAGTTCATTTTCGCCGAGAAAACAAACAATATCAATAAGTCCTTTTAACACTTTCTTTCAACTGCTGATCTAATGAATGCTCAATTCGTGATTTTCCAAATGTTTATTCTTTTAGCACCGCTCCCAAATGAGTTTCACACTTACCATGCCTTTTTGTCACTTTGTGAATGTTGTTTAAATCTGAAAAGCCATTTTTATTCCAAACACCTTTTTCATTTGTGAACAGTACACATGGCCAACAAAACAATTTACACAAATTTTCACAACCCCCTTAACTACTGATTAGCACTGTACACTTCAATATTAAAGTACCTATAGCATGATTTAACTTTCGTTTTTAAGAATTTTAAATCAGGTGTTGGTTTCCCATTTCTAATAATATCCAGTTTATCTTGAAACGAATATATTGAAAATCCCCTTTTCAACAAATTGCACACCACACAAACGCAAATAATATTTTCCACAGTGCTAGCACCAGCTTCCAAATTTAATAAGTAATTCTAAATCTGCGTACACGCGCACTAATATTCAACGTTTTAAAAATCACTTGTCGCCGCACCACAGGTTTAGAAACACCAAAAAAGTTTTTACAAATATAGCACAAAAGCTGAGAATAATACTAGGAAGATTAATATTAAGTATAATATTAAAATCGATATTAAAATCGAGATTAAAATCTATAAAATAAAACGTATTACGATGCTATACAGCTCAGATATCAAGATTATGAAGTGGGATGGGATGCATTTCAATAAGTTACCTACTTACCAGAGACAGTTGTCTCTACTTACATATATCGGTTGCGCGAGTTCGTGTTGGCTTGATTAATCGAGTGCGTCATCGTTACGGTTTTAGCGTGCAACATTATCTCAGCTGCATAAAAGCAGGGCCGTATCTATTGAAATTGGGTAAAAGTAAATTTTAATGATTATGTGACAAATAATAATTAGGTTCTATTTATGCGTTTTTTTAAATAATCCCAGGGGAAGCACTGCTTCCCTTGCTTCCATGGACCGACCGCCCCTGAATTATTGTATATTTGTATTATTTCTTCTATTTTATAGGATGGGCCAGATTTTAATCGGGAAACTCAGAGAATCGATAGTGTACGTCAAAATAATAATAATAATAATAAATGCAAAACCATGTAATTTTTTTAAACGGTTCTCAATTAACAGGGATGATTGATTTTGAAATGTTTAACTCAGACGTTGCATTCTATCGAAAAATTATAAGAAAACTTTTTTTATGCATTAATGACAATAAATGTCGAAAAAGGAAAATAGTTTAGGTCAGTGGCGTCTCGTTTTTATGGGAAGAATATCTTCGATACCCCCCACCGTTACATCTCTGGTTGGAATGGAAGGATGAAACCTATGGTGAGAAATGTACTGATGTGCGCAACGTTCACCTTCTGAATTTCATAACAATGTCTCAATTATTTCCGGAGAAATATGGAAAAAAACTGAAAATAAGTTAAAACTTATGCCCTCTATCTGGAAAACTAAGCATTTTTAGCTTTAAGTTTATATGAAAAATCCATATTATTTTGATGTGTTCTATCGATTATTTGTTTCTCGATTAAAATCTTGTCCAACCTGTATAGGACAACAATACAGCACCTTCTAGGCAGTTTCTTGGGGAACACCATGGGAGCCGACGCCACTTGATAGAATCCAATAACTTTATCGTTAGAACAAAACAAAAAGAACAGTGAACACTTAATTCATATAAAATAATTTTATTTTCATTCTAAACCAATACAATATCAAATACTTTTTTCACATTGATACGATACAAAACCCATACTAAGAACTATACATTACACAAGGTAGTGAAAGATATGCAAAGCTGTTTCACCAATAAGGTTGTAGTGACTATAGGCTTTTTGCTTCTTTCCCATATATACGAGTTTAGGGAATTCAAATTAGTTAAGATAACTATCATAATTATCATGATCTCCTCTGTCCACTTCATGATCACAGTGCTGATTATGATAATCTAAAAAAAAGAAACTGTTAACTTAAGATTTTAAAATGCAATAAAAATAATTCTAAAATAATTTACTACTGATGTTGCCAAATTGGGGAATGTTCCATTTTTTCAAAAGAACCAAATCACGAATTCATAGCCTAACGTAAATGTAAAAATTTTAAATTTCGGTAGAAATCTCGAAAACTGTGCGACAACAAACTATGCATAGAAAATACAGAATTCTACGAAATGTTTTAAAAATCAAAAAATCTGCAAGAAGTTAAATCCGAGAATAAATATTTATTATTGGAACAATTTTTTTTTGTTTTTTACGAATAAAAAACAATTCTTTTTTCTAGTAAATGTTTTCTTTTATAATTTCACGTCTTGTGTTATAGTCCAAGAGCTGGCGTCCAAAATGTGCAAGAGTTTTCTCAAAGGTAATTTTTTGAGATTAGGTTACTTTTTAGTGATGGAAAATAACTGTAGAGTCAGCACTTCCGGTACCGGGACACCTGGCGCTGGGACGCTCGCAAAGGTGTAATATTAATTAACGTTTCTAAACTGTTTTCTCAAATCTCAAAATTTATAGAAAACGAGCAAATATAATATAAAACAAGAATCCAACAGTCAGACAGCAAAATATAGGGACACGTGGCGTCAGCGCTACTTCATACCTGTCAAAAAAAATTACGTGTGTCAAAGTGATTTCTCAAAGCTGAAATTCTCCAAAACATTAATTAAAACTATAAAGTTAATAAAGGAGACAGTCAGACTCATTTATGATAGGACCACGTCAGTCAGCAGTCGATAGATGTGAGAACGGTAACTGCGCGCATTAGTACGCCTTTTCTCAATACATATCATTTATTTTATATAAAAAAATAATTTTAATTGTTTCTTAATAATTGTAATCGTTATATATCAGTTATTATATAGATATCAGTTATTTTATACAAGAAAAAATAATTTTAATTATTTTATAACAGAAAAAAAAGGATCATTGATTCATTGAAAAAAAAACATCTAATCGTCAGAATCATTGCCGTCGTCGTGTTCTTCGCCACTATCTTCATCAGAATAAAACGCGATTGCACCATATTCTTCGGCGTCATCAGTGGTGGTTGATTCCGAATCTGTGTACAAATCAAAAATTTAGCGTTAAGCAATACATTACATTAATAAGTAAGGTTTTGAATCACATTTGCGAGTCGACTGGCAAAAATTACCTGCAGGTGTATCATCCGGTTGAATCAAAACGTCAGAAATGAAATTAGGTAGCTGATCGTCTTCGTACCAACTGAAATCATATCGGCCATCGATCAACTGCCAACCGTTTTCCTCTGGAATCATTGCAGTGGGCACGTTTTCATCAGCATGACTTCAAATGTTCGATATATACGCAGCCCTTTGTATTTGTTTTTTCAATTCCGCCTTGAATGGCGGTAAATTGGAACCATCGACGTTTTTCGTGGCAATTTTGAAAGGGTCGTTGGTGTCTTCGAATGCGTCAAAAAAAGTCGGCAGCAAAAACAATAAACACAGTTTTTGGAATTTGAATATTGAAGCCAACTTCTGTAACTCATTTTTCTCCATTAGATAAAATTCGATGACAATGAAAAAGAGAAAAGTGCCTACCTTTGTTTTTTGAATTATTTGGATCAGCATCCCTGGGAAATCGTGAATTAGGACCTTCATGTTTTTCTGGGCCATGTATAACTATTTCATCTCGAGCTGAAACAGTTAAAAATTTTGGCTAATTTCCTATATCTGAATAGTCATAACATCGGTGTATTATCATTTTCATTTCCTTTGGTTATTTTATCATTATTTTTCGTAGTTTCAATTTCCATTTCAGCTTTAATTTCAGGATATTTAGCACAACCAACGTTCTCATTGTCGTCTTTAAGCACCTGCACCATTACACATTCTTCACCGCCCTTAAATTTTTCAAACACTTCACTGACTTCACTTTCGCTTTCACTAAAATTTATTTGTGGTTCATTCGAAGACGAAGACGTCGAAATTTGTACAAACTTTGACATAAATGCCGAACTTTTTTTCAGCTTCTTTCAGAGCTACCATTTTTATTTTACGATTTTGCGCCCCAGACCATTTCGAAGACATTATTTTTTGAATCATGTCAATATTATAACGTCAACAAACACAATACGCAACGAAAATTTAGTTTTTAATAACTTATATACAAAGTCCGAAGAAAGCTAGTACAAGCTGGCAAGCTGCAACAAAAAATGACACGATATGTTATATCTATTATACATATATTAATATGCTAACTGAAGCACTGGAAACTTAAACGCGTACCGTACTGTACTGTTATAGTAATAATATTAATATAATAAACTGATTTCAACAATTCGCTTCTTTAGCAAAGAGTAGTTTATTCTTTGTTTTTAATTAGAGAATAAATAATAAAATTAAATACAGATAATTCAGAACTCGGTCAAAGAAGACCGGCAGTCGGCGCTCTATATAAAAACGATAAAACGTAAACATCATAGCCACGCCAACACTTTGTACTCCGCCGGCCCATATTACTTTGATTTTTTGTTATCATACAGCACGCTTACCGATAGGCGGGCAGGTGCGGACTTATTTGGAGTGCATGCTTTATTCAGAAACTATAACCGACTTGCGGCAAGTCAGCGCCCCCAAGATTCAGCGCCCCAGGCGACCGCCTGGCTCGCCTGCCCATCGAGCCGGCCCTGGTAACCCACATTCCATTGAGTTATAAAATAAACGATATGTATTAAGAAAAGGCGTACTAATGCGCGCAGTTACCGTTCTCACATCTATCGACTGCTGACTGACGTGGTCCTATCATAAATGAGTCTGACTATCTCCTTTATTAACTTTATAGTATTAATTAATGTTTTGGAGAATTTCAGCTTTGAGAAATCACTTTGACACACGTAATTTTTTTTGACAGGTATGAAGTAGCGCTGACGACACGTGTCCCTATATTTTGCTGTCTGACTGTTGGATTCTTTCGATTGTACAGGAACTTTACGTACTTTTTTCATCATCAACCCAAAAATGGCATATTTTGCAAAAACCTTACTTTAAAGTCTTTATCCACTACAAGATAGGAAAATCGTACTGAGGCCCTCAAACCTCTAAAATATTCTCTCCCTGAAATATATGATGCGCGTTACGATTTGTCATCTGACTTTAAACGTGACCATATAATATTTCCCAAATAAGAATAAATTCACAAAAATTTTCTCTTCTTAGGAAATCTGTTTTCTTTTAATCGTTGAACTAATTGGAACGAAAACTGGTGAAATTTATGTTTAATTAAGATTCTGTGAACTGAATCCTTGCATAGTCCCGATTCCAGAGCAGCTTATCTTAATGACATCATTGGAAATGAAGAGCCATAGTTTTTAAAACTATCCAGTATGCGTTTTACAGTGTTTGGTGACGGTTTTCGTTTTTGTGGATATCTATTAACAAATATACTACAAGTTCTTGATATTACTTTCATCGCAAATATTTCAAAAAGTTGTAACTTAAGCCTCCACAATGCTTATATCAGAAAAAAAGGGAATTTAATTATACATAACTTGATGTAAAAAAAATATAGGGCGTTCAAGTTTACAAAATGTAACGTCAAAAATAGAACACTTGGTATACTATTATTTTACACAAAATATACTTTACCTAACAAGAAACTAGTTTTTGCTTTACTACCATGGTCTACGTGGTTAACAATAAAACGAAAGTACACCAAAAATTTCTGTTCAAATAACTAGGGATGAACCCTCAAAAAAAATCTAAAATTTGTGGTCCATTTCACCTATTGCAAACTCAGTCGGGGCACACACTGTATATGTATATTTTTTTGTTCTGATATATTTTTTTTACGAGCTTCATTATTTATTTTTATGTTTTGTGTTTTCATCCTTTGTTGTAATATAGGTTTATTTAATATTCAGTTATTATTCTGGTTTGTTATAATTCTTTTTTTTATTCTTAACTGTTTTAAAAACTAACAGTATTTTTGGTGCGTTTTATTTAGTTTAATTTTTTTCAATTATAGCAATTTTTAGTTATTTTATATATTTTCATGAGATAATAATTATTTTAATCAATGCTTGCTTTGATATGATACATATATTTATATTGTAAGTGATTCGCCTTTCTCTTATTTATTCACCTGCTTCCTATATGCGACGCCTCTGTCAGAATAAGTTAGATCGCGGCAGCTCGTATGCGGATCTGTTTACGACCTGTCTGCCAATCAGAACTAGCGAATGGCCGTCGTTTAATACCTTCGATCATAGTGTTTATGATCGAAGTTTAATACCCTACCAAATTTTTATGTTGTTGGACCTGCGGTTCACTAGTAAACAGTGAAGTAAACACTGATTTTATAATACAAACTGACTGCGGCTACACTGGACAATGTCAATGTACGGACACAGCATATATAAGCTGTGGTACGGATTTGCCCATTCATAAATACGTTTTTCAAGGTAAAAGCTACTACTGTCGTTAACTGTATGATTACTCTTTGTGTTAGTTTTGCAAAAATAAATAGGTTTTTGCTGTTTTTGTCTATTTTTTCTTTTTGGTTATTTGTACAAAAATATATGTTTCAGGTACATATTTATAATTTTTTTTTAAACCTAGTACGTAAGAAGGTTTTTCTTTGGATTTAATGCAATGGCTTATTTTATAACAAAATTTTACTCCCTCGAACTATTTCTAATAGCGCCCATGTCTGTAGGTTTTGGATCCTACAAAAAATAAAGCAAACATGTTCATTTTCATTTTTGAGTAGTTCGAGGGAGTAGTTTATACAGGGTGTTCTGATTTAACTTATTAAAATTATATTAAAATAAATGAATATTTTACCTCTCCTATTGTTAGTATTGCTTCCATACTTTTTTTGAGACGGTATTGACCCTTTAGAACTTCTATAACTGCGACTGCGTTGATCTGTGCCGCTGCTTGCCTTGGAACTATGTGGACAACTACCTCTTCGTTCTTTTCTTCGATTATCAGCCATTGGTTCAGGTGTCTCACCTAAAAAGGGATATAATTATTTGTATTTTCAAGGTATTTTGGGAATTATAGTTCCGCAATTTTTTTCGAATCTGAGATTTTACCCAGTAAGCATGTTACTTCTTTCTATAAGTACTGTTAAAGGAGTTCTTTGGAGAGTTAAAATTCTTTTGGGATTTCTTGTGTGAGGATTATTAACTTCCGTTAGATTCATGAATGTCAGCCACAAAATAACTCTTAGATGTAACCTTCAGAATTGTTCACTTTTAAAAGAATGGTATTATATCACTACGCTTAAGTCCTTTTTAAGAAGTTGAATAGTACCTCTTCGAGATTTCACAATGAATACTTTTTTATAAATTCTTTATGGTGGTTTATAATATATGCAATATATTTCTTGATAATCTGTTGAAGGCCGTATCTTTTGCTCCTTATGTTGTCCTGATAATAGCGCGGAGAGTTGCCTGGAGCTGCCGGACGGCGGTTTTTAATTCTTGTGCAGTTTGCAACGTGATAACATTTATACAAAATGTAGGGGTCAAGCTTTCACATTTTACTTCTTTTAATGTTGTGATATTTCAATAGATTTTAAGAGCATTGTGTTACCAAAATTTGTCAACGCAGACCAATTCATGGTAAAATATGGACACTTTATTTTTGTCAGCATCACAATGGCGGCGACAGTAAGTACATTCGTCTTCCAGCTGGTATTAACAAAATGGCGGAATTGTGTAAGTCATCCTCGCCGTTCTGGGGAGAATTCTAAAATATATAGGCATAGGAACTATTTATGGAACGTATACAAATTCTCTTCAAGACGTCATTTTCCTGATATATTGTTCATAGAGTAAAAAAAAAAACAATGTACAGATTTTTTTGCACTGTACGATTGTGATACTTGTTTCAATGTGTAATAATAATGACTCTTAAAAATACATACAAAATTCTTTTTATAGGACGCCATCAAACAGTTTTTTAATTTTTAATGATGTTAATTAATTTAAATGTAATTATTAATATCTACAAGCAATCTACATTTTGCCAAATTATATAAAAACATAAAATTAGTTGAAATTTAAGGACTGACGAAATCGTTAAATTATTTTGCCTTTTGGCGGACAAATTGTAGGTTATGTTTTTACTTTTCCATCTGTCAACGAGTAATGTTTGTTTATGTCTGGACGTCATTTCAACAAGCATGAATTTGACTAACGCAGTGCTGATTTGATTCATATAAATTATAATGATGACGTAACGGCATTATTTCGTGACGGCGATTATACATATGTATACATATCTCATCAATTATTTAATTTTTTAGAAACAATAAAATCCTTTTGTGCAACTTCTGCCAGCTTTCGATAAAATTTTTCATAAGTACTCTCATTTATGTAAGTTATGTTAGTTTTATAAACCTCTACGTAACGTCCTTTGTAACTATATCTTTAGCCTTTTTTTGCCTATCTGATATTTGTAAATAACGTCTTGAAGAGAATTTATATACGTTTACATAACTAGTTCTTATGCCAATCTATTTTAGAATTCTCCAGAACGTTTGTAACCTCGCATGCTCATTGCGCTGTAATATAATAAAGTACGTTCCGCTAGAAGACTTTCAATATTTAAAATATGCTTGATATATTATAATTAGTGGCGTAGAAAATTGAGAGGATCGTTAATACTATAAATGGAGTATAGTATGGAGTCACTCAAATAACCTCAATATGGACAATAAAAAGTGTATCCGCGTTAGTTAGAATTGCTAATTCTTGTCGGAGACTGAGTGGTCAATTGGTTATAATAAGGTACCTACTATTTTCTTTAAAGTGATATACATACTTTTTTTACTGTCGTCCGATTCAGATTCGCTAACACATTTTTTTTACGGTCCTCCTCCTTGCCCTTCGCCTGCTACGACGGCGTCTTTTTCCTCTGCGCTTCCTCCCTTTTTTACATTTACTACAACCTTTTAGAGGCTCCATGTATCGGAAAGTTTTAAACAATGCAAAGTCCTTGGGGTGTATTCCGAGTTGGAATTTACCAGCACGCTGTTTTATAAGGCCATTGTGAACACCATGTTTCAACGCTTTTCTGACTTGCATGGTGACATTTCTGGGCTTAGGGTTGATCTTCTTTGAACTGATTATACTTTGTATGTGTTCTAGTATTTTGTTTTGCGTCGAACCTTTGCCATCTTTTAAGTCTACGATGGCCTGCATAACATCTGCTAAAAAACGGGGCTGTCTTGCAGTAATTTTCATTCTGCACCAACTATCTTTCGGTTTCGGACGAAATTTGCCTTGACTTCCGCCTATGGTTTCAGCTGCAAATATCAAATTTCGTAAGCACTTCCTAGTAATAAATTGTAAACTAGTGTTATCAGAAACAAAAAAAAAGATATTTTAAAATATCTCTTATAAACACTTTTGGTACTACAAGGAGCCTTTTTACCTGCACGTGGAAGAATTTTTTTGATGAAAATAGATGCAGTTTGAATCAAGGATGTAAAAATGCATGCATGATCACATCTATGTAACATTGTAGATTTATTTTTCACTCTTTTCCAACCGGCACACTGGTCTTAAAAAGGTTAATTAAATGACTAAACAATCATACAGATGATTATAGTTTATAGTAGGTACTTGTACTACAAATCATCTTTATGATTATTTAGTCGCATAATTTAAATTATATGACTAAACAGTCATATTGGGAATTTAAGCCTACTGGCCCCTGGTGGCTAAAAATCTCACTATAGCAAAACCAGTAAGCTCTTTAGTTACATTTGTTTGATTACATTTGTATAGTTTGTTTGTCGGGGTTTTATTACAATTTTTTTTATTTTATCAACTTTCATTCCACAATATACCAAAGAAAATAATGCATAATACGAATTGATGTGTGTATAATTGTCACACAAGAAAAAATGTGGATAGAACAATCCACTTTCACTATTTTCCCAAGAAAGACGCGGGTTTGTTTATATCACCAATATCTGTGGTATCGTGGAGAAAATAGATAGAGAAAAAGTATGGGAGAAAATATAAATTGATGGGGAAAGCATTAATTTCGGCAATGTGTCTATTTCACGCCAGATGACTATAATACAAAAGGTATACGTATATAAAGTTGTAATAGTGATATTATTAGATGTACTCCCACAAATTTGCCAAAAATAGTGCAAAATAGGTTAAACTTAATGAACTCACTTACCAACTTTCGATTAATGCAATAATATATATTTTTCTACCCAAGAAGGAACCCACAAAAGCAAATAAAACGAAGGTAAAACAAATCAAGAAACAGCTGATCATCACTCGTCAGATCGCAGACCCATATGCGCCATAGTGATTTTAATTCCCAATAGATGATTTGTAGTATATTACAAATCATCTATATAATTGTTTACTCATTTAATTTACCTTTATAAAGCCAGTGTGCTAGTTGGGCTTTGGCAACATGTATTTCATGCACAAAATGTGCATTTCGGCAGGGAATTTAACTTTAAACATTCCAGTTCTGGTGATATAATATTTGAAAAGTCATTACGTCACGAAGGATATTGGCAATATTGAAAAGTTTCCAAACAAATCAAAATATGACAATTTTCATTTTATTTAATACCATTGTTGATACAAGTCTTATCGACATCACGAAAGAATGCCGTTACGTCATAGTTATAATTCATATGAACCAAATCAGCACTGCTATAGTCAAATTCATACTTGTTGAAATGACGATCAGATATAAACAAACTTTACTCGTTGACAGGTGACAAAGTAAAAACATAACCTACAATTTGTCCGCTAAAAGTCACAATAAGAAAAGCTTTGTTTTCCATATATAAAAACCAATAAAATAAAAAAAAAACAGTAACAATCAAACAAAAAATTAAACAAATCTAATTTTGACAACTGACATGTAGAAACAAGAATCCATGAAACATATAACAACGACGCTAGTCAAAAACGTTAGATCAGACTGATCGATATATTCATGCTTGTTACTGAGACGTACGAAATCAGACCCTCTCTTTCTTTTTTGTCAAGGAAGTTAAAAGTTTTCGTATAACGCGTCAACAACGTTAGTCTGAGATATTAACAGTCACATATAATGTACTTCCTTGCGCTGTCTCATTCGTTTTATTATTTTGTAAACAAAGAACGCTTGAACATCGTACGTTGTAGATTAGAAATAAATTTGTGACGAACGGCATTGTTTCGTGATTTCAATTATAGTTATTATATTAAAGTTATGTTAGGTTTACTCCATTGATCCAAATCATACATGATAATGAAAAATCTACTTTTAAGTTATCAAAAGAATCGATTATATCCCAAATTTATAAAATAATGCAGACATAAATACGTTAAATTTTAATATTAACTATTTTATTTAGTGTTTTATTAACTATTTTGACGTTGGCTTGGTGGTTTGAGGGACAGTGTCCCGTACTTCCATGCGAACCGCCCAGCTTCAAACCGAGCAGGATCAAGTAAATAGTACAGGTACAGTGAATGAGCGGACCTACTCGCGTTACCATCGATCGAAAGAGATGTAAAACTGCAAGTTTCATGTATCTATGATGCGAGCACGTTAAAGATTTATACCTCACGATAAAGTAGGGCTTCGGCAATAATACAGTGGTATAGTTTGTTGTTTGAATCTTTGGGCATATATCAAATTAGGTGTAGCCTGCTCGTGTACTGATATATTGCAGCAATGTATTTATAGTATCAACAAATACGATGATAATATGTATAAATGAAACGTTGTCCAGCACTATAAAGAAGGTTTAGTGCCAAATCCCCAAAAAAACAACTATGCAATAACTCCGAAACACGTGTCCGTAGCTGCATAGTTGTTTTTTTTTTTTGGGATATGGCACTAAACCTTCTTTATTTTATTTTGACCCCAATAAATCTATATTATTTAGTTGTCCAGTACTCCCCATTGTTCAAAGATAGAGTTGGCATTTCTATTTATTTTTGATTATACGGCTACTAATTGAGACGCGCAAAGATTCAAACAACAAATTACATATGAACACTGTGCTAGAGATTTTTTAAATTGCCGTGTCGCAACTGCAAAAAATATGCCACTTTCGGTTTGAAATGTTTTTATTCATTTGCGTGAAGTAATGTCCAAATCATACTTACATAGGGAGATAGCGAGGGGTCAGTAATGTAATAAAAGTTTGGTATGCCATTCTTTACACCGCCGTAAACCCATGCCATGACACAACGACGTGAAGGCGTAGTTTTGAGATCATTGACTACGTCATGAGCTGTCAGAAATTTTTTATAGCATTCGAAAATTCAAAACATCCTCTATCCAACTGCACTGGTTTGCCACTTTTGAGGTGGTCGCAAATACCGGCACACCGAATTTCTTCGAGAGATCCAACTAGTCGCGAACTGAGAAACATGTTCACTTTCGTCATATATGAATATTAACGCTAATGCGATGGGTAATTATTGCATAAAAATATGGTTGACTAATTACTGCATAAAAAATGGCGTGCCATTCTTTATCGCGCCATAAACTCATGAGTCATGACACATCGATGTGAAAGGGTAGTTTTTAGACCATGGATCTATGTCATGAGCTGTCAGAAACTAGGTATTTTATACCATTCGAAAATTCAAATTATTCTCTAATCAACTGCGTTAGTGTGCCTTTGAAAAAAATTCTAACCGAAAGTGGCCTATTTTTTGCACTTGCGACCATAGCAGTTTAAAAAACTCTGACACAATATTCATATACCACTGTATTATTGATTTAATTATGGTTTGGCCTGACATGTTAACAAGTAGGATCCCCGACGGTCGCCTCGCCGCCGCTTATAAGTTTAACCTCACAAATATGAAGGAATTTAATACTTTCGTATTTGAGATATTCGTGTCTGTAGTATTACCACTAATCACAATAAAAAAACTGCCCAGTTTTATACGTGGAATTAAACATTAGTTAGCCTCCTTCAAATCATCAGAGGCGTTTTCCTTTTCAATAAATTACCGTCTCCGAGTAGCACAGAGTGTCTCTGATGTGACAACTGTTATTCCACTTAGACAAAACTTCATGCTCCCAACTGTTCAGAACTTACATTCCTCTGCCCCCTCGAGGACCTGGTTTGACGAGGTTCAGACAGGAGTGATTATTTTGGGGTTATGTTGATCGTTTTGTTTGTTTATGTCACGATTGTCACAATAGTAAGGATCGGTACTTTTAATCTCGGTTAACACTAATCCAATGATACTGTGTTTCTCTCTCTCATTGTTACAATAATAGTTTCCTTGCATATTATCATCCGATTAGTATTAACCGAGACCAAAAGTACCGGCATTATTATTATTAACCATAGCTATAGTATTGTGTAAATTTGATTGTTTCTAATTCTTCGCAATAATTCATACTGAATTTTTAAATTTTATGACATTTATGTAGGTACATAACCTAACAAAGTAACAAAACAAATAAGTTCGTAAATACCATGTAATGCGTTCCATTTAACAAAGTGCTAAAAGTGACTCGGCGCAAACAATAAGGGAACAGTTGGAAGTATTATGTATTTTAAAAGGAAAGCCCCTCAGGACTAATCACTGATCAGTAGTCAGTATTAGATGTTGTGGTAAGCATTACTGTAGTGCCTGTCTAATTAAGTGTTTTAAAAGGTGTAAGAGTTCAATGGTTACTTATCTATTCAATTAATCAGTCACAAAATATGATAATTTGTCAAATGACGGGATTTATACTTACATTTGATAGTGTTTCTTCTTCTAAAACTGATTATAAATCATTATATTTGGCTTATCTCATAAGTTTTACAATTCAAATTCTAGATATTCATTTTTACACATTACAATTTTGGAAAAATCTGCAAGAAAGCTATTGGGTTAATTACATTTCACCTAATTTTACAAATTACCATTTTCATTTTAATTTTGACATAACTAATAAACAAATTTTGATTGTGGTTTGTTTCACGAATCTCTGACGCCCAGTGACACTTTTGATATTCACTTTGAGATCACAGGGATGTAAAGATCGGCGATTCGTTAATAAGTTTGAGACAATAAATTATTAATTTAGAAGATTATTTTTAATTCTGTTCAATTATCACATAAAAATTGAAAACAATTTAAGATAATATTTTTTCTGAAGCTTCGATTCATTTCAATCTATTTTTTTCCTTTTTCGTTTTAAAAACGACATAAGCAGTTCATGAATACTAAATCTGTGCTACAAAAGAATTCATAAAAAGGAATACGCTATCCTTAACACAAAGCAAAAAAATGTATATCAAGGTTAGGCGATATGCTGTTTGATACCCTTGTGATTACAGCTTGGTGTTTATTTTGTAGTGATATATGTTTATAGGTGTGTACATTCCAGATTTGGTACATATTCCAGGCTCTAGTAATACTTACAACTTAAAAGAAATTAAATTAAAAATTACTTCTGTAATACCTAATAATTATTTTATTAGGTATCTTTTTCTAGAAACGCTTAAATAGAAATTACTTGAGACACATTATAATCCATTAATAATGATGGTTTTTCGAAGTCCAAATGGATTTAAACAAATTGATGGCTTAAACTGCAAACCTGCAAACCTCCAAAAATGTAAATTTTACAGGAGACAATAAAAACTATTTACAGCTTTTGCAAACTTTAAATGTATGGTGCAATCACCATATTATTATAAAATTAAAATTAGGACGTGGTAATGGAATGAAAAATATTAAAATTTTATTATATTTTACTTTTTTTTAAGATAATTAAGGAGTTAGAAGTTTTTTATAAAATAATGAGATAGTTATTTTGGAGTTAGACGTTTATTCTCTAATTTCTAAACAATATTACTGTAACTTGCAGATATCATTAAACAAATATTTTTATCAAAAATAACAAACGAAATAGTGGTTCTTATTAAGAATAAAGAAAAAAACAAAATCTCACTTTGCGTACTGATCTATAGATCAGTTTATAGAATCTAACTTAATTGTCATACGGAATGTTGTCGTAATAGTCATGGTAATCAGAAGGAATCACCTTTTTTTAATTCTTGAAGATGCTCATACTTCTTTTTTTTAATTTTACACCGGTTTGTGTATAATTTCGGCAATTCATCCCAAGTTCTTGTTCTAACTTCTCTATCTCGCCTTTGAGGTAGTAAGGTCCAGTCATCCGCAAATCGTAATTTAAAAAAAAATTTCATCATCAAAATTATATTGAAGAGCACGCACATCGGTAACTTTGGGGTTACCCTTTTTTTTCCAGGCCGTACCGACTTGAAAAATTCGACAATATCACTTTTTAAAAATATCATGAGTCAAGTAGTAGACATTATATGGCTCGGGACTTCTTCTAGTCTTGATACATACATCAATGTACTCAGCAACTCAGCAGCACTTTATGCTTTTAAGCTGTTTTTCTATCATGGCATACATACCGTCGGCCTCCATTTGAGTATGACCAACTTCTAAAAATTTTTGTTCTATGGTTTGTCATGGCTAAATTAAGTAAAGCGTTGCTCATTGTGACATTTCGATTTTGATATGTACAGCCATCAGTGTACAATATTATTTTATTGCTGTCACCCTCTTTTTTTCAACTGAGGTATCACTTTTTCCAATAAAAATTTAACCACAATTGTAGCAAATTCTTCTGCATTTAGCCCCCCCCTCCTCTGATTCATTCCATAAATAGCAAGTTCCTTCCTTAGATTTTAAGTTGAATAAACAAAAGTTGTGAACGCAAAGCTTAGTTTTGTAATATAAACTAGATACAGTGGATTGTGGTGATAAAAGAACAGCTTGCAGGTCCATAGTGAACACATAATCTTCTCTCTCCTTGTCTTTCTGTTTTTCTTTTATAGCATCTTTTTTCTTTTCAATATGTAAGGCATGTTGATCATTTGAATAGTGTCCCAACTTGTGTGAATAACAAATTTGAAATTGGTCCTTTTTGGGCTGATATAAGGAGATGTTTCTTATATCCACAGCGTTATTAAATGCACATACAGATAGGGATTTTATATTACGTTCTTCACACCATTTTTTCACGTAGGAGTTGTAGAGGGCTTTTTTCGATGGCCATTCAGATAAGAGATAATTTTTTTTCTGTTGATTTCCGACCATAATGTGACTCCATCGTCAGCAATTCATTAAGAAAATCATTGATTGCTTTATTTTCTTTCGTGAAAGGATTGATTTTATTTGATTTTTTAAGAGCTGGTAATAACGAATCTTTCCTTCGCTTGGTTCAATAACATCATTTTATTTCGATGATTTCTTCCAATTTAGTACGCACCATTTCCCTACACAATGTATTCAAAAACATTGTCTTACAGACTCTTACTAATCCATCCCTTTTTCTCAAGTTATAGGTTACAGAACAAGTTTTTCTCGATACTGATGGATCTTTTCTGTCCTTTTGACGATTAGTAGGTAAAATTTGTACTAAACCATCCACATAAATTTTTTTACATTTATGCACTTATAATAATGTTTTATATATTATTTTAACTTCTAAACTGAAAATTGGCAGCTAATAACAGAATTGTGAACTATTTTGGCTGATTCGCACATTGAAAATGGCTGCTGATACAGGAGTTAGAAGCTTTACAGTGTTGAAATTTTATATCGTGGAGATAGCCGGTATACGTGCCGTGAAATTTAAAGAAAACCTTAATGTCTTGGAGTTATTTGCTTTACCACACTATGGACTTTTATTTTTACTAGCACCAAAATCTCAAATTCCGTAAAAAGTGGAGTTAGCCGGTTTGCAGTCTAAGCCATCGAAATGTAAGCTTCCATATTATCATGACAATTAAGCTCAACCATGGCTGTGTATTTGATGTTTACTCGATCTTGTGAAAATGATTTTTTTCTTTGATCGTGCACGAAGGTATTATTTGATCAGGACACAAATAATGTAAAGAAACTGACAACGACATCATCAAAGTGATTTAATTTCCTTGTCTATTATTTTTTCAGGATCGGGATTATCAAAAAAACACTTGTGATAAATGCAATAATATTCATTTTTTATTATTATTATTACTTATTTTTTGTATTTCTTTTGGCACATAGTAAAGGCAGTTATTAGTACTTTAAAATCGGGGGGTTAATCAACCCCCAAGAAGGGTAGCATCATGGCAATGAATTTCATGTATGTAAATTGTCCTCTTTAAAATAGCAACTAGAAAATACAGAGATAGACAGGAGTATGTGTATATATACAATAGTGTCCAAACTTATGTCTATAAGTGTCTAATCACACGGAGTCGCGGGCGTCGAGGCGCACACACGCACTTGCACGGTCCATGCGCAGGACGCGTGCTAGAGGTATAGGTATTGTCCAATTGTGATGGCAATGTCTGATCCCAGTACATTCCTCAATCACTTCTGATTTCCCAAATAACATATTGCGGCTTGTAGATCTATTAGTAACGCCAGATGCTGTTTGTAGATATACCTAAAAAATAATTATGTATAATCTAGTAATTTATATAATTTATATTTCACAAACCCAACAAACACAAATAATGAAATTAAATAACGCTAACAATGTTTTGCTAATTATTATTTTTTAACATTTATAAAACTTATCACAGGTAAGTATAACATATATCTTTCTAAACAATTATTTTCCCGGCTATTTGCCAAAACGTTGACACTTGGATTATAAAAATGATAATATGCACATTATGTTCAGTACGACTGACTCAATAATGTTATTTTTAATTCTAACTATTTCGTTCAGTAAAACCAAAAATAAATAAAACAAAAGTACTCATAAGTTGAACAATCACTTCAAAACTTTAAAACATCCACCGACAGGTGTTTCTATATTTTTGTGCTGTCAAGGTAGCCCTTAGAAAACCTCGAAAGTAACTATGAATCTTAGTAAATCCAAATGTAATAAATATTCTTAAGTTTATTTAATAAATATTAATGGATTCAGAGAACAGAATAATTGAAATTATATAGTGGAAATTTCCCGTAGGTTAGAATAATTTAAAACAAATTAGGTATCCTCTTCTTGATAAAAGTTTAAAATATTGAGTGAATCGTACTGTGTATATTATCTTTTTTTATAAGTTTCAGCGTTTTGGCAAATAACCGGAAAAATAATTGTATGTTCTTATCTGTGATGTTTTGTAAAAGGTAGAAAATGATAATTAGCAAAAAAATGTTTAGCGTTATTATATTTATATAGTATTCTATACTTTAAACTTTTAGAAAATTTATTTTGCTACAAAAAAACGGCTACACCAATAAATTTTTTAATTGTTAGTTTTTTCTTTTTTAATACGTTAATAAATTTGTTCCTCTATGTGCTAAAATGACGACTTCAAAATATATTTTTTGTACGTGTATTACTTAAATCATGTTTAATGTTTGTATTTGTTCTTGACTTTTCTTTCACCTTTTTATACTCCTGTGTATATTTTAGTTTTAGTGCAGAAATAAAGATTATTATTATTATTAGTAATATGATTATTAAAGTTTAGAAAATCTAAATACATTTTAAAATATTCTCATTAACTTTTTATTTTCTGATAAATCGTCTATATTCTAAAATAATCAATATTTTCTTATCTATACACTTAAAGTAAATTTAAATCAACTATTTTCTCATTCCTTGAGGAAGTCAAAAAATTTCGATTTGTATATTTATTGTCCTATTTTATTCTGTTTATAACGCTATTGTATTCCTCATGCTTTATTACAAAACATTCTTTCACAATTTGAATAAAGTTTGGTTGATGCTTGGCAACACAACGTGTACAAATTTTGTTTTTTTTTTGTATCTAATTTCTATGTCAAAATTAAGTGAGTAATTGGTTTGTTTTCAAGAAATTTTATAACAATTTATACCGTTTTTTGTGAATATTTATGTAGAATAATGTGTTAACTCTGAATTTAATTTTGTCATATGCCTACAACAGGTAAGTCATTAATCAATTATAATTTTAGTATTTTTAAGTATTTTTCCTCAAGTCAATGTCAAGATTTTAGGGCCTACTTATTTTATATATATTTTAATAGAAAATAGCTATTGCATTTTAAAACAATTTTATAAATGTTAATTGTAAAGTAAAAATTTCAACTGTTTAAATTTAAATGACATTAGTATGAATATTATTGTTTAGATAAGAAACCATAGGTGGAAGCCAGGGTAAATTTTGTCCCAAAACGACAGAATCAAATAGCAGTATGAAAAGAAGTGGTCATCAGCCCCGTCTTTTGACGGCGGTCATGGAAGCAATCGCCAATCTTAAGGATGGGAAAGGATCAACGCAAAAGAGGATAATAGATCAAGTACAGTGTCTTCTTAATTCTAAAAACGTATCTCTTAGAAATGTCACTGTTCATATTCGTAAAGCATTAAAGCATGGTGTTGAAAGTGGTCTAATTAAACAAAAAGGAGGAAAATTCAAACTTGGACTTGATACAAAAGATTATGCGATATTCAAGAGCTTCCAAAAAAATGGATAAAAATGGAGATTTACCTGTTAAGGAACATAGAAGGAGAGGAGGAAAGAGGAGACGTCGTCGTAGAAGAAGCAGGCGTAAGAGAAGGAGGCGTAGCATGGAAACGAGCAGTCCTGATGAATATATTTCTGACAGTGGATCCGGTTCAGAAGCTGCCAATAACAACCAAGGTAATTTCGTATATGAATGAACAATATATATTTATATAATATAAATTGAATATTAAAATTATTTTGGTAATTTGTAACTAGAGCTAATGAAGCCTAAGTTGATTTTTTGTACAAATTTATTTTTGCCTGCAGAATCCGAAAATACGCAGCAGCATGAGAGGTTAATCCTCCGAGTTTCTTTATTTATTGCCATGTACTAAAGTATGTAGGATACGGATCCCAGAATATTAAACTGCATCTACTTTCATAAATATAAGGGTAAAAAGTGCCCCAAAATTATATTTTCCCACTGAAACAAATGTTATTTTTTACAGAATTTTGCATCAATACTGATTATTTAAACACTTATGATCATTTTAGTTAATCGTTCTTCGTCACTTTTTGACAATTTGATGTTAGGTTTAAAAATTCGCGTAATAAAGCGTTTGGTGTTAAAATATATCAATAACTCACTGCTTAAATACAAATTTTCTGCGCACAATCGGCAAAACAATGACAACCCTGGTGAAAATAGTTTCTGCCAATAATCTAATTTAGTCTTGCAGTGTTCTGAAAAACAATTCCAGAAGAATGAGTAAGTAAAAAATTCTGAAACATTCTGAAAAAGTATGAAAAGATCTATGTAAAACTTACTAATCATTTTAAAGACTGCATTTTTACAAGTTTTTGGACTCTTCTAGAATACTTTTTCAGAATTAATCAGATCTTTCATGAAAATTTAGCTAAAGTAAAAGTAAGACTTTTTCAGAGTTAATCAGTAAAATTTAAAACATTTCAGATTTTCGAAAAATTATTTACTGTAGGTTTTCTCATATTTATTACTTCTCGTAAGGAATATAGAAACTTGACAGGAGGAGGGTTATTAGTAAAAAAAATATTAATGTTTATATTCTATACATTTTTAAATCTTATTTACAGATTTTTTTTGATAATTAATTATATACGGTTAAAATATACGAACTGTTTTTATTAAATAATTTACAAGGCGATAATTATTATTATAATATATATAATACAAAGAAATACTTACAAATAAATATATAATACAAAATATTTCAAAAACATTTAGGAAATACTTAATAAAATACATATAATTCAAATTATTTCAAAAACATTTAAGGAATACACTTAATAAAATGTTATATAATACAAGTGATTTTAAGAAATATTAACGAAATACTTTTAAGATAAATATAATATAAACTATTTCAAGAATATTTAATTAATACTAATAATAAATATATGTATATACCTGGTACAAAATATTTCAAAAACATTTAAGAAATACGTAATAAAACATACAATACAGTATTAGTACACAATTTATTCTAAAACCATAAGTCTATCGCGTCTAGCATAGACTACACAGAGGTTCTCTGTGGCGTCTAGTCAGTCATAATCAGGGGTTCTGATTGGCCATCCTAAATCGAATGATGCATTGATGCGCATGCCATCACCCCACTTTCAATTTCACTTCTACGTTCCACGTATGATGCCAACTTTATCTATGATGACAACAGCTAATGTAGAAGAGGTGCCTTTTGTGTTCGTTTATAAAATAATAGTGTAGTGTTGATTGTTAGGATTATATCGATATAAACAAAAGCACGTATGTCCAATCGAAAATATTGTAAAAAGTACAGATATATCCGGAGTTATGTGAACATTAATAATAATGCATGCCCACTTGTTTTACCAGCAACGGCTTTGGCGGTGCAAGATTTGGAATTTTTGGAAATGAAATGAATGCTGCTACTAATGATAGAAATCAAGAATGCTCTGTGCATCATGATCCAAACGATCCAACTTTATCTGAAATACTTTGTATTATATATATTATAATAATAATAATTATCGTCTTGTAATTATTTAATAAAAACAGTTTGTATATTTTAACCGTATATAATTAATTATCAAAAAAATCTGTAAATAAAATTTAAAAATGTATAGAATATAAACATTAACATTTTTTTACTAATAACCCTCCTCCTATCAAGTTTTTATATTCCTTACGAGAAGTAATAAATATGATAAAACCTACAGTAAATAATTTTTCGAAAATCTGAAATGTTTTAAATTTTACTGATTAACTCTGAAAAAGTCTTACTTTTACTTTAGCTAAATTTTCATGAAAGATATGATTAATTCTGAAAAAGTATTCTAGAAGAGTCCAAAAACTTGTAAAAATGCAGTCTTTAAAATGATTAGTAAGTTTTACATAGATCTTTTCATACTTTTTCAGAATGTTTCAGAATTTTTTAGACTTACTCATTCTTCTGGAATTGTTTTTCAGAACACTGCAAGACTAAATTAGATTATTGGCAGAAACTATTTCCACCAGGGAAGTCAGTTACGTATGTAATTTCTCCAGATTTGAAAACTTATACCTAAAAAAGTGTCTGTTTGTTTCTCAAATAAGCGATAGAAAAGAATGAATTTTAATTTCAGTATATTTGCTGTTCCTGATGTTGTTTGATACTCAGAATGTACAAGGATACTTCCTCTTTATCCCTCTTGATCTGTCAAAGTTATTTAACATTGAAATTAAATCGATAAGTAATTTATGGTAGCAACTTGCTATAGTGTAAATAGTGTTGTACAGCTGCGGTCATAAAAAAATGGGACAGCTCTTCTTGTGTAGTGTACGAATGACTTTTTAAATGCATGTCAATCTTGACGTACCAATATTGTAGCCTATTAATATTATTAATCCCAAAAATACACATAAATTTTAGCAAAAATCTGTGATAGGGTTGTCCCATTTTTTATTGACCGCGACTATGTCAGCCGGGATTTCTTTTACATAACCCCAAGCTTAGCAATTAACTTCCAAAAGTTTTAAGTTGCCGTGGAATACTATGTAGACTTGCAAATCATTAGCAGCAATAAATTTCTGCAAATAACTTGCCAGTGTAAATTCAACATTCAATACATGTAGTAGAAATAAATTGTTAGTTGAGTCGCTCATAAGTATACAATTATTCGTTTATGATTACGAAAAATTTAAAAATAAGATAAAATTTTATTGAATTTTGGAGTAATTTTACACACATATGAATTTTAGATAAATATTGTAGGTCTCATATTCGTGTTCTGTGGGCAACTGTTAACTTATTGAAAATTACTGTTTTAACATGTATTGTAGAAACACCTGAGCCATCGGATAAAGGTAGAAGAAGAAAAAGAAGACGCCGGCGCAGAAGAGGAAGAAGACATACAGAGGAAAGAGATTCAAGTAGTAGTGCCAGGAGTAGTGGAACGAAAGAAGTTTCACCAAAAGCTTCTGATGAACAACATCCCAAAAATTCGAAAAAAAGTAATGGAGATAATGGAAAAGGTAATCAAACAAAATAGTAGTCTAAAATTAAATCTATAGTGGTAAGGCTTTATACAATAGATACTTTCACCAAACTTCAAAAAATGTAAAGCATGTATAAAGTTTGTTCTGTTAATTCAGAAATAATCTAAAAATAACAAATATTTCTTGCAAAGTAAGTTTTTGTTGTCAAGATTTGCTTCATAGCAACTTCTTTTTAGGTGAGCCAGTTACCCTTATTTTTCGGACTTGACCGATTAATCGCATTCAGCAGGCTAATTTAATTTTTAGTTGATAGCATACATCAAACGGAAGATGGCCATGTGCTTCTTATTTACTTTTAAGCCGGGGAATTTTGGAATATTTCTCTATATAAAGATGGCCCACAAAAAAATATTGTAATGCTTTCGATTATGTAAATTTAAATGATTCGTGACATTCAAAATCATCCAGATTATATCACAGGCATATTGGAGATGTTCGATGTAAAAGTAATCAATACGTTGAATACGAGTGCTTTCAAAAATATTTAGATAAGGGCCATATACAACATCACCGTAATTCAAATGTTATAGGACTAATGATTCAAATAGCATATTTCTGTTTATCACCTTAACAAATTCCCACCATTATAATATATTAATTTTAGTTTAATAAAAGCATTTTTTTACAATTCGCGTAACATGTCCAGAAAATTTAAAAGTCGTGAATATATAATCCCAGATTCTTGGAGACGTCATTTAGCTGTAACCACAGACAGTCTGTGCTGTAACTTTTGACTGTTTATGTGAACCTTTATCCCATCAGCACTTGCCCTACACGAAGCTTTACGTCCTAGTAGCATTACTTTTGACTTAGAGGGGTTAACAGTCAAACAAAATTTTTTCTTATACAGAAATTATAGTCTGAAAATCTCGATTTACTTTCATAACAATCTGTTTTCTCAAAAGAATAATAAAATTGTGTATCGTCTGCATAAAAATGACTACAACAATATTTCAAGCTATTCTTAAAATTTTAAGTATATAGTGTAAATAACAATAGTCTCAATATAGATACTTGTGGTACCCCCGAGACAACATCAGTGAAAGCAGATAAATTGTTACCAATTTTAACGCTTTGTTGCCTATTAACTAAAATTTTTTTAACAACAATACCGTATTTCCAGCAAATCTCAAGTAATGTAGCATCGCCAGGAAAAGATCATGATTGATTTTGTCAAAGGCTTTGGAATAATCAAGTAGTAGTAGTAGTAGCTACTTATTTTACTAGGCAAGTAGGCCACAATGGGCCCTTTTTACCTAGGGACCTACAGTTTAGCGTGGACTCCGAACCACGGTTCTCGACTGTCAACTAACCCACCGCCTGGGCCTGCCCGCCTGCACCGCTAGCAGAGTGGCAAACCTCCTGGGTAGGTCTCTTCGACCCTCCACCCGGGCTTGCCTCTCCGCCTGCATCAGGCTAGCGGCCTTCCCGGGATTGTCTGTTGACAGCCTACCGACTGTTAGATGAGCTATCGTTCATCCATCCAATTGCCGGACTCGATCAGCGCTGCTTAACTTCACTGATCGAATATCGGAAATTAAACGGATGCTCATACCTCATCCCCAGTAAGTAAGACGAGTTAAATTATTTTCATTACTCTTCAACAGAATATCATCCGTGACCTTAGTTGCACCACTGTGATTGCTCTGAAACCAGATTGGTTTTGAGATAACAGTTCAGATTTTTTTAAGATGAACCTTTATCTGAGAGTAGAATTTTTTCCAGAATTTTAGAAAGCATGGGTAATATATTTTTAAGTTTTTTAAATTCTTTCGGATTATTAATTTTGGGCAAAGCTAATACGTGTGCTAACTTCCAATTAACAAGAAATACATTTAGTTTGAATACAGAAATTAATTATATGAGTTAAGTAAGACAAAATGGTAGGACAACAATGTATAAGCACAATAATAGATATATAATCAGACCCCGATGATTTAGATGTTACTGAAAATAAGATTTTATGAACTAGATCCTTAGACAGAGTAAAAATTAAATTCAGAAATGTTAGGTTTTACATTGTTTTTTAAGAAAGACATTGTCTCTTTATCAGCATGATTTACAGATTGACTAGAAGATATGAAATAATTATTAATATCATTGGCATCTCCTAATTCTGAAGGTAGGTCAACTGTAGTGGATTTATTGTAGATATTCATACCTCTAAAGCATTTCCAATTATCTTTAATATTATTTTTGTTTAAGACACAAATTATGTAGGATTCTTTTCATTACTAATAGCAGTTTTGAGATAGTTTCTTCTTAAATTTTTGTAGTAGTTTCAGTGAGCGAGGTTATTTGATTTATTATGGCAGGCAAGCGCTCTGTCTCTAAGTTTCATAATTTCTTAAAATGTTTTCTTAACCACCTCTCTCTCGCCACCGAAGTAACTACAAGAAAATCCTAGGATTTTGTGTTGAGTAAAGGAGACGATGTCTTACAGTTTATTGTGGAGTCCGAACCTCATCTAGAGCATCGACAGTTCCTTCCCTCATCTTAATCCGAAACAAATTACAAATAAAATTTCTAAATTACTCTGGAATGGATGGATTAATTTAATAATGTCAGTAAGCCATGGGGCCTTCTTCTTAGTGAATCTTATTTTTGTTAAAGAAGCGTAAATATCGAATAAATTTAATATTAGAGAACAAAAAATGGTGACTTTATCGTTAATATCATTAATTTTATAAATTTGCCAAGAAGGAGTTACATTTATGTCATTGAAAAATTTAAATAATTAAAGTGTTTAGTCACGAAAAGTGTTCTGAAAAAATCTGGTTGAATTTGAACTTTACGAGTCTATTAGATTTATGAAACATAGAAAGTATTACAATATTTCTGGCGTGCTATCTTCTTAGAAGAATTCTGTAATTCCCTGCTTAAAAATAAATAAAAAATACACGGTAGTCTTCCATTTGATATACTATCAATCAAAAATTAAATTAGCCTGCCGAACACGATTAGTCGGTCACTCATGTTCTGAACGAAAGGGTAACTTACTAGCATATAGTAATTATAAGAAAAAATACATAGATCTATGCACTCAGGAGTTGCTAAGTAATCTCTTATAATAACCGATATAAAAATTTACCCGATAAAATGCCAAAGCATTTGTTATTTAACGTATGCTAAACCCTCATTTATTAATTTCTGTAATCTCAGAACCAAATAATGTTAAATCTCATGAATTTTACAAATGAAGAGTTTGATGATTGGTAAATTACAAAATGCATTTGTTTTTTATTTTATGAGGTTGTTGAGCAATATTTCGCTGGGAACATTAATATTATCATCCCTTAATGATGAGAAGAGCTGAACAGAAACAGTTACACTGTGTTGTTTTTTTTTGCGTTGCTCGCGGCAGAGACTATATGTACATAGTCTCTGCTCGCGGCTTGTACGCTCCTGTGAGAAAGTGCCTTCTGTCCTCTAATTATCACAGATACGTTACATGATACGTGATCGATGGTAAATTTGCCGCTCTACATCTTTCATTTGAAACTTTTTCCTTTAACGCAGACTGTTAAAGCAAAAATGTGGTGGGAATACTAACTTTGCTCTAAAAAGCAGTAAAGTGATATATTGGAGCTGATGGCCACCAAACTGCCTTAGTCAACCCGCAATACATGGACCCTGCACGGTATTTGGGAGTGACTACAAGTCACAATGGAAAGAGGATGGTCCCAGCAACGCATGTACCAAACGGTTTGCTTGAATCTAAAGGCGGGTTTACATGCAGCTAAAGTGAGCAGGGAATTGAGCAGGGAAGTGGGCAGCGGGAGTATGTAAACACGTCGCTCGCACTGCCACTGCTCATGCCAGAGCGCTGTCGCTGCGGCAGTTTCTACGTCCTCCACACGCGTACCAGCTGTATGTAAACAGTCACTTGCTTCAAGGCTGCTATAGGGCAGGACAGCGGGCAGCGCGAGTAGCAGCGGCAGTGGCTGCATGTAAAGCTAGTATAAGAATGCAAGGTGAAAGACAGGGAATGACCGGTCGGAAAAAAATGCTAAAGGAATGATTAATGTTCATGCGTATACAGGGTGTCCCAACCAAAAGTAGTCACCCTGAATAACTTTGGAGATAAAAATTTTTTTGAAAAATAGGTAAAACACGTCGACCTTGTTTCCAAGGGTGACATATTTTAATGTAACACTTGTATACCTATCATCATCCCTCTACCCTATACGGCTCCCCCCTCAAAAAATTCAAATGGCAAAGGGGGTCGAGTAATACAAAATATGTCCCCCTTGGAAACAAGGTCGACGTGTTTCACCAATTTTTCAAAAAATTTTTTATCCAAAGTTATTCAGGGTGCCTACTTTTGGATGGGACACCCTTTATGACACAACATCATTTTTAGTGGTTATTTTGATGAGGTCGGTAACATCCAAAGAGGAATGAAAGTATTGGTGAATGTAACACTAATACGTACATGTACATACTTTTAACTAGAATAACTTTTTTTATTTAATACTGCAAATATTTTTTTCTTAGTGTCATTTCCGATTTCACCTAAACATTGCTATACTGCCCACTAATACACTTTTGCAAAAGTTGTCTAAATAGTGAATAATTATCTAATTTCGTCCATTATACCCAACCACTAAATCTAATTGTAAGTTAAAATTTGTTTGCCTATCACTATCAGTAATACAATCACACACACTTTTATGATTATCTGAAGAATTTTGTCTTAATGTTTGCTTTGACGTTGCGTGAAAGTAGTTGTACAATTCTGTACCATTAAATTGCAACTCCGGGAAATTACTACGTCACTTTATCCTAACTGAACAAGATATTTTAAAAAACTTAACCTCCGTTGTCTTTAATTTCGCACTGTTTACGTATGTACGTGTTATTCACATAGACATTTTATAATACTACGTATTTAGAGTGTAATTAACGGGGCAGTGGGCGTAAACGTGATATCCAAGGCGGATCCGCCTATATTTATCTATGCATTCGCATTGCTATTTGACACTCCACAATAACGAGTATCCTTGTAAAGTTTACGATCAGTAAGTAATTGTTTTTTATAGCTGTAAGCCGTCGAATTACCTGATAAAAACCTTTAATTCTTTGTTCCCATTTCTATAAAGCAAACTGATTTATTGTACATAGTACATAAGAAAATAAGAATATTTTATCATACCTATTGTTTGGGAATGTTTTACAGTATATTATATCTACGTAAAAGTCGTCTCTGGAATTTATCGCTACCTCCCGATCTCAATATAGGTTTCCGATATTATTATGCTTATGATTAATATTGTTTGTCTTAAAAAGTACATGTTTATTTTTTCAGATCAAAGCGATGATGACGAGGAAAATAATGAAGCTGATGATCCAAACTGCGGAAATCCCCAGTGTCTTTGTAACATTAAACAAGAAAATGATATGCCTTACAGAAGTTCTGCTCACGAAACTTTTAGAGATCCGTATACAAAACAATAGAATTTTAAATTGTTCTAGGTGTATATTTACATGACGTATGTACGTGAATAAAATTGCAACCGTTTTTTTATACTAAATATACTTTTATATTAATACTTACAACATACTTTTTATTTTAATATTGGATCTTCCAATTAATTTCTCACAAAAAATTTATCTATAAAAATGTCAATGTACTAAAAGCATGCGTCCTTGTTTTTATAATGAGTTGTTTAATATTTATTGATAAAGTTATAAATTAACAACCCATTCAATATACCTACGTATTTTACAGTGTATTGTAGGCAGAGGTAGGTGCGTCAATAAAGAGAATTCATAAATTTTGATAAATTATTTTCTCCTTGTTCTCGGTCGTAACTTGTTCTACTTTTTATTATTTATTAGTTTATTCTTTACAGGTCAGTCGAATTAAGTTTTAAATGGGAAAAAATTAGAAATAGGTATTTTATAGCATTACGGGCCGGTTGTATAAATTCAGGTTTATCGGTAGTTTAAATGAACTGCCACTCAACAGAACTGATTTAGTTTCATATCGTTGTTCAACCCACTTTAGACTTCAGCTTAATAAAGCCATTATCACGGATAAACATTTAAGTTGGTAATGTTGCCACATACGTTCTAATTATTTGACATATTTAATAATGGGTTGTCACCGATCGTAACTCTGTTCAACATGTTTTGTGTTTTAGTTATTAGATTTTTAATATAAATGATATTTTATTATGTTTCTTTATATTGTATGCGTAGTTAATTTCAAAGGCATCACATTAATAAAAAATAATACGTTCCTATGGTAGCTTACCCGGAAGATTACTGGAGCTAAAGTCTCCCGAAATAGAGGAACAGCTGTCATCAATGATCTGTCATTTTATTACTTTTTTAATTTTTTTTATTATAATAATAATATGTTGAAATTCAGGGACTATCCGACTATCGTATATTTGAGTGTCTTATTCTGTTTATTTTAACTGAATTCTGTTGTTTGAATTAATCCTACTTATATTTTTTTGTAACTAAAGTTATTCATGTTTTTACTTGGATTATTTTTCTATTGACATTATTGAAAATAAGTATTATGATGATTGAAACTTAGAGAATCGATAGAACACGCTAAAATAATATGGATTTGTCATATAAACTTATAGCTAAAATGCTTAGTTTTCAAGATGGAGGGCGCATTTCTCCAGAAATAATTGACATTGTTATGAAATTCAAAAGTTGCGTACATCTCGAACAATAGTTTCCGTCTCTCCATTCGAAATTGTGTTAACTGAAAATGCAAAACCATGTATTTTTTTTAACGATTCTCAATTAAGAGCTACGTTTTTTGTGCTCTAATGATAGTAATTGTTGAAAAAGAAAGAAAAAATAGCTTAGATTAGTGGCGTCTTGTTTTTTTTTTAGGAACAATATCTTCGACACCCTCACAGTCACGCCTGTTGTTGGAATGGAGGGATGAAAACTATGGTGAGATGTGTACTGCTGTACGCAACGTTCACCTTCCAAATTTCATAATAGAGAGTTGTTGAGCAGCTAATTGTGAAATACCGTAACGTTATTTTGACATCTACGCGTGCGCAATTTCAAATAGGAAATGCGGTAACTTTAATAACGGTAACGGTCTGCGTTAATTTCGGAGGGATAAAGTAGATCCCTATGATTGATAATATTCTGAATAGCATTAGCCATATTGTAATATATAATAATTTATAGGTGTAATATTCACTATATAAGTTTTATGCACTAACCCAAACAATGAGAATACAAAAGTAGGGTTAGGTTAGGCTGTCAAAGATAACGAATAACGATTGCTCATTAAGTAACTGTTCAACAAGTCTCCTTTTGGAAACACGTTATTTGTAGATACGTATTGAAATAAAGTAATCGTATCTGCATAACGTTACGTTATTTTGGATGCTCAACAACTCTCTATTATCTCAATTCGGTTGTTGACGAATTTTTTAAAAATGGTGAAATATGATAGTGAAGGCATTAATTTAGTTATGTATTTAATTTGGAAGAAAAATTCAAAGCACAATATATTTAAAAAAATATATTAAACTTCGGCTATTTGAATGTGCCACGTAAACGGTAGTGACATCATATCGGTAGTTAGATATGAAGTGATATGCAGAACAGAAGAAGAGGAAGAACAAGTTGACAATAAACAAACTAAACTCATTTCTGATCTGTTAAAAGTTAATTGGACGTCATAGACATGTCTATGGTAGACGTTTAACTAGAGGTATGTATATATTAGTGTTGCTAGAAGACGATCTGAGCAGTAATAGCAGAAAAATGCCGTTCATTTGTGTTAGAGCAGATGATCTGGTTTTGTTCATTTATTGTATTGAGCAATCTGCTTATAAATTGTCTTAAGAATATCAAGATATTATTTAAAATGTGATTGTGGGGAATGTTACATCTACAATCTGAAGGTAGTTGAAATTTGTAAAAGAAAAATATATTCAGTTCTATTTTATAAATATATATTGCTTATTGACGGTAATTAATAATTTTCTTTTATTAATTAATGTTTTTTTGTATTCATCTTTCTCAAGATTTCAAAATAAAGGGATTTACCTTGGGTACCAACAAAATTTGTTTGGAGAAAACCTCAATTCGTTGTTTTCATCATGCTCATGCTTGATATAACCTAACTTGAATGATATAAGACACCTCTGATAGGTACAATAATATCCATACTGAGTAGGTAATACTACTTTCCCATCCTGTCATCATTGTGTTAAATGTTTTTCAGCTAATTTTTATAAAAATCACTAAAAACCCGTGTTAAAAAGCCATAATAAACATTAACGGTCAGTGACAATTACCTTACCCTACACTAGCGACTCTCGTGATGAATTCAAGCACGGTAGCTCTCATTAATTTATTTATATAAAGGCTCTTTAAAAAATACCGCCGTCTCTGAAAAACGGCAAATATTTCCGATACCTGGTGATTTGTTACATCTCGCAGATATGGATTTTGTTTTGTTAAAATCACAACGAGAATATTTTTGTTTAGGAAACAAAATAGTTGTATTATTTTATTTTAAGAAATGTCTTAAAACAAATTAATAAGACAGTTGTTATTAATGATTAAATTTTAATCTTATAAACGTTTTTACAAACAAATTTAAGAAGCAATTTAGGTTTTAGGTTTAATGTTAAATATTAAGAGTGAACTGATTAAAAACTATGGTCTTTTTATTTGTTTTTATTCACTTGCAGATTGATTCTGATAAAGCCTGATATAACTGGAGAAACTGGTCAACCTCGGTAACGTATTTTTATTTCTTTGTATAGAACTACACAAAAATTCAAATTCTGTATAAAAATTATGGTACCTATATTATTAACAGATCGAAAATTCTCAAAGTAATTTATCATTATCTCAATTTTTGGAAATCTCAGATTAATAATACTAGAAGATGAGTAACAAAATATAAAAAGTCGTCCGATTTATTTACATCCCACGCGAGATACGTTATAATAATGAGATAATGTTATCGCTATTTTAATTCTTATTGGTCAGAATCATAAACACAGCACGAAGAAACCCGATCGATGCCCGATTTATCACCGTCTTGACAACAAATTGTGTTCTGAAAGACGGACGTCTGTCATTTTAATCTGTATTTTTAAGTAACTTTAAAGTTTTGTGTTATTTGGTACTGGTTATAATAATCGATTTTTAGTTATAAAAATTTATTTAGTGAATATTTATTGTGAAACAATGAAACATTGTTAGTGTGCGGCCAAAGAGGAAAACCACGGGGTTGTTTATTTTTTCACAGGTAAGTAAACAAAACAAACCAGGGTCGGCATAATGCGAAAGTGTGAAAGCTCAAAAATAACTGAAATTAATGATAACTTTACAAAAACAATAACAACAAGATTTGATTCCATTTGAACAGTAAAAAAATCCACATTTTATCAAAAAAGATAGATATACAAAAATATTTATTTAAACTTCAATGGAAATTTTATTCTTAAGGTTGCTCACAAACTGTTGATATTTTAAAGTCAATTGATGGTTTTTTAATTCAATTTTAAAGGTTGTTATTAAAAAATGTGTTTATTTTCAGATTTCCCGAGAATCTGGAGAGAAGAGAAAGTTGGCTAAAAACTCAAAATTGAAACGGCCAGTGAGTGGCACTACGTATATTCACAACACTTTAAAAAAGTGATTATAATTTATAAGATCTGGAAAAAAGAGTTGAAGACACAGCCCTACAAAAAAAATTTTTTGTCGTGGTGCCTGGAAAATACGAACTGATTTAGGGTATTTCTGATGTGCTGGTTCCAAAAATAACTCACTTTTTTCCCTAGCAGCTCTAGTTTTTGAGATATACCATGGTGAAATTTATTACTTATACGAATAATAATATCAAAATCAAAATAACTAAATATTTAGGAGAACAAAATTGTATGTTCTTACCTGAAATTAGAATGTAATTATTAGTCTTTTTATAATTCTTGGTATTCCCATTACTGTACAAATCTGCCTACCTAACCGAAAACAACCCCAGTCCCCACCCTATTTCATTTACCTGTAACATAGGGTTTCCCGTATCTCTGCCTGTAATACAAAGTTCAGTGTAGTATTGTGCTTTCGTGTGATAACTGTGTACTAATTTGCTTTAAATTGTTGCGTGAATTTTAAAAATTCGAATTACAACAATGGCTTCTACAAGCAGACGGAATTGTGTGAACCACCCAGATGTTTTTTGTTATATTTGTGGCGAGTACTCTTTCAAGGGAAGTAGAAAACTCATATCTGACTATAAAAAGAGCATATTTAGCGTATTTTGGTGTCCAGTTAGGAGACCAGGATAAATCATGGGCACCACATTTCGTATGAAAAACATGTGTAGAACATTTGCGACAGTGGACAAACGGAAAGAGAACGTGCTTAAAAATTGGAGTACCTATGGTATGAAGGAAGCCAAAAACCATCATAATGACTGCTATTTTTGTCCTGTCAGCATCAAAGGCATTAATCGCAATAACCGGCATAAATGGACATACCCTAACATGGAGTCAGCAAGAAGACCTCTTCCTCATTTTGAAGAAATACCTATACCAACGTTCAGTAACTTGCCTACGCTTCTGGAGGACGACTCAGATACATCGCCTGACGAGGTGCAGTTCAACAAATGTGAAAGTGACAGTAATTTTGAAGGACCTTCAACAAGTCCCCAACGTTTCAGTCAACAAGAGCTCAATGATTTTGTTAGAGATATGAACCTCTCAAAGGGGTCGTCCGAATTGCTTGCTTCCAGATTAAATGAAAAGAACTTACTGTGTCCAAGTACTAATATTACATTTTATCGTACCAGAGAGAAAGATCTGCTGCCGTATTTCTCTAAAGAAAATAACTTAGTGTTTTGTAATGACATAAGAGGTCTCTTGGAGAAGATGGGGTTAATAGAATACACGCCAAGTGAATGGCGTCTTTTTATAGACAGTTCTTCCCGAAGTTTAAAATGTGTACTTTTACACAATGGTAATAAACATGGTTCTATACCTATTGGACATTCCACCACTGTGAAAGAGGAATACGCGACAATATCATTGGTCCTGAAAAAAATCAATTATGAAGAGCATCAGTGGTCGATTTGTGTCGATCTAAAAATGGTAAACTTTCTCTTCTTATGCTTGTGGGACAGCAGAGCTAAGGCCCAGCACTGGATTACCAGAAATTGGCCTTTAAGAAATGCTTTAGTTCAAGGAGAATACAACGTTCTTAACGAACCGTTGGTTGACAGAAACAAAATCATCTTGCCACCATTACATATCAAGCTGGGTCTTATGAAGCAATTTGTTAAGGCTTCGCCTCGAGATGGACCTTGTTTTGAGTATTTGACACTTAAATTTCCAAGGCTTAGCAGAGAAAAAGTGAAGGCCGGCATTTTTGATGGTCCTCAGATAAGGCAACTTATAAAGGACCCGCACTTCACGACATCAATGAACGAGCTTGAATCTAATGCCTGGTGATCTTTTGTTAAAGTAATTAAACATTTTCTTGGAAAACGTAAAGCAGAGAATTACGTCGAATTAGTAGAACAGATACTTTCTAACCTTCACACACTCTGATGTAACATGAGCATTAAGGTCCATTACCTTCACAGCCACTTGGACCATTTTCCAGAAAATTTAGGTGCTGTTAGTGAAGAACAGGGGGAAAGATTTCACCAAGACATCCGCATTATGAAAGAAAGGTACCAAGGAAGATTGGATACTCACATGATGGCGATTACTGCTGGAATCTTCAGCGGGACTGTTCTGGTAAACCTCACGCCAGGAAATCTTATAAAAGAAAATTTTTAAGTGATGATTGAAAGTTGCATATGGATATTTTTTTCTGTTAAATAAATACCTTCTACCCACTTTTTTTGTGTTTCAGTTGAAAGTTGTAATCAAATGGTAATATTTTAAACCTTATATAACAAAACGTTATATCTAATTTTAGCGAATTGTTCCTACATAGGGCAGAAAATGGTAAATTTCGAAAAAGTAGATCTGATAGAACAAATCTGACGGCATTTTTGGATTAGGCACCCCAAAATTACTTAGTTAAACTTAACAAATCCAAGGCACCAGAATGTGTGCTGGCCAGTGAAATCAATGCTATTACATTTTTCCCCTGGCAACGCTGTCACCAATTTCGTCACACGTACTGTCCAGGTTAGTAGAGAATTATATTGAAAATTAATGATACACTAAGTAATCACTCATGTATACCTCATGAAATAATATCAAATAGATAGGTACCTACAGAGCATCAACTGTTTTGTTGATATGTTACATTTATTGCAGTGATGTAAGTTTGTATATTTCAAAGAAGTCTCATTTGTTTCAGCATTGAAAATTTAATTCCTTCGCCACCATTAGTAACCCAAGATAACAAGGTAGCACTTTAAACACCCCTGGTCCTTATTATTTTTATTTTTTAAGCAACGGCCATGTTCGGCACATCAAATTTAGATATTTTTGAGTTCTTTAATAGCGTGCAGTGATCCAAAAAATTTTTTTTGGATCACTGCACTGTATATTTATATTTAACATACCGTACGATCTTGGATACTAATGGTGGCGAAGGAATGCTGAAACAAGTGAGATTTCTTTGATATACACAAATCTACATCACTGCAATAAAAGTAACATATCAACAAAACAGTTGAGGCTTTGTAGGTATCTACTTTATATTATTTCATGAGGTATGAATGAGTGACTACTCACTATATTATTAATTTTCAATATAATTCTCTAATAACCTGGTCAGTACGTGTGACGAACCTGGTGATAGTGTTGCCAGGGGAAAAAATAGAACAGTACTGATTTTCAAGACTTTTAACCCAGATCTTTTAATAGTATAATCACTTTTTTTAAGTGTTCTGAATACACGTAGTGCCACTTACTGACATTTTCCATTTTCAGAGCTTTCAGCCAACTTTCTCTTCTCACCAAATTCTGGGGAAATCTGAAAATAAACACATTTTTTACTAACAACCTTTAAAATTGAATTAAAAAAATATCAACAGACTTTAAAATATCTACAGTTTGTGAGTTACCTTAAGAATGAACTTCCCATTCAAGATAAAATAAATATTTTTGTATAAGTATCTTTTTAAATAAAATGTGGATTCTTTACTGTTCAAATGGAATCAAATGTTGTTTTTTACTTTTTAAAGCTAACATTAATTTTAGTAATTTTTGAGCTTCACACTTTCGCATTCACGCATTATGCCGACCCTGATCTGTTTCGTTTACTTAGCTGTGAAAAGAGAAACAACCCTGTGGTTTTCCTCTTTGGCCGCACACTACACATTTATTAGTCATTGTTTCTCAAATATTCACTAAATAAATCATTATAACTAAAAATCGATTATTAATCAGTACCCGATAACACAAAACTTTAAAATCACTTAAAAACAATAGAGATTAAAATAGCAACAGCAGAATAGCATTGAAAAATACCTTACACAAGCAAACAAATTTTGTATATCTATTAAATAAGCATTAAAATAAACGCTGAAGCCTGGAACCGCCCCTGGTTTGTTTTGGATACGTTGATATGTAAACATGCAAATTGTTGTTTATGTATCGGTCATAATAATCAGTGTATCTCTTATGGGTGTTACTTATCTTTATATTATTAATCTGAGTTTTTATCCATATTTTCTGTCATCACTTTCACATATTGGTAAATTTTGAATTATTCGTTTGTATGATTTTCAGGGAATCGTTTTTCCTCCTTTTCCAACGCTGGCAATGAGTTTTTAACTTCACAGCCGTCTTTCGTTGTTTTATGATTATGATTAACCTCTCTGTAGACTCCCGATGTGATGTCATCGGCGTTTGAAATGCATTTATTTTATTAATTTATATTGTAATATTATAAGATTTTATTTTCAACTTTTACATATTTCTAATGATTTTTTAAGACGAAATGTTATTGTTTAACACAGATTCTACTAAAATTTTGATTTAGTGCCACAACCGAATTATTTCCGGAGAAATATGGGAACAACTGAAAATAAATTAACGCTGCAACACCCTCTATCTCGAAAACTAAGCATTTTTAGCGATAAGTTTATATGACAAATCCATCTCATTTTGGAGTGTTCTATCGACTCTTTAAATTTCCCAATTAAAATCTGGCCCACCATGTATACAATTACTTTAGTAAAATGAAATCGAAATTTTTTTAGTGAAGTCAATGTCATTTCACTTAAAACTGATTTTCCATTTGTCTAAAGAGTGTTGAATTATATTTAATCTCTAAAAATTCTACATCTTTTGTTAAAATTTCACCTAAGTTTTCCATTTGTAACAAAAAATTTACATTTGTCAAAATAAAGCAAATCCAACCTCACTGTTTTAGTTGAACTCGTAGAAAACCTTCAATATTAGTGGCTTTACAAAACCTTTTTTTGAGAATGGTTTATCTGTTGAACTGAGATAGTACAACGCTAAATATGTACTATTTCGAACCACCGCATCGCTCAGGCTTAACGATGACTTAAGACTAAACTAGGTTTAAGCTTTGATTGTACAACCAGACCTAATTGGTGTTTTTTGTTGTGAATTGGAAATATTTCATTTTGCTGAAACGAATTCAGAAAAGAAAATAAAAAAGAGGCTGAAATAGTGTAACAGCCCAACCCCCCCTCGTCTATTTATTATTTAATTTCTATTTTATTTAATTTTCTAAGTCTCACCTGTCGTGAAGCGACAGGTAATACTGATTTAATTAATTGGCCTTTTTCGTGATCGTCTAGTTTTAGTGGTAGGACCCTAAATTTGTTGTGTTATTGTAACCTCACATGTACGTTTATAAAGTTTGGTATTACTTTGTTTCATTTATAAGATTTAATTTGCTTTAATTTAATTGGTATACCTTTAGCAATTATTATGACTCCATTACCTGCACTGCACTGATATCTGTTTGTAAAAAAGTACTTAATATAAGATTTGACTTTATGTTTAGTATTATTAATGTGCTTAGAAATTCACTTTAGTACCTGAAAGTAGAAATAAGTCAAGGAAACTCAAATACCGTTTGCACAACTTTTATTTCTCTACGGAGACAACTGTCTATAAGAAATAGATTACAAAACTTACATGAACAAAACCTTGTTACATGTACGGTGGACAACGGTCCACGAAAAATACATAGCTATTTAGCTAGTTGAACTTGCATTGTAACCAAACCTGGTTACATGCGCGGAAACTTCCGCTTCGTAGTTTAAATGACATATGTAGAACTCTACATATGGGTGCAAGAGAAACTTCCCTTGTATGTGGAACAGAGTATCTCCTGTCACATGAACCGGCCAGAGGCCGACAACACAACCATGCCTTGTTATGGAATTCGCGGGCTGGTGCTACCATAAAACAGTATCACAAACACAACTGACGCTGGCCAACGAAGAATCGATGCATATGCGGAACCCCGACATATGACGAGTATTATTTTAGGCTGTCGAATGCAGGCCACCAATCAAGGTTAAACCAACCTGAAACGAACTACCCTGTAGATTTGTTAATTTGGCCGACGCCGCTTGTGTTGTGGCACGTTTATGGGAGCGGTAGCCATAAATCATTAATCGGTGTATACTGGTTGGTTGGACCCGGACCCCTGCCGAGAGACAAGGTCCGTGTCCAGACAACCGCATGTTTTTGTTGTCGGCGCCTCACCGTCTCACCTGACAGCGGCACTCTGCTCCCCATATGGGTAGTGCAATTTAATTAAGTTACAAATATTGCAGATTCAACTGGACATTAATTCTTTGGTATATTATCTTATTTAAACCTGACTTGAAAAATGGATTAAAAGTTCCAACTACTATTGGAATTAATATTGACTATTCTAATTATCAATAAACATGTAATGAGCAGTGCATTATAACAAAAAAAACCCTATCTGTAAATCATGTGGTACCACCGGTCAGCTATTGTTAAAAACCGCGAAACCCAAGCATATAGAGTCGTACTTTGATTAGCGTTGCCATTTTACTCAAAACAAAGAAATTGCATTAATTTCATGATCTTTTTTACTGGACTCGAGTACGTAGCAAATGGCAACGCAGTATAATCATTACTTAGGTTCCATCCTTACCAATTCTGGTATACATGGAGAGTTCCGCGGGGCCCACTCCACCGGATTCTTGAGTAACGCCTGAGTTACTCGTCTCCATGTCGACGGCGGTGTCGGTGGCTAGTGCACGCTAATGCAGCGCGGCTCCCAATGCTAGTTTACAGAGAGTCGTACAAATTCTTCGTACCCGATTCTTTCGAACCAAAGCGAAACGCTTGGGGGTAGTCAGATGTGGGGCCCGACTCTGCCACGTAGAACTGGGCAATCTCTTCATAGCCGGTTCGTTAGAACCAAAGCGTATCGCTTGGGGCTGTCAGAGATGTGACCACGATCGTACGATGCCTCGCGTATTTATATTATTTCCCGTGAGTGAATTCGTTGTCCAAGCCTGCAAGCTAGACAGAGATATCCTAACGCTAACTTTGGCTTTACCCACGACATTAAATTTATGATGTATTTAGGTGAGAAGTGATATAATGACTCTATGTTTACAGACTTTGAATTTCTTAGTAAAAACTCTTATAACCCTACGTGTTTACGTTGGTTTGTTTATGTTATCTCTTCTCGGCTGGAGAATGCTTTGAGATTTTGTACAGTTTTGTCAACGTTTTAAAATATTAAATGAATACTGTGTGTTCTTTACTTAGCTGAATAATTTAGACTCTATAGTTTGAATGCATACGTTTTCTGCCAAAATTATAAGAAAATGATTTAACCCTTTTCATGTAACAATGAATTCGTAATTTAATGATATAAATGCTGGGGAATAATTTAGTTTTATGTAAAAATTATAGGAAATTTATTCGCGATGAAGCAGCCCAGGTCTGGGATGCTTCAATAGATATACTTTTCTAGTTTTGCGCTATATCTTGGAAACTTGAGAATTTTGCAAAATGCTTTTTACTTTCTTATACCTAATAAGGAAATAAGGAAGTACAATAGTACAAAATAAATTATCCTAGCTTGACACTTGAGTTTTGATGCGCAATGGTTTAAACCCGCCTTTTCGATAAAATGGGGTTAGGATGAATTTGGCAGTTTAACATTTGAAATGTCTAATTTACTTACAAAAATGTCAATATACCAATAAAAAAGGGATTATTAAAAAATGATATGGTTTATTTTGACTGTATCGAAGGACACTGGTAATTAATTATTTAACATTTTTAATGAAGCACATTTCGAGGTACACTTTCAAAATTTAATTGAGATAAGGCAAAAATTAAATTAGAACGGTTTTTTAAATGATGATGAAGAATGATATCTAGCGGTATAAGAAAATTATGTGCTGACCACATCAGATATTTTTTTCTATTTTTTTTCAACCAACGAAATGAGACTCAGCAGAGTTGTCTATGATAAATAGGACGGAAGACATAGCGGTTTAAAGTAAGACAAAAAAAAAATGTAAAAATCAGGTGAAAATGCCTTTTTTTGTTTTGCTCAGACGGGGAAAATGCATAGGGCATTTATTAAACTACATTATGTGAGGAAAAATTGAGACCACTTGGAGCTATCTGCGATCAATAGGACCGGAGAAATGACGTCGTGAAATAGGTTAAGAACTCGTTATTTTTGTAAAATTACAAAGAAGTTTCCTTCTTTAAATAAGGATAGAAATGGTTTCATAGCTAATATTTACATTTTTTTAATGCAAATAATATTTAGCTGATCTCATATGAATATATTTTTTTTTGATGGGAATAGGAGGATGATATGGAAACAAATGCAGTAATTGTTTTAACTGTTTTTTTTTATTGATCACCTTCTTTGAGTCGTACAGTCAAAAGTTCTCAAAATCAACTTGGAAACCAGGTGGATCCTAAATCTATTAAAATGGGGCTGTAAATTTACTAAAAATGGACTAATGCTTATAAAGACAACTTGCGATATTGCACCAGCATCATTACTATGATTTCGTGCAAATGCAAAGGGCGTTGCAGTTGTAGAAAAACGGTCGTTTCGTGTTGTATCCGTTTTGTAGAATACCAGGAAATAAATTGCGACAATGTATTTATAGAGAAAGTAGCAATGTAAGCTTTTACAATGACGAGGAATTTGAAGTTGATTTTGAGAACTTTTTGACTGTGCAGCTCAATGAAGATAACTAGGAAAAACATAATTAAATTAGGTACTGAGTTTATTTCTATAGTATCCTTCTATTCCCGTCAAAAAAATATATTCGTATGAGATGAACTAAATATTTTTATTTAATTAATGTAAATACTGACAGAGCCGAGCATTCATCAAAATTATATTTTTTTTGTAAAGTTAAATACAATAAAGTTTGGCTCTCGTGGTCCTCCTTTCAGCCGGTCAATTTTGCTCATCACTGAATTTATCATTGTCTTTGGCGTTTGGAACATGTGTACAAAATTTGAGAGATTTATCTCGAAAAATGTGGCTGCTATTGCGATACTACAGACATGCAGACAGATTTTTTTTGCATAAAGATGTTTTTTCATTATAAATCGTCGATTCGTCCAGAAATGCAATAAAAAATTTTTAAATTTTTTTTTCCCGAAATTGTACCTTTTTTTTCTTTCATTCATTATGTCTCCTCTGGTGGAACCACATTCACCAAATTTAATGTGTCATCTAAAATGTTGTTGAAAATCTTAATTGCCAAATTTTGGAATTCTCCCATTAGCATTTTTTGAGATATCGCGGATACACACATATAAACACCCACACACACACACACACGCACGCATGCACGCACGCACGCACACACATACATACACACGAACCGACAGACATCATTCGGAAAATAGTCAGAATGGATTCAGGGGGGGGACAAAACATATATAAATCAAAATCTCGAGGTCGAAAAAAATCACGATTTCTATACTATCTTATATTAGGTATAAGAAAGTAATAAATTGAATTGAATAAAAAAGTGGGACAATTCTTATCACATATTTTTACTAAAATTTAGATGTGTATTGAGATTATTAATATTAAGCAAACATTTTCCATAAAATTAGCTGTAACTCGACTTGGTAAAAGATGAATTTACTTATTGATGTAATTATGACATAAAATTGACTGGCAAAATACACTTCCCTTAGAAATTTACCAATTGGTCTTACTTTATATTTAAATGTACGTAAATAATACCAATAAATCTACCTCATTTTATATTCCGCTTAAAAGTAGTTTTAACCAAAGCAACAAGGGAAAAACAACTAAAAAAATCTACCAGAAATTACCTTAAAGGTAAATTTCTATTAGAGTCGAAATATGTAGTATAATTATGTAATATTTATCTTTTTGGTGACTGCAAATCGTCATAATGGCAGAATCCTAACTAGGTAGGCTTTGTTGAAAATCCTACGTAATTTATACCTACATAGCAACCTATTTGGTCGCTCTTTAAAGTATAGTTAAGTCGACAACGTAGAAAATTCTACCTAGCTTATCTACCTGATTATAACCATTAAAGGGGCCTAGTCGGGAAAAAGCTTCGGATAGCTGTGTCACTCTCTAGAAAGTTTTTATACATGCGCCGCTGAATAATTTTGCTCTTGACTATACCTTTACTGGACGTTTTATTCACCGACTTCATTGAGGTGCGATTCCCGATAGAGCTAACACTTCCTTGCTCCATTTGTAGTGACAAAGATACTTATTTAGAACATTCTTTTTAACCAAATAGTACGGAATACGAGTTTGAAACTTGCTGAGCATAATTATGAAGATTCATTCTAGACGACATGTATGAATTTTACCTCGAATTTTACCGATTGATATCATAATTCAGGAGCTAATCACGTCCAAATTTCACTTATATTTACAGTATAAATTTTCCCTACATAAAGTGAAAATTAATTAAAATAGATATACATGTACCCTCTAGTACACTTTCAACTACTGATCCTCCAAATTTGGTGTAATTTGACCAAACCGTATGGAAGAAATAAATTTTGAAAAATTACCTTACAAACACTGGTTCGATTAGCCCTCTTAAGTCAATTATCCTTTGCAGTTACATTTTCAAAGGTACCTTAAGGTCAAATTAGCGCAAGACGCCATATTTTCTTACCACAGTTGGAGTACGATTCAAAATTGAAATTTTCAAAATGAGCTTGCATGGAAACGAACTGATGAAAAGGTTTAAAAAAAATACATATTTATACTTGTTAAGTCATATTCATCAAGTATAACATACTTTTGGCTCACACTATAATTTTACCATTTTTTTTACTTGTTAATAGATATTTTCATATTAATGGATATTTTTGAGGGGCAAGATTATTTTTCGAAGTACAGGTGCTAATATACACGAAAAAATTTTCCACGCATTAATTTCCATAACCGAGAACTTCAAATACAAGACAATTAAACTGGATTTATTTTTATTACTGACATTTACTTATTTTCTATCTTACTATGAATAATTACGTATAGATATTTTTTTAATTTTGTAGGTGACTGTCAACAATGTTGCTACTACGTATAGAGAATAATATCAAATAAATATAACATTTTTCCTTTTTTTTTACTTGGAGTCATTTGCCATTTGTACATATGTTCGTAGATTCTACCTAAAACTAGTCAACTCGATGTCGAATTAACGTCGTAACGAAGTCAAATGTACCTTACGTATTAGTAACTAAACATTTTGTGCAACTACAAGGAAGATTTATATGTACTTTTACCTATCTTCGTCAATTTAACTAAATTTCGACGTCGTCTTATTCTCCACTTATGTCGATTCCATGTCGCATCAACGTAAATTTTACTTAAATATGGTTAATTCGAATTTTGCGACTAAATTTATTATAATTAATTTAGGTAGTCTCGACGTCAAATTAAATCAAAATGTTTGCTAGGATAATGATACGTCAAGACTGACATGCATTTAAAAAATCACTTTCACTACATAAGAGGAGCTGTCCCATTATTTATCGACCGCAACTATACATTAAATAATCATTTTTTCAATTTTAACTTTGAATACATAACTCTTTTTTGAATAGAAGTAAACATATTGCCATTATTTACTACCCAGAATAATTAAGTTTATGGCACGCACATCTGTTGCGCCATATATGTTGAAAAACATTTTTGGCAAATAGAACTTGCTACTGGTTCTGGAACAGAAATTTGTAGGACATATTTATACATAATATAATATAGATTGTAACAGAACCAAATAAACTCCGTTCTTTTAATTTTGTCCGCAGGTCTTAATAAATTTGAGATTTTCTGTTCTGTTAATTTATTTTATTCAAGTACAACTTCTCTGTACGTACACTTAATTATCGACTATTAATTGTATTTGCAATTAAAAAAATTTCATCGGGATATCCTCCATGGTCAAGCTTTCATGTTTTAGAATTAAAAGTCTAAAGATTAGTTAGTTCAACACGCGCTTGCCGGTATAACGTTTGCTGTGAAAAATTCAGTGTGATTTTTATATTAGTAGTGAGGAAATTTGTGCATGAGAAGTGATAATCTAAAAATTGTTTTAACTGTATTTTCGTTTGTATGGATTATGAATAATAGTACAACGTACTGTAGAGAAATATATGTACTTATATTCGATTCAAAAGAAGACAATTTTTAAAAAAATTGTATATTCAATATGTGTCTATTTGCAAACCACTCACTGAAATTTGAACAACTTACGTTGAACAGTTTTGGAGCTTTGCTATTTTATGTTAAAAAATGTTCCTCTTTAAGGTGATTTTAACCGTACCAGATTTAAATCCGTTATATCTCGAAAAAACTGCACCCTTGTAAGTTTAGGTATTGATACAATACAGCTTTTCTTATATACTGCCTTTTTTCACAATTTTTCGTTTTAAAATTTTGAGGTTCCACTTAAAAACGTGACTTCAAGTTCATATTGTTATTTTTAAACATTCTTGATAAAATGAATGAGTGGTAAATAAAATATTGAAATTTTAAGTAAGAAAATTTCAGAAATATCAAATATTTAAATATTTGACCACATAATAGAAAATATTTGAAAAAAGAAGCATCCGTTGATAAGACTTTTTTTACATTAGTTATATCTTTTTTAGATCACTAGGTAATTTAATATAGCATCGAGTCCATCTAATACAGATGAGACTTGTACAGGGTGGACAAATTTCGATGTTTGTATAGATACAAAAAAAAATTGAAGACACATTCTCGATCTCTTTTTTTTTTTGAGACAAATTTACTGGTGAAAACAAAAATTTGTTATCGTCTTTTGTTTTCGAGTTATAAACAAAAGTTCGATTTTTAGACACATGTCAATATATTGGTTGTTTGTAAAGTTATGAAAAAACAACTTTTACATTCTTCAGGCACTTTTTTCTGTATAATACAGTGGCATCGAGAAAATTAAAAAAAAAAGGTGCAATTTCGGGTTATGGCATAAAGTTTTGTCTTTTAAATGGGAATCATAGCTGGCAATGGTTTAGTTAAAAAGGAAAATTTTTTCACAATCAAACTATATATCATATGTGGGGTTGCTTTTGATGTGTAAGTATTAATAGCGAAAGTAATGTTTTAGTACATTACTTTTTTGCGTTTTTTTATATTTATTCCAAGTAGGCGTGTGTCATCTATGACAGTGTTTATCCGTTTGTCAGTAAACTGCTTATTAATAATTTTGTTTCCATCATAATTACGCCCCATTTAAGTGTAAAAGTCAAGATGTCTTACGAAAATTACGAAAAATATGATATGCTAGAATGCTTTATTCAAAGTAATAACAATTGTGATATTGCATCCGAAATATATTTCAATCGCGATCCTGAAAACAGAGAATCTAATTCTCATTAATAATTGTGGATCCAAGAACAAAAAATTACAACATTGAAGATGCTGAAGAAACTTCTATATAGGAATAGCGGTTGCAAATCCTTCAATTTCAGTCGTCAAATTGAAGCTAAATCTGGAATTTCAGCATGTCGAGCTTTGGGTATTTTGAGGACACACAAATTCAGGCCTTATACAATACGGAAATAACATCACCTGCAACCAACTGATCTTCAGCGACGATTGGAGTTTTGCATATGGTATCGTCAAAAATGTCAACAAGATCCACTCTTCTCTAGAAATGTAGTTTGGACAGATGAAGCCTACATTAGCAGTGCAGGAATTTTCAACAGGCATAACGAACACTATTGGTCTGATATGAACCCTCACCGTACCGTTGACGTGCGATCTCAGGGATGCTTTGGTTTTAGTGCTTGGTGTGCTCTACGTGGCAATCTTGTTTTAACATATCACATATAGAAAATCTTAATGGCCAACGGTACTATGAAATCTTAAATCAGAAAATTATTGAGGAATTTATGGACAATCTACCCTTAATTGAGGCAAGAAATCAGTTCTTCCAACAAGATGGTGCACCACCTCATAATATCAGGACCGTTTCAGAAGTATTAAATACCAATTTTGGAGATAACTGGATGGGAAGTAATGTACCAATGAGGTGGCCACCACGATCATCTTACTTAACGCCACTGGATTTTTTCTTTTGGGACCACATTAAAGACAAATTATACAAGAAAACCAATACCGACATAAATTAACTCAGACAAGATTTTATAGACTGTGTGAATTCCATTTTAAATCTTCATATTTATAATGCAGTTCAGAGTATTATGAAGTGGTGTAATTTATGTATCGAACATAACGAACATCAGTTTGAACATTTACTTTAATTTGATTTTTATTTTGTAATTGTAATGTATTATAAAATTAGATAGAAATATTTGATTTTTTTGGTCTTAGCTTGTTGAAGGATCCACAATTAATGAAATTTTCTTTTAACATCTTAAAAATAACTTTATTAGGTTGTCCTCTTTCTGGATACCGATTGAAATATATTTCGGATGCAATATCACAGTTGTTATTACCTCGAATAAAGCATTCTAGCATATCATATTTCTCGAAATTTTCGTAAGACATTTTCACTTTTACGATTAAATGGGGTGTAATTATGATGGAAACAAAATTATTAATATGCAATTTACTGATAAACGGATAAACACTGTCATAGATGACACACGCCCACTTGGAATAAATATAAAAAAATGTAAAAAGTAATCTACTAAAAGATTATTTTCGCTATTAAATATTTACACCTCAAAAGCGACCCCACATATGATATATAGTTTGAAAGACAAAAAACTTTACTTTTTAACTAAAACATAGCCAACTATGATTCCCATTTAAAAAAAGAAATACATCTTTATGCCATAACTCGAAATTGCACATTATTTTTTTAATTTTCTCGATGCCATTGTAGTATACAGAAAAAAGTGCCCTAAGAATGTAAAAGTTGTCCATTTCCATGTCCATTTTAACTAACCCATAGCCAGCTATGATTCCCGTTTAAAAAAATACGACTTTATGCGATAACTCGAAATTGCACCTTTTTTTTAATTTTCTCGACGCCACTGTACTAAACAGAAAAAAGTGCCTGGAGAATATAAAAGTTGTGTTTTATAACTTTACAAACAAACAAGATATTGACATGTGTCTAAAAGTCGAGAAATGGAACTTTTGTTTATAACCCGAAAACAAAACACGATAGTAAATTTTTGTTTTCGCCAGTTTGTCTCAAAAAAAGAGATCGAGAATGTGTCTTCTATTTTTTTGTATCTCTTACAGTTACCGGGTTACCCTATACAAACATCGAAATTTGCCCACCCTGTACAGCTCTTGCCTATCAAATGCCTATGCAAATCAGTACCATGACGTATAGAATTGTTGTAATATGAATTTTTAAATATGTTTTGCTTAACAAATTTCAATAATATACAGGCACGGCAAGGTCAACATTTTATGTTGAACAAATGATTTAACAAGCTAGGATGTAATCCAAGCATGCACCGGATGTCTCTTTTTTTGCAAAATCGGTAAATGTTGAGCAACCCCAGAAAATAATTATTCGAGATCCTAGATTGAAATATAATATGTTTTAAGAGTATGTGGGCGATATCATTTCTTGAATGGATTTGCTTTTATGTTTAATTAATAAGTTTGAAATATATGTTTTTTTGTTATTGAATTACTCAGATATAAAGTGTAAATGTGTGTTTAAATTGACAGATTTGTTTTTCACTTGCAGTAATGGGAATATCATTGGTAAAGGCACCATAAAATGCGGATAAATAATGCTCCAAATCATTTGTATAAACAATAAACAATAGTGGCCCTAAAACACTACCTTGTGGTACACCAATATCAACAGGTAATTCTTAATTGCCGGTTTCGTCAAGCTTTGTTAAATATTGCTTAATCAACTGTTAACTGACGGTTAGTTAAAATTTGGTTGCTTAAGTACCTACGTAATTGTTTCACCAACTTTGGTGTGTTTATTTATTAATTATTTCTGTGTGGCGTTTATATTTACTATTGTCCAATAGTTGACCAATGTTCTCTAAATCCATACTTGTTTGATGATAAAATGTTGAATGAGTACAAAAATGCTTTTATATTTAGTTAATAGCTTTTCTGGTATTTCTGAAAATAATGTGATATTCTTCTTTATTTGTTTGAAAGGCTGTAATTAATTAACCTCTTTATTTTTTTTTCGGAATTATTGTTTATGTGATTATTAGTTAATGTTTTAATAATTTTCTATCTATATCTCAGAAAATAAACTAAACAGACATGGTACATAATTACGAGGGTTTTAAACAAAAAAATTAGAAAAAATTACCACATATTATGAAAAGGATGTAGCTTCATACCACTACAGAATTTTATATAAACTTAAAATTTAGTGTGACGAGAGTATCGTTAAAAATGAGTACATTTTTTGACATAATTTAAAAAATCTAATTTGTGTTTTACAATAGACACAATGAATACACAATTTTTCAAGTTTTTGTTCTCGCCATTTTTAAGATATTCGCAGTTAAATTAACTCAATACATTTATTTTGATCCAATGTTAGATACACACACATACACGTACAAATTCAATAAAATTCTTACAAAAAAATGTTTCGAAAAAGATGGTTGAATACGTCAAATGTAGTTTTTTAAATGTCATTTTTTGAGACCCTGTTTTAGATTGTATCATCATATTTTTCTAGAGAAGCGCCCATATGCTTTGGATACCTATACTAATTTCCAATTAGTTTGGTTATAACCATTCTTAGTCAAAAGTTGAAAATAAGCTAGGTATTTAATAAAAACAAATTCACCCTTAAATTCAAGATGGCGGCTGACGAGTCCCAAAAATCTGGATTTAGACTATCAATGAACCTCCCCCCCACCACCACAGCGATTAGAAAAAGATAATTGTTGTATCGATTTAATGCAATTTCAATGTATATATGTATAATAAATTTAGTAGCAAAATTGGAATTAACCATATTTACATAAGTAAAATTTTCGTTGACGCGACGTGAATTCGACATAAGACGACGTCGAAACTTGACTAAGATGGGTAAAATTACATATAAATCTTCCTTGTAGTTGCACAGTGGTTACTAATACGTATTTAGGTACATTTGGCTTCATTTCGACATCGAGTTGACTAGTTTTAGGTAAAATCTACGAATTTATGTGCAAATGACAAATAACTCCTAGTAAAAAAAAAATAAGAATTTTATACTTATTTGGTATTTTTCTACATAAGTAGTAGCAACATTGTTGACAGTAATCTACAAAATTGAAAAGACACCTAATTCATAGTAAGATAGAAAATAAATGAATATGGAACAATAAATCTAATTTAATTGCGTAGTATGAGAAGTTTCCGATTATTGAAATTAATGCGACGGAAAATTTTCCGTGCATATTAGCACCTGCACCTGAGTTCTTTTATCTCATCTAGATATGAATTTCGCCAATCTACTATTTGTCTACTTTCCATAATCGCCATGCGTTTATTAATAGTTTGATATTTAAGGCCAATTTTTCTCAGCCAAGTTCCTAAAGTTCTTTTGGTATATTTTAGATGATAATCTGTCTAAAGCCGGTGGCAATAGACAATAAGGTATTTTTAGTTTAAAATATGTAATATAATCCAGTGGCGGTTCATGGGTCAAGAGATAGGGAGGTCAATTAGAAAAGTTTACTGTATTACCTACCTTTTAAAGTGATTTAAATTCCAAGTCGATCCTCCGGTCTTTTTGAGATGCAAAGTGGTCAATTACTTTTTCATTAAAGTCTTTTATTTTCTTTATTAATGCCCTTTCTATGGTAAGCATAGCTAAAGAAGATAACCTTTCCTGACCCATGGTATTTCTTAAAAATGTCTTTATTCTTTTTAAGGTGGAAAAACAACGTTCACTTTCGACGGTAGTCATAGAGAGAGTACACAAGATTTTTAACAGTTTGACACTTTCAGAAAAAGTATTGCACAAGTTATTGTTAATAAAAAGCTGTAACAAAGCAACTGCACCTTCACTATTGGAAAAATCTTCTCGGCTATATAATACTTCTAATTCAGTTTTAAGTTTCAAATGATTTATGATTAGATACTCCGTTTTAACTAATTTAAACATATCTTGAGGAAAGCTTTTTTTTATAATCTTTAAATCGATCTGCGTGAAATAACTGAGACACTGCTAAATGATTACTGGAGCCAAACCTGTTTTTGATCTCAGATGTAATTATATCACAAACTTCTAATGAAATCCTCCTTTTCGATTCTTCCGTTTTACATCTCTGGGCAGACTGCATGGATGTCTCCTCCAAATAGTTATTCAAAATTTTATTTCTGATGTCTTCAATTTTACTATTAAAAACGCCAATACACTTATTTACTGTTATGACATCGATATTACATTGATTGTAATTGATTGAACAATATATCACAATGAGGCATAAATAAATGAAAAAAATTTAACCAGTAAAGAAAATGTTCATTTTGTAAGTAGTTTTTTAAACCAATAGCTTGATTTAGAGTGTTGTTTTCTGATTCATTATCAATGATTTTTTCTAAACAATCTAATAATTCTGTTGGATAGGTATAAACAGTCTCTATGCACTTTGTATTAAAATTCCATCGTGTTGGAGCCGCTTTAGGTAATCTCACCTTAACAACATTATCTAACACGGCTGTTCTTTTTGGCGATTTTCCAAAGAATGAAGAAAACTATGTAAATTAGCAAAAAAAAATTTTATGCTTTTATCCTGACTTGATGCTTTTTGTAAAATTAAATTTAGTTGATGAGAGTAACAATGAATAAAATTTGCTGAAGGAAAACTTTTTTTAATTAAAAATACCTATTAACTTCTTTTTTTCTTATCAAGAGATGTTTGCTTTATCATCATATTAGGTTTTGGACGGCCACCACCTTTGAATTTCACTCGGTCTTCATAACCCAACTTATGTCCATCTTTCAGTTTTAATATATTTTGTACAACACTCATATTTAATAGTAAACACCAAAAACACTGTTTTACTTAATTTCACGACAAGTAGAGATTTACTAATAAAATGTTCACAAATAAAAACATTAAAAACAACGCGACAGAATTTACCGACCAACGCGTACCTAGTCAGCATTAAGACTGCTGACTGCTCTACTAAACTTCGTGCGTTACCGTTTACGTAAAATGTGTCAGGGACATTGTCCCCACCAGTGTTTTCTGTCTCTTTTGCTTTCTGATGATTCGCGCATAAGTCTATTTCACTTTAATTCGTTGTAAATTCGGTCCGTAGCTAGCTTTGAGGACACGTTGTGGATTGACCCGGCGATCTAGATATTTGAATAGTATTGTGCATAGAATGAACTAGAAACTTTAATATATTTTTTTAAGAATATTAAAATTATATATATTATATATTTTTAAACTTTAGAAAATGAATAGCTCTATTTTTTTATTTGTATGTGGGAGGTTATTGACCAAATGACTCTATAGAAGAACCGCCAGTGGTATAATCATCTGATATTTTGATAATGTATAAATAGAAGTTTTGATATTAAAAACACGTTTTCTATATGTTTTGCTAATAAATTATAAAAACCGAACAAGGTTATAATTAGCTTGTTACGATTCTGTTGTATGACAACCTTGTTGTGCTGAACTGCTATATTTTCCGTTGTGTTAGATATAATACTTTCGGAATTAATTATTTTGTTTGAGCAAATCATACATAATATACATAATGTGACCTAAAGATGAGTGTGACTGTTTATATTTTAATAGCAATATTCAAAAATGTTTCCTGTAAAATTTTATTTTTTATGGTTACAGCTTTGTTCGGGGCAAGTATTCAGTTGGTACTATTTATTTTTTATCTTGCGCCAGCCATTCGTACGTTTGTCAACGAACTAAATCTAATCTAATTGAATAGGGAATAGGGAATACGGTCTAGAATTCGCTGCGCACGCACACAGCTACTATCCTTTCCTATGGAAAAGACAGGCCGATCGGGAAGCCGGTTCCGAGATTTACGGAAATTGTGCCCTGTTTAGTCATCAACATATGATTTAAAAAGTAAGTTGTACCACAACGGCTTAACTTTGATTGTTGATCAAATGCTAAGGAACAATAATTGTTAAATTTAAACTTAAAATGAATAAAAGTAAATAATTGCATCATAAAAATTGATTATATCAAATAATAGGAACTAAAAGAATCATTTATTTTATTTTTTTTATTTCTATTTTTTTTTATTTATTACTGTAACAAATTTAACAAAACAATATGTCTTAACCTAATTTACAACACAAAAAAAAATACACCTGAGGAGACCTCGTATTGTATCGAGCAGTATTTATATTCTCGTAAGTATGTTTTTGTAATAATAATGAGCAGAATAATAGGGACAGAGTATGTGTAACCTATCTAATAAGTAATAATACTATACTATAATATATTAAGTAAATATCCTAAAAACTTAATACCTATATTGTTTGTAGTAAAATAATTCTAAACAAAATTGATATAAGTAATTTGGGGCAGTGTAGGACATATGCAATGATTTATATACAGGTATAAATACCAAAAGAAAAAAATATAAAATAAAAAAAATAAAAAGTCAAAAGAAAGAAAAAGAATAAGTGAGGTGATTCGAATGTACTAAGGTAGAAAATTTCTATCTAAATTTAACTTTTAAATACTTTAACTAGAAAGAGGAAGCAATGTTGTGATTGTGTGTCAAATTACGCTACAATGGATAGAAGTGTAGTGTAATTGTACATCAGATATTTTTTTTGCTTCTATTCTGAATCGCTTTTTCCTTATTATTTTTATATCTGGTGGAAGTTTGTTATAAAATTTGATTCCGTTGTATTTAATGCTTTTTTGATAGACCCTTTTGCTATAAAATGGCGCCTTATACGCGTTATTCGCCCTAGTCTTTGTTTCATATTGGTGTTCAACATTGGATCCAATAGTCTTTTTATTGATGTGCGCGTAGGTCATAGCAGCATACATGTATAATCCCGCCACGTCAAATAACTCGTTCTCAATAAAAATGTTTCTGCAGCTTTTTCTATTTTTTTGTTAAAAATTCTTCTCAAAATATAGTTCTGTGTTATCTGCAAGGGTCGTAAAATTACTTTATAGGCGGAACCCCATACTGTGATACCATATCTAATTATAGATTCAACTTGTACGTGACAAGGAGAGTTTTATTGTATAGTATACTCTTTAGGTTATAAAATTTATAGATCAGTCTAAAACCAATCCTAAGTATTTTCTGGTGGCAACGATATGTACACAGCTGTTAACCGTTTCACTAATAAGTATGGGTTCTAGCACATGCGGCATTCCAGCTTTTGTGGGATAGAAGGGCATATATTTAGTTTTTGTAATGTTCAGTTCAAGGAGGGTGTTATCTAGCCAAGTTTTTACTTTGCCAATTACAGCGGTAGCTTTTTGTTTTGTGGATTCCCAGATCTCCTCAGCACAAATTAGCACCGTAGCGTCTGCATATGACATAATATTGCAACCATAGTCTTTTTGTAATAGATCGTTTATATATATAAGGAATAAGCTAGGACCTAGGATAGTTCCTTGGGGAACTCCAGTTCTTATTATTTTTTCTTGCGCTATAAGCGTTACCTATTTTAACTTGTTGAGGTCTATTGGCTAGGTATTCTTTAAATAAGTTATATACTTTCCCTCTGATGCCTATTATGTTTAGTTTATTTAATAGCTTTGTATGAGATACTGTGTCAAACGCCTTTTGTAAATCTAAAAAAATTGCTAAGACTTTCTTGTTTGAATCGAAGTTAGTTAGTATGGTATCTGCTAATAGTTGAAGAGGTTCCTCAGTACCGATGTGCTTTTGAAATCCGTATTGATTTTTTTGATATTGTTTTACTTTTTGCTAGAAATTTTTAAATGCATTTCTTATTGTAAATGACGGAGTCAATTTCTTTAAATTAAACACGGAGCTTAGTGCGCCCCCCCTAGTATAAACTCTAAATCCGCCCTTGAAATAATTGTCTTAACAATTACTGTTAAGACATAATGCAGGATACCGTTAAAATTCTATACAAAAAGTAATCTCTAAATTTTAATATACCTACGTTTCTAAGTTACAGCACAAACAATAACTTTTCCCCCATCTTTAAACGGGTGTAATTTCTTTAATATATATTATTGATCAAATACTTTTAGGAGTTTTCGTTTTATATTGAGCCCATCTACGTACTTGATGTAAAAGTTTGGCTACATCGTTTTGGATTACCATGTAAAAAAACTAATTCTTATTTAGGTGTTTGAAAAGAACTTATTTTCAACTTAACATGACTAATATGTTCTACGAGTATTTTATTTATGCATTAAAATTATTTCATTGGTATCTCTCTAAGTAATAATGTATCTACAAATTTTTATATGTATATTTTGTTGAGCATGCTCGTATGAATTACTTTCTAAATAATTTAGTTTTCAAGTGTACAATTTCAAGAGGAAAATCTTAAAATAAATTGACCTTTCAAAGTAAGAGTGACCCTGCACGACAAAAGTGAACATAATATATCTATTTTTTCTTGTATACTTTTAAAGATGTGTGTCAGGGACGTACTTGCTATAATTGTTCTTAATATTACCTTGATCTTAAACAAATCTCTTGACTGGGTGTGACTGTAACTATTTCAGTAGTGTTAGATCATATTAATCATACAATGTTGCAGAACAAAGACGTAGTGATTAAAAATTTGTGACAATATATGATTAATTCACCATTATTGGGGGTGTATTGGGTTATAGGAGTAGGTACAAAATCTTTTTTTTTTCATATAGTGATTAGATTAAATACAGTGGCGGTAACAGGCAAACAGTTTTAATCGAATGATGGCTGGGTGTCATGCCGGCTGGTTAGGAATATCGGTAATCGCGTTTATGCTCAAAAAGTACCTAACCTGTCTGGGAATATCGCCCCCAAATTTCATTAAAAAACTCCTGACTTTAGGACAGCCCTGTATAACGGGAAATGCCACTCATTTGGCTTTTTACATTATGACAGACCTAATATATACATATGCATATGCATACGTGTATCAGGATTTTGCTACAAACACTTTAAAGGAGTAATTAATTTTTTTTAATAGTATGACGTCACATATATCTTTATTGCATCTGACAATAGCGCAATCTGAAAATTCTGAAATGAGGAAAAAGAAGAAGTAAACGAAACATAACTTGCCCGTGAATGTGAAAACAAATCAACAATTAATTACTACAAACATTGTTTATGGGATAAGGTATATGTATATAATATTAATTATTAAAAAAGCCACTGTATTACTGGAAAATCTATAAGTTTAATATTTCTATTTATTAATTTATTTTATTTCTGTTCAGTCGACTAATCACAATTGTTACCTACATCACGTGTCGCCACTCTTTAATCTAGTCAGTGTAATTTTTCAAAGGTTCGGTGATATATTTGAGAGCTATTTTCATATCTTTCTCAACATATTGAAAGTTTAAGTTCTTCCACAAAACATTTTCCTTTTGAAGTATTAGTATGTATTCAAATTCAATTTATTTATTACCAATTTGAATGTGAAAAATTGTATAATTTTAATAAATTCATTATTGCTTGTAGCCACCAATATTAAAAAAAAATTGTTGTTATTAGTTACTAATTCAGAATTTAACAGTTTGTCATATAAACACAAAACTTCATGAAGCTACCTTCTATTTTATTGTTTTTTAGTAAATAAAATACAGGGCGGACCATTAATAATAGGCCATAGTTCAAAGATAGGTTTATTGGACCAAAATATGAGGATATAACCAAACATGCTTTAGTAAAATATTGCCGTGGAAAAAAGATACAGGGTGTCAAAGTTGAAATTATTTTTTCGTTTTTTTTTTTTGCAATAACTTCAACCTCTTGATCCATCTTCACAAAATTTGGTAAAGGAACATGTTTTAATCTAAGAAATAATAATTTATGTATCATATCACGTTAGACCTTAGAGGGCGCCGCTGGAGCTGTATCTGATGATGAATTTTTTCATTTTCTTTTGACGAAACGTTGTGTACTTCTGACTAGAAAATCTGTTGACGGCGTCATTTCCACGTAAAATAGGTACACTTGGCAGAACTTGATAACTCCAACCGTTTTCAAGGAAACTGCCGTTAAAGATTTCAATAATTTTTTGAAAGACAAATTCAAAGTTAATGAAACAAATTGTATTTATTGAACAAAGTACAAATTTTCTTTTTTAAATTTAATACCCCGTATATTTTTAAATAATTCGATCTTCCTCATTTTTATAATTTTGAAAATACCAACATGTGTTTGTTATCTCAAAAAGTTGTTGAGATAATTGGATTTTGATATTAAATATCGTTAATGAATTTGTTAAATGTAGTTGCTTTTGACAACAAAATAGTTGCTTTTCTGAAATAAAAATGCAGTTTATTTCTCAAATAAGTAGTGGTTTTCCAAAAAATTAATATCTGTCTTGGTTAATTTTTCTTCTTCTCTTCAAAGGCAATAACTTTAAAAATAACCAAATTACTTCAAAAAAAAGACATTTTCTCGCAATGACCCTGTACGTGATTGTATATTCCAACCAATAAAATTTTCCTATAATTGTCATATTTAACATTCAAAACCTTTTAGTTTATAAATAATTAAGTCTTCGCCAAATATTCAAATAAACTCTCAAAGATAAAGTTAGGTTATGTATAAATTTATTGCCAAATTATTATTCCGCAATTATTATGATTTAGTTAGAAACATATAGCAAATAACTAAGTAACTCGTAAGTAGTTATAGTAACCAATTACAGAAAATTAATGTAAATTCGCGAAAATCGAAGAAATGGAAAAACTCAGTTTCTCTTTGAAGTGGCGAGAGGAACAATTGTCTATTACATTTAAACAAATATAAATATCAAATATTCACACAAAAAAAAATCGCTGTAATTAGTGTCGTTTGTTATGAAAGAATGTACAAAAAAACTTAGATATAGCCTATCAATATGTATAGTCTCCTTTATCTGCAACCAAAACAAAAACACGAAACTAACATCGTTTTCTATTGGTAAAACTAGTGCGCACTGAGCAAAACATTTATATTCCATTGGTCAGGCTAGGGTACGTTTTTAAATTCCATTGGCATTGGTAAACTGAAGCAGTAATTCTTGCTCTGGTTGTGTGTTAATATTTTTTCATACGATATTTCAGAGGTCCTGCTATCAGTGCAATTAAAAAATGGCGTAAAACATGGGAAGAAAAACCTGTTACTGCAATATGTTCATTTTTAACTAGCACCTAGTGAAAGTAAAGATGACGAAAATTTCATTTTATATGTGCACGAACACACCTGCCAAAAATTGAAGGATTTGTTGAGAACGTTATAAAATTTGTATTGAATTCTTGGGTAAAAAAAAAATTAAATCCGTGACATAACGTCTACAGTTCACACCACAAACAGAACCAGTGCAGTGTCACAGTAGCTGTTTTCTTTCGTGCTGATCGAACTGAATGTACCGAAAGTGAGTAAACTGAAAATGAACAAAATATTCACTTCAGTTCACTCACCAGAAGAACACCCTTATTATTCATCTTATTTTAGGTTATGTAAATAACTGATTGAAGTAATAGAACTAACCGCAAAAAATATTTGTGCTCGAGGGGTGAAGGGAATTCTCAATGCAATCAGTTTTATGAGAAGAGTGGGGAGACTGAACATTGATAAAAGAACGCCAGTAAAAATGATTGCGTTCAGAAGTGGTAACTTCAATCGGTTTACTCAGAACGAAAGAAAACAGCTAGTGTCGCACGAGTGCGGCCCCAGTTCGGCCAATGGAAAACGCTATAAGTAATCCACTGCGTTCGGAAATACCGTGAACCTTGTTAGCGATACGTGTCAATCTGTGTCGATTCATGGATAATAGTAGAGATGGCGCAAACGGCGATTTTTTAATCACAGTGATCACTACGGCGATTGTTCAGCAATCAGCAATCACTGTTCTTTTTAGCAGTGATTATATCACTCTTTAGGCCATTCAGCGACTAATGAACAAGTGGGAGCGTGGAGAGCGGTCGTTTATTCAAAGTTCAAAACGATTTAGAATTTGGTGCTTTCACGATTGTCGTGTCGCAGTCACATGTATCTACACCACGCACAGTTTGTCTCTCTCCGTTCATCCGTTCTCAATTAATTGTTTTTCTTAGCAAATCAAATTAACCGTCTAGAAAATGACGTCACGACTATTATGATCCGTTCTAGTAATCTATTCATGCGGTAGCTATTTGGCGACTTGACTGCGATATGCGCCGAGCGACAACGTAGAGAGCAGATGGTACGACGCGACGGTAGCAGAATTGCCGAGTACGGCCGAACTGGCGAAAAAGAAAGGAGTGATTTAATCACCGGTTCTTTTTTCGTCAATCACTGTTAGTGATTGCTCAGTTAAAAGAACCGGTGAAAAGTAGCAGCGATGGTGATCGCCGTCACATCTCTAGATAATAGTTCCGTAACTGCTCTTACAATTAGATGAACGACAACTCGGTAATTTATGGATCAACGGTTTTATAGACTATACCGATGTATCTCTTTTTTATCCTCTACAACTTTTGACTGAAATATTAGTAGCTAAAATGCGAGTTATAAAAATACAAATTTTGATATTTTTTTATAAGATCATTAGTGCACCATTCCATTATGTTTCATTTTTCTGCTAATTAATTGTGGGTTCCTCCATTTTCCCGTTTATCTATCATAACAAAATAAATTATTTAAAAAAATGTTGACACTGGCAGTTTTTGTCAAATTGACGGTACACGTTGTAAAAATAACACAAGGCAATAAGTTTACGAAATTTTTAGTTAGGGGTAAATTCAATGTATTTAAATGTAGCTATAACACATATTTTTTGATTAAAATGAGAATAAGAGAAGGGCAAATAATAAACATGTTATTTTCAGTAACCAACATAAATTTACTTATTATAAAGAAAATATTATTTTGCTCCCTGTGTACGATTACTTAACCTTTGAAATTTAACATACTACCTGGTGAATTGTTATTTAGAACAGTTGTATTATTTAAACAAGTGGGTATATAATCCATAGAACGTGTTGGTGCCAATTATTGTGAAAAAACGTGAAAACTGTGCACTATTAAACGTTAACTTCATGTTATTTTTTGGTGTTGTGATCTATTAGGCTTATAAAAATGAATGAAAGTGATCTACAACTAGCCAAAGCCATGGTAGCAGATGAAAAACATAAATCTGGCAGTGGAAATAATTCTCCTGGAGATAGCCCAACTGCCTTGAAGAAAACGGTTCTTTCACGTACCACAGAAAAATTTGATAAGTTTAGGTGAGTACTACTATCTCCCATATATTTATTTTTTTACTACTAACCTGAGAAATCACCATTATTTACTCCATTCCTCTAATGAGAAGTAGTATTTCTTTTCCTAGGTAAAAAATTATAATAAAAAATCACCTAGGTAGGTAAATAATGAAAAATTTTCTATATTTTAATAATGTATGAATGTATGTATGTATGAATACAAACTTGTTAACTTAATTCTAAACAAAAAACAAATAAACTCGTAAATTCAACACCGGTAAGTGGTATGATGAAAATTATAAAAAATTATTTAAAATTATAGTTAATTGTACAGTTATGGCAAATGTTGCGAGTATTGAAATAACGCAGACTTCTGTTATGAGGACTATTTCTAGCAATTTCATTGGCCGTTTAAAGAGAGCCGCAGGGCATGCGCAGTTACATGATATGTCAAAGTGTATTAAATCCTTTTGGAATCGTTTGTCAGCAAGGAACTCGTTAGACGATAGAGAAGATACTCGCCTGCGGTAGGTCCAGGGTTCGAATCATAAACTTTTTATTATTTTTTTTTTAAATAAGTATTTTTTTAGTTCGTTAGTAAGATTTTCTTTGCCCTTTATTATAGTTTGTTTATTTCCAAAAGGATTTAATACACTTTGACATGTCATGTAACTGCGCATGCCTTGCGGAAAACGGCCAATGAAATTGCTAGAAATAGTCCTCATAACAGAAGTCTGCGTTATTTCAATACTCGCATTTGCTAGAAATAGTCCTCATAACAGAAGTCTGCGTTATTTCAATACTCGCAATCATGTTTTCATTTTGTCAGTTTGACAACTAGACTCCCAGACTACTTGATATTTCGAAATATTTGAAAATAAATGGGAAATGACTAATATCAAAATCTAATCAAATCAAATATGGTAATATGTCACCCAACTAACAATTATGTTCTATAATTTTTGAATAATAGTGCAAATTTGTTTTATTGCAGTTATATTACTGCTGTTCAAAGGCAGTTTTATTCTATTAATACTGATTAGGTGAGTATTTAGCTTCTTGCAGCAAAATGCTTCTTTAAATTTATTTTAAGAATGTTCTTAGAGCAAAATTATAAAACATTTTAGACAGCTGGTTTTCTGTTGTTTTGTAAACGTTTATACAACAATCGCTATAGAACATATTAGTTTATAGAACAAAATTGCTTTATAATAACGATATTTGACACATTTTCATCAACTTACAAACATTTATAAAACTATTCCTTAGGTGTTTATATATGAGCATTTATAAAACAGTTTTTTAAGTATTTTCTACGGAACATATTGCCGCATAGAACATATTTTACTCGAATACAGCTACTAAAAAATTATTATATAGTTGGATGGAACACTACTGTAATAGAATACTTAAGAAAACAGTTACATAGCACAAAATTATTTCTTTGAATAAAAATGTGTTCAATGGAATTTTTATAAAACATTATAGCATTTGTAGGATGCGCCGCCATATTCTTTTTAATTTCGTGGAAAGTAGTGTACCAAAAAATGTGTAGTTTCTAAATATGTCCAATTCACAAAGAATAAACAAATGGAAACAACTGCCTGTATGATTTTGAACATCCTAAAAAAGTAAATGCATGATGCCATATCTATAACCCTATAGTATTAGTATAATTTATATATATATATATATATATATATATATATATATATATATATATATATATATATATATATATATATATATATATATATATATATATATATATATATATATATATATATATATATATATATATATATATATATATATATATATATATATATATATATATATATATATATATATATAATATATATATATATATATATATATATATATATATATATATATATATATATATATATATATATATATATATATATATATATATATATATATATATATATATATATATATATATATATATATATATATATATATATATATATATATATATATATATATATATATATATATATATATATATATATATATATATATATATATATAAAGTTGTCCATTTTTACCTTGCTATACGTACCTGAATAAAGGACAAAATGACTGGCCAAAATTATTTAAAAATCATAATTTGTTGTTTTGTTGAGAAAACGCAGTACTTTTGAGGATAGTCCCACCGGCACACTGTTTGAGCCCGTAAAGTATAAATCTGTTGCTTAAATGTTGCAGATAAAATGAGTTTAGTATTATAATGATGTGTAAGTATTACCAAAAAAGCTTTTATAAAACAGTTTAACACAGCTAAAGCCAAATCAGATTTTACTCAGCAAAACTGTTGTATTAAAGCTCAATAAGCGTTGCTCGTGTGACAGTAAGCTTACTGCGCCATCTGAAGTCGCACACTCTCAACATGACCGTCAGTTTGCACAAATCTAGAGGACAGGACCGTAGTTAGCCATAATTAATTGTTAATGAGTAGTATCAAAGAATGTTATAGGTGGTTGTGGTAGTATGGTCGTAGTTAGACAAATAATTATTAGTGAATAGTCACAATTACGTATACTATAAATTAAAACCATTGTTTTATTATATTTTGACGATCTTGGTTTGAAATGGGCTGTAAATTAATAAATACCTATTACTACCTCCACTATGGTAGAGGGAATATAGTTATTTATTAATTTACAGCCCACAAACAAGAGTTATTTTTATCACTAGGCAAAAAACTGCCCTTTTGCCTCGGCCCCACAAATGCGCGGAGTACTCGGTGCCTTTTAAGCAGTTTCAAGTCAAGGAATTCAACCCGGCATTTTGCCGTTGAGAGAAAACCTTTTTACAAGCTTTTATTTAACTTCACATGTTTATATGTTAGTTAGTTTATTTGTTTAAAATCAAATCAAATCTTGCAACTGAATTTTAAAACAGTTATCCCCAACCGATTGAACTGAAATTTTGTATACATGTTTAGTTTGGATGACAATGCATGGTTAGCTAAGTGACGTCATTCTAAATTAAATATGGCGGACTCCCAAAGATGGCTGACCCCCATGATATGGGTATAAAATGAAAGGGTTTGCTGAGAAGAAATATTGTATGATATTTCCGCCACTGGTACCTAGACGATGCAGACTATTTGCTTTTATTTTTAATTGAGTATTTTTTGCGTAATAATGGAAATTTAAAATAAATTAAAAGAAATAAAAATTTGGCTTTGTTGATTTTCTCGGTTAGAGGTATTTTTATCTTTAAATTTTTATTTCATCTAACATTTTAACTAAACAAATCTCAACGGCGTTAGTGTGATTTTATTTTAAAAGCCAAACTTTAATTTTGTCATTAAAATCAATGCCAAGCCCAAATCATCACTTTGGGTTTTTTAAATACGTCCCTGCTGTACATATTGTCACGTTTTAATTGTAATATGTTTTATAACAGTGTCTTACGACACAATTGTTTTGTAATGATTGCAGTCGTGATAAAAATGAATTATAAAGCGGAAGCCATGCTTATAGACATAACTGCCTTATTTGTCTGGTAGCCATTTTGAATGAAAAATAAAAATTAATTAATAAATATCGAAATATTTGTAATTTGACCTTTTGCAACAAATTATCACTATAAAACATATAATGTGCAGAGAAAAATGGTTTAGACCAATAAAATGAACAAAACGAAAAATTTAGTTTTTGAGTTGATTTTTAAAATTTGAAGTAATATTCATTAATTCCATGGCCCTTGAAAATTTCTTAGTATATATAGCACATTTTGCACAGAAAATTTTTCTTCGCAAGGGAAATCCATTTTGCTGAGGCAAAACAAGGCTTCCTTTTAGTTAAATTTTCACACCGTATCAAATATTTCTTACGCCATCATTTTAGTCCCTTCATAATCTTACAAAATATCTACGGGATAAAATATTACAAAGAGAAGCAGTTAAAAAATAAATAACTCCTATAGGTATTGTAGGATGTAATAAAAAGTTGCAAGGCAGACTATAAAGAAATTCTAATAAAATAGGTTATGTAGTAACTCGATTAGTGCGCTATAACTGGCACCATGTTAAATCATTTTTAGTTTTATAACAGCTCCCTTTAAAAATATTTTGTAAGTACCGTATATCGTTGTTTTATTACATCTCTGTAAATGTTTATAAAACTGTTTTATAACATCTGGTGCAACCTTTATAAAATAAACTAAAGAACTAATATGTTATATAAACCTGTGCCCATTTTGCGTTTAAAAGCGCTTTATAAACGTTATGAAAACGTTTATAACAATAGTCATGTTTTATAAAAAGTGTTTTGTAAACATTCTTTCGACAAGAATAAAACATCAAATTGTTAGTTGGGCAATGTTAGTAGTAAAAAAATTCTATATATACTTCGGTTGAGAAGGCCATTATAGACCTCGCACATTATATCCTTCGGCGCTAGGCGCCTCAGGATATAAAAAGTGCTCGGTAAATAATAGCTCACTTCTCAACCTAGGTATATAATATACTATTATCTCTTTGTCTAGTATAACACGAGTGCGGCTTGACAACTATTTTATCAAAACCTTGCACTGAGTCATACACATATTCAGCCTTATTTGGTGATCATTAGTTATTTTCCAATACCTCAAAACAACTAATATTGTCTATTGAAAAAAATCGATTTTAATAAGTTGTTGTATTCTGGTGACCATGTTGATATTGGAAAGACATCTTTTAGACGGTCGGTTTATGAATAATATGAATCTAGTTGACCAAGCTCATCAACCATCATTATTCTTCGAGAAAAGTACTAGAAAATGAAGAAAATTAGGATATTTTAGTGCTGTACAGCTGTTGAAGCACTTGGCCATCTTGACATTTAATAATATAACCTGAAAATTGCGGTATAGTATAAAACGTCAAAGTCTGTTAAAATCGCGAGTTTGTATATTTTGACGACTCAACTCTTTCATTCACTATATTTTTGGAAAGTAAATAGGTACTTTACGTGGGTAATTTATGTATACGTAATTAAAAAACCAGTTATTAAAAAGTGAGAGCCAGATTCGTTTCAATATTACAGTGAAAAAAATAGTTTGCATAAAACTCTGAAAAATGTAGGTTGTGATTTATTTAAATTTATATTTTATTGAACGAGAGTGGGTGGTTAATAATATCATGATTATTATACAGGGTAGTGCAGAATAAATTGCATAGTACTTAGCCGGCACTTGCGATGAAGCACGATGCGGCATAACCTTCGGTTAGGTATGTCTTTTCAGAAGCATGGCCTGTTGGACAGCAAAACATTGCGCAATGAAACGTTTTTTAAAAATGGAGACTCTGATAGTAACGGTGAATATTCAGGCGGCATTTCAACATCGCAAGACATGCAAGGGTTCTAAATCGCAACACTATCACTAATTAGATCCAGAAGTTTCGAACCACAGGTTAAGTTTTTGAGAATGGGTCCTTGTGAGACCTCCACTGTGGCTATTAGCAGGCCTATTGTTACTCACTCCTAATTATATTTCACCCAATAAGTCCAGTCTCTTAATGAAACTGATAACTTTATTCGGTGAGAATGTGTTCAGATCTTCTGGCAGCAGTTGCCCTTTGCCAAATATTGAAAATCGTATCCTCTCCACAGCGGGGGACAGGTGCATAAGACATGGTCTGCCTTCTCATCATCCTCCAGGCATAGACGCCACTCATTTTTCACAAGTAGAAATTTCTACTTAGGTATTTCTAAATTCTCAATGTTGTTTTTAATTTATTAATTGATTTTCAGTGTAAAAAAAGAATTTTTTGCATTTCCTTTCCACAAACATGTAACATTGTAGTCCGGATAGTCCACTCCACGTATGCATATTTCCCGATCTTTTATCGCGCTTTCGCGCTTGCTCTGATGAACTGAGGCTAGCGGTCAGCCAACCCCCATTTCAATACATTGTTCGTGACCTTGAATTATTGGCGAGTATCAGCAAACATTCTGGATCTGTTAGTTAGGGTAGCTAGACTCTAGCACCCCATCTCTTTTTAGCGCATGTACACTTAAGTTGAGCATTAATCCCCTCTCTCACAAGAGAAAGAACAGTTATAGAACAAAGACAGTGGCAATTTGTGGTTTCGTGGGAGAACATAAACATACATAAAATATTTAACAGGTGGTTGAAGAACGAGTGTTCTAGGTGAAAATATTCCCAACGATATGTCTTGTTGTCCAGACGTGGTGGATTATTTGTTGTTAAATGGATTTAGTTCTCTTAGTTATGATCAAAACGTAAAAATTAAAAAAATTGTCAGACCTACACCGTCAATGCCGTCATTAGTTTTCACAAGTTGTAAATAAGACAGAGGGTTTAGTGATAGCAATTATCAAAAAATCGAGTGGTTAATGGCAACAACAGTTATATTGTTGGAAATGTTTGTTATTTACTAATGATCAATCCTCATTTTGGTGCAGGGTCGAGTTTAATAATTTGCAAAATTTGTCGCGAGCAGGTTTAGAAAGGCATGAAAAATCTCAGGAGCATATTTCATATTGCATTAAATTCGAAATGTTGGGTAAACAAAATATTGTAAATTTCTTGGATTCTGCACATAAAAGAGAAATAGAAAATTTTAATGAAAAAGACCGTGAAAATAGAGAAATATTAAATAGATTAATTGATGCCGTCATATATTTATCTTCTCAAGAAAATTCTTTTCGAAGACATGACGAAAAACGCGGTTCGTATAATAAAGGAAATTTCAAGGCGCTGCAGATTTTTTAAAAACGTATGATCCAAAATTAGAGAACTTTTTGAATAACGCCACTGTTTTTTCTAGGACGTCTAAATCAATTCAAAATGACCTAATCGAGAGTGTTAGCTTCATTATTAAAGGCAAAAATTATGAAGAACTACATAATTGCGAATTTTTCTCGTGGCAAATTGATGAAACGACGGAGATTACTTGTAAATCTCAACTTTCCGTAATTTTTAGATATGTAATGCATGGTGAAGTTGTAGAAAGGTTTGATGTTTTTTTTTTTATTTGAGTAGTGGAAGAAACGCGGACAGTTTATTTAAATTATTAATCGACGAATTTGGTAAATTTGATTTGAAAAATAAATTAGTTGCACAAACTTATGACGGTGCTGCGGTTATGTCAGGACATCTTAATGGACTCCAAACTAAAATTAAACATATTGCTCCTCAAGCTTACTTCATTCCCTGTTACGCACTCAAATTAAATTTGGTTTTGAGTAAAGCCTGTAATGGAATTAAAGAAGTTAGAATATTTTTTTGATATATTACTGGTTTTTCGTCATTTTTTTCAGAATCTAGTAAAAGATCGGATATTTTAAATAGAAGTATGGAACATAGATTTCCGAGTAATGCTCCCACTCGTTGGAATTTTTCATCTAGAGTTGTTTTCACTGTTGATACATACAGGAAAAAAACTTATTGACGTTTTTAATTTTATTTCGGAAAGTGAAGACTTTTTAAATGACGATGAGACTTTAAGAGCTGCTTACGGATGAAAATCGTTATTGTTGACCCTTTTTTAACCTTATTTCGTTAAGAAATGAACTGTGTGTTGTATTCTGACCAGCAACTTTTAGCAAATTCAAAATCGCCTCAAGAAATGCTTACTTTTATATATAATAATAATTTAAAACTCCGAACTGTACAAACTTTTATCTTTAGTGTCAACAATTCTGGTAACCTCAGCTTCTGTAGAACGATCGTTTTCAGTACTCAAACGCATAAAAACATATACTAGAAACACAATAGCTCAAGACCGCTTGTCAAATATATCGCTTATTTCAATAGAAATATGTTTTTTGTCAGAGTTGAAGAAAAATGATTTAGTTTTATTTTATGAAGAAGTAATCAACAATTTTGCTCTGAAAATCGCAGGTTACTACTGATTATAAAAATATTTAGACTTTACACCAAGGATTAATATAGTTAGTTATTATTTTAGAAGAATTATTTATTTACGTTATTTATTTTTTAGAAAATATATTTTATGTAACTTTTTTTTCAAAACTATTTTAATTTTTTATTAAAAGTAATAATTTTACACTCTGGCAGTGATAATAAATACAATTTTCGTTTGTAGAAAAACACTTTTATTTATCAATTTTTTTTCCAAAATATTTTGATTTTTATTTATTTAAGTGAGTCTGGAGATCAACCCACGACAAAAAAATGTAACGCGCCGTTGTACTACCTCAAGGGTGGTGGGGAAATGTGCAAATTGTAATCATATTGAAATTTAGTTGCCTTTTAAATTTCAAGCCTCCTCTGTAGACAATATCATGAGCCGCCACTGGTTCGTGTTGCTGTCAATCGCAGTGACTATGACATCTGAGAGATACACATATGCTGTCTGAATTATTGTTTCCAGAGTTAGGTCGTCGTATCATTGACTCCGCTAGAGTTTGATTCCAATAAGACGTGGCATATAGGTACTGCTCGAAATCAATGAACATTGTAAGAACCATGTTTGACATCGGGTCATTTCACGCTTTTGGGGACATTTCTTGGCCAGCCCATTCACCTGATCTGCGTGTGATTTCTTTTTTGTGGAGTTATTTAAAGAACAAAATATTTGAAACTCGTCCAATAGACTTAAATAACCTGAAGCAGAGAATAGTTGTGGAGAAAAATAATGAAATTCCTCCTGCCATGCTACTGCGTGTCATGGAAATCGTCATAGTCAGGAATCGAATGCAGGAGTGCATCAATTTAGTTATTAATTGACTAGTGAATTTTTCAAAATCCTGAGTTCATTCTGCTCCACCCTGTACTTCAGTTCTTGTGAAAAATATGCCATCGTTATGAAATATAAACTGATACATTACTCGCGTTTCTTAACGTTATCCCCAATAAGAAGTACATACATATTATAATATATAATAATATAATATATAATAATATAATATATAATAATATAATATATAATAATATAATATATAATAATATATAATATAACCGACGTTAATCGTGGTGGTGGTGTGATGTGCTGTGCAAAGTGAAAGTATAAACCTGTTCTGGTTTCAAAAAAGCATTAGTATTAATTTTCAATGGATTATTGTTAGATTCACTATAAAAAATGTTACAATAACCATTTGCTGTGTCTATATTACTTCAGGATCAACATTGCACATATATGAAAGCTTTCGGCGATCCTTAGAAAATTGGAACGATCTTAATAACTCTGACAAGTTGTACATAATAGGAGACTTTAATGTTACTGAAATCACAGGTGTATCGACTGACCTTGGAAATGGTACATCCAAAACCAGAATTATTAATCGGGTAATTAATCGGATAATAAGTCAGTACGACATATACTCTATTAATGATGTTGGTAATGCTAATGGTAATGGTGGGGGAGGCTGACGCCTGGCAAGTAGGCCACAGACGGGCCCCCAGCTGTCCCCTCAGCCATGTGCTTCTCTTGCTCCCTCATCGAATCTTTCCGACCTTCTGATGAAGGTCAGGATGTCACTCATTGCGAGGGAGCTCATTCCCTCCCTTAGAAGCGCCTCAGAACCGAAGATACTGTGTCTCAGGCGCCCAAACGCTTCACATTGTCCCAGGAAGTGGTAAGATGTCTCTTCATCACTCCTGCATCTTGGACATGTAGGGCCTTCCTCAATACCTATCAATGATAGATGCCTCCTAAGTCTGCAGTGGCCTGTCAGAACACCGATTAAGAGATTCAGAGTTTTACGATTCCGTCCCAGCAACCAGGCCGATTTCGATTTGTTCGGCCCCGTCACAAAATCTCGGGTTTGCCTGCAGACCCTGTTGGTCCTCCAGTGCGTCCTCAGTGTCTCGTGGGCCCACTCATTGAGAGCCGTTGTGACCTGCCTTCTTGAAATACCTAACATAGGCTCAGGCCCGTGACGGGGTTCCTCGGCTCCGAGTCTAGCCAATTCATCGGCCTTCTCGTTACCTGGAACTGCCATATGTCCCGGGACCCATACCAGTCTCACTTGTTTATGCCTGGCCAGCTCTTCTAGGGCATCCCCACACTCCTGGACGAGAGCTGATCTCGTCCTGGGGGAGCACACTGCCTTTAGAGCAGCCTGGCTGTCGGAGCAGATGTATATTATCTGTTCCGCCCCATTCCTAACCTCAGCCCTACCTGCCAGCGCTAGGATGGCGTAAACCTCTGCCTGGAAGACCGTGGTGTACGAGCCTAGAGCAAAGCTCTCCTGTACTTCTTTGCCTTCCAGATATATTCCCGCCCCGGAAGACGGTCTAGTGGCCAGCCGAGATCCGTCTATGTAACACACCAGAGAGTCCGGGCGGAAGTCAATTCTTCCTTCACTCCACTCCTCCCTACTAGGAAGAGTGAGAGTGTAATTCCTTTCCAACCTTAGCTGATCTTTCGCTCCTCTCACCTTCAGGACAGATAGAGGGATTTCCCTCTCCGTCAGTCCAGCAATTGCTGCGTGACCTTCAGCTCAGCCTGAACACTCCCAGCTCCCAGAATCCCGCATTCTCAGATAGGCCGCCATAGCCTCCCTCTTTATCCACGAGGGAAGCGTTGGCAGGCCTAGCAGAACCTCCAGAGAACTGTCGGTGTCGGTCTAATTGCGCCAGTGATCCCTAGACAGGCTAGTCTCTGGACTTTTGCCAGCTTTCGGGACGTAATCGGTCTGTCCACGCTGGGCCACCAGACCACGGATCCATACTGGAGCCTAGGCCTGATGACCGCCGTGTACAGCCAGTGTAGGATCCGTGGGTTGAGGCCCCAGTTCCTACCTACCGCTCGGCGCAATTGCCAGAAGGTCGCAGTCGACTTTTTGATGACGTTGTCGATATGCGGCCTCCATGACAGTTTGCTATCTAGGGTCACTCCCAGGTACCTAACCTCCTGCACAAGCGCGAGAGGTTTACCGTACATGGTTGGTGCCCTAAAATCCTCTATTTTCCTTCTCTTGGTGAATAGGATCATCTCAGTCTTAGATGGATTGACTGAGAGACCTGTTTCGCCGCACCATCTTTCTATTATTCTACAAGCTACCTGCGTTCTGTTGCAAACACATTTAAGAAGCGGCCCGTCACTAGGACCAGCCCGTCGTCCGCATATGCCTGCGCATAAAATCCTTCCGAAGTTAGGCGCTCCAAGAGACCATCCATTATTAGACACTATAGATGGGGTGATAGGCAGCTGCCTTATGGATAGCCGCCCCCTCACCCCGACGTCCAATTAGCAGTCTCATAAAGCAGCACTAACTCGTCTCTCTTCCAGCGCAGATTTCACCCATCTGACCAGTACTGGAGCAGTACCTCTAGTCCGAAGGGCATCGCAGATAGCAGTAGTCCTTGCTTTATCAAAGGCACACTCTATATAAAAAAATATTGCTAGGGTGACCTCCTTATGCAGGAGGGCCCTTTCTACCTTATGCACGACGGCGTGAAGGGCTGTCTCCGTGGACCTCCCTCGCCTATATGCGTGCTGATTCTTGTGGAATGGGTACTTGGCTAGGTCCCCTTCCAACAGATATCTGTCCACTATCCTTTCCAGTGCTTTTAGCAGGAAGGACGTGAGACTGATCGCCCTAAACGATTTGGCAGCTGTGTAGTCCTTTTTTCCCACTTTGGGGATGAAGACCACTTTAGCTGACCTCCAGGTCAGGGGAACATATCTCAGTGCCAGACTGGCCACAAATATTCCTCTAAATGCGGTAGAAGAATATCCAGGCCCTTCTGAAGCAGAGCTGGGAAGATCCCGTCTGGCCCCGCTGCTTTAAAGGGCTCGAACTCATTCACTGCCCAGACTACAGCTCCGTCCTTTACAATCTCCTCGGCAAGCCGCCAGTCAACTGGTGGCATTGGCCCCTCCGAGGGTACTGCAACGGCAGGGCATTCTCCCGGGAAGTGAACCTCTAAAAAACAATGTCCACACTTGTGCGCTTTACGTGCGTTAGACGCATGCGTCACAGCGCATACCTGTAACGCACGTGACGCATGCATGAACGCATGCCTCAAATTTGTTGAACAGCACCAGTTTTTAGTGTAACATGCCATAACGCACGTGCTTCCAGCAACAGTGGATTTCTATTCAATTTATCGTGCAATATAAAAGTTTTTTCGGGAAAATTTTATTTTGTATTATTTGTTGTGTGTCATTCAGAATGTCGTCAGACCAAACCCTATCATTTATTGAAGATTATAGGTCACATAGTGCTTTATGGGACATTGTAGATAAAGATTATACAAACAAAATGCTGGTGCTGGTATTGCATCTCTGAACCGAGTATTTTATTTTACTATCTTTGGCTCAAGCATTTCCAGAAGCATGTAGAAGTTTCTTCTAGACATTCGAGTAACGTTCTTAAAAAGGATGTTTTCATTTAATGTCAGTTCCCTCATAATTCCAAAATTTCGGGTCTTTAAATAATGTTTCATCCATACCGATCGCCGAAATTTTTCACGTATACGCTCTTCTCAACACTAAAATTGCAGCGCTACCCGCTAACATAGCAGCATCAACATCCATGGCACTGTTATTACTATTTTGTCTGGGGCACAGGTGTAGACAGTTAAAGGCTTGCGTTTGACGCATTCAATATAAAAGCATGCGCGATACTACTCAATGTTGAATATGGAATTGAATGTTGAAAGCGATGTTGAAGAGGAAAGTGCACAAGTGTGGACATTACTTAAGAGGTGTCTTAATGACTCCTCCCCCAGAAGCAGTCCAAGTCCCATCTTGCCTTCGTAGTGATCCTATTGTCTCCCTTGTCTCGCAGCTGAGTATTTTCATCAGTCTGGCGGTTTCCGGTAGGGAGTTCATTTCCCCACAATACTGCCACCAGCTTTCTCTCTTGCTAAGCCTTAGTTCCTTTTTAAAATTTCTCCTAGCCTCCTTGAAGTCGTCCCATGAGGAAGCCGTCCCTCTCTTGACGGCTCGATTGTTAGCACGTCTGGCCGTCCGGTGCAGGTCATCAAGCGACCTACTCCACTATCGGGCCCTACGTACTCCCACCGCCTTGAGTGGGCAGGCTTCCTCATATGCTGAGACTATATGACTTTCTAGGCTTTCTACCTTTATGTCCAATTCCTCAGGGGGAGATAATCCTCCCCTCCGGTTCGTCTTGAAGACTTGCGAGAGTAAGGAGATACCTCTCCCAGTCCGTTTTCCTTGGATTTCTTCGGAGGGTGTACTCTGTCCTATCGGACCCAATCTCGAATCTAATCATCCTGTGATCGGACATCGAGATATCCTGAGTTACCCTCCAGTCAGAAATTTTTTCCATCAAACTTTGAGAGACCAGCGTAATATCTATCACCTCCTGGCGGATGCGGTTGATAAACGTTGGCTCTTTTCCTCTGTTCATAACCTGTAGGTTCGTCGACGCCAGGTACTCTAGTAGAGCTTCGCCCCGGGTGTTGACGTCGGAGCTGCCCCACACTATATGATGAGCATTGGCGTCGCATCCAATTATTAATGGAAGACCTTCATTCCTTGCAAATGCGACTATATCTTCTAATTCCTGAGTAGGCGGTACTCGCGCGTTATCATATGGAAGATAAATACTGCTAACTACTACCTTACATTTAATATTTCTTACCTTATATTCTAGGACGACTGTTGTAGCATCCTTGGTTCCAAGTTGGGACAGTGGCACCAACTGCAGATCCTTGGAGGCTACTACACAAGTTCTTGGTCGGTCGTCCCCTCCTTCCTTTCCGACTATCACCTGGTAGCCTAATCCCCTAACTCGATTCCTAAAAACGTAGGGTTCCAGAATTAGTACAATTTCTCTAGTTTTACCTGTCAAGATGTTCATCAGTTCCCCAGTGGCATCCTGACTGTACTGGAGATTTATTTGACTCACCCGCAATAGGTCCATGGGGGGGATCTGCATGGTGCGGGTTTGGGTGACCTATTTCCCTTTCTCCTTGGTCGGCCTCGACATGTCGATCCCGGAAGGCCCCTGGCGAGTGGCTCCACCCCAAGCCGATAACCTGCGCACTGTCAGAGTTACCAGCTCATAGTAGAGCACCCACTCGGCGTCCTCCAGGTGTCTGATCGTGTCTTGGCCATCCATGAAGATCAGGTGCCACCCACCTCCTGTTGTCTCCAGATGCCGCCATGTCCCAATGTTGAGGGAGAGGTTCTGGAGAGTCAACACTCTAAGGACTCGGCTAAGGTCGACCTCTTGGCTTCTCAGTCAGAGGCCAACCCTCTCCGGCCATGGGGCATCAGCCGCTCACAAAGCGCGGAAGCTGACGTCTCCCTCGACCAGAGTTGCCCAGTCCTCTAGGAGCCAACGTCTGGAGGTTTCATCCTCGGCGGATATCAGAAACCAGCCCGGTTCTACCCGGCCCGAGTTCCTGAAAAGAAGTTCCAGACCCTGAGGACTCCCTTCGGGGCCCGCCATGGTCCGCAACATCTCCTCCACGAGATGTCCTCTCAGACGCTCTGCCTCTTCAGGTGTGATAATACCAGCCTCGCGGCTAGACATTATAACGACCTGATTTTCTCTCCCTGGCAGCAGAACTATAGCTGGCCAGTTGTGGCCCGGCCCCAGAAGCCCGCAGGTTTGCAGCCCCTGTGCTTCCCCTAAGTAAGGGAGACACATGGACCGCATCACCTGCTGGCCTCAAAGGTGTCCGGACCGCCCTGGGCCGCTTGTTCCGCCGCTCTGGAGGGGTGCTCTTTTCCGCAACCCTCTGCCGCCTGGAGCCCTTGGTCGGAGGCTGAGTAGTTGGACGTCTTTGCCGACTCCCAGGTTCCTCTACCCCCCTCACCGAAGCAGGAGCAGAAGGGAGTGAGATGGGTTGCCTTTTGACTTCCCTTCTTTCCTCCCTTCTTGCCCACCTTGCCTTAGGACCCCTCGTGTTAGAGGGTCGGTCTCTGTACGCCTGCCTACCAGTCCGGCGCCCCTGGCTTTCCTTGACGGTAGCCTAGAACTCGGGGCCGGTAGGTTGGCGCTCGCCGAAGCAGAAGAGGCTAGAACAGAGCCCTCCAGCTCTGCCGGTCGAAGTGAACCGCCCGGCACTGAACTTTTGGCCTTCTGCTCATTCCTCCTGCTTTCTTCTTATACGCCTTTCTCCTTTCCCTCTTTTTTCTGAGGGCATCCTCGGTGACTTCGTCCGTGGTAGAACCTTTCGGTCCCTCCTCAGAATCGTCCCTAGGAGATCTCAGAAGATCTTCCTCCTGGTGAGGTAGCGGCTCGGTGGGCATCACCTCCACTTCTGAGCTAGGGAGCTCTGATTCAACGGGTACGTTGACTAGGCTTTATCCCGGCGAGAAAGGTTGACAGCCACTAGTGAAGCCCCCCGAAGAAAGCAGCAGGGCCCTATTCCAGGCGCCACCTGGCACTACTACAAACTCCGAGATTATACACCGGGTGAAAGGGCAGCCCCCTACGCTGGCTATGCAAGGGTGTTCCCCTATACTATCCGGCGGCACTGGGTGTACCATCCCCAACTTCTTTCACTGCTACCTCTCCAACACGATCCCAATCCAGGAGCCCCGCCTCGAATCCTCCCCCTGGAAGAGGGCGAACCACGGAGTCTTTCTGACCAAGCATTTGTGTGTAGGTGTAAGGGCTACCGCCGGCATAGCCCTCAGTTCATTAGAGCACGCAAGCCCCCTCACCGCGAGCAAGGTGAAGATCCTTCGAGGAGGATTAATGATGTTGGTAATGGAACTAGTACTCTAGACTTAATGTTAACAAATATGACAGAAGCAAAGGTAAATGAATGTGATACGCCTATGGTAAAAATAGATAGCTATCATCCTTATCTGGAAATTACTTTTAACCCAACTGTGGGAAGTTCTAACAATCTTAAAACTACCGGAGACACTGACTATTTTTTCTACTTCAGGAGTGACTTTGTCCTACTCTATAAAATTCTTTCTGAATGTACATGGGACTTATGTACGGAAGGGGTTGACAGGTGTGTAGATATTTTCTATAATAAATTAAATGATGTTTTCTCACAATGTTTATCAAAGAAACAAACGTTTGTTAAAAATAAATTCCCGATCTGGTTTAGTAAGGAACTCATTTTTAAAATAAAACAAAAAGAGCATTACATTAAAATGTCGAAAAAAGAGCCACGTACGCATGAGTATTATAAACAAAAATATTGTGATTTAAGAACGGAAGTAAACAGTCTTTACAGAATACGTTATAACAATTACATAAATAATATTAAATATAATATAAATGAAAGTCCGTCCAATTTTTGGAAATATATTAAAACAAAAGACAAAACTCTAATACCTCCTACAGATTTTTTATAACAATGTCGATCTTGAAAATGATGAGGCTGTAGCGAATGGTTTTGCTGATTTTTTAAAATCTGTCCACAACCCAAGTAACCGTAACATAAACAATGTAATAGAAACTGAAATATTGGTAGCGATTGAATCACAAAAGCCTAAGACAGCGAATGGCATTGATGGCATACCGGCCTGTTTTTTCAAAGCATATGGGGAATTCCTAAGCAAAGCCATTGTGCAAAATATTTAATATAAATCTCAATGAAAAAGTTTTTCCCAGTAAATTTAAAATAGGGCATATAACTCCTATCCACAAAACTGGTAATACTAGTTTCATAACAAATTATAGACCAATAACAGTTCTGCCATGTCCTGCGAAAATATTTGAGAGAGTAATATATAATAGAAAATACACACATGTTAACCCAGTAATAATCGACCAACAACATGGTTTTATACAAAAGAAGTTGACCATTACAAATTTCTGCGTATTCAGAACCTCAGTTACTAACGTAATTGAAAATGGATCACACGTTAATGTCATATATACAGACATTTGACAGAATAAATCATCAAGTACTTATCCTTAAGTTGGAATTATTCTCCTTTAGCCAAAACACATTAGATTTCTTATATTCCTATCTGACAGGAAGAACGCAGTTAGTAAAATTTCATGATACCCACTCATATCAATGCAACATCGGGGGTTCCACAAGGCTCAATTCTGGGACCTTTGCTGTTTGTCCTATTTATTAACGACTTGAGTCAATATATCAAGCACTCCAAATTCTTGCTTTACGCGAATGACTTAAAGTTATTCCACCGAATTGACACATTAAAAGAATGTATACTACTACAAACTGATTTATATTGTATTTTAGTTTATTGCAAAAACAGTGACCTAACTTTTAACGAGTTCAAATGTAAATCAGTTACTTTCACAAGAAGAAAAAATCCTATCGTAAATAACTATACAATCAATAATACAGTATTAGATCGTTTGTCTGAAATAAAAGATCTGGGTATTAAGTTCACGAATAACTTCAACTTCAATAGTCATGTGTCAGATATAGTCTTAGAGGGTTACAGAAAGCTTAGTTTCATTACAAGATCTAGCAAAGAATTTAACAGTGATATTGCTATATTATTATTCAATTCTTATGTTCGTTCTCAACTAGAATATGGTGTCATTGTATGGAATCCATAAACCAATTTATATTCAGATATGCTAGAGAAAATTGAGAAAAGACTGCTGAGAACCTTGTTTTTAGAAAGCATAATTCCTCGCCATTATTCATATCCTATGAAACACAACTTTTAGATTTTAATATGTCACTACATGAAATAAAAAAAAATTATTGAGATATTGTTTATATTTAAAGTTTTTAACAAACTGAATATACCTGACATTTTAGCAGAAATCTCTATCAATGTACCTGATATTAAATTAAGAAGAAGGGATCATACCTTTAAAACAACAAATATGATTTCACCCGTTAACAAGTGCCTAATTACTACTAATGAGTTTATAAAATTGCACGATATAGATATTTTTCCATATCAACTTAAAAAATTGTTAGTTTATTTATTATGCTATAGCTTCTAAGATGTATTTGTCAAAAATTATGTTTATCCTGTCTGTCTGTCTGTCTAGTAATGTTTAAGTTTAAACTTGTAGTAACCAACACTGTACATCATGTAAGGGAAAATTTTCTGTATGATGTATAGTATAAATAAAGTTCTTCAAATAATTAAAGTACGCGAGTAAATAGTATATTCCAGATCCGCACCGGCTCGATGAAGTAGTTTGCTAGAGCAGGTGATGGCAGGTATAATTGTCATACAGGTTCGAATCGCCACTGGCACTGGCAGTGTCGGTGTGAATGGTTGTGTGTCCGTATTTTTCCATGTGTCACACTCGCCCATGCAGTTTCGGCTTTGGATTCGGGGGTTGTCTAATTTCTGTGTTGTTTATGTACATATCATATCGTACATAGGTACACAACATGGTGAGCGCTGCGGCGCTCGATTTCGCTATGCGGGCCGTCAGAACGGTTGCGATAACCGCTTGCGGCAATATCCTGTATTTAATCTCCAAAATAGTGCTTGTTACTTTTCGTTTTAAGAGAAATCTGAAACGCCGACTTGGAGAACAGTAAAGGACGTTTGTGCTACTCTATGTAACCGACGCAGCTTCCTATGAATGCATATGCAGTGCATTTAAAAAACATATGGAACCAATCAAATGTCTTTACAGCAGAGGCGTAACTAGCAATTAAAGCGCGTATGGACAGCCAACAAAAACTTTTTTGTTTTTCGTGCAAAGAGACTTTTGCACAGGATAGTAGGCTGCCAAAGTAGACGTTGGGATTGAGGGGGTGTTTTTTCACTTATTTCTATGTCCACATCCCTTCACGAGTTATAGGGACTTTTTGGTTTTGTCAGTTTATACCTAACATATTTAACATCTATTCGATCTTTTAAAAAATTGTTTGTATTTATGTATGTGTTTTGAGCAACAAGCGTCAAAAGTTAACTCCTCAAAATCTACAACAGATACTACTAATTTACAGGAACTCTAGAAATTACAGTGGTGTGTGTTCAGTGGATACCACAAAATCGCCAATGTGTAGGTATGTCAGCGCGGAGTCCTGGGTCAGCACCTGGTTTTACGTCATGTACTATTTACTCGCGGACTTAATTGTAATATAATATCCGCCACAAAGAAACTATAAACAATAATTTAGAGTTCGTTCTGATTTCTAGCTTAATATGAATATTTTGAACATTCGTTTTTATTTTGAACGCAACTTCTGTCGTTTTCGAGAAATTGGGTTTGAGCGTAAATATTAATCATTGACTGCGTTCATAAAAAAAAAAAACAGTTTGAGAAGCAAACTATGATGAGTCAACATGTTTCAATTCTTTGGAACGGCCATAAATAATCTTTACATCATGGAACGGCTAGTATCGCAGAACAAACCTATGATGTACTTTTGACCAACTTTAAGGTCCCTTTTTACTACATACCTATTTGCAAAACAATAAGGAGTTATGGACCTCAACAGAATCCACCGTATCATAATTTATACTATTATGAATAAACTGCTTAAGATATACCTATTTTTAATTCCTTGGCCCACCATTTTCTGAAACATGTTTTGATTATGATGCGAAACATGGCGACTGATCTGTAAACATGCTTCAAGGACCACTTCAAAATGAGACGTTGAGGTAAAAAAAATTTGACTGTTTATTTTTACGAGCGCAGCCATTCTGCATATATAATTTTTACAATTTTTTGTATATAACTATACCATTACAGAATCTATGTGTTATGGCCAAATTGATCTATCACAGCCCGGGTAGCTCAGTCGGTAGAGCATTGGACTTTTAATCCAAGGGTCCAGGGTTCAAGTCCCTGCTCGGGCGATACTTTTTTTATGATTTTTAATTAAAAACAACTGAGAAAAAAAGTTAAGTACAAAAAATATTAATTAATAAATTCAAAGGCCTCAATCATTTTGTTAAAATATCGAATAACAAGAATGAAACAAACGTAATATTTACGAAATTTTCTTAAATTTGATCGACTTTTTAGGGACTGTATAGTGTATAATAAACTTTTTTAAAATCTGTGTACTGTAACAATTATTTACATGTTAACTTTTAGGTAAATAAGAAATACTCATGTGGAAACATCCTCAGTTGGTTTCTGAGATTAATTATTAATTAATCTCACTGCGGTAAATTTATGAAAAGAAATAAATGTGAAACACCTACTAAACACAAATAATCTAATAAATCAATGGAATAATTATTACAAGTACATATTTATAAAATTAATAAACTGTCAAGTAAAAATCACCTTTGGGTAAAAAATAGTACAAAGAGAATGGGCATTTCCCACATTTTTTTTTATGTGATTATTCGATAGTATTTATAAATATGAGCTCACAGAATTTTTCCCGCATTTTTTTTGAGCCCCGGAAAGGGGCTAAAAAGTCTTATGACGTCATCCGACTAGGTTTGGCACCAGACACAAGCAGCCAGTGAAAGCGAAGACGGTACCGCAATATTGCCAGTTTTACGTATTGTTTTAAAGCGTGATTGGTGATTCCTGATTACTTATTCAATTATAAATACAACTATAAGTTCATTCACATAGAATTTTTTGTACCTTAGTGCAAGGAGAAAATTTTTATTTGTACCTGTTTTAAAACTTCGACATTTAAATATTTAAAAAAAATCAGCAAAAATCGAATGTTAGGTTATGTTACAGATTTATTCTCCGTAAATCGTAAAAAAATTTACCGTTTTAAAAAAGAATTTAAATTATAAATAATGATAAGCAATAGTAAATCAAGAACAGAATCATTCTTCGCAATTCATTAAATGGAATAAAATCTTAATAAAAATGACCAAAAAAAGCACAATTATTGAAAATACCTATGTATGTATATAATATATACATTAAGTTCAAAAATACGTAAATACTTAGCTTTTATTTTGTATCCAAATTAAAATAGTCTTGAAAATGTTTGATATAACACATTAATGTACAAAATCATTTAAAATCACAACTATTCTCAGAGTTTTCAGCTACCAAAACAATATTTAAATAAAGAAAAGATGACAGCACAGGTTCGGCCATATCACAGAGCACATTATTTCATTGGTTGATTAATAGGCGGCAATTTTAAATTAATCCAAATTTTTATAAATTTTGTTTTGTAGTTAAATTTAAAAAAAAAATCCAATCGTTTATGGATACTGATTACAGTGATTACATAAATAGTGTAAGTACTAAAACTAATAGTACCTACCCAAAATACTCATAGTTCAAAACTGCTACAGCCGCCATATTGGAATATTGCTGCCAAAAATCGGTTTTTTTGATACATTTTTTTTTATATGATCACGATCAGTAATGACAATGAATGATTAGTGATCTACATTAGGCCACAATTCAAATTAAAACTTAAATTTCTATTTATTTTAATCACGCATTCGCGTAGTACAAGATGATTCAGTGGCGGCTGGTCAGGGGAGGCAGGGAGGCTGAGCCTCCTCAACAATTTTGGGAGAAGTAGAATATCTCCAAACTAATATTTGTCACAGGTAGAAATTTCTACTTAGGTATATCTCAATTCTCAATGTTGTTTATAATTCCTTAATTTTCAGTGTAAAAAAAATTTTTTGCATTTCCTTTCCATAAACATGTAACATTGTAGTCCGGATAGTCCTCTCCACGTATGCATATTTCCCGGTCTCTCATCGCGCTTTCGCGCTTGCTTGGATGAACTGAGGCTAGCGGCGAGCCAACCCCCATTTCAGTACATTGTTTGTGACCTTGAATTACGGCGAGTATGAGCAAACATTCTGAATCTGTAAAGTTAGTGCAGCTAGTCTCTAGCATCCCAACTCTTTCTAGCGCACGTACACTTCAGTTGAGCGTTGATCTCCTCTCTCGCAACAGTTTATAGAACAAGGACAGTGGCAATTTTGGTTTCATGGGAGAACATAAACATACATACAATATTTAACAGGTAGTTGAAAAATGAGTGCTCTAGGTGAAAATATTTCCAACAACATGTCTTGTTGTCCAGACGTGGTGGATTATTTGTTGTTAAATAGATTTAGTTCTCTTAGTTATGATCGAAAGGTAAGAATTAAAAAAATGGTCAGACTTACACCGTCAATGCCGTCATTAGTTTTCACAAGTGGTAAACTAAACAGAGGGTTTAGCGATAGCAATTATCAAAAAATCGAGTGGTTAACGGCATCAGCAGTTAGAAACAAATTATATTGTTGAGAATGTTATTTACTAATGATTAATCCTCAATTTGTGGCAGGGCCGTGTTTAATAATTTGCAACATTTATCACGAGGTTTAGAAAGGCAAGAAAAATCTCATGAACATATTTCATTTTGCATTAAATTCGAAATGTTGGGTAAACAAAAGATTGTAAATTTCTTGGATTCTGCGCATAAAAGAGAAATAGAAAATCTTAATGAAAAGGTCTGTGAAAATAGGGAAATATTAAAGAGATTAATTGATGGCGTCATATATTTATCTTCTCAAGAAAATTCTTTTCGAAGACATGACGAAAAACGCGGTTCGTATAATAAAGGAAATTTCAAGGAGCTAATAGATTTTTGAAAAACGTATGATCCAAAACTGAGAACTTTTTTAATAACGCCACTGTTTTTTCCGGGACGTCTAAATCAATTCAAAATGACCTAATTGAGAGTGTTAGCTTCATTATTAAAGGCAAAATTTATGAAGAACTACATAATTGCGAATTTTTCTCGTGGCAAATTGATGAACCGTAATTTTTAGATATGTATGCACGGTGGAGTTGTTGAAAGGTTTGTTGGTTTTTTTTATGTGAGAGTGGAAGAAACGCGGACAGTTTATTTAAATTATTAATCGACGAATTTGGTAAATTTGTTTTGAAAAATAAACTAATTGCACAAACCTATGACGGCGTTGCAGTTAAGTCAGTACAGCTTAATGGACTCCAAACTTAAATAAAATATATTGCTCCTCAAGCTTACTTCACTCACTGTTACGCACACAAATTAAATTTGGTTTTGAGTAAAGCCTGTAACGAAATTAAAGAAGTTAGAATATTTTTTTGAAATATTACTGTTTTTTCGTTATTTTTTGAGAATCTAGTAAAAGATCTGATATTATAAATAGAATTATTGAACATAGAATTCCGAGTAATGATCCCACTCGTTGGAATTTTTCATTTAGAGTTATTTCCACTATTGACACATACAGGAAAAACATATTGACGTTTTTAATTTTATCATTTCCTAACAGTCTAATGGACAAATTAATGGACCACTATCCGTTTCTTAACCGTATTTCGTTAAGAAATGAACTATGTGTGTTGTGTTCTGACCAGCAACTTTTAGCAAATTCAAAATCGCCTCAAGAAATGCTTACTTTTAGATAATAATTTAAAAAGCTGTGTCTCCGAATTGTACAAACTTTTATCTTTAATGTCAACAATTCCGGTAACCTCAGCTTCTGTAGAACGATCGTTTTCAGCACTCAAACGCATAAAAACATTTACTAGAAACACAATAGCTCAAGACCGCCTGTCAAACATATCGCTTATTTCAATACAAAAACGTTTTTTTGTTAGAGTTGAAGAAAAATGATTTATTTTCATTTTATGAAGAAATAATCAACCATTTTGCTAGTTCTGAAAATCGCATGTTACCACTGATTTTAAAAAATATTTAGACTTTACACCAAAGATTAATATAGTTAGTTATTATTTTAGAAGAAATATTTATTTACGTTATTTATTTTTTAGAAAATATTTTTTTATGTAACTTCTTTTTCAAAACTATTTTAATTTTTATTTAAAGTAATAATTTAACACTCTGGCAGTGATAATGAATACAATTTTTTTGTTTGTAGAAAAACACTTTCATTAATCAATTTTTTTCCAAAACTATTTTGATTTTTATTAGAAGTTATAATTTAATTATAAGTGAGTCTGGCAATCAACGCACGACAAAACAATGTAACGCGCCGTTGTACTACCTCAAGGGTGGTGGGGAAATGTGCAAATTGTAATCATATTGAAATTTAGTTGCCTTTTAAATTTCAAGCCTCCTCTGTAGACAATATCACGAGCCGCCACTGAACTGATCCAGTGATAATACTGATGATAACAGTCAATGCGGATGGTGTTTACATATTTTTAATGTTTCGATCTAATTTTGTGGCCTAACGGTTCGCCATATAAAAGAAATATTAAGAATCTTATTTATAGATAATTTTTTGCTGGAAATTTCTTATTTGAAACATTATTCATGATCCTCTTGGCCAGAGGTTTATGACTTAATACCTAAAGAAGGTGAGAAAAAACATTATTGTTCGATAAGTAGCATATATGCATCTTATCGAACAATGCTCCAAATAAAACATGTTCAAGCTTTCAAAATAAATAAACGCACAGAATTGTTCTTTGGTCGTCATTTTCCAATATGGCGACCGTGACAATGCTGTTGATTCTTGGGTTTAGTATGTTAATTAAGGGACTTAGAACTATGTACATATGTGCTAACTATTTCTCCTGTATTATTATTTTTTTTACCTAAATTTCCTGTTTTCCTAAAATAACTATTCAGATTTTAATGATTAAGTCGACAAATTTAAAATAAATTGCATGAATGTAATTAATTATTGTTGTTAAGTTGCCTCCTTTCTGTGGTAGACATATTTGTGCAAAAATTTCAATGTCTCATTGAGCCGTTGCGTTGTTGAGAATTAATATTACCATTACTATATTATTAAAACAACAATTAAACTGATTTTTAAAAACTGTGTCAAAAAGATCTTCATTTAGATTATTCGACAATTACAATTACTTTTCTCATTGGAATGCTGTAACGAAATATATCTATTAAAGATTTTGCGGAACAATATTATAAAGCAATCTTATATACAAAAATTAAATAAACTTCTTTGATATACCACAGCTGGTGAAAATAAAAATTTAAAAATAATCTGCGTATATTTACGCAAGAGCCAAAGGCATAAGAAAAAATAACTAGTTTAAGTTTAGATAATGCAGAGTTAAATCAATAATATCTACATATACTATATCATGTGTAAGATATATGCGTGTGAAGTTAGCCTCCCCGTTTTAATGGGAATAAATCGAAGTTGTACTAGATTTTGCTAACATTGTACTGTTTTGTGGCGTAGACATTTTTTCAAAATACCAACGTTTTTAAACAAAAAATTTAAAAGACGGCTATTTGACGGTTTCGAGAAAAACGATAAAGGGAAAAAATTCGTAGCCCCTACTTTTTGAAATATTCAGTTTTTATCATTATACCGCATTGATTTACTTGTACTGACCAATGTATCGTAGGAAACAATTTCCTAACTAGCACAATTTTCGATAAGGAGGTGGAAAAGATAAAAAATCCCTCTTTTTGAAAAATTTTATTCCTATTTTTGTACCATGGTACTAGTTGTAGTTAACATTGGCACCATTGGTAATAATTTCCTACCTCTAACACAGTTTTCGAAATAAAGACGAAAAATAAAAACGTAAATTATCAATTTTTGAAAAACACTGTTTTTGTCATGTCATGTTACCTGCTAATTAAAAATTCAAAATTTGTTGTTGCTTACAACATTATCTTACATGCAATTCTCGCGAAAATTCTAAATGCAACAGTATATTGTTTCATATAACTAGTATAATAGTATATTGTTACGTGTTTGCTATCCACACAAACACCTCTACTCGTAGATTCGTTGATTGAAAGTCCAGGTAACACTTACTCACTACTTTATTTACTAATTAACAATTAACAACAATAGATTAATTACTGTCTTAACTATAATCACACTTGAACACTTATAAAGTCTCTTTCTTATTTCTTCTTTACTCGTTCACGTTCAATTTAAGATTGATTCTCGGCCCACCGTGCGTCTTATTTATACATCCATTCACATGGTTTAGAGCATTCCAGAATATTCCCGGCCGTTCGCATACAATTCCAGTCTCATCTAACCAGTCTACACAGTCCAGTGGCGTAACAATATTGATAAAATCTGACTTCAAAAATTGTGCTGTGATTTCTTCATTTATATCGAAAATTGTGCCAGTTAGTTATTTCTAAAGCTGGTCTCTTAAGTACATTTTTATGGGCGTGGGCGTCGTAAATAAACAACTGCGTATGTTATAATTAAAGATCGGGAGGCAGCGATAAATTCCAGAGAAGACTGTTACGTAAACATAATATTTTATATTGTAAAACTTAACGAAACATTCCCAGATAGCCAAATTAGCGCGTGCGTTCGCATGCTCTGTGTTTTTAACATAAATTTCTTAATTATTTTTTTCACAACTTTCTTTTTTCATTCGTTTAGATATCTGCATCCCTTCACGACTTTTAAGGATTCTTTGGTATTGTCAGTTTATGCTTTACATATTTAACATCTATTCGATCTTTTAAACATTTTTTTCTAAACTTTTAGGGGTGTATTTTATTTTTTTCGATATCTACATCCGTTCACGAGTTATAAGGATTTTTTTGGTTTTATCAGATTATACTTGACATATTTAACATTTATTTTAAAAATTTTTCGAAACTGTTTTTTTCTTTTTGAATTTCCCGGTGCATGGATCTGCGGGGTGGCAGATATCACACCTGAGATGACCTTTTAAATGACATAGAAGTAGACTTTTCTAGATAAGATGTAAATTTGGAGTCTCTAAAAAAATTCACATATTTTAAGTATGCGCCAATTATATCTGCTGACGTACAAATGGATTTTTAATGAGAGGCGCCGGAGTTTAACTCCGAAATATTTATAACAAATATTAGTAATATACTTTTACTCTTGTGTTCACTAGTTAAAAATACATATGTGTCGTGCCCCACACACACGCCAGTGTACATGTACAGCGAAATTCCAGCTTTAATTATTTCTAACGGTACAGCATTTGTTATAACAATTACGACGTAGTACAACATTAAACAGTATACCATTTTTTGTTTTCGTCTCTTTTTCTTACCACGGTACAAGAGGTAGGAAATTTATACCAATAGTGCAATGTTAACTATAGATAGTACAATGTGGTACATAGATACAAACTGATTTTTTAAAAAAGAGGATTTTGTATCTTTCCACTTTGTTTTTCGAAAATTGTGCCAGTTACGAAATCATTTCCAACGGTACACTGTTCAGTACAACTACTACAATGCAGCACAATGATAAAAACTCAATGTTTCAAAAAGTGGGGCTATCAAGTTTTTCCTTTTTTCGTTTATTTTTTCGAAAACTGCCATAGCTAGCAAATTATTTTCAACGGTACAGGCTCAGCACAAGTACTTCAATGCGGTACAATGATAAAAACTGGATATATCAAAGAGTGGAGAACTACGAATTTTTTCCTTTTATCGTTTTTCCTGAAAACTGCGCTAGTTAAGAAATTACTCCCAACTGTACAGTGTTCAGTACAACTAGTACAATGATGAAACCTCAATATTTTAAAAAGTGAGGGCTACGATTTTTTTCCCTTTTTTTTGTTTTTGTTTACGAAAACTACGCTAGTTAGGAGATTATTTCCAATGGTACAGTGATCAATACAACCGGTAAAATGTGGTATAATGGTAAAAACTGAATGTTTCATAAAGTAGGGGCTACGATTATGTTTCTTTTTCTCGTTTTTTTTTTTAACTGCTCTAGTTAGGAAATTATTTCCAACGGTACACTGTTCAGTACAACTAGTACAATGCCGTACAATGATAAAACCTCAATATTTTAAAAGTGGGGGCTACGAATCTAGTACAACAATAAAAAGTCAGTTTTTCAAATAGCGGGAGCTACGTCAAATAACCCTCTTTTGGATTTTTTTACTTAAAAGCGTTACTATTTTGAAAAAGTTTCTAAGGTACAAAACAGTACAATGCTAGTAAAATCTAATACAACTTCTATTTATTATTTCCTATTAATATGGGGGGTTAACTTCACACACATGTACGATTCATAGGTATAGTAGATATTTATTAATTTTCAATTTACTTTTCGGGTTTTTATTTTACAATTAAAACACATTGACCAAATTCTTCTACATCCTAAATTTTCCAAAAGGTCGATACAAATTATATGTGTTATAATTGTTATAAAAAAAATATATCTTAGGCAGATTGTAAAATTAGTAGTTTTGTAAAAAGCCTAGACAAATTGCCAAAAGAAGGATTGATTTAGATTAGATTTCCTCCTTTTTTTGACAATTTGACTAGGCCTTTTATAAAACGACTGATTTTACAATCTGCCCAGAAGTCTGTTTAGGAGTTTTATTAAATTAGTTAAAATATTTCAAGAGTAGGATATGAAAATCACCGGAACAGATCCGGCTACAACGTACGCCTTCTTTTGCTCCTAGAGAATACGCGCGCGTGTAACCACACTTTACACTAATCAGCGTCTGCGCCGTGCTTTACCTGTGTCCGCTGGGTGTAGTGTTGCCAGATTGGTTTTTTCCCCTAAAATTGAGAACTTTTTAACCACTTGAGGGAAATTTGGGGGCACAAACCATTGGGGGCTTTTGCTGGGGATAATCTGTTTTTTGAGTTCATGTAAGGACAGAATAATATATAAGCAAGCAATACTTAAGTTGCAAAAACACGCTATGACCATTTTTACTGAAGTTTCCGTTTACCGGTAATTTACAAAACATAGTCACTCATGACATCTAGCCCGCTAAAGAACTAATAAATCACGAGAAGATAGCCGCGCTATCACAGACGGCCCCTGAATCTACTTGCTGAAAGATGTTTCAATAAGAGCGTTAGATTTGAATTGCGCGCCAGTTTGGCTGTCATGATGTCACAAGATTAAGACATGCCAGGTCGATAGGAGACAGATGGGAGTTAGCAAACATGGTGCATTACACGATAGAACAACGCGATTGTTAAACGTTATTATCAAAATGGTGAAAGTTTGATTGCCACGATTAGTAAAGTGCGTCCAATTTTCGGCAATGTTCTTCATTCATCTACTGTGAAAAGAATAATCGAAAAAAATTCGAAAGTACTGGTTTGGTTAGTGATGTGAAACATACGACACGAGCTCGTAGAGGTCGTTCAGAACAAAACAATACGGCAGTTCGCGAGAGCGTGGCCGAGAATCCAGGGATGGTGATTCGTCATCGTGCACAAGAATTGGACGTGACAACAGCCACTCTTCTGTGTATTCTCACTAAAGATTTGCATCTCCATGCCTACAAAGTCCAATTGACTCAACAACTTCTGTCAACAGACCATGCACAGCGAAGAGAGTTCAACAATTTGACCCTTGAACAACAAGAAGTGAATGTCGATTTTGCGGACAAAATCATTTTCGGTGGTGAAGCCCATTTTCACCTCGATGGCTTCGTTAATAGGCAAAACTGCCTCATTTGGGGCTCAGAAAATCCACTAATGACTCATGAAAAAGCAATGCATCCAAAATGTGTCACTGTTTGGTGTACATTGTGGTCTGGAGGAATCATTGAGTCGTTTTTCTTCAAAGACGAGGCAAGTAATACAGTAACGATGAATGGCGAACGTTATCGTGCTATGAAAACCCACTTTTTTTGTGCATCAATTGGAAGATAGATAGATACAACTTTGAAATATTGCGCTCTTATTGAAACACCCTTTATAATTAGTAGTAATCATATTTACCGATAGTTTATCCTTGCGCCTGTGAATCACAGATTGCCTAAAAGAAAGCTGCGAACCTGACAACTTTGTAGGCGAGTTTAAGGTCTTCGTTTTTAATTTTAGTTTTGAGTAAATAGTGATTTGTACTATTTCTAGTAGGGTTGGGCGATTGTCAAAAGTCATAATCGATTATCGATTATTGAAAAATAATCGATTATTTCGATTAATCGATTATAATCGATCAATCGATTATAATCGATTAATCGATTAATCAAATAATCGTATAATCGAAAATCGGTTATAATTTATTAATCGTAAAAGCGATTAATCGATTATAGTTGATTTTAACCTGCATTAATCGATTATTCGATTCTCTTGCTCACCCCTAATTTACGGAGCTGTAGGATTCATCTTAGGGTTATTTTCAATTTTATTTACATACTGTTTATTTATATGACTATAATACTATAATAATTGTATTAAGTAAAAAAATAGATCATGAGGATAGGATAAATAAAGGACAGTTGTTATTTTAATATTTTGATTGATATCTATCATTAGGGCTGGGCAATTGTCAAAAGTCATAATCGATTATCGATTATTGAAGTAATCGATTATTTCGATTAATCGATTATAATCGTTTAATCAAATAATCGATTAATCAAATGATCGATTAATCAAATAATCGATTAATCAAATGATCGATTAATCGATTATATAATGAGAAATAATCAAATGATCGATTAATCGATTATTTTTCGATTAATCGATTATTTTTCCCAGTCCTAATTTCCAGCTATTCAGTAATTATTAACTTTACGTTTTAAAGTTGAATACCTGTATTAAAGTTTGTGGAAGTGTTTGTTGTAGTAGCTAAGTAGCTATTTTTTACTTACTATTAAGCTCGACATGGTTCTATTCCTTTAAGGAACATTACCTTGAAGAGGATTGAAAAGTCTAATGTTCATGGTAGTGTTAATGATCGATTCATTAGCACTCGCTCTACTGTTTCTGGATGATTCTATCAATAACACTGCAGGGGCGTTAAAGTTTTTAACTCACTTCAAGAGGATGTTCCTTGATGGAATAGATCCATGTTGAGCTACTTAAAAATGTAATCTAAATCTTGTCTGCACTTGAACGTTAGATTTACAATAAAAAAAAACGTACGCATAGCAAAGAGGCAGTGCTGCAAGAGGATGTTCCTTGATGGAATAGATCCATGTTGAGCTATTTGAAAATGGAATCTAAAGGTGTACTCGTATATCCTTTCAACCTTAAAATCCTTGTTTATAAAATATAGAAGATTAGAAGTAAATCCAATAAGGTTATGATGTTTGATTATGACTATAATTTCATGTGTCTTTGTTTTTCGATATATCTTTTTGTCACAAATAATTTTTGACTTTTACACGGAAAGTAACGGACATGTAAATTCTCTACATTTTGATGTAGGTACATACATATACCATATTACTAAAGCTGGAACTTTGGTATTAATTCCAGTGGCGTTACCGTAGTAGTACGAAGTAACTAACTTGGTTAAAGATAATTAAATAAACTTACTTATGTCTTATTTCGTCCAAAGTAAAGGTTGAGTCCACCCAATTACATCTAGAGATGTAATATTCACATATGCATAATACTGCACCACTTGTAGAATTTTTGCCAGTTAGGCACTGCTGAATATGGCGTAGTTGAGCAAAATTCGGATTTTTATTTAACAAGACTCTGAATATCTTTGCAGCTTGAACACCAGGGACATCCTTTAAATTTTGTAGTGGCATATTTATATGTAGAATTGGCAAGTCGTGCGGTTATTCAGTGATGCAACAGCAGGTAGATAGATATCTAGTGAGGCAATGACCGGCTGGCGGACAAATCGAAGCGAGCCGCGAGACTAGTCCATTGTTGGGTATCGTAATGTTTACACGCTAATTTATTCCTCTCCGTTATATTTTATGTTGTTGTATTGTTGATAATTTCATTTGTTGTATTTTATTGTTGATATTAATTTAATAATAAAATATGTCAGACGTGCGCAAGGATAAAAAACGGCCATACGTTGACAAAACGAATAAATTTATCAGTGGATTCGCGGATTTATTCTATAATGGTGCTACAGTAATTTGTAAGGTGTGCAAGACAGAGCTGATGTGCTGGGATAAATATGACTGTAGACGTGACGTAAATACTGTGCAGCATAAAACTAAAAAAAATTGCGTGCCTTTGAAAACACAGTTTATGTTCGTTTTACTGTTAATGCTGATTGCCTGTGATGTTCCGTTGCACATACTCGATAAACAATCATTTCGGGAGTTCTGGAATAAATACAATCCCCAGATGACGTTACCAAGTCGCGCAATGTTGCGTAACTATGTACCAACTGTAGGCGAGGACATTGTAATAAGATCAAATGTGTATTAAAAAATACTCAGCTGTGGTTATGTGTTGACGAGACGACAGATCTTAAAAAAATTCTATTGTAAATGTTATAGTACGTGGACTAGACCCTCTTAAACTTACATTTCCACTATTACTAGCTAGCAAAAGACTAACTGGGTGTATTGGCAAAACAATTACTCGGATGGTGCTGGAGATGTTAGAAAAATTTGATATGTTAACAGGTCAAGTGTTGATGTTTGTGACCGATGGTGCCGCGACAATGCGTTTGGTAGGCCGTTCCCTTCAAGAACACGGTTGTAGATTGGTACATGTTACATGTAAAGTGCATGCTTTAAACCTTGTGGCAGAAACTATTCAACAAGGTTCTCCAGAGGTAGATGCGTTAATAGCAAGTACAAAAAAAGTGTTCCTTAAATCTCCTAAACGTATTCGCGCATTTCACAGCAAGTGTCCTGGTATTCCCGAACCACCATAGCCGATTCTTACACTTTGGGAAACATGGTTGGAGGTAGCTTTTTATTATGCTGAATATTTACAACAAATAAAAACTGTGATACTATAATTCAATCCTGACGAGGGTACAGCTATTAAGGAGAGCCAGACAAAATTCAAAGATATTTCTGTTGAAAAAATTTTAAAAACTATAGCCAGGAACTATAGAAGACTACATGAGGCCATACAAAACTTACAAAACAGTGCGTTGTCGTTAGCAGAGTAACTGCAAATAGTGGACGAAGTAAATCGACTGCTACACTCTATAGGTGACACAAAAAATGAGCCCGTTAGAGAAAAGTTCGCAAACATCACTCACGGAGACAAACATAGAAACATACCTGATGCTGCAAAGTTTTTACAGATCTTCTCCAGTTTGTGATAACCAAGCTAGTTCATTAAGCTAGTTAAGAGGGTAAGTTGTGCATATATTGTTATAAATTGTAATAGTTTATTTCTTTTGTTACTAGTTAATTTCATTTATTACGCTTATTACGATGCGTACGCCTATGTCCCGCCGCACATTTCTGCCAACTCTACTTTCAAACGATTGAGCTAAGGAGGTAGCAATTATCTTGCAGTTGATTGCTAGCATTTGCTAACATATGTAATTTCCTTGTATAGTGCGTAAAACCTTTTTTGTATTTGCTATTAATTTGTGGATATCTTAATAACTGCTTCAATTATTTGCTACCACACGGTGAAAGGCATAAGGTACACAGGTTATGTGTAATAAATTGGCATAAGATTATTTAAGAGGTGTAGCAAATTTAATCATATATGCAGCCCCCGTCTGTCACTGTCAATATTATTCTTATTTATGCAAAATTTTTCAAAAGCTTACATTACTCTCTGTTGAATCTTTTACTTGCGATTAAATATGGCATCTTACTGCATCTTACTGGATTTGGCTGGAAAATGCGTACTAAATCATATGGGTATTAAAATATTTCCCACTCTATTATTTTTTGTATCCATACTTTCTCATCAACTGTTATCCATAGTCCGGTCGTATGTTATTCTCAATTTGTTCTTTTACAAGAGGATCCTGTTCCTACGTCGTAGTCTTTTCCTCGTAGGTAATGACTAAGCCTGGCCAAGCGATGGTAGATTCAGGGTCGGGCGCAATACCAATGCCATCGTGCGCTTGTTTACGATGACGATGACACGACACACTTCAGTTGTTATCTGTCGGTCGATGCATAGAGTACTAATAAATAATAAATAATGTTGAGCGTAAAGAGTAGAAAACGACCGTACGCTGATAAAGTGAATAAATTTATCGGTGAATTTCCGGATTTATTCTATGATGGATGTAAAATAATTGGTAAAGTTTGTGATCAAGACTTAATGTGCTGGAATAAATACGGCTGCAAAATTCATGTCAATAGTAACCGGCATAAAAATAAAAAATGGCGTGTCTTCTTTGGAACCTCAGTTTATGTTTGATTTACTGCTAATGCTGATTGCCTGTGATGTTCCCCTGTGCATATTGGATAAACCAGCATTTCGGGAGTTCTGGAATAAATACAATCCCCAGGTGAAATAACCAAGTCGTTCATCGTTACGTAGATATGTACCAAGTGTTCGTGAAGACATTGTAAATAGGATTAAATGTGCATTAAAAAAATACACGGCTGTGGTTATGTGTTGACGAGACGACAGATTGTAAAAAAAATTCTATTTTAAATGTTATAGTACCCTGTTAAACAAACATTTCCACTTTTACTAGCTAGCAAAAGACTAACTGCGTGTACTGGCGAAACAATTACGCGGGTGGTGTTGGAGACTTTCGAAAAATTTAAACTGTCAACAAGTCAAGTGTTGATGTTTGTGACCGACGATGCTGCGACAATGTGTTTGGTGGGCCGTTTTCTTCAAAGAGACGATTGTAGGTTTTTACATGTTACGTGTAAAATGCATGCGTTCCATCTTGTAGCAGAAATGATTCGAAAATGTTTTCCAGAGGTAGATGCATTATTAGCAAATACAAAAAAAGTATTTCTCAAATCTCCTAAACGGCTTTGAGCATTTCACACACTGTGTCCTGGTATTCCGGAACCACCAGAGCCGATTCTTACACGTTGGGGAACGTGGTTGAAGGCAGCTTTTTATTATGCTGAATATTTTCAACAAATAAAAGCTGTGATATTACAGTTCAACCCTAACGAGGCTGCAGCTATTAAGGAAAGCCAGACAAGCTTTCAAGATGTTTCCCTTGAAACAGATTTAAAAACTGTTTATAACAATTATAGAGGACTACACGACGCAATAGAAAAATTGCAAAATACTTCGTTGTCGTTAGTGGAATCACTGCAAATAGTGGACGACGTAAATACACAGCTACAGACTATAAATAACGAAAAAAATAAGCCCGTTATTGAAAAATTCGAGAGTGTATTACGGAAAGATCCTGATTTTACCAAATTAAGACAAATTTGTGATGGTGCATCTACAGCTGCTTTAAGTGAGTTCACAGAGTGTTTTACTTATGCCTGTATTACTTCCGTAGATGTCGAACGGTCTTTTTCAAAATATAAATATATTTTTTCGCCACAGCGAACATCGCGTACTGAGACAACTGTAGAAACATATCTGATGCTACACAGTTATTATAGAAGTGCTCCAGTTTGTGATAACGACAACCAAACTACTTCATAAATCTGCTTAAGAAGGTGAGTTTTGTACATATTTTTATAAAGTGTACCAGTATTAATAAAATTTATTTCCATTTATTTCATTTATTTATTTATTATTAGTTATCACTTAGATATACAATGTACATGTGTGAACGTCATTTAACAGTTTAATAATAATGTGCAGCACTAAGCTTACAAAATATAAGGAAATACATAAAAAAAGAATTTAAAGCGAACGAAATAGTACAAAAACATACATCATAAAATATTTTTGTTTTTATTATTGTACTTATTCAAGTATTATGATATGATGCATACCTAGTACGTCTCTGTAGGATTAATGATCTTGGCCAGGCTTAGTAATGACCACTTAGGTATATATTTTTCTAAAATAACCGAAAATGTTCGTTATTAAGTTTACGCAGCGGAATGTTAAAAACACTCAATATAAAAATGAGATCATACAGAACACCTAGTATGGAACCTATAACTCGCAATTTTTCATATAGCGTTTGCTTTGTATATATCTTTTACAATCATTGAAATTCTAGCCCACCAAATTCGTGTTGTACATCAGTGGCGACTTATAATTTAAAAGGCAACTAAATTTCAATATGATTACAATTTGCACATTTCCCCACCACCCTTGAGGTAGTACAACGGCGCATTACATTTTTTTGTCGTGTGTTGATCGCCAGAGTAGCCTTACTATCCCACTTATAATTAAATTATAACTTCTAATAAAAATCAAAATAGTTTTGGAAAAAAATTGATAAATAAAAGTGTTTTTCTACAAACAAAAAAAATGTATTCATTATCACTGCCAGAGTGTAAAATTATTATTTTTACTAAAAGTTAAAATACTTTTGAAAAAGATGTTACATAAAAAATATTTTCTAAAAAATAAATAACGTAAATAAATATTCCTTCTAAAATAATAACTAACTATATTAATCTTTGGTGTAAAGTCTAAATATTTTTATAAATCAGTGGTAACCTGCAATTTTCAGAATGGTTGATTACTTCTTCATAAAATCAAAATAAATCATTTTTCTTCAACTCTGACAGAAAACGTTTTTCTATTGAAATAAGCGATATATTTGACAGGCGGTCTTGAGTTATTGTGTTTCTAGTAAATGTTTTTATGCATTTGAGTGCTAACAACGATCGTTCTACAGAAGCTGAGGTTACCGAAATTGTTGACACTAAAGATAAAAGTTTGTACAGTTAGGAGAGACAGCTTTTTAAATTATTTTTTCGTCATGTCTTCGAAAAGAATTTTCTTGAGAATATAAATATATAACGGCATCAATTAATCTCTTTAATATTTCCCTATTTTCACAGACATGTTCATTAAAATTTTCTATATCTCTTTTATGCGCAGAATCCAAGAAATTTACAATATTTTGTTTACCCAACATTTCGAATTTAATGCAAGATGAAATATGCTCCTGAGATTTTTCATGCTTTTCTAAACCTCGTGACAAACTTTGCAAATTATTAAACCCGGCCCTACCCCAAATTGAGGATTGATCATTAGTAAATTACAAACATTTCCAACAATATAATTTGTTTCCAACTGCAGATGCCGTTAACCACTCGATTTTTTTAATAATTGTTATCGCTAAACCCTCTGTTTGGTTACCACTTGTGAAAACTAATGACGGCATTGACGATGTAGGTCTGACCATTTTTTAAATTCTTACGATAATAACTAAGAGAACTAAATCTATTTAACAACAAATAATCCACCACGTCTGGACAACAAGACATGTCGTTGGGAATGTTTTCACCTAGAGCACTCATTTTTCAACCACCTGTTAAATATTGTATGTATGTTTATGTTCTCCCACGAAACCACAAATTGCCACTGTCCTTGTTCTATAAACTGTTGTGAGAGAGGGCATCAACGCTCAACTGAAGTGTACATGCGCTAGATAGAGATGGGATGCTAGAGGCCAGCTGCTCTAGCTTTACAGATCCAGAATGTTTGCTGATCCGCGCCGTAATTCAAGGTCATAAACAATGTATTGAAATGGGGATTGGCTCGCCGCTAGCCTCAGTTCATCCAAGCAAGTACGAAAGCGCGATGAGACGCCGGGAAATATGCATACGTGGAGTGGACTATCGGGACTACATGTTTGTGGAAAGGAAATGCAAATATTTTTTTACACTGAAAATTAATTAATGAATTATAAACAACATTGAGAATTCAGATATACCTAAGTAGAAATTTCTACTTGTGAAAAATATTAGTTTGGAGATATTCTGCTTCTCCCAAAATTGTAGAGGAGGCTCAGCCTCCCCTGCCTCCTCTGACCACCCGCCACTATTGCACACAATTAAGCACTTTAGTACTGCATAATCGTAACGTAATTCGGGAAAACGTTTAAGAAATCTATGTATTCTATTCACAAACGGCAAAGCTCTGAGCCGGAGGGACATTTTACAATACGTATATCATCAACACGCATCGACGACCATTAAACAACACCTGTGATGTAGACTCGTGCCGTATCCCCTACCGACGATAGAGAAATAAATCTCAATAAATCCCAACGTTTCCAGCTTTAGATAACAATGTATGTACCCTTGATAACTGAACACTGCTTTAACATGAACCTCTGCTTAACGTGAACACCTAAATTATCTACTAAATTTTAACTTCGTTTTTTTTCAAAGATGTAGACAAAGTGAAATAAACGAATGTTAAATGTGTTGTTACATACATTTTTGTTTATTTTTAAAACCATCCTGCTAAAATTAATAATCGCGCAAACATGAACACAGCTGATTTAAATTAATTATTCTTAGCGCGAGTGCACAATATTTATATGCAAAGATATATTATTATAATAATTATAATAACGTTTATATTTATTTATATAGGTATCTTCAATGTCACCTGGATAATTTAGTTTTTTTTTCTATTTAAGTGTTTATAGGTATAAAAGTCATAGAACAATTTATTAAAATAGTTTGAAAACGTGATTATTAAACATAACATGAATAATTTATTATTCTTACAAAAATTTATCGCATAACTACAAAAGTAATTCAATTTTAACAAGTACTTTTTTGGCTATAGGTACCACGATCAATGTTGGATTACAAAAAAGAAATAAGCACATAATGCGCTGTTATTTGCAAAAGTAATGTCTGCCATGTAAAAACTAGTTTAGATTTTCTAGTTTTCTAGTATAATGTAAACTACTTCTAAATAAATAATAGTTGATAAAGTTAGTAACTGGATAAAAAATTTTATGGAGGAGAAAAAGTGTATGTTCTTTATGCCGTAAAATCAGAAATTGTCTTTTGATGAACATGTAACAGGGTGGGCAAATTTCGATGTTTTTATAGGATAACTCGGTAACTGTAAGATATACAAAAAATGGAAGACATATTCTCGATCTCTTTTTTTGAGACAAATTCACTGGTTAAAGCAAAAATTTACTATCGTCTTTTGTTTTCGAGTTATAGACAAAAGGTCGAATTTTCGACTTTTAGACACATGTCAATATCTTGGTTGTTTGTAAAGTTATAAAAAAACAACTTTTACATTCTTGAGGCACTTTTTTCAGTATAATACAGTAGCATCAAGAAAATTAAAAAAAGGTGCAATTTCGAGTCATGGCATAAAGTTGTATTTTTTAAATGGGAATCATAGTTGGCTATGGTTTAGTTAAAAAGGAAATTCTTTTCTCTTTCAAACTATATACCATATGTGGGGCCGCTTTGGATGAGTAAGTATTTAATAGCGAAAACAATCTTTTAGTAGGTTAGTTTTTACGTTTTTTTAAAATTTATTCCAAGTAGGCGTGTGTCATCTATGAGAGTGTTTATTCGTTTGTCAGTAAATTGCATATTAATAATTTTGTTTCCGTCATAATTACACCCCATTTAATCGTAAAAGTGAAGTCTTCCGAAAATTACGAGAAATATGATATGCTAGAATGCTTTATTCAAAGCAATAGTAACAATTGTGATATTGCATCTGAAATATATATCAATAGCTATCCAGAAAGAACACAATAAAATATTGTTACGCCACTGGACTGTGTAGACTGATTAGATGAGACTGGAATTGTATGCGAACGGCCGGGAATATTCTGGAATACTCTACACCGCGTGAAAGGAAATATAAATAAGACGCACGGTGTTCCGAGAATCAATCTTAAGTTGAACGTGAACGAGTAAAGAAGAAATAAGAAAGAGACTTATAAGTAACGTAGGTAGGTTGATCCCATATGAGTAATTATTCATGATAAATCAAAAAGAAAAATTCTCATAAAACTCCTTTATTACTGTGACCGGTTTCGTGAACAAATTAATTACTTCACATCATCAGACACAGGACTACAATAGAAAATGAGTATGGTGGTTACATACATACATAAATAAATGTTAAT